>CM035129.1:81721712-82921712 GCA_020205605.1 Panax ginseng | reverse complement strand
AATAATAAAGAATGGAATAATAGAAGGATTCACCATGCGTGTGATAGACTGCACAGACAGGTTATTCCCAACAGAATAATAAAGAATGGAACCATGTCATGCATAAACGCATGCAGGGCAGGATATTCGCATGAATAATAATAAAGAAGCGAGAACCAGTCGAGATGAAATTAAATGCAAGCGGGATATTTCAACAAAATAATAAGGAATGGAATAACAACAAAAATCACCATGCATGCGATAGACCATACAGACAATTTATTCCAATAGAATAATAAAGAATAAAATAATAGAAGAATTTCACCATGTATGCGGTACTTCACATATACAGGTTATTCCAACATAATAATAAAGAATGGAATAATAGAAGAATTTCACCAAGTATGTTGTAAGACCCCCAGCTTTTTGTAAATAAAACTGAGTTTTCTCTATTCATTATCTTGAAATAATAAGAAGTTAATTTGATATAATGTTTTGGTTATGGGTGAAATGTGCAGATTTTACAAAATAAGCAAGTGGTTGTAAAATATTCATTTCTGTCGGGGAATATTCGTTTGGTCGTGGAATATTCTTTTTGTCGGGAATATCCATATGACGACGCAGTCATTTGTGGGCCCCATAACGGAATAACTGTCGGATGAAGAAAATGACAAATTTTGAGTTTTATAAATAACGGCGTAATTGTTACCGTTAACACTGTTGGAATACCTTGTGGTTAAAATACAGTAATACACGTGGTTGCACAGTAACACACGGTATTGCACAGTATTGTTGAATTATTGATTCGTATGTAGGAAGGCACTACTCATTAATTGTTATAGTAGTTACTGATCAATATTTTATTTTATTGTTTCAATAATTGCTGCGTTGATATTTTATATTATTGTTATTTTAACAATTGTCACTGCACGGTATTTCCCATTATCAGATCAATAATTCATATTATTTGAGTAATATTATTAGATAACATTATTGGCAATGTCTAGAAAGTTCTGTCAAGGAGAGGTTTGTCACCTAATTGTGCGCCAGTAAGGAGAAATCCTTATCGGAAAGCCCCCCCTTTCCTGGGAACGGCCTGGTTGTCATAATTGTGATTCTGTAAAATTACTTGTGAATAATTAATTATTGATTTATATGATACGAAAATATTTATTTGATGCGGATATAAATGATGGATTTATTTATTTTATGTGGTTATAATTGAAGGAATTAATGTTGAGGTGTTTTATCAATATTTTTGTCGGAATGGAGGTATTAAAAATCAAATCAGTATTTTTACGATATATTGTATGAGTTATAATTTTTAATCTGACCATTGGATCGTTGTGATTTTTGTATATGTTATACATATATAAGTTGAGTATATGTCCACAAATTTTGAATCGTTAAAGATGAACAGGTGTTGAGATGAACATGACCAACTGGTGATACAAATGAATATCATTGGCCTGTAGTGCAAAGATGAATATTCGATTAAAGATGTATATTGATTGTTGTTACAGGGATAAAATATTGATGATGGACTTTGAAATCTTAGAAGATAGTAGAACTCATTCTCTACTTGACTCTTCTAATGGATTGTTGTTTCCGCTGCAGAATATTGATCTAAAACTTGTTGTCTATTATATTCTATCAGTTTTTCCCTGTTGAAGACTAATGATAATTTGTTGTATATTATCTTAGTTATAATATTCTTTACTGGGCTAGTTGAGCTAACCCTTTTCCTTTTTGTTCCATTTTTCTTTTCAGGAGGTGAGAACATAGCAGGATCTAGTCAGGATATGGAGTGATGGTTCTAGAAAGATATTTTAGTAGTCCTCACTATTTCTGTAAAATAGTGTATGAATAATTGTAATGAGGACTTATTTGAGTGTGGATATTGTCTAGAAGACAATATTTGTATTTAAACTCACAGTATGTATTTTGCACGACAATTATATTATTGAAGTTGTAGTTTGCTTTCTGTACCATGTATTTGGCGACTCAGAATGGGTGTGGTGTATACAGGTTATCCCAACAGAATGATAAAGAATAGAATAACAGAAATTCTCTTCATGAATACGAAAGAAATAATACCCCTTACCTTAGAAGAATTGGATATTGGAAAAGTGAGGTAACATAATACTTTTCTTCTTTCTCTCTATAGTTTCTCTCTCTAGAGTTTCAGTGAGTTCGTAAGAAATAATGAAGGAATGAGCTTTATTTTATAAGAAAAATAGGTGAATAGTAACTAATTCATGAACAGGTCAGATTGCTTTTACTTTTAAACAGACGGTCCATATTGATTTACTATACGGTATTAATAAATTATTCTAATAAAACAAAATCTTTTAAATAAAATATAATATATTCTATTTATAATCTAATAAAACAAATAACTTTATAAAAGTATTACATTTTATATAAAAAAAATTTACTATGCAAAACACTACGCAGCACTTATGCAAAACACTATGCATAATAAAATATAATATATTCTAATTATTGTCTAATAAAATAAATAACTATATAAAAGTATTACATTTTATATAAAAAGATTTTACTATTCAAAATACTATGCAGCCTTATTATGCAAATACTATGCATAATAAAATATAATATATTTTAATTATTGTCTAATAAAACAAATAACTTTATAAAAGTATCCATTTTATATATAAAAGATTTTTTACAATGCAAAATACTATGCATAATAAAATATATTATATTCTAATTATTGTCTAATAAAATAAATAACTTTATAAAAGTATTTTGTTTTATAGAAAAAGCTTTTATTTTATTACATTAATAATATTAATAAAACAAAATTTATATATATATATATATATATATATATATATATATATATATATATATAAACTTCGTGACTTCATAAAAAGACACCTCAATATATTTAACAACATTTATCATCGTTATTATAATTCATAATATTAATCGACCAGGTCGTTCCCAGGAAAGAGAGGGCTTTCCAATAAAGATTTCTCCCTATTGGCGCGCAATTAGGTGACCAAACCTCTCATTGGTAGAACTTCTAGACATCGTTAATATTGCAAATAATAATATTAATAACTCTGTCATCTCAATTATTGATTTAATAATATATAAAATATCGACAATAATTGAATCAAATAACGTGAGATACTATGCAACAATTACTGAAGCAATAATTGAACAAAACCGAGTGACTTCTCCTGTAAGCATCAATAATCAATACAGGTGTGCTACTATGCAACCACGCAGCGTATTCATCGTACTTTTACTAATGAAGTAGTTCAACAGTTTTAACGGTAAAACTTCTGTTGTTATTTTCATAAAAATATTTTTGTCATTTTTTTAATCCGACAATAATTCGGTTGTGGGGTCCACCAATGATTGTACCGTCATACGGATATTCCCCAACAAAAATAATATTCCCCGACCAATCGGATATTATATAACAATTTGCATACATTTCAAAATTTATAAATATTACCCACAACTATAACATTATATCAAATTCATTCCATAATATTCAAAAAATATTTCGAGAAATTTAAATCTTTATTTATAAAATCTGGGGTCTCACAATCACCAGCAGCAATATTGACTTGCATATTACATAAAATAGATCAGAATTTATATTACATATTTATAAATTTAGATCAAAATTTATAATACAAATTATACATGTATACAATAAATTACATAGACGATTTCTATGATCCTAAGTTTTTTGAAAAGAGACGAGAAACTTAAAGACACTATGTTTTAAGAAAAAAACACCAACAGCAATATTGACTTGCATATTTACATCAAATAGAACCTAAGTTTTTTGAAAAGAGACGAGAAACTTAAAGACAAATTTTACTTGGAAAGCTCGCAAATTCATTTGCATATTACATAAAATAAATCAAAATTTAAAACTATTAGACTCCAACCGCATGGTGAGGGAAACATCTTATAGATATACATTTGAAAAAATTTAAGAACTTTAAGGAATTGACAACCTTCATCAACCGTAACTTCATCTAGATACAAGCACACAGCCAAAAGATTGTGGACAAACTAGAATGAGCCAAAACAAAGAAGCAGATAGTAGTAAAAAGTTCTTTTATCATTATTGCAACACAAACTTTAAGACGTGTCGAAGATATAATAATAAATGGCACGTATATATACATACACACACATACACTACAACAAGATATCTTAGGTATCAATCGAAGAGAAAACTCACTTGTGATTTAAATATTCCAATTACACTGCGATCAACTAAAAAATTCCTGAGATGAGTTGCAATATTCAGTTCAAACGCCTTGTGAACACCTGCTGGCTCCCCTTGTACCTGAACAACACTATCATCTGGTAGAGCAAAAATTGACAGGTTTTCTGCAGAAATTTATCCAATAACAGTAAATATCAATTAAAAATTTTGTCATAGAAAGTAACAATTTAGAAATACAGAAAACAAGATCATGTCACATTATTAGCTCGTGATTGCAATTCAGTGATTCATAAAGATACTTCACATTGTATGTAACACATGCAGCAAAAGCTGAGAACATGATATCCACTATTTTTTGGACATAACAAAGGGATATAACCTATAAATTAAATAATGTATGTTATAAAGCATATAATGTAAGAACATAAACTATAACTGACTAACAGCTGTAGAAACAAGCAGCAAAAAATGTAGGCAAGACGAACAGTCTCCACCAAGCAAGAAGTAAATGACAAAGTGCCATCCTTGTGGTAACAGTTCCACCTGCACCAGGAGAAGCATGATCTGGATCAGTGTCAACATCAATAATGCATTTATGAAACTTCAGCAAACCATCCATAGAAGGAGGAATAGGAACGTCTGGCTCTTCTTTGGCAGAAACCATCACCTAATAAAAGAGCAAATCCAAGAAGTTTGTGTCAGCATAAATACCTACATATTTTTCAGATAGAAAAATCTACAAGAAGATTAATTTTTATGCTGTAAATGTAATTATAAGAATTGATTGAAATTATAGAGAAAAAAGAGAGCAAGAAGGCATAGAGAGGAGCAAAGCTTGTATTTATAGTTAAACGAAGCCATGGAATGTTTAGAACATATATGTACAGAAGGGTGTACTAGCGTGGGGCCTTATGATATGGAACCAAGCAAGAAAAAGGGTCCCTATAGAAAATTTTCATTTTGTGAAGGCCTGTAGCAGTCGATTAAACATTTTGCTACTTGTAAGAGGAGGGTCAATGGAGGATGCATGAGGTGTAAGAGAATATGGCAGCTCCTTAGACTTCACTCTTCCATTTGTGACCAACCTGATATCTGCAGAGTTCCCCTGTGCACGTAAATAAATTAATTCCAAATAAAGACTTGCGTTAATTTTAGATTTTGTTTTCATAATTGTAGCTTTATTTTACAACGAATGCCAACTGTCTAAGCTTCTCTACATCAACAATATGCTATTATAACTAAATTCAAGATTCATTTGCAATACCAACTGTTTAAGGGTATGACTAAATGTCGAAAATAGTTAATTTTAGTGCTGCTCTTTACAATAACTGTACCTAAAACTATAAAAAGTTAAAATTTGTGTTTACCAAATTACTCAACTGGATAATTAAACAAAAGAGCACATCCATGGAAGGAGCAGTCAACTCATTAGAACTGCTTTCTTTAGATTCCTTCAGGTTGGTTGTTTTGCTTAATTACTTCAAATTTGTCCCCTTCACCACTTTTGGTTTGGTAGTTAGTCAATCATAGTGAATTTGATTGATAATTTGAATCCTGCTATGATCTTTTTGATATTGGAAAAGTCAAAAGGAGTTGACAATCTCATAATATATCTATTGAATGATGCATCAAATATCCTTCTTGATATTGATCTTTTTTGTGTCATGTTATCATGTGACAGGTAATTTAAAATGAAAGCGAAATTAGTGGAAAGAAGAGGTGGTGATGCAGCAAAGTGGAAATTACTGGTGAGAAAAGTGGTGTCTGCTAAAGCCATATCTCTTCCTTGTCTATGCCTAAGAGGAAGAGAGAATAAGAACAAAGAGTAAACATACATCATCATCATCATCCTGGCATTAGAAGCTTCAGGGTATAAAGCAACTTATCTTCTCGTTGGAATGGAAGAGTCATATGTTATCTGTATCTTCATAAAGCCAAAATTTGAGCCTCACAACCAAACTGCGAAAATACAGGCATTTCAGATTGCATGAAACATCTTGAAACTCAAAATAGATTTAAAGCCCAAACAACACAAACCTGATCAAGTGCAGAAGCAAATAGATCCAAAACACAAATCTGCAAACTTAAGCAAGGACCTTCATGGTCAAATTTGATGCATCCATACCTCCAAAACAAGGTAAAATAATCTCAAGGCAATAAATTAATAGAGTTTATTACTTTAATTATACCAAAATAAAATAATCTCAAGGCAATCAATTATATAATAGAGTTTACTACTTTAATTAGACCAAAATGGAAATGTCAGTACCATTTCTAAACAATTGAATGCCCACCTGTACAACCAATAAAAACCAATACTCTGATGATCTAAATTAGAAGACATTAGTGCTTATCACCAATAATTCTATGAATATCTTCACACTTAATTTACTAATATCTAAACCCAATAATCCGAAATACCAAACAAAACAAATAACTTTTCACCTGTAGGTAATAGTACAAAACATAATAGTAATCAAATTTGCTTTAACTAACAACACTTGAACATAAATTGTGTTATGCAAAGAAAATCCAGAAAGGATTCAATTAGGCCAAATGGGTGGAATTCTTGTAGAGCAATGTTCACCACCATTCAAAGCATTAGGGAAAATGAGACAGTGAAGAGGTAAAAGAAATTGTCACCAATATATAACTCCAAATACGGAAGCAACTATATATACTGAAGCAGAATCTAATGATAAAGTGGAAAAACCAATATCAATTGAAGAGAAAAATATACAAAATCTATGTTAGGATTGCGCTTAAAATAAACAAAAAGTTGGAGAAGAATGAATTGAAAAGAAACCTCTGGAATTAAGGTCATTACGTTGGGCTTCGAGGCAATTGAGATTGTGAGTCTTTTGGGGAACATGGAGCTGAAGATCGTGGAAGTGTTGGAGATAGTATTGCTTCAATCCTTTGCCTTGTTTCACCATTAATTTTGTTGAACAACTCACTTCCCTCGCTAATTCGTTTCGCTTCTCAATCTCTGTCGCAATCTTTCTGTTTGTGCTTTGATTGGAGGAACCTTCGATTGAGAGCAACCTTTGATTCGATTGACCTTTGATTGAGAGTGACCGTACTTATGGTGAAATTTGGCTAAGAAGATTTAGGTTTTTACAATTTAGAGTAGCTGATGAGAGAGATTAGAGGATTTAGGTTTTGAGGTGGGGAGTCAGGAGATTGACAGGGTTACTAGAGAGGACTGAGCTAGTGAGGAACACGATACAGAATTGATTTGGTGGGGAAACGCCGAAATGGGAGTGCAGAGAGAGTTGGTATTGAAATGAGGGGAATGGGAGGCTTTTGTGCGTGCCCAAACTAGATTTTAAGCCTTTAACAACAACCATCTCATGACCCTCGCTAAAAAGTCCAAAAAAATCCTCTATATCAACGGCCAGACTATGACCCTCGGAATAGGCTCTCTATTGAGGCATATACCAACAGTCAATCCGTGACCGTCGCTATAGAATACTATTGCTACGGTTCCGTGACGACCGTCGTTAAATCTCATCGCAATAGGTCGAATTTCTAGTAGTGACATCTCAAAAGAGATCCAGACACCGGTGATATCAGGAAAAAGGTTCTTCAAATGGAAGAAACCATCCGTTCTATCAAAGGGATTGGAACACATGGGAGTGTTTCATATGCTGACCTTGACATATTTTCTGGTGTTCATTATCTAGAGAAGTTCAAAACCCCTGACTTTGAAAAGTATGATAAATTAGGGGATCCTTACACACATTTGAAGATATTCATAGGAGAACTTGGATCTTATGCAGAGGACGAGAAGCTTAGAATGCAGCTGTTCCAGAAGAGTAACTTTCAATCTCAGATGGCTCTTGACCGGTATCAGATTACCAAGGTCAAGAAATAGTCCAACAAGTCTTTCAGAGAGTATGCTCAAAGGTGGAGGCGCCTTGCTGCTCAAGTTATTCCTTCTATGATGGAATCAGAAATGGTCATGACCTTCATAGACATAGAAGAAGCTCCTTTCTATAAGAGAGTCTTAGCTGGTATTGGCAAACCATTTTTTGAAATGATCAAACACGGAGAGATGGTTGAGATGGGATTGAAGTTAGGAAAGATTTAAGACCTAGCCGCTCTTAAAGCAGTTGTTGAGCTCATCCAGTCCGGAACTTATAGAAACAACCCCCGGAGGGTCCATAAAAAGAAATAGGATGATGTTTCATTGATACTACAAGGTCAAAAAGGAAATCAGAATATGCCTATATAGAGGAAAAACTACTCCCCCTTTTCAAGCACAGTCTTCAAACCCTCCATTGCCTAAAAGTGGAGAAACAAAGTGCCCTCGAACGTTCACACCCTTAAGGGACTCGCTCGAGAATATTCTTGCTCTTCTGACTACTCAGAAGAAAATCACGCATCTTCTTCCATCAGCCAACCCTAATGGGAGGGGTTTCAATGCTACTCGGAAGTGTGCTTATCATGTCGGGGCACTTGGACATGATACTCAAGATTGTTGGGCCTTGAAACAAAAGATCCAAGATTTGATAGACAACGGTGAGATCGTGGTTACCAAACCAGATCAACCTCATGTGCAAGACAACCCTCTTCCTTAACACAAAGAAGAAGAGGTCAATATGATTAATTGGAGAAGCGAACAGAGTTCCAATTTTAATGGTGAATCATCCCAGACCATCAAAGATGGTGTTGACAGATGGGATTACGTAAAGTTTCAATTTGCTATGGAACGAAAGATGAAAGCTCTTTATAAGCAAGTTGAATAATTGGCAGAACTGGTGATCCATTAGCATTAAGTCACACGCCAGTTAATCAGCCAGGAGCATGTATGTCTCCTTCCTTTTGTCATGAATGCTCCATCATCACCTTCAGAAAGTGAAGCACTGGATGACAAGGTTCTGAAGAGAGCAAGTGCTAAAGCCTGTCAGGATTTTGCTAATAGAAGGGAATTTACATACCTGGGCCAACCTATGAAGGAGATATTTTAGATGCTAATCAACGAAGGAAGAATCACCTCCCTTCTACCTCTAATCAATCCCCGTTCAAGACGGTTCAACTCTGATGGAGTATGTTAATATCATTCATATTCTCGAGGTCACAGCACAGAAGAATAATGGGCACTCCGCCACCTTATTCAGAATCTAATTGACAGTGGTGTCCTGCAAATGGAAGACGATGACACTGTGCTACTAGAGAGTAGGAATACATGTCCTACCAAATGGAAGGGATTAGTAGCAGTTATATCCGCTGAGGCTGATGAGACTGTCAAACCATTTCCCATACAAGCGATTCAACTCAAAGGTGGTGATAATCCTTTGAAAGTGGATGCACCAGAGCCAATTTCTTTACCCTTCAGACAACAGTGTCCTGTTGTCAGCCTACACTAAGTCCCATGGAATTATGGAGAAGCTGAGGGATCTAAATCTCATATTACTGCTACAGTGTCGAAGGAAAATCCACTGTATCTTCCTCAACGGGTAATGAAGCCCACCATAAAAGCAAAGGGGAAGATTCCTATGGAGAAGATTGAGAAATTCCTTCACACTATGAGCCATAATGAAGCCAAGGTGGTTCTAAGCTTAAGAGAAGCTCCACATAAAATCTCAATACAGGACTTGGCTTTCTCTTTCGAGGATCACAAGAAGATCTTATTGAAGGTTTTGGAAGAAGCCTACTTACTGAAATCAGTGGATGTGGAAAAATTTCAACATCTGGTTGATCACATTTTTAACAACAATGTGATATCTTTCACTGATGACGACATACCGCCCGAAGGGACCGGTCATTGCAAGCCATTGCACATTGCAGTTTTATCCTCCGGGTATATGTTAGCTAGAGTATTGATAGATGGATGTTCGTCTTAGAATATATGTCCTTATGAACGTCAATCTCAAGCGGATCCGAAGTAGCCATACGGTTATCAAAGCTTTTGATAGATCCCGATGAAATTCTGTCGGAGAGATTGAGCTTCCAATTAAAATTGGTCCAAATACACTAAATGTATCCTTTCATGTCCTCAAGATAGATTCAGGTACAACATGCTATTTGGGAGACCATGGATCCACATGGCTGGAGCCGTCCATTCTACACTTTATCAACAACTTAAATACATTGTCCACAATAGCCTAGTCACTGTTAACGCTGAGCCGGAATGTCCTAAACAATGAGACCTACCACTCATCAGTTTCAATTCAGAAGTTGAGCCGGCCAGTTTTCATACTTTGGAAGTGAGCAACACGCAATTCCCTCCTATTGGAGCGCCACTTCCCGTACCCAAGATTTCTATCGAAGTGATGGAAGCTACCCAAGAAATGATGTCAATGGGTCATCAGCCTGGACAAGGGCTGGGTAAAAATTAGCAGGGTATTAAGCACCCAATTCAAATGTCCAGTCAAACCGGGACAGTCGGACTAGGCTATTATGCTAGTTCTAGTCATAGGAATCCTCATAAGCACAAGCAGATTCCTCAAGTATCTGTCATACGGCGATTTTCTCTACTTGCACCTCATGAGCTGATACAATCTCCGATAGAGGTGCCAGCCCATGTCATGGCTATGCTGTTTCCCAAACCAGTACCGTTTAAAGCAAAAGAGGTTCTGATTCCTGATCCCGAAGTGGAAGAAAAGGAACGGAAACGTAAACATGACATCACCTTGATGATGTCAGGCATACGCATTATTATCCATGATGAACATACAAACAGATACACCCCAGACGATGATTTCCCAGATGTTATGGTCATCATTTGGGAAAAGGAGGACGATGACAGCCCCTCCATCACTGCAATCCATCATGACTTTACCCTCGACAATTGGAGCAGCACTCCATGCATTGGTTGACGAGGGTAAAACGGGCAGAAAATTCCATCTACCCTGTAGATAACTTTAATTGCTTACTTTTCTGTACAGTATTAGCAGTTGTTTTATTAGTACATGCTAACACTTTTGTATGATTAAACAGTTTCATATATTAAGTGAAAACATATTTTGTTTTAAGACTCTGAATTTAGATGTGCCTGTACTTGCTGATGAGGTGCCTTTTCTCCACAAGGACTGTAAGTTTGATGAAAAGTTGGACTCAGACTTGATGGAAATCCAAGAGGACATTGAGATACCTCAGGAGATTAAGGAATGGGTCAAAGACAAACCTAAACCTAATCTTGATCAAACCACTTCTTTCAATCTCGAAACCGTAGAAAGCCCTAAGTTAATCCAGATTGGTTCAGAACTCACCCCAAACCAGCGGAATGACATTGTTGCGCTACTAACTATATTCCAGGATGTGTTTGCATGGTCTCATGAAGACATGGTGGGTTTGTCCATTGACATTGTCCTTCATCGCCTTCCCATTAAAGAGGGATTCAAGCCAATCAGGTAGAAGCTCAGGCGATTAAAACCATAGTGGAGTTTAAAAGTGAAAGAAGAATTGTGAAACAATTTCAAGAAGACATTATCATGGTGTCTATATATCCGGAATGGATATCCAACATAGTTCCCGTGCCTAAACCGGGAGGAAAGGTGCGAGTTTGCGTGGATTACCAGGATCTGAACAAAGCTTGCCTTAAAGATAGCTTTCCCATGCCCTTTATCCACATTCTCATTGACAATACTGCTCAATACGACATGTACTCCTTTGCGGATTACTTCGTGGGGTATCATCAGATTATGGTCGCTGTGGAAGATCGTGGGAAAATTGCTTTCATCACGCCTTGGGGAACCTTCTGCTACAGACGGTTGTCATGCAGCCTCATCAATTCTAGGGCAACCTATCAGCGAGCTATGATGGCTCTTTTTCATGATTTAATTCACAAGTAGATAGAGATCTACGTGGATGACATCATTGTCAAGTCCCGAAGGGAGGAAGACAACTTAGACCATCTCAAAAAGCTCTTCAACAGGTTGCGTAAGTACAACTTGAAGTTGAATCCATCCAAGTGCGCCTTTGGTGTTAAATTAGGCAAGTTTCTAGGTTTCTTAGTCAGCCACAAAGGGATTGAGCTCGATCCCACCAAAATCCAGGCCATTAAGGAAATGCCCATTCCTCAGACAGAGAAGGAAATTCGGGGATTTTTGGGAAGAATCAACTTCATTAGCAGGTTTATCTCTCAACTCATAGCAACCTGTGAGCCCATCTTCAAGCTGTTAAGGAAGAACTCCTCCATGAAATGGAATGATGAGTGTCAAAAAGACTTCCTTATAATCAAAGAGTAGTTAGTTAATGCTCCTATTTTGGTACCTCCCAGGGATGATGTTCCCTTGTTCATGTACCTGTATATTAATGACAATGCTATGGGCTGCATGTTGGGACAAAAAGACGATAGAGGCCAAGAATGAGCTATCTATTACCTCAGCAAAAGATTCAGCAACAGTGAACACAAGTACACTCTGATTGAGAAGACTTGTTGTGCTTTAGCAAGGGCTTCCATGAGGTTACAGCATTACCTCCATGGTCACACAACCCATCTCATATCTCGCGTGGATCCTCTCAAGTACGTGTTTAGTAAGCCCATACTGAATTGTCGGCTGTCCAGATGGCAGTTTATCGTGCATCAATTTGACATCGTCTACATGACGCAAAAATCTATCACAGGTCAAGGAATTGCGGATCAACTGGTCGCCGCACCTGTAGGGGACTTCAAACCCTTGGAAACATACTTCCCCGATGAATGGGTAATGGTAGTTCAGCAACACCATCAGTACGATGCATGCCATACGTGGAAAAGTTATTTTGATGGAGCTGTTAACATGGAAGGCTCTGGATCTGGAGCAGTTCTAGTCTCCGGTACGGGGGAGCAGTATCACGTCGCCATCAAATTATTATTTGTCAACACCAACAACACATCTGAGTATGAAGGTTGTATCATGAGGCTAAAACTTGCCCGTTCAATGGGCATCAGGCGGTTAACTATCTTTGGGGATTCCGAGTTGGTAATCAAACAATCCACAGGAATCTACCAAACCAAAGAATTACATTTGCTGCCTTACCACCGGCAAGTTTTACAGTTGTCTTTGGAGTTCAAAGAAATCTCCTTTTCACACATTCCTCGAAATATGAATGCTTTTGCGGATGCACTAGTAACATTGGCCTCCTTGGTTCACATACCTGATAAGGAAAACACGCCAACCATTACATTTGCCCTGCAAAAGGCCACAACCTATGGGAACTATGTTGGAGAAGTATCGGATGAGCTACCTCCCATCCAACACCCTTGGTATCGAAACCCAAAACCCTAATAAGACTCGTATGTATAAAATCCCATTATATAAATAAAATTTCTCCTTCTCAATGTGTTATGTGTTAATATATACTTGGTTTTACAAATTTGACCAAATAAATTTTTGTCCAAAAAAACGTCGTGCTTGACACCTCGCGTGCTTAATTTTTTTTTTTCTATATTCGGACTTTTTTAGTAAAATTATTTTGACAAGTTGCTTTTGTCGTGCTTATAATCGACAAAACGCTTTGTCGTGCTTGTTAGGATTAGTGAGAAATTTAGGTTAAAAACCCTAGATTAACAAAAACCCTAACCCTAATTAGCAAAAACCCTAACCCTAATTTGTAAATTAAACCCTAATTAGCTAATTAAACCCTAATTAGATTATCTTAACACCTAATCATGGTTAGTAAACTTCAATTAGGTACTAATTAACATTACTTAACATTCCTAATCATTAGAAACAAAACCCTAATCAAGATTAGTGAAGATTAAAGCCTAATTAAGTTACTAAACAAACCTAACTAGCTCACAAGGAGGTTTAGAGTCACCATTGCAAGTTCCAAGGTAGCACATGACATGCTTGTAACTCCCAAGCATCACCATAGTCATCGATCGATCTTTGTAGAGGCAAGTTGCTCAAAAATGACCAAAAAGCCAAGTTGAAGAATTCTATAAATAGAACCTTAGGGCTAAGCAAACTCACAAAATTCCTAAGCCCTAGATACACTTATAAACCTACCAAATCAAGCCGGGTGATAAAGAACAACAACATCGTAAGTTAGAATCAAAAATTGTTCAAGAAAAGGTACAAACCCTAGTTCATAATTAGCTTTTTGATCCTATGTTAGATTTGTTGTTTAGATGTTTAGAATTATGTATTAGTATGTTAAAAGTATGTTAGATTGGTAGAACATTTTCATAACATCTAGATGCCTTAATTAAGTGTTTTAAGAAACTGGAAATTTTGAAAACTAAGTCCGACAAACCGAATGTCGAGTTTTATAGATTCATATGTGTTTATGTTTTGGTTTGTTAATTGTTTGGTATTTGTATTTCGTTAGTAGGTCTTTAACTGAAAAGAAAACAAAGTTCATTTGAACCATAGATTTCAAGTTATAAGTTATAAGCCAAAGTGGGTCGACTGCTCACGGATTGCGCTTTTTCGGGTTACCCGTAAAGCTCAAGAACAAAGCTTGAACCTACTACTTTGACCAACTGCTTTTAATCGCCTTCTGTTTGTTATTTTTGTAAGTTTTTGTTATAGATCAATACTCGTTATATGTACTACATATCTATAATCTTTAATGGAACAAACAACGATAGGTTTATCGAATTAATGGTCAAAATCCATCGACCGAAGCTTGACCAAGTTTTTTCGGTTTTCCGTAAAATCAAGAAGAACACGAAGAACAAATGCTATTTGGTCAGATATTTTTGACCAAAGATAAATAGAGACCTTAGATTTATGCTTTGTTCATGTTAATGTTATATATATGTACCCCGACATATATACTACATGTTACAACAAACATTACACACATCAAATACATGTAATCAAGATATTTAAGCCACAAAACCGCTGACCTACCACGACTTCGCTCGGGTTACCCGTAAACTCAAGAAACACTCGATAAATGACTTTGAGCTCTATAACTTCTTGTTATATGTAGGTTAAAGCCTAAAATTTGTTTTTCATGTTATACTACCGTATGAGTACTACAAACATCAACTCTCGAACAAACCAAAACTCATTAAAAAGAGTTTTATAATTAATGGTCAAACCAAATCACTCTACCATGACCAAATCCGGCCGCTTGTAAACTCAAGAACACCTACAATACACTTTTTCTCACATCAAGGGCTTTTAATGATGCATATAAATTATTTTTCTAAAAATAAATTATAAAAAATTAGAAATAATAATTAATAAATAAATATAAAAATAGTTTTAAAAATTATATTAAATTATTATAAATAAATTTTGATATTTTTACATAAATTTAATAATTATTTTATATTATTTTGATATTATTAATAATTAACTTATTAATAAAGAAATTAGAATAATTATTTATAAATACTAAATAATTATGGAAAAATATTATTAATGATATAAAATTATAATAAATGAATATAAATTATTTAAAAATTATAATCAATGTTTTTGTAAAATTTTAAGTAAATATTAATTACTTATAAATAGAAATAAATGATTTAAAAATCAAAATAAATGTTTTAAATACTTTAAAATTTCTAAAAAGGTATTTTAAATTATAATTAAATTTTATAAATAAAATTTAGTCCATTTATCAAAGGTATTAAACACAAAAACCTAATTAATCTAACCCGATATTATATTAATGTTATAATTGAGTATTGTTATCAATACTAACGTGTTAGATTTATATATATGAACTTCGTAGGTATTTATTAACGATTGAATAGCATAACTGAATCGATCTACGCCGTGCAAGTTCTCTATCCTTAAATTTCTTATAAAGCAAATTTCTTAAACCCTGCTTATTCATCGACAAGATTTTTATCTTGATATGTTGTTGATATAATATACTACACCTACAATTGAATTACCTTCTTATTGTAAAGTTATTGCTATAGTTTCAAAGATAACTAAGAAATGAATTGTTTATTCATATGATAATGTTTATCGAGCATAAACGTTGAGTCAAACCAAATTGTTTTGGTAAGACATCTTATATCAAGTGGGTATCCCGTAAGTGGATCGAAAGTTAGTCAATTCATATATCGACATTTTAGTGTATTTTGAGCACTAGTAGGATGATATGCATACTCCTAAGATGTTGAATAAGTCGATCCCCTATCTCATATCTCGAACAAAATTTCTAAGTCTGTGTGGATCGATGTAAATAAAGAAAATTCCGTAAATGGTTGAAATTAGAAATCCGTAAATGGTACAACTATCACCAAAAAATTTGAACTGTTATATTTCTTCAAATCCTATATTGTTATAAATACAAAACTTGTCGAGCATGTCATAGCTCACCTTGCAAATTATTTCCTTTGTAGCTTTTAGATGGTAATCCTCGAACTTTCGAGTAGATAAAGGGAAGCGCCCTACATAGATTAGATTATATTCTGTTCTGTTTGAATACCTTGTAATAAGAACTCGTTATGAGAATCATGTAATCTTAATATTATGATATATATATATATATATATATATATATATTTTTTTCGCAATAACCGTGTTTTTTTACATACATAGATGTAAAATTAGACTTCTTCAAATCTAGTTGAGATCCTTGGGAACTATTTATCCGAGTGAGGGTATTAATAGCATGGACCTGCTCATGTTGTTATTGATACTCTGGATTTTTGATAGATAGTTACTATCGATACGATAGTATAAATTGTTGGCTTAGACTATACATCGGGGTGAGGGTATTAGTAATATGGATCTGCTCATGTTATTGCCGATACTCAATTTTGATAGATAGACTCTAGTCATAGATATATAGCTCATATATCCAAGTGAGGGTATCCAAACACAAAGAAAAGTTCTCTTAAGAATTGACAATCGTTATGGATACCGTGAATTTTGGATCTATGAGAATTATATCTCGCTAGTCCTCTATTTAATGTAATTTTATAATTAGATACCATGGGTGTATAGATTTAAAAGCATTATGTTGATTTTCTATAAACACCATATCAGATACCGTGGGAGTATAGATATGGGGGCGTTACAATTTTGGTATCAAAGCTGTTAAGGCTATAGATATAAGGAAGAGAAATCTTAGTATATAGTCTTCGAGTCCGTAAAAATTTTAAAAGTATACATAAAATATAACATTAAAATTATTATGTTGTGTAATTTTTATACAGTATTAAAGGAGTTTTCTTTTATAGATGGCCAACTCCAATGCCGAGGAAATGGTAATAGCCAATAATCCACCACAAATAGAGTCATATATAGCCAAAGGATGCGTAAGATGAGGAATTACTTCATGATCAACAATCGTTAGATGTCGAGGAAGAAGAGGATCCAAGCAAGGTGATGCTTAATGAGAATTGATGAGCATGATGAGGCAATGGCATCACTATTGAAAACAATGTAATATGAGGGTAATAAGATGAGGTTTAGGGTCGATATAGCCGAGGGAATGCTACAACATGAGAGAGGACATAGTCAACGACTAAAAGTACAACCGCACTACACACAGAAGGGCGTAAAGGAAATTCAACCAAGGCTTCTTAAAACATCTCTCGGGTGTTCGAGATACTTTTAATGATTTTGTTACCGCAGTAGTTCGATATCCGAGAGAGGAGAAGAAGACGGCTTATCTCATCGATCGATCCGTGGTTTGTCACATGATTCGTGATTCCTTTGATGATATCAATGAATTCTAGAGAGTAAGATAGGTGGTTGAATGCTTTATATTAGTACAATAAAGAAGCATTCAAAGTTTGTAATGTAATCAAGATTTTGTAAGATAGTAGTATGTTTAATTATGAAGTTGTTGTGTAATACTATTTTGATATATGAAATAAACAATATGTTGTCAGGTTACTCAAATTTTTATGTGAATTTTTATTGGTTTATATAGAATCATGCCACCAACCGTAAGACCCCAAAGAGAAATGAATGATGATAATTCTACCCAAAGAAGCTTAGTAGACCTTATGCTAGAGTTGTAAATAGACCCGTGAACCGTAATACAACTTTTAAAGACTTTAAATTAGTTGGACCACCCGAGTTTAAAGGTACATCGTAACCTCAGAGATGCACAAATTTGGATTTTGAGATAGAGAAATTTTTCCTAGTAACCAATGTTAATAATAACCAAAAGACAACTTTTGCAACCTTTTTCTTAAAAGGTGAGGCTAATTATTGGTGGAATCAACCAAAGGTCTGTAGAAATCAAAATTGTTCCTGGGATAGATTCAAAGAGTTGTTCTTTGAAAACTATTTTTCCCAATCCCCGAAAAGACCGAATGGAAATAAAAATTTTGGACTTAAAACAAGGAGATCTTATCAGAACTCAAAAGATATACTAAGTTTAATGAATCTATCCTGTGTTTGCTCCTCATCAAGTAACCACCGAACTTAGAAAGACTCGTAGGTTTTGTGAGGGTTTAAAACCTCGATTTGAGAGTAGATTGTCAAGATTTCAAATAAAAACTTTTTCTAAGATACTAGAGAAGGCCACTATAGCCGAAAAGTGAGAATGATATATCTTACTAAATTTCATCAGACAAGAGAAGTTTAATGAAAAAGGAAAAATTAGGACAGTAACCAGTTCTGTGGGTTTAATAACAAACGAAATGGGATAATTCTTTTTCTAACAACCCAGGAAAAAGATAGAAATACTAACAATAACTTTAGTAATAATAATATTAAACCTTGTCCTAATTATGGTAAGAAGAAACATAGAGGAGAATGCCTTCATAACAAATGTTTTAATTGTGGACAATGGACATTATTATCCACAAATGTCCTCTTCCAAGGAAAAATAAATGTTTTAATTGTGGTTCCTTAGACCATTTTTCAAGGAACTATCCCAAACCTAGGAATCAAGGAGGAAAAGGGTTAGAATACCGTAGAGAATAATCAATCAACAAGAGTCGCAGCTTGGAGTTCGAGTCGACCTACCACGCGAGAACATTTAATATGTCTCATGAGGGATGTTGTTTTTCACAGACGTGGTGTGATGTATCATCCCTATCAACACTTTAAATGCATATGTGTTATTCGATTCTCGTGCTACATGTTCTTTTTGTGTCTAGAAATTTCTACAAACTTGAATACACCTTGTGAAAATCTAGACAAACCATTTGTGTGGAAATTGCTAATAATGAAAGAATTCCGGTTAAGACCATATACAGAAACTGTAGTGTGGTAATAAAAGGACATAATTTTAAGGTAGATTTGATACCAATTCAGTTGGGAGAATTTGATGTAATTTTAGGAATGGATTGGTTAGTTAATCATAACGCGATGATCGATTGTTATCAAAAACGTATAAACCTTTTGACTACTTTGAAGTCAAAGGTAGTGTTCAACAGTAGTTGTTCACCTAAGCAATCTCAATGTTTGACTATAGTTCAGGCAGAAAGATTACTTAGAAAGGGTTGTTTAGGATATTTGGCCTATATAGTTGATACTCGACAGAAGGAGTAAAACTAGATCAAATACCTATAGTTAAGGAATTTCCTGATGTATTTCCATGATGACTTACTGTGTTTGCCTCAGATAGGGAAATTGAGTTCGTCATCGATCTTGCACCAGAACTACACCAGCTTTCTAAGGCACCGCATGTAATGGCACCTATAGAATCGAAAGAGTTACTTATTCAATTATGTGAACTCTTAGATAAAAAGTACATACAACCTAGTGTTTCACCCTCGGGGAGCACCATTTTGTTTGTAAAGAAGAAGAAGGTGGAACTATGAGACTATGTATAGACTATAGGAGCTAAATAAGTTAACTATTAAAAATAAATATCCTTTACCAAGGATTGATGATTTGTTTGACCAATTAAAAAAGGCAATGAACATTTTTCAAAAATTGACCTTAGAACAAAGTTATCATCAATTAAAGGTAAGAAAGGAGGATGTGCAAAAAAAAAATGTTTAGGACACGCTTATGGACATTATGAGTTTTTTGTAATGTCTTTTGATTAACAAATGCACCCCACAACATTTATGGATTTAATGAATCGAGTGTTTAAACCATGCTTGGACAAATTTGTTGTAGTGTTTATCGATTTATATTTCGTATACTCAAAAAACACGGAAGAGCATATCAACACTTGAGAGTCGATTGAGATATTATTTAAAGGAACAACTTTATGCAAAGTTTTCCAAGTGTGAATTTCGTTGAAGAGAGTTCAATTTTTAGGTCACGAATTGATAAGAATGGAATATCGTCAGAGATCCAGCCTAAAATCAAACGGTTGTGAATTGGGAACAACCAACAACTCCAATGTAATACGTAAGTTTTCTGATTAGCAAGTTATTATCGACGATTTATAAAAGATTTTTCAAAAATAGCAACCCCATTAACCAATTTAACAAAGATGGTGAAATACGCCCGACAGATAAATGTGAGGAAAGCTTCCAAGAGTTGAAGAAGCGATCGAGCATGGCTCCAAAGGTTATCCTTACCAGATGATACAGAGGCCTCAGAAGTATATATAGTGACGCATCACACAGGTTTAGGTGTGTGTTGATGCAAAATCATGACAACTCAAAGATTATGAGAAGAGGTATGCTAGAGTTAGTCATAGACATTGGAGATCAAAACGGTTCAGAATTGGGAACAACCAACAACTAGTATTGTCGACGGTTTATAAAAGATTTTTCAAAAATAGCAACCCCATTAACCAACTCAAAGAGATATATACCAGATGATACAGAGGCCTCTAGTAGTATATAGTGACGCATCACACGAGGTTTAGGTAAAAATGATGCAACATGGGAAAGTGATAGCTTATGCATCAGACAACTCAAAGATTATGAGAAGAGGTATCCTACTCATGACCTAGAGTTAGCCAGTGAGTAGTTTTGCTATATTAGATATATATATGATCATAAAAGTCTCAAATATATTTTTACACAAAAGGAATTAAATTTAAAGAGAGACGATGGTTAGAATCGATAAAGGATTATGACTGTGAAAATTTATATCATCCCTAGAAAGCCAATGTGTGTAAATATGCTAAGTAGAAAGAATCAGAAAATTGAATGTATTAACCACCAATAATAGGTTAATAAAAGACTTTGAAAATTTAGAAATTGAGGTGGAATGTCCAACTACCTCTACCCAAAAATTGTATATTTTAGAAGGAGTTTCATCTCTGCTTAATAAAGTTAAAGAGATACAGTGAGAAGGATGAAGAATGTCAAGTTTAAATCTAATTCAACACATGATAAGTATAATAAATTTAGAATAGATACGGATGGAATAATAAGATATGAAAATAGAATCTGGGTTCCGTTAGACCAAGCTTTAAAAGATGAAATTTTAAACGAAGCTCATAATTCTAAATTTGCCATACATCCTGGCAGTACAAAAATGTATAAGGATTTAAGTCGACACTTTTGGAGGTCAAACATGAAAAGAGAAATAGCTGAATGGGTAAGTAAATGTCTCACGTGTCAAAGGGTTAAGGCTGAGCATCAAAAGCCGAGTGGTTTACTTCAACCCTTACCAATTCCTGAGTGGAAGTGGGAACATATAACTATGGATTTTGTTGTTGGTCTTCCAGCTACACAAAAGGGCCATAATGCCATTTGGGTAATAGTTGACCGTTTAACAAAAAATCACTCACTTTTTACCTATTAAGATTACTCATAACCTAGATCACCTTGCCAAACTTTACATCAATGAAATTATCTCTAGCATGGAGTACCGTGTCCATAGTATCGATCGAGATCCAAGATTTACTTCTAATTTTTGGAAAAGCCTTCGTAAACACTTTAGAACACAACTAAGATTAAGTACAACTTATCATCCTCGTAATCGATGGATGAGTGAGAGAACCATACAAACATTAGAAGATATGCTAAGAACTTGTATTATAGATTTCAAAGGAAGTTAAAGACTGGCCATCCTTAGTTGAATTTGCTTATAATAATAGTTATCATGCTAGCATAGGTATGCCACCCTATGAAGCTTTATATGGGCGTAAATGTAGAACACCTTTATGTTGGGATGAAGTCTGGGAAAGACAAATGTTAGGACCCGAGATAATTCAACAAACAATCGAAACTATCGTAATTATTCGTCAACGATTACAAGCATCTCAAGATCGACAAAGAAAAAATACGCCGATCCACATCACATCGTCAACAACGAAAACTTTAACGTAGGAAGTCACGTATTCTTGAAAGTATCTCCTGGAAAGGCAAGATACGCTTTTGGCAAGAAAGGAAAATTAAGTCCGAGATTCATCGACCTTTTGAAATTTTGAGAAGGGTGGTGAAGTTGCTTATGAAATAGCACTACCTCCCGAAAGTTAAATCATATTCATAATGTGTTTCATGTGTCCAGATTACGCACCATATAAACTCGATTATAAACACGTTATACAATATGAGCCAATCCAAATAGAGGAAGATCTTTCTTATGTAGAAGAACCGTGCAGATCGTCAATCGTGAAGAAAGAGCAAGTCCCGAGAAATAAAGTGATAGCATCATCAAAGTAATTTGGAGGAATCGTAACGTGAAGAAGAAGCTACATGGGAGCTTGAAGATAAAATGCGCGAGAATTATCCTCAATTATTTACTTAACTTGTATCGTAATTTCGAGGACTAAATTTTATTAGTGGGGGTGAATGTAAAAACCCAAAACCCTAATAAGACTCGTATGTATAAAATCCCATTATATAAATAAAAATTTCTCCGCTCAATGTGTTATGTGTTAATATATACTTGGTTTTACAAATTTGACCAAATAAATTTTTGTCCAAAAAACGTCGTGTTTCGACACCTCCTTGCTCGCTTAATTTTTTTTCTATATTCGGACTTTTCAGTAAAATTATTTTGACAAGTTGCTTTTGTCGTGGCTTATAATCGACAAAACGCTTTGTCGTGCTTGTTAGATTAGTGAGAAATTTAGGTTAAAAACCCTAGATTAACAAACCCTAACCCTAATTAGCAAAACCCTAACCCTAATTTGTAAACCTAACCCTAATTAGCTAATTAAACCCTAATTAGATTATCTTAACACCTAATCATGGTTAGTAAACTTCAATTAGGTACTAATTAACATTACTTAACATTCCTAATCATTAGAAACAAAACCCTAATCAAGATTAGTGAAGATTAAAGCCTAATTAAGTTACTAAACAAACCTAACTAGCTCACAAGGAGGTTAGAGTCACCATTGCAAGTTCCAAGGTAGCACATGACATGCTTGTAACTCCCAAGCATCACCATAGTCATCGATCGATCTTTGTAGAGGCAAGTTGCTCAAAAATGACCAAAAAGCCAAGTTCAAGAATTCTATAAATAGAACCTTAGGGCTAAGCAAACTCACGAAATTCCTAAGCCTAGATACACTTATAAACCTACCAAATCAAGCCTGGGTGATAGCAGCAACAACATCAGAAGCTAGAATCAAAAATTGTTCAAGAAAAGGTACAAACCCTAGGTCATAATTAGCTCTTTGATCCTATGTTAGATTTGTTGTTTAGATGTTTAGAATTATGTATTAGTATGTTAGAAAGTATATTAGATTGGTAGAACACGTTTTCATAACATCTACATGCCTTAATTAAGTGTTTTAATAAATCTGGAAATTTTGAAAAACTAGTCTGACAGTCGAATGTCAGAGCCTTTAGATTCATATGTGTTTATGTTTTGGTCCGTTAATTGTTTGGTATTTGTAGCCTGTTAGTAGGTCTTTAATCGAAAAGAAAAACCAGTTCATTTGAACCATAGATTTCAAGTTATAAGCCAAAGTGGGTCGACTGCTCACGGATTGCGATTTTTTCGGGTTACCGTAAAGCTCAAGAACAGCTTGAACCGCTTACTTTGACCAACTGCTTAATCGCCTTCTGTTTGTTATTTTTGTAAGTTTTTGTTATAGATCAATACTCGTTATATGTACTACATATCTATAATCTTTAATGGAACAAACAACGATAGGTTTATCGAATTAATGGTCAAAATCCATCGATCGAAGCTTGACCAAGTTTTTCGGGTTTTCCAAAACTCAAGAACACGTAAGAAGAACAACGTTTTAATTGCATTTTGACCAAAGATAAATAGAGACCTTAGATTTATGCTTTGTTCATGTTAATGTTATATATATGTACCTCGACATATATACTACATGTTACAACAAACATTACACACATCAAATACATGTAATCAAAGATATTTAAGCCAAAAAACCGCTGACCTACCACGATTTACTTCTGCTCGGGTTACCTGTAAACTCAAGAACAACCCGATAAATGACTTTGAGCCTCTATAACTTCTTGTTATATGTAGGTTAAAGCCTAAAATTTGTTTCATGTTATACTACCGTATGAGTACTACAACATCAACTCTCGAACAAAACCAAAACTCATTAACAAAGAGTTTTATAATTAATGGTCAAACCAAACCACACCCACTACTACCAACCAAAAATCGCCTGTAAAACTCAAGAACACCTACAAATGATACTTTCTCACATCAAGGGCTTTTAATGATGCATGTAAATTATTTTTCTAAAAATAAATTATAAAAATTAAAATAAGAAATAAATAATAAATAAATAAATATAAAAATAGTTTTAAAAATTATATTAAATTATTATAAATAAATTTCGATATTTTTACATAAATTTAATAATTATTTTATATTATTTTGATATTATTAATAATTAACTTATTAATAAAGAAATTAGAATAATTATTTATAAATACTAAATAATTATGGAAAAATATTATTAATGATATAAAAATTATAATAAATGAATATAAATTATTTAAAAATTATAATCAATGTTTTTGTAAAATTTTAAGTAAATATTAATTACTTATAAATAGAAATAAATGATTTAAAAATCAAAATAAATGTTTTAAATACTTTTAAAATTTCTAAAAGGTATTTAAATTATAATTAAATTTTATAAATAAAATTTAGTCCATTTATCAAAGGTATTAAACATAAAACCCTATTAATCTAACCCGATATTATATAAATGTTATAATTGAGTATTGTTATCAATACTAACGTGTTAGATTTATATATATGAACTTCAGAGGTATTTATTAACGATTGAATAGCATAACTTGATCGATCTACGCCAGTGCAAGTTCTCTATCCTTAAATTTCTTTATAAAGCAAATTTCTTAAACCCTGCTTATTCATCATCGACAAGATTTTTATCTTGATATGTTGTTGATATAATATACTACACCTACAATTGAATTACCTTCTTATTGTAAAGTTATTGCTATAGTTCCAAAGATAACTAAGAAATGAATTGTTTATTCATATGATAATGTTTATCGAGCATAAATCATTGAGTCAAACCAAATTGTTTTGGTAAGACATCTTATATCAAGTTGGGTATCCCGTAAGGATTGAAAGTTAGTCAATTCATATATCGACATTTAGTGTATTTTGAGCAATCGTAGGATGATATGCATACTCCTAAGATGTTGAATAAGTCGATCCCCTATCTCATATCTCAACAAAATTTCTAAGTCTGTGTGATCGATGTAAATAAAGAAAATTCCAAAATGGTTGAAATTAGAAATCCGTAAATGGTACAACTATCAAAAAAATTTGAACTGTTATATTTCTTCAAATCCTATATTGTTATAAATACAAAACTTGTCGAGCATGTCATAGCTCACCCTTGCAAATTATTCCTTTGCAGCTTTAGATGGTAATCCCGAACTTTCGGAGTAGATAAAGGGAAGCGCCCTACATAGATTAGATTATATTCTTGTCTATTTGAATACCTTGTAATAAGAACTCAATTATGAGAATCATGTAATCGAATCTTAATATTATATATATATATATAACATCTTTATTTTCAAGAATCGTGTTTTCTTACATACATAGATGTAAAATTAGACTTCTTCAAATCTAGTTGAGATCCTTGGGAACTATTTATCCGAGTGAGGGTATTAATAGCATGGACTGCTCATGTTGTTATTGATACTCTGGATTTTTGATAGATAGTTACTATCGATACGATAGTATAAATTAAATTTGGCTTAGACTATACATCCGGGTGAGGGTATTAGTAATATGGACTGCTCATGTTATTGCCGATACTCAATTTTGGATAGATAGACTCTAGTCACAGTATACAGCTCATATATCAAGTGAGGGTATCCAAACACAAAGAAAAGTTCTCTTGAGAATTGACAATTGTTATGGGATAATCGTGAATTTTGGATCTATGAGAATTATATCTCGCTAGTCCTCTATTTAATGTAATTTTATAATCGATACCATGGGTGTATAGATTTAAAAGCATTATGTTGATTTTTTGTAAACACCATATCGTATACCGTGGGAGTATAGATAAGTCATCACTACTTTCATCAGAAACAATGTCATTTGTCGATATGGACAACTATAGGTAATTATGTCAGAGAATGCTAAGAACCTCAACAACAAAATGTTGGAGGAGTTATGCAGTAAATTCCACATCAAACATCTTAACTCCATCATCTACCGTCTAAAGATGAATAGTGTTGTTGAAGCGGCTAATAAAAACATCAAGAAGATCATGCAAAAAATGTCCGCCAATTACAAAGGATGGCTTGACCTCTTGCCTCTGACTTTATTAGCCTACAGAACTTCAATACGTACTTCCACTGGGGCAACCCCCTACTCATTAGCCTATGGGATGGAAGCAGTGCTCCCCATAGAGGTGGAAATGGAATCCCTCAAAGTTTTGATGGACGCTCAATTGGATGAAGATAAATGGGTACAAGATAGGTATCACCAATTGTCTGTAATAGACGAATGGCGAACCACGACTATCTTCCATGGTCAGTTATATCAGTAAAGGATTGCAAGATCCAATAATAGGAAAGTCTGGCTACGGCAGTTCAAACAACATGACTTGGTTTTGAAGAATTTCATTGACAACCAAGATCAATCCAAGGGAAAATTCACTCCTAACTGGGAAGGCCTGTTTGTTGTCAAAGAGGTATTGACAGGAGGCGCTCTAAGACTATAGGAAATGGATGGCGATTAATTTCCACAGCTTATCAACTCAGACACCATGAAATGGTACTATGTATGAGGTTACCATCAAGTAAACATTCTGGTTTTGAATCATCAGATCACCAGTCATTCCGGTTTTTAACCCTTTTTATATACTCTTTTGCCCCTCAGGGAAACATACAATTCAAACCAGCAGCCTGGTTTCATCTCATTTCAAACCTTTCATACAATTTCGGTTACCCCCCCAAGGATTGAACCTTTCACACCTGCAGTTTATCCTGAAGATGGGATTAAACTTTTCTACGCTTGCAGTTTGTCCTGAAGACGAGATCAAACTTTTTCACACTGCAGTTTGTCCCAAGCATGGGATCAAACTTTCTTTCCCCGCAGTATAGCCTGCACATAGGATTCAAACTTCTCTTTGGCTGTAAATCGTCTTGAGGGATGAACTACGTTGACCTGATCTCCCTGTTTCCCGGGAGTACGTAGGCAACCATATTCTATATGGCCTGGTCGCAATAAAAAAAACAACAAAAACATTTCTGCCTTTTCCCTATAAAAACCACAAAAATACTTCTACATCCTTCTTCATCAATAATGCTTCTACACCCATTTACACCTTTCACATTCAGCGTTGAACCTCTTACACCAAGTTTGAACTTCGCAGACCTGATCTCCTCTTCAATGGGAGTACGTACGCAACTATTTATGGTTCGGTCTAACCCCTACAAGAATAAAAATACTTGTCATGCGGTACTAGGATCAAACTTCAATCCACCACATTTCATCGGCTTCATACCAAAGGGATGGAACTACCTAACCTCTCCTCACAAATAGGAGATCCGATGACTATTTAAGCTGCGGTTGGGCCTCAAAGAGCAGCACCAATCCATAAGAGATGGAATTAACTAGGCTCCTCTCAAATAGGAGTACTAGCGACCATTTGTGGTGCGGTCAATCTCAGAGAGGAAAAGCCACACTCCTCTCCACATTTACACACAAAAACCAGTCCCAAGACACCAAAGATGGTAGGGATACATACAGATCAATGATCCGTTCTGAAAGATCCTGTGATATCTCAATGTCCATAAATCAAGGATGAGTTCGAAATGCATCAAGATCACAAGCCCTAAAGAAACAGGTAAATATCAAGCAAGTATCAAGTCACAACTGAAAGGGAAGTGAATCAAAATATATTTCCCTACTATATATAATACTGTTTGATATATATATATATATATATATATATATATATATGTGTGTGTGTGTGTGTGTGTGTGTGTGTTGTACATGACAAAATGGCTAAGATAGTCTGTGTAGGTAAATACAAGTCTATCTACGGATCTGTGTGTATGCGGACTATCAGATCTAACATAGCATCCCTCTCTGAAGAAGGAGGTAATGCTGCAAGCTCCTGCCCAATGGTATCTACACGAGCTAGCAGATCCGAGGTTAACTACATGGTGGCGTGATGCTCATCAATGTATGCACTCATATCAGCATGGATGCCAGTCGTAAGGGATCTCACTAAAGTACTGTCTGTAACGGCTACATCCTGGGTAGATAGGGTAGCATTCTGCTCTATAATCAATGCATCTCTGGCTGATCTGGCCTCGTCTCTCTCTAATAGAGTTGCGTCTCTCCCATCAAGAGCTGTCAACATCAAGGCCCTAGGTTGATCTCTCTCAAAGGTCATCAGATGAAAACTCTGCTCCAGATATTGTGCTGAATGCTGAATAACAGTAGCACTCATAGTGGGAGAATACATTACAAATGCTGGCAACCCAGTAGTAAAATCCTCGATGGGAATATCAGTCTCCTCCATAGGCTCCTCATCGTCGGAATCAATCCCCTGCACTGTGGATAATACCGTAGCCGATGCAGTCTCTGTCTCCATCCATGTGAAATACTCTGCAGAACAACCCAGATGGCTGACCAAAAACTTAGCTAGCTCATGCTGATTCCAACAGGCATACAACATAGATCTATCCTCTGCTAATAAGTGGTGAGAAGCGAAGCGCTGACTCAATGCCCCCTCAAAAGGATGGAAATCCTGGAACTGATCAAACTGACAGATCATGGCCAGTGGGTGGTAAGTAATCATGCCTCTCAAGCAAGCCAGGAGAAGATAATCCATGCCCAGAGCATGAGTGATGAAGCTGTAGGGTGAGCTAAGCCCTGAAAACGGTAATATAGCAAACGGATCTCCAATCCCTACCAGGAAAGCTGACCAAGATGCAACATCTATACACTCCGCAGGCTGAAAGGAGTATGGCATGGCTAAATCGTGGGTGAAACAATACCCATGCCGTCTAAAAGTGCCAATCGGTCTCAAGTGTGACATAAACCACATGTACAGCATGACCGAGCTGCCTGTAAACACTCCTCTGGGATAAGTGCAGCAATATGTGGCTGACCTCAGAGTCTCTACCATAATCATCGGTATGATGGTGTGACCCTCCCTGAGAGCTCTCATTGCCATGATAACTCATATATCCAACTCATCTATGTAAACATATGAAAATATGCATAGTAGTAGTACATCCACTCTGGCTAAACGCCAATTATCCTCCGGTGTTGTGAAATCCCCAGAATGCCGTGTATAACTATCCTCAGAGCCAAATCTGTCAAATAAAAAATGTTGCGATATCACATTGCCAGATGTAAGCTCATCCTGCACCACCCTATGCCTCAATCCAGTGAGCGTCATGAACTGTCGACTCATGTCTCCAATCGCCATATGCACGCAATGTCTGTCCAGTGGCAACATCATCAAACATGCATACTCCTCCAGAGTAGGAGTCAACTCCTGGGTCCCAAATCGGAAAACCTGCCTCTCCGATACCCCCAGTGCTCCAGCATGCCCTCTATGAATCCTGCAGGAACTTGAAACATCAACAGGGTCATAGTATATTGCAACGGTGATCTCAAGATCATCCCCAATTCGATGGTGACATACTATCATACCACGATCGCATACCAGATGCCACCAATAATGGTGGGGTATGATCAATACGGCTAACTATTGAAGAAGACATCTGTACGGGCTTGTCATAAGACTATCCAGGGGTCAATGCTGAATATCTCTGTACATACATACATATTTATAACATAATTACATGCATGATACAATAGATGGTAATATGATATAGGGAATGAAAAACTATACATACATTCATAAGTATATCATCATCTAATACATCTCTGTACAACTAAAATATAGGGAAATGGGGAAAAACTGCCCTACAACTAATAGAGGCCTATCAAAAGATATAGCGAGAATGGGGCGAAGCTACCCAGTGTCTAACAGAGGCATATCAAAAGAGATAATTATAATATACATCAAAAGAAGACAATAGTGTGAATGTCTACATCATCAATCCTGTCCACCTGATGTAACTCTTCCGGAGTCACTGGACCTCTATCCACAGGGATGTCAGGCTTATACAAGGGAGGATCTGCACCGGCAAAGCCATATAGGTCACCTGAAGTGCCAACTTCAGAGCTGGAAGGATCAAAAGTATTTGCCTCTGAAGGATCTCTGCCCAAGTGAAGGATAAAGAAATGTGTCCGGTCCAACTGCTGGGTCAAATTGTCAATCTGTGTCAAATGAGTTGGATCTCGGACTCAGGCTAGCCAATCCATCATCATCACAGATCCTGGAACCATATCCCCCATGAACTGAGTGGCGCGGGTCTGGGCTCCAATGGTACAAAATCGTGCAACATCTCTTGAGTGCAGGGACCCTCTGATAGTGCAAAATCGTCAACGCCCAATAATGGGATATCATTGATGGGTGAATGCGAAACAGACCAGTAACGCTTGGCAGGAGGTAAGATCGGTATACGAATCTCTCCTGTAGTGCTCCTGATAGCACGTTTTCCTAAGTAGAGCTCCCATCCTCCATCTGTGAAGAGAGAAATCTTACAGGTGGGAATAACGTGCTCAACTCCGATCGGGTATCCATCCTCAAATCTAATGCTCAAATGCTCCCTAGAGTAGGGAACCCACGTAATGACATCCGCTGTCAACAACTCCAGCTGTAGGCAACAATGAGTAAAGCCCTCCGCAACAAGGACCTCTGCCAGTATGGAATGATGCCATCTCCATCCTCGTGGATAGGTATCTAAGCCTAACACACTCACATGACTCAAATATGGGACCCTCTCATAGGCCCAAAACTGCCAACATAAAGGCACCCATCTACTATCAGTCAATGCTCTTAACCTGTACAAGGAAAAGATAAAAGAAATACTCACCAGCAGAAATTGGTAGAATCCTAGCCAAGCCTCGGTCAAGCCCTACGAGCGCATGCGCATTCCCCTGAGGAAGTAAGCAAAGGTGTAGGAACCCCAATCATAATTTCCTATACGGTCCACGTGTTGAGTGGCGCTAATCAAAGTGAAGGACACCGTAGAAGAGTTATCAGCTATGAAGCAGCCCCTAATGATCATCAGGAACAATCACCAAAGAATGCAATCCCTGACTCTCACATCATCGAGTATGGGCTCACTCAATAGCCCGCTCATAGCATCTAGGTTCAAAGGACCAACACATACAGTCCTGCCTTTGAGTGCCCCGTCTGGAACTCCTAGCAAGGATCTGACGGCAGTAGAGGTGATATCCGCCGTACAAGGCACTAGTACCGCTCCAAACTCCATACACGTTATAAACCGCCAATCCATCGACATCATCATCACCTCAGAATCCAGCAAATGGAATGACTGAGTCTGGTGAAACTAGCGCTCAGACAATTCCCTAAGGTAACCCCAGGGACAACGGCGGGGAATAATGTAAAAGAACGTCCCGAATCCCCATCCATGTACAATCGCTCTATAGTCATCATGTAGAGCCTGATACATAGAGTGGATGCTGAACCAGTTCCCTCGAGGCTGTGTAAAGCCGGGAACCTACATCAAATACAGATCAACATCAGTATCCTTTACTCCTCATCAATAGGAAAGAATGAAGATTAAGATCTAGCTTTATACCTCATTTGCGTGTAGGTAAACTGAAGGTTGTCGACTCAAATTGCCCAGAAGCTCTAGGTTCGCCACTTGAATGCCTGGCAAATTCCTACGAGGAATAGATGCAACAGGAGCGGAAACCTCAATCGGTACATTCTCCTCCTCGTCCTCGACGTCCGGCACATCAACCTGGACTGGACGTATCACTGCCTCCACCAAACGACGAGGCTATCTAACAAAACAGGGTTGAGGCACTTCAGAAGCCCTCCTCTATACACCAGAAGTGGTCCTGCGAGAACTACTCGACTGATTCGGATCCATATATCTGGATAACAAGTCTCCAAATCACTTCAGAAAGGGTGTGGTAAATTCTTATCTGGAACTTTTCAATATGCCTTTTTTATGACTACATGCATGCTTGCATTATTTTAATATACATCTACAGTAGAGTTAAAAATGCATGACTACCCAATGCCTACATTTTTGAAAATTTTTCCATAGTCCCTTTGTAAATAAGACTATCCCATACACATAGGCATGACTAGGTGGCCATTCAGAGCACACCTACCCACGGTCATATACTTCTACATGCATTAATACATCATAGTAAAAATCTCATAAGTGTAGTCTAATTACGTGATTATTTTTCTTTTCTACCTTTACTCATTTGTCCTCAAATAGGATAAGAAATGATAGTAAAAGGTGCCAATTTGACTGTTTCAAAAGTCAAATTTTTTCACATCATTATGTTCAACATGGTTTAATACTAACATCTACTATGTTGAATATTTTTTATAAAGTCATATTAGCATGCATATTCACTACTGTGTCTAAATGCATTTCATGCGATAAGTCATTTTCCAACGGATAAAAACTGGAAAAGAATTCATGCATACGTTACTAGGACAGTGTAGAACACTTGTACGTTAGCAGAATTTGTAGAAAGTCGCCCGAACTCAACAGATCTAAAGAAGAGCTCTCGGATTTCCTTCGCGGCATCACTTGAAAATGACTTATGAAAGCAACCTGCAGGCATTTCATACCCACAGTTGGCTGCAAGTCCACCTGCAGCTACCGCAGGTGTACATGTGGCACCCCTATATGGGTCCCACCCCTCCGGCTCAGTCCAGTTCGAGTTGCAAAGGAGGTCTCACAAGTTGAAAAAGCTAAATCAGGAATAAAAACGCTACGCAATTGAGTAGAATAGCTTGGAATCCTAGTTGTCACAAGTCCAATTATGGCTTCACATGTCACTCATTGGTATTTGCCTAAATATAAGGTGCACTATATCGATGAGCTCAGCTTTTGCAAATCATACTCGGTAATGCTTCACACAGGTCCGATGCCGCCAAATACATGGTCGTAACCATAAATAGTGTCCCCGGCGGGGGACACAACGCCGATATCATTGATAAAGTACCCCCGGCGAGGGTCACAACGCAGATTTCATTCATCCACGTATCCCCGGCGGGGGTTACAATGCATTCTTCATTTATGAACGAATCCCCAGCGGGGGTTACAACACAATCCAACCATTGATACACACATCAATGAAGGTCAAACAGCCTTGATAGTTCACCCAATAGAAATCTATCCATTGATAAACACATTAATGAAGGTCAAGCAGCCTTGACAAATTACCCAGTAGGGATCTATCCGCTAATACACACATCGGGCCGAAGGTCGAAGGTCACCACACGAAAATACATATCTTGTTGGCGATAACTCAATAGGACCGTGGTATATGCTGGTAACACAAAACAGAGCAGACCATCCTCATCGGAGAGGATCAATGATGGAATATGTTATACACATCCTCAAATAGACAAAACTTTATCTCCAAAGATCTCTTGCACATAAGAGGCACATCTTCAGAGTAAAGTCTGTATCAAGGATTCAAGACTTTGGTGATAACCCCAACATCAACATCCTGGAAGACTTGGATCGCATGTCCAAGACATCATTGATTGTTATCCCCGACAGTATTAACTGGGAACCCGCAATCATCCCATCATATTGGAAAACAATCCAACAAAACACATCCATCATGCATTTGCATCATGTTGCTGCACATGGCATCATATTTATCTTATTGCATTTCAAGTGTCTAGGATTCTTTAACCTATCCATGCCTTGCATTGCATGAATATGATAAAGAGGGGCATCTGTAGACACTCAAAATTTTCTGCACACCTATTACTAACATTGCAGGAGGGCAGATTTATCTTTCGGAGATAACCCTGGAAGGCAACTCACATCCATTCCAGATACCACCGGAAGTTTAGTCTCAACCCCGGAACACACACCAGGAGTATTAGTTCCAATCTCAGAGACAACCCTGAGTTTTGTCCTTAGAGATAACCCCAAGGAATGACGTTGCATTTCCAGCGATAACCCCGAAAATGCTTGTTTCAAATGCATGTATTCAGCTTCAATCTTAGACCTCCTGCCGAGGCACTCATTCCAAAGACCCGGAGATAACACCGGGAAGATAGGCACACTTAAAGATGACCATGAGGAATTCAAACACTTACAACCATCAAATCTAATAGATAACCGTGAGCAACATCTGCTTTATCAGCCTAAACTGGAGAGAACCCAAGTAAGGGGAAAAATCGTCATCTTGCCACCTCAACCCCACATCGAGCCGTTTCAACATTTAATGCTTATATATATATATATATATATATATATATATATATATATAATGGTAAACACAGGATGTTTCTAAATCCCTTTTCGGTTTATCATTTCTTGAGTTGTAATTTATATATATATATATTTATATTTCATCGGGGTTCGAGTTTACCGTGGCCTTTTACTACTTTTATTTACATTTAGTCACGCTTTCGAGTTTACTTAAGTGGCGGTTGATCATCTTCTTGCTTTATTTACATTTATTCCCGCCTGGAGTTTACTTCGTGGCGGTTGATCACATTTACTGCTTTATTTATATTTTTGATCCCCCAAGGAGGTGCTTTGTGGTGGTTGATCATGTCTCTATATATATATTTACCGCTATTATATATTTACATTTCTGATCCCCCATAAAGGTGCTTCGTGGTGGTTGATCATGTCTCTCTCTCTATATATATATATTTATAGTTTTATATATATATATAACTGATTACTGCTTTTCATATAAACTGCGGCATCATGTGTGCCTAGGAATCATGTGATCACATATTCAGTCCATTGAATCTAGATTCGGTTCCTGCGATGGACATTTTCAGCTTGTTAATTATTCACGGTGTTTGAATTTCTTTAGATGTCTGTCATGCTCATGAGGAGTTCGACACTGCTATATACTATTTTCTCGAAGTTGCTTCGCATTTCAAAAATAAAAGCAAACAAGTCGAATATTTAATAATAAAATAGAAGTATAAAAAGGTCTCAATTACTATTGAGCACAGGGTTCGAAAAACCTCTTTTACAAAACTTCACTGCTATATCATGTTTAAAACAGATTTTTTTATACAAATTCAAACCCTTTGTATATAGGTGTGAACGAGGCCTCGCACTACTTCCAAATAACAGCACATTGATCCACACACACACACATTCATATTCATATAACAGTTTCTTGAAAAGTGGCGGTCATAGTGGTAACACAGATGATGTCGGGGGGTGCATAACACCTTCCCTTCGCATAATCAAGCCCCCGAACCCAAATGAATCTCGGTTTGATGAGACCGTTTAGCGATTGTCACATTCTTTGGGTCAATGAGCAAACCTTTTCTCGGTTTGCCAAGGTAAGTAAACCGATTAAAAACACCAACTAGCGACTCTTTCATAAATCAAATTATCGACATTATACATGTCAGACCTTTTTTACTTGTTTTTTCAAACAAATCTCACATAACATGAGAACACCAAAGACCAAGAAACGAAAAGGGACAAATAAAAATCCCAACGTCGACAATTAATATCGTATTTATCTAATTTAAATACCACAATATTCCATTATCATTAATATTTATTTAATATTAAATATTAATGAAATGTATATGTCATAATAAAGTATATTTAATACTTTATTATTGCTTTTAAATGATTTTAAAGTAATTAAAACCATTATTAAATAACTGCGATTAATATTAAATATTAATATATTTTATTACAAAATATCAAAAGTTATATTTTATAACTTATTAAATTATTTTATATGATTTTAAATCATTAATTCTATTAATTTATTTAATATATTTATTAAATAAATTAATTATCATTAATACTAATTAATTAATGAAATTCATCACAAAATATTAAAAGTCATTAAAAATAACTTAAAATATTTTCTTATACCATAATAAAATTTTCCATGATTTTTAAAGTATTAAAATTATTTTTATTTAATATTATAATTAAATAAATTAAATACCATTAATATTCAAAAAATGTTAAATATTAATGAAATATATTCAAAATAATTAAAAATCCATTTTTAAGCTTTAAAACAATTTTTAGGAATTTAATATTAATTTTTAATAATTAAAAACCATTTTCTCTATTTATTAAATAAAATAATTAATTTTCTAATTAAACTGTCGCTAAAAGGCCCTATAGCGATAGAACCGTTGCTATAGGTGTTCTTGAGCCTAACCTAGAAACTCATGTCAGTGTTCGAGTCATCATGTTTGACCAGTTCTAATTCATGGATCTTGATACTATCTAGGCTTGTAATGATGTTAATGTTGTAGTATTTATGTAATACTACAACTACAAATCGATTTCCTGACCAAAGTATATCACAAATGAGAGATCTAAGCTCCCAAAATCGTTGTCAGACCTGTTCTTCAATTTCTGGGTTTTCCAGAAATGAAGACCAGTCGAGGTACCTATTTTGAAGCTTTGAATCTTAGCTTTCTGGGCTCGGTTTGTGAGCTTTAAGAGTTCAGCCTTGTAGTAGGGATGTCAGGGAAGAATTCTATAACAACATATCATCATATCATCATCACACAAGAAAGATCATGGCTGGTCAAAGTATGTCAGAACGCCTGTTCTGGAGAAATCTGGGTTTTCCAGATTTCTTCATAAGGCGGCTGGTGGTCAACGCTTGTTTGACCCATAATATCTTTGATCCTGTTATGGATCTAGTTGTTCTAAGGGCTTGGATGTTTAGTTCACATGACAGGCTACAAAGAACAAATAATAACATGGCCTAAACATTATCATACAGCAAGATCTGAGGCTTAAAAAACGATGTCAGATGAAATCTGGATTTCTGGGTTGCCCAAAAACTCAGTTTTCGTGATCGGTTAACGAGGTTTAACTGTTTATATGTTAAGATCTAGACATGATCTGACCCTATTTCCAGTTCCAGATCATATTCTACATGGCATACTACACATATATAACTTCAAACACCATAAATCATTAACACGGAAGAATCTTGAGGCCCTGACATTAGGCTGTCAGGCAATATTTTTAGGGTTCTAAGTCAGTTTGAAAACTTGATATTCTTGCTTCTAGATGTTATGGATCCTTGATATAACATCTTGAATCACTCAATAACATCCCTTAACACAACTTTAACCAATAAACAACAACATTTAACATCAAATCATATGATTCCTAAGTTTAGGGTTTTTATACCTTTATGCTTTGATTCCTTTGATTCTGATCCTTGATCTGTTCCTAGAAAAGCTAAGAGGTGATATTATCTCAACTGATCACTCATTCTCACTCTAGATTTTCAAAATTTGAGAGAGAGTATGGCTTGTCTAGTTTGGTAAGTAAAGTAACTGATTTTTCTTACTTTTTAACTTTGATCTTTTTGATTCAATGAATTTTGACCGAAATAGCTGATGATTTGCTGAGAGTTAGAGCACATGACTAATATATAGTTGGTGAACAACCCATATATGGCAAGATCTACACTCCAACCTAATAAAGAATTGAAAAGGGGCAATTTAGTCTTTTTCCTTGTAATTTTAATGGCATAATGGTCAATTGGTCCAACCCTTAAGGTTTGACCCTTGGGGTTTAACCCTAAGGTTTTATCAATTTGATTTTCAAGGATTTCTAAGTATAGCCAAAAATGAAACTTTTAGTTACTAAAATGTAAATTATGGTTTCCTAAGTAAATTATGTTTCCTAATCAATTAGGACTTGAAATTAGTATTAATATTTCCTAATTAACAATAAAATCGCCAAATTAACAATTAGGGTTAATGATAAGTGGTATTTTTACCTACTTATTGAATACTAATTCATGCGAATTGTGCCCATCTCAAGTACATTTTATTGTGTTTTAGTTGCATTTCACGTTATTTTGCATTGCATTTACTTAAAACTCCTTTTGGTGAATAAGTGCAGGAATCAGCTTAATTTTGGTGGTATTAGAAGGCACGTGGCTAATAGATGCATGAAGGCGAGGCAAAAATGAAGATGTGCATGGCATGGACGTACAATGAAGCATGGAGACCAAGCATGGAGCAAGAGATCAAGCATGAAAGAACAAATAGTATGGCAATGACAGAAATGAAGCCAAAACCAAAACCAGAACTCCGAGTGCTGGCATGCATGGCCATGACAGAATACTTTGGGGAGCGCGCATGGCAGCAAGTACCGACAGGAACAATGATACCCTACACGCAAGTTACACGGTGCAAGTAGGACAAGACAGCAAGAGACGACGCGCTTGCGTGAGGCCGGTACCGACAGGCGACCATTTTGTAAGTCTCGTGCCTTGAGACATATCTTCGGAGAGGCCTTGGACGCACGACGTGATCTTGATCTTTGTAATATTCTTTTAATTTTAAATTTTAATTAAATGATTTGTAATTGGTTTTTAAACGATTCTGACTGGTGTCAGAGATAGACTGGATAATTTTGAGCGTATTTTCATCATAGAAACTAGGGTTTACACTTTGGGAGAGATTCCAACGTAGAACGAAGCCAAAACGTCTACTTCTCAAATTCTTCTTGGGATTCTCTGCCATTGTGGATTTCTATTATTAATTACTGGATTTCTATGAGGATTTAAACGTTGATCATTGGTTTTTATTCAGCGATTGGGTTTGATCGTTCTATCTTTCTTATTTCAATTGCTTGTTTATTGATCATGTTTAGCGTTGATCCCATAATGACTTTTGGTTCAGTCATGAACTAAACTTCATTATGGGATTCTAACAGATTTTAATATGCAGTTTGGTTGCACACTTAAATGCTAGGATTGTTTTGCATATCATATGGGATATTAATCGTGATTGTTTTACATGTATGAATGCTTGATCACCATTCATCTCAGTATTTGTATGGAATTGACAATGAACATACATGTATGGATTGTAGTCATGATAACATACGAATATGGGGCTGTTTTATATGGCTTGCATATTTTATGAATCAGATAGACATATACTATTTCACCATATGAGCTAGAATAAGGGCTTGAGCTTAAAATTAATATAATTGCAATTTCACATAGACATATAGTGATTTTGGTTGTATTGGTGATTACATGGAGTCTAACATCTGTAGATGCCGTGTAAGTAGGTTATAGTGCATTGAAAAATGGTTATAACTCTATTCGTGCTCTTGGCTATTTTCTTGTGATATGTGAGCACTTCTTGCATGATAGTGGCGATTAGATGAAATATTAAATGAAGTTAGGGTCCCATTATTTCCAGATTATATTTATTCTATTTGTATTCTTATTTTTAGTTATTATTCATAATTAGTTTAATTCAACACTTTTAGTTATTAGTCTATGCATATAAATTCGGTGAGTTAATTGATGCATGATAGTTTAAATTTAACTACTTTCTCTGTGGGATCGATACTCTACTTACTCTGTATTACTTGTTGACACATGTATGCTTGCATGAGTTAGAGCTCTTTTATTAGAACTATAAAAGAGGCAACAAGTTTTTGGCGCCGTTGCCGGGGAAATGCGTTATTTTAGATAATTATCATCAGTTTAAAGCTAAATTGTATGACTTAGATACGTCTGATCGTTTCTCATTTCTATTTTTGTTTTATTTGTAATTTTAGGTACTTGTAGATTTATATGCACACGAGATCTTCCAATTCCGAATTAATACCAGCACAGGAAAACATCAACGAGAGAGGTTGGAAATCTAGTGTGCGAAGAAATCTACAAGCTCAGCTAGAAGGAACTATACCGGATATGGCAGAAGAACAGAGAATTGAGTAAAGAGAAGAGCATCGGGCTCTAAGGGAATATTCCATGCTAAACATAAACGGATTACAGTCTAGCATAGTCAGACCGACGATAGCAGGCAACACCTTTGAGATCAAACCGGGCACTATTCAAATGGTGCAGAACTTCGATTCGATTTGAAGTCTTTGCTACAGGTGATCCGAATGAGCACCTATTGAGTTTTATTGAGATCTGCGACACATTCAGATACAACGGTGTGACTTAGGATGCCATCAGACTACGGCTATTCCGATTTTCATTGCGGGATAAGGCTAGAAGTTGGCTACATTCTTTGCCACCAGGGTCAATAACCACATGGGAGGACTTAGCACAAAAATTCTTAGCCAAGTTCTTTCCAATGGCAAAGACTGCAAAGATTGGATGGCTATCCCTCAGTTCGAGCAACAACAGGGCGAGTCCTTATATGAGGCATGTGAGCGTTACAAAGAGATGCTTTCAGAAAATGTCTGCATCACGGTATGCGATGGATGGTGATAAATTCCTTTTATAATGGGTTAGGGATGGCAATCGAGACCAATTGTAGATCTGTTAAATGAGGAGGGGCATTATGGGCAAAAAAGCTATGGCGGCGACGCATATACGCTTATCAAGACTATGGTTGGGAATGATTATCGAGAATCCTACATTTCGGATACCATTACAACCAAGGTTGCAGGTGTGTTGGAGGTTGATGCCATAACTCAGTTGTCGGCACAGATGGCAGCTATGGCTAAGAAGATAGATACTTTGGCAGAGAGCAAAGTGAAAACAGTTGCCTTCGTTTATGAGATTTGTGTGGGGTCACACTCCACGGATCAGTGTGCCATCAGCTCAGAGTCGGTACAGTATGTGAGCAACTACAGAAAAGACCAAGGTCAATTCCAGAACACATACCACCCCAACAACCGCAATCATCCAAACTTTAGTTGGTCAAATAACCAAGGACAACAACAACATCAGTTTCAGCCGAACCAACAGTTTCAACCACAGTCATCTCAGCCATAGTTTACACCAAAACCACCGTTTCCACTAGGATTCTCTCAGCAACAACAACACCACACTCCAGCTGCACCACAACCAGAAAAGAAATCAGAGATGGAGGAGATGATGTTGAAATACATGGAAAACACTGAAGTCATGATCAAAAGCCAAGCAGTGGCTATCAAGAATCTTGAGACTCAGATGGGGCAGATGGCGAGCATGCTTAACAATAGGCCCCAAGGTTCATTGCCAAGTAACACTGAGATAAATCCAAGAAGAGACGGGAAGGAGCAGTGTCAAGCAATCACATTGAGATCAGGGAAAGATTTGACAAGTTCTGCAAGTCGCGCGCCCATGCCCAATAATACTAAGGAAGCCGCGCAGCCGCGCGAGGCAGAGCAGATGGCTGACAAGGAAGAAAATCTAGAAAATTCTGAGGCTCAGCAGGAAGAAAAAGATAGAGCAAATTCAGAAAAGAAGGTCCAGAGTCCAATACAACCAATGCACCCTCAAGTACCATATCCGCAGAGGTTAGTTAAGCAGAAGGAAGACAAACAGTTCAGTAAGTTTCTGGAAGTGATCAAAAAGCTACAGATCAACATACCATTCGCCGAGGCATTGGAACAAATGCCAAGCTATACAAAGTTTATGAAGGGTATACTGTCAAGGAAGAGGAGATTAGACGAGTTTGAAACGGTAGCCTTGGCAGGAGGAATGCGATCTTGATGCTCAACATAAATTACCTCCAAAGCTGAAAGATCCGGGCAGCTTCACAATTCCGTGCACCATTGGGAAGATGAACTTTAGCAAGTGTTTATGTGATTTGGGGGCAGGTATAAATTTGATGCCGTTCTCAGTGTTCAATCAGTTGGGATTGCCAGCTCCAAGACCTACAAACATATCACTACAGCTAGCTAACAGATCCATCACGTATCCACGGGGAATTATTGAAGATGTGTTGGTAAAGGTGGACAAGTTCATTTTTCCGTCTGACTTCATCATTCTAGATTATGAGGAGGACGAAAGCATACCAATAATACTAGGGAGACCATTCTTAGCCACAGGAAGGACTTCAATCGTTGTGCAAAAAGGGGAGCTAACGATGCGTGTACATGATCAAGAGGTCACATTTAATGTCTTTAAGGCGATAAAGTTCCCATCGGATGAAGAAGAATGCTTCTTGGTTAACTTGGTGGATTGGGGTCCGAAGGATGAAGTACAGAAACCAAAAAATTATGAACCGTTGAACTATGCAACAGGCAAAAGTTCAGAGTCGAAGGTAGAACCGTTGATGAAAGCTGAAGTCATTAAATTTTAGGGTACAATGGTCAGTAAGGAAGGCACCTCAATTCTTGATGTGACGTTAGATTCAGAGACAGTAAAGCTAATTGACTATAACTTAGCACTAGATGGGAGGCAATCCATCATTTCTATCTCCATTAACTTTTAGTTGTTCATTTTGGGATTATTTTAGTTAGTTTTATTAAATTTAATTTTACTAGGATATTTTCATGCTTAAGTATGTAGCAAGAATTTCTTTGCGAATATTTACAAGATGATTAGCACTATATGGCCGCTAATTCGTGTCTTAACAAGGAGCATTAATGTCTATGCAGGAACAAGCAGTGGAAAGTATTACTGAGAGGCAAGAAAAATTGAACTTGAGCATTGCAGACATGAGGAGCGCGCGACAGCGAGGTCTATGCAGTACAAACCCGCACGCCCGCATGTTAAGCCACTCAGAACAAACATGCATTCTGCAAGTCTTGCGCTCGCGCGCCCATCCCAGTACACACACGCGCGACCGCGCGCGGCACCGAATCAAGTCAAATCTGAACATTTGAAAAAAGAGTTTAGGACCCTTTGGACTCTCATTTGTGATAATAACAAACGCAAAACTCTTTCCCTCTCTATAACTCACTTCTCTATCTCTCTATCAGTTGAAGATTGAAGCCGTATATCTCTCCATCAAATCCCCACAACTTTCTCCACGTTCAAAGCTCAACCACCTCTCATTCTCTCTATAAAGATAGGGTTCCTACTTGGGTTGGCATAAACAAGCGTGAAGGTTATCAATTCTCAAATTTTCATTCTCTCTCAATAAGTTCATCTGCACTTTCAATCAGCTATCTGCAAATGGGTCAGAAGAGAGCACAACCATCTTTATCTTCCTCATCCTCCTCCGGCAGCCACGAGGAGGACATTGTCGACCACACCAAGTTCTTATGTCTAGAAGCCCAGCAGGAGTACTACCGTATTGTAGCGAAAACATTTATCAAGGAAAGAGGATTGGACACGAAGGCGGGGCCAGACTGACTCTGCGCCATGTGATTCGAGGAATGAAAGGTGGGGTGGGTGGCGCATCTCCCAAGCCCATTCCGATGAGCATAGTCAGAGAGTTCTATGCCAATGCCCAAGTCACCATGAGCGATACCTCTATGGTTCGTCTTTGTCGAGATAACCCTCTGGACCTCCGCCATCCAAAAGCGTTCGAGAATCACCTTGAAGACCACCAGCGAAAGCGCAATTGGATCACAGGGCACATCTGAAGCGGACTTGGAGCTTATTATCATTGAATTGTGTGTGCTAAGCACGAAGTGGACTTACAAAGTTAGCACCACCCGGCCTCGAATCTTTCCAGCAGTCTCACTGAATCGATACGCCAAGGTGTGGAATCTGTTCATTTGTGCCAAGTTATTGCCTTCATCGCATCAGCACGAGATCACGGCGGAAAGGGTTATAATACTGTGGGGCATAGTTATTGGTGAGTACATTGATGTGGGGTATTTGATTCATCAAAACGTTATGAAGTATCTGAAGGGAACTACCACTGGGAGGATTCCACACGCTTCAGTGGTAGCCATGCTATGTGCACATCAGGGGTGCAATTGGGGCAACGAACAAATGTAATATCCAAGTCAGGACATCACCCACGCCACCATTGCCAAATTTGAAGACTGGGCAGGCGGTGAACCACACCCGCGCGAACGAGGATTCATTTTAAAGCCCACCTTCCCCGAGCCATCCCAGCAGCCCCCTCAGCCCAATGAGGCAGGCCCATCCACCCGAGCACACCCGGTTCCTAGCAATTGACAGCTTCGAAGGTTGAAGCGCAAAGTCGACGCCATGTATGACAATTTTGGGACGTTTGCTACAGGACTCACTCGGGCCTTGGCAGAAGCCTTCCCACAGCAAGGAACAATGCTAGAGTGGCCGTAGTTTGGAACCGCTGTGCCATATCCACCACCAGATTCACCACCCGAGGAAGGTGGTCAAACCGATTATTAGGGGAGTTTTTCTATACCCTTTACCTTCATTCAATGGGGACATTGAATATTTCAAGTTTGGGGGTATTGGAGAGTATAGCATAGTAGTTTAGTTTTATTTAATTTTGCATGTTTATGTGTTTAGTTAAATGTTTATGTGTTTAGTTCAATTGAGCATAGCATAGTAGTTTAGTTTTATTTAATTTTGCATGTTTATGTGTTTAGTTAAATGTTTATGTGTTTAGTTCAATTTTTTGCAGATAATTTTTATTCATTCTTGATTGTGTTAGTATGTTTTAGTTGCATGTCTCACACATATTTTTGTTTAAGAAATTCTTGCCTAGCAAATGATGATAGTGAATTGTGAAGGATTTTAGAACATGTTGGATAACACAGCTTAGATATAATGTTTTACACGATGAGATTCAGGTTGCTGTTCAAATGCTTCCAGTATGCACAAACGTGTTCACAATCACTTGTAGGTTTAAGAAGTGTATGTTGCATTGCTTGATAGAACATGTAGTTTTAAAAAGAGAAACATGTGGAAAGTGTTGTAGACTATATGAGCCATTGACGTGCAAATTTTGGTAGAACATGGGTATGCTATGTATAAAAAAAAACAATTCGAATAATAATAACGTGGCTAGTCTTAATTCGGGCCCCAGCTACTTGAGTAGAAATGCTTGGGGGATTGTCTCTACACCTAGTGCCCTAAGGTCTTTTATGGTCTGGGAGTCGTTGGTTGAAATCTCGCTAAGGGGTAGTAGTGTGCCTAATGGATTGAGACATTACACAGTCATGTGAAAAAAAATAAAAATAAAATAAAAGAAAAATAGCAATAAACACCGCGAGAAAGTGCGTAAATCGCCCTCGTGTGTAGCAATAAAGCAATAAACCCATTGTTGAACCTTAGTTTGTGTTGATATGTTGAAACAATCTGCGTTACATGAATATACATGAGTCTTGCTTTAGGCTATAATTTTCTGTTTGGAGCATTGTAGCATATGTATTCTTGGTTAGATCAAATTTCGGTGAACATCACACACACACACAACATCTCTATAGCAAATATGAAATTATCTGAGTGTATGATGTTATGTCTATAGTTTGGTTTGAAATTATATTCTTGGATCTCGATGATTCACTGAGGTAATTTAGATTGAATAGAAAGAGTCTAAACGAGTTTTTGGAATATACTTTGGGTATTATATTGCTTAATCCAGGTACGGATTCCGTATTCCTTCAGCGATACTCTTATTAAATTTAATTTGTTCATTTTGTTTCTCGTTTTGAGATTAGTTATTGTTTCCATAGTTATTCCTTCTTAAATTAATGTTATAGTTTTGTCTTGGTATTGATACTTAGAACTTGTGTTTGTACTCTTGATCTATTGTATTGATTTTGTATGATTTTGATTTTTTTAGAAAGTACATGTTAATATATTTTGGAGACTTTGTGTGTATGATTTGTTTCAGTTAACATGTAAATATTAGAACCCATTTGTGTTACTATTATGTCGCATGTATTATGACATAATATTTTTGTTAGAAAATACTGTAGGGTATACATGAGCTATAACCACCTGTGAGGGTACCACAGGCATGTCCTCTTGGCACCGAGGCATGACACCTTTCGTGGCAGTGTGATCAGTCCACGGTGTCTCCATTTTGTGCTCTGGTGGGAGTTGGCCATTTGGTGTTTTGTTATGGGAGGCGTATGGGTCAACCCTAGTTTTTTGTTCTGTTATGTTCTGTGGATTGGTGATGTTTGTGCTAAACACACATTCCGATTTTATATGCATTGGATTCGCAGTCCAATGTGTGTGACTTGCCTGTGTGGCATTATTTGATTTACATGTGTGGCATTATTTGACTTGCCTATGTGGCAAGGTATATTCTGTTTGTTTTGATCTCGGTATGAAATAACACCCAGCCATTTGATTCAGCCCATTATTTCGTTGTGTTAGTTTTGTTCGTTTCAGTTCAATTCATTAAATTGAGTTAGTTATTTTGGTTCATTATTTGTATTCTATATCCGTACTGGGAATTTGGCTCATGCTATGTTTTTCTTTCGGCAGGTAGTAAGGGGGATCAAGGGCAAGTATGATGAGAGCTCCCTTCATTCCAATGATTTAGAGATATTCTGTTTAGGCTTGATATGTCAATTTATTTGAAATTATAATAATTACCTTAGATTATGGTTTGAGCCAATGTGACATTTATTATAGCTTGTCTTGTGATATTTAATCATTATGAGACCATTCATTTAGTTTTGTTATGTTTTGTACGTAACCTATCTTTCTATTTTGGAAAGGGGGTCTTACATAATGCTACTACATAATGAAAAGCTGAGGGGTATAAATACACATATCATATAATCATTGTACATTGGGTTTACTTAAAATAATATTTAATTTAGGTAGAATAATTTAGTTGGGTATTATTAACCCAGTATTTTATTTAGCAAAAAAAAACCCTAGTATTTTTCATAAACTTTATTATTTCAATTATACATAAATATCGAAATAAATAGTAAATATTCATTTTCTTAAATTTATTTTAAAGTTCACATTTAGTTAACTCACTATATATCACAATGCCACACAAGGCTCGATTTCATGACTTAATAAATTACATACTTCAACTTACTTTAATTATATAGTATTATATAACATTTATTTGCCTTTTAATAACCCACCTTATGTTAAAATTAATGAATGAAGAAACTTTATTATATATGGCCACACAATACATGTTATTGCACATAACAAATAATTAAAAACAATAAAAATTAGGCTATCACATTATTTAATTATTTACTCATTAATTTAATATAATCATACTAATCAATTCCATCAGTAATTCATTTCTTCATTAATTTAATTAAACCATCACGTAGTCCATCATCATGCCACACAAGGAATTCACATAAGCTTAAATTAAGCTTTTCATTAAAATCTCCATATGAGTTGTCATACTAGACATGTTTCTCTCTCTAAAATTTTCACTCTGCCTTCTCTCTAACTTTCTTGTCTGGCCTTGCTCTTGTTCTCCTACCTAACTTTTTCGGCCAACTTCCTTTTCCCTTTCCAGTCTCCTTCTCTTTCTCCTTTGCTGCTTATTTTCTTCTTTCTTCTCCCTTCAGTTCACTTTATCTTCCTCTTAGTCTCCTCTCTATGGTTAGCCACAACCACTTTTCTGCCGGCAACTCTGAAAGTAGTCCTTCTAAGGACCTTTATGCAGAATTTGGTGTCTCTAATCCGGGCTCACCATCCTCTCTACCTCCTCAACTGGGTATTGAGGAAATGGGAGAATCAGATGCCTTTCATGGTCATTTGGGTGTAAATATCAACTCTGAAGACTCTTCTACCCAGGCTATGAGTACTGAACTGGACATTAGTCAGGCTATGGGGGAAAATGCTAGAATTATCTTCTCTGCTGCTCACCATTTTTCCCAAAAAGATAGAGAGGATGCTCTGTTTGAACCGAAAAAGAACATGCATCTCATGTCCTTCTTATCAGCCCATGTGGTTACCTCAAATGATGTCCAAGAATTCATGTCCATTGGGAAGAAGGTGAATTTTAGCAATGCCATCCAGGTATCTGATAAAAGTCCTAGCTGCATTATTCCCTCGGCATCTGGGGGAAAATTTGGGGTGGGTCTTTTTCACCTATTAAGTGTGTGGGTGAAGTCTCTGAACCAGAAACTCTTTTTCCAAAGCTTACTCTAGTAGCATGGGTTGGTAGGAGTTCCTGGTCGATAACTTTGGCTCAAACTCCAATTCCTTCTGGTCTTGTAACCTCTGACCCGAGTGTGTCAGCTCTGCATTTAAATTTGATACCTCCCGCCTCATCTCTCGAAGAATGTGAAATCCCTAGTTCTTTGGAGAAAGTTCCTTCCAAATCTTGGAGTGATGTGGTTGGTAAGCCTGCTGTCAGGACATCTCGGTCACTTTCATACCACCCTCTCTCCTTGTCTAATGGAAACTTGTCTATTATCCCTCCGGACGACATGCTTTCCAAAGGAAAACAAACTTTTGGTGTCCAGCTTAGTGGGGTATTTCTTACACTCTTCTCTCCCCTTTAAATTTGTTAAGCCCATAGACAGAAGGCTATGGGGGCATCTTGGCCTATCAAATGTTTTCCTCTACAATTAAGGTTACTATATCTTCAAATTAAGCTCTAAATATGATTGTAACAATGTGTTGGCATCTGGTCCATGGCACTTCACCTTAAAGATTATGGTTCTACAGTAATAGAAGGAAGGAGTGGTTTTTTCTAAATTTGACTATGAGGTCTTCCCAGTTTGGGTGAAACTTAGCAATATACCACTCTCCTACTGGTCGAATGAAGGCATCATCTATATTGCTAGTGCAATAGGGAAACCTCTTTTCACAGATGATATGACCTTAAAGAATGATTTCTTGAACTTTTCTCGTGTTTGTATTGAAGTCAAAGCCTCCTTTTCCTTTCCTCCTTCCATCTGTGGTGCGATCAAGAAAGATCAATCAAAGGATTACGCCTTCACCCAAGTTGATGTTGAATACAAAAGCAAGCCTCCTTCATGCCCATCTTGCCTTGTCTTTGGACACTCTCTTCTCAAATGCCCCAAAGAAAATTTCAAATGGATGCCTAAAGGAACTTCTGTTGCCCCTGCTGGAGGTGCAAATATAGTTATGGATGACCACACAAAGGTGGAAGACTCTATTGCTGGTCTTAATTCTCACCCCTCTTAACCAATGGCTACATCTATCTCAAAAGGGAATGTTGGCTCTACCTCTAATGATTGGGTGACAGTGGCTTGAGGGGCAAAAAATGGTACTGATAATCTCACTCCTAGTGTTGCCATGAACATTTCCAACACTTTTGCCCTGATTGATCAAACTGAACAGATTCTTCGCTCTGACATTGAATCCCCAGCTACCATAAATCCCCTTATTTTTAGGCTCAAGGTTGTTGATTAAAAGGAAGGCAAAGACTTGAAGAACAAACAGATTTCTGGTGTGGAGAATCAAAAAGCTACAAAAAAGAGGAAAGGCAAGGGTAAAACTAGTAACACCCCCCACCATCAGTTTAATTATACTTGCAGCCTATAATGGTCGTGGTATAAATAAAAGGCCTAAACAGGCTTATGTAAATAAAATTATTGTTGATCACAATATATCTATTATTAGATTGGTTGAAACTAGAGTAAAACTAGCTAACGCTAAGAGAATTTCCAGGACGCTGTGTAATAACTGGGAATATGCTTTTAATTATGACCTTCATAACAATGGTAGGATTTGGGTTAGTTGGAATCCTATTCTTTGGAATATGGATATCCTTTTTGTCTCCACCCAGGTCATTCATTGTAAGGTGCAATTTTGGACTTTAATAGCACCTCTTTCTTTCTTTCCTTTGTTTATTGGCTTAACTCTTATATTGAAAGAAAAGACTTATGGAATGAGCTGGGCACTCTTTCTTCTTCTGGTAGTTGATACTTAATGGGAGACTTTAATGTTATTAAATATCTATCTGAGACAAATCAACCTAATGATTTATGCGACATTGGTAAAGTTGATTTCAAAGAATGCACTTCTTCTATTGGTCTTGATGATCTCAGAGGCATTAGACCATTATTTACTTGGTGGAATACCCAACTCTCTCAGTCTGTACATAAGAAGCTTGACAGAGTTATGGGAAATTTAACATGGTTCACCAATTTTGATATCTATCATGATACTTATACTCATCGAGGCCTATCTGACCACTCTATGGTACTTCTTAATTCTTGCATCAGGTTCTCAAAACCTAGAAGGCATTTTAAATTCTTCAATCATATGTCTCTTCTTAAGGGATTTGTGGAGGCTGTGGGTTCAGCCTAGAGTACCCCCTTCCTTGGGAATCCCTTTTTTATTTTCTCTAAAAAGATGAAATGCACCAAACATGCCTTAATCGCTCTTAACATCTTAGCTGGCAATCTCACTTCTTCGGTAAATCTTGCTAAAGAAGAACTTCATTCTGTCTAAACTCTCCTTCATGAAAAACCATTGGACTCGGCTCTCCTGACTATGGAGAATTGATGCACTCAAAAGCTCTGCCAAGCTATTGATAGGGAGAAAGTCCTTATGCAACAGAAATCTAGAGCCAACTGGTTGGCTTTAGGTGGCCGAAACACTAGTTATTTTGCTAATATGATGAAAAGTAAATGGAACTCTAATAAAAAATTTTACATCCTCAACGATGATGGCATTATGGTGCATGACAAGGACCAGATTAAGACTGTTGTTGTTGATTATTTCAAAACCTTATGTAATAACTCGGGCACACCTTATGATGGGTTTGACACCTTTGGCATCTCCCCTATGAATCTGGTTAGCCCTATCCAATCCTTAAATCTCAGTGCTTCTATCTCTGACTTAGTGATCTTTAAGGTCCTCAATTATATGAAACGTAACAAGAGCCCAGGACCGGATGGATTTAATGTTAATTTCTTCCTTAGCTGCTGGGATATTGTTGGGTCTGATATCTTAAAGGCTATCCATTTTTTCTTCTCTTCCAGCATGCTCACCAAAGGGATCAACTCCACAGCTCTAGCATTGATCCCCAAATGCTCTAATCCTTCATTAATGGCTGACTTTTGGCCTATCTCTTACTGTAACACTATCTATAAGTGTATTGCAAAGATTCTTTCAAATAGACTTAAGGAAGTGTTGCCTCAGATTGTTGACAAAGCCCAGTCAGCCTTTGTAAAAGGTATGAGCATTAGTGATAATATCTTAATTGCCCAAGAGTTATTCAAAGGATACATTAGGAAGACTGGTCCTTCTACATGTGCCCTCAAGATTGATCTTAGGAAAGCTTTCGATAATGTTCGCTGGGAATTTCTTTCTGAAACCTTTAAATCCTTTAAGTTCCTTGATATCTACATAGGTTGGATCAAAGCTTGTATCACCTCAGCCATATTCTCTATTAAGTTGAATGACACTCTTGCTGGGGTTTTCAGTAGTTCCCGTGGGCTTCGCCAAGGTGACCCACTTTCCCCCTTCTTGTTTATCATTATTATGCAGATGCTATCTCATAAACTGAACAAAGCAACTTTAGCCACAGATTTCTCATATCATTGGAAGACTAAGGCATGTAAACTTACTCACCTCCTTTTTACTGATGATATCCTTATTTTCAGCCATGCAAGCTTACCTTCCATTGCAATTGTAAACTCTTTCATCCTTTCTTTCTCTCTATTTTATAGTCTTATCCCTAACTCCCACAAAAGTCAATGTTATCTATCCAACATTGATGCCTCTTCAACTAGTAACATCCTTTCTCTTCTTGGTTTTCAACTGGGTTCATTACCTGCCAATTTCTTAGGAGTTCCTTTACTGACTAAAAAGCTCTCTTATACTGGTTGCGTTCCTCTTATCCAATAGATTACTAAACGTGCCTCTTCATGGACATCCAAGGTTCTCGCTTTCTCCAATAGATTACAATTGATTCATTCTATCCTTTTCTCTTTACAAGTCTACTGGTGCACCCATTTCCTGCTTTCGAAGGTTGTTCTCAGAGAAATTCAAGCATTACTCGGCATGTTTTTGTGGAAAGGTCCAACTTTGAGTAAGTATAGTGCCAAAGTAGCCTGGTCTAATATTACATTACCCAAGGATGAGGGAGGGTTATGACTTAAAATATTTTGGACTGGAATAAAGCTATGTTACTGCAACACTTCCTCCACCTTATCAGCTATAAATCTTAATCTCTTTGGGCAAACTGGATAAAGGCTAAAATTTTAAAGCAAAAGACCATATGGCAGGTTACCTTATCCCCAGATTGTTCTTGGATATGGAAACAATTCCTCAAATTACGTTCTCTTGCTCTTCAACATCTCCAGTACATTGTGGGTGATGGCCAACACACAAGCTTATGGTTTGATCCTTGGTTGAATGGGGCTACAATTCAACCATCTTCCACTCTCCTTCCCAATTCTGGTATTCCCCCCAATGCCACAGTCAGCCATATCCTCTCGGGAAATACTTGGTCCCTCCCAGTAAGCAACCATCATGAGGTTATCCTCTTTCGTCAGCGAGTTCTCCTCCTTCCTCACCCATTACCTTGTCCTGACAAAATTATGTGGGATACATGTAATCTTAATACTGTCAAGGCTAAACAAATTTGGGATTCCATCCGAGCAAGATCTCCAATGGTTCCTTGGAGCTCTATCCTTTGGAATAAGCTTCATGTTCCTCGTTACTCTTTCATCCTCTAGCTTGGACTCCTTCGCAAGCTTTCTACTAATGACCGGACTAGGAATTACACTGAAAAGACTTGGAATTATCCTCTTTGCAATCAATAGTTAGAATCCTTTGACCACTTTTTCTTTGAATGTGATTACTCTATTACCATTCTCCAAAATGCTGTCAACGTAAGGAATTGGGCTACCATTCCCTTCTCTTAGGATGCTCTTATTTCTTATCTCACTACTTACCAACGCTCGAACCTGTCCAAGAATATCCTAAACATAACAATGGCTACTTGCTTTTACAAAGTTTGGGAGGCTCGGAACAATAAGATTCACAAAGGCTCCATCATCCCTCCTAGAAACCTTGCCAAAGATGATATCCATCTCATTAAATCTAGACTTTCTAAATTTAATTCATTCCTCAAGGCCATAAATTGGAATCATTTCTGTAGTTGGTTGTTAGTTTAGCTTGCTTGGTTAGTTGGGATCTCCTTTTTATGTCGCATCATCATCTTTGTCGTTAAATGATGTTGCTATATTCTGGGGTATGCCCCTCTGCCATTGTTTTTAGGTTCTCTTTATATACAAACAAACTTAGCAAAAAAAAATCTCCATATCACTCAATTATCATATACTCAATTTAATTTAATTGAATTATCACTACACATGTCATAACAATATATAAATTTTCAAATAAATATTCTACTTTTATTAATTTAATTATTAATATTATTTATAAAATTCACGGGTATTACATCCCCCCCTATAAAAAATCCATCATCGGAATTGGTACAAGGTTACACGAACAAATGAGGATAATCCTTTCTCATCTTGTCTTCTAATTCCCACGTAGCCTCCTCGGCGTCGTGGTTTTGCCAAACTACTTTTACGGAAGATATAACTTTATTTCTTAACATTTAGTCTTTCATATCTATTATCTGGATAGTAACTTCTTCATATGTCAAATTCTTTTCTACTAGAATGGGCTCATAGGATATCATGTACTTATAGTTGGGCTTGTATGGATGTTATACGAAAATGTGAAACACGTTGTGAATTTGTTCCAATTCAGGCGGTAAAGCTACCTTTTACGCCACCTCGCCCACTCACTTCAAAACTTCGAAGGGTCCTATGAACCTCAGAATCAATTTTCCATTCTTGCCGAATCGTATTTTCCCTTTCTAAAGAGACATTCAAAAATACAAAACTGCCAACTTCAAAGTCTTAGTCTTGACGATTCAAATCTGCATATTTCTTCCGGCGATTTTGAGCTGCTACCAATCCGGCTCTTATTGTTGTTAACATCGGTCGTTTGTTGAACTAACTCTGTTCCCAAAATTCGTCGTTCTCCAACTTCGTCTCAACACAACGATTATCTGCACTTTCTCCCATAAAAATCTTCGTACGGTGGCATACCGATACTCGCAAGATAACTATTGTTGTAAGCAAATTCTACTAAGGGTAGTTGATCATTCTAATTCCGTTTGAAGTCCATCACGCAAGCTCTAAGCATATCCTCTAGCGTTTGTATCATTTTCTCACTTTGTCCATCGGTTTGGGGATGATAAGCAGTACTTAATCTCAACTGTGTTCCCATTCTCTCTTATAAGCTCTTCTAGAAATTTGGCGTGAAGCGTGGATCTCGATTTTAGACAATTGACATCGGCACTCCATGTCGAGATACAATTTCTTTTATGTACAAATTTGCTAACTGAATAAGTTAGAAGCGAATCTTTATTGGTAGAAAATGAGCTGTCTTCGTTAGTCAATCCATGATAACCCCAATGGCATCATATCCTTTCGGCGTGCTCAAGAGTCCCACCACAAAGTCCATTGTAATGTGCTCCCATTTCAACTCCAGTATTTTAAAAGGTTGAAGTAAACCGCTTGGTCTTTGGTGCTCTGCTTTACTCATTGACAGGTAAGGCATCTACTGACGTACTCTGCAACCTTTCATTTCATATTAGGCCACCAATAGTGTTGTCGAAGATCTCGGTACATTTTCGTACTTTTTGGAAAAACTGAATATGCCATAATGTGTGCCTCGTGAAAAATCTCCTCCCTTAACCCAGTTACGGGCGACTGTGACGCCCCCAAAATAGGTATACATCACCCATCTTGAGTCGCCAAATACATGGTACAAAATTCAAATATCACTTAATAATACATCTGTCGTGTAAAATACGACAAAACATAAACTGAGAGTTTAATAAGAATATTGTCATCTAGACAATATCCACACTCAAAAGAGTCCTCTTTACATTTATTTTCAAACTATTTAACAGAATAGTGAGGACTAATAATACTATCATCTGGACCGTCACTCCATTCCCCGACTAGTCCCGGCTACGTTCTCATTTCTTGAAGAGAACAGTGAAAGAAAGGCTGAGCTCAACTAGCCCAGTAAGAAATATTATGACTAAGATAATGCAGAATAAATTATCATTAGCCTTCAACAATGTTAAACTGATAAAATATAACAAACATCAAGTTTAACTGCAGTGGAACAAGTAATCCATTAAAAGAGTCAAGTAGAGAATAAAATCTAGTATCTTTTATGATTTAAAGGTTTTCATCACTTTTATCTTCGAGACTCGACTTAATAAATAATCCACATCATCCACACACTACTACCAAGGATATTCATTAGTATCACAACCACAAATTATCCATGCACTACAGCCAAACATATTCGTGTATTCATCAATGGTCATGATCATGCCAACAACTGTCCATCAATGCACTACGGGCCAATGAGGACTTTTTCCACATCATTTGTAACATTACGGTCATGATTACACCGAATAATCCCTGGTCATAATCATACCAAGTCCATCTATGCACTACAGGCCACATATGACTTTCAACTTAATATAATCATGAGGATGATGACAATGATATAAGAATTCAATAAAACAAGTTCAAGAATTAATTTATCCAGGAACTAATAACGTCCAAATTGTCAACATGATACTTCTTTGTAGAGTAAAACTCAAGAATGCTCAGGAGAATATTTCCATGAAAGATCTTTGGATGAAGCGCAAATATCAAGGATATTCCACTAATTTCATGGAGTATAGAAGTCAAAACTTTAACCAACCGAGTATAATAAAGAATGGAATAACAAAAAAATCACCGGGCATGCGATAGGCAAAAGATGCATGAGTTATTCCAGCGAGAATAATAAATAACGGAACGTGTCATGTGCAAACGCATGCAGATAGGATATTCCAATGAATAATAAATAATGGAACGGTCATGTAAAACGCATGATGTGACGGGATATTCCAATAGAATAATAAATAATGGAACCAGGTCATGCGTAAACACGCAGACAGGATGTTCCAACAGAATAATAAATAACGGAACCAGGTCATGAGTAACGCACCAACATGATGTTCCAACAGTATAATAAAAAATGGAATAATAGAAGAATTTCACCATATATGCGGTACTTCGCATACACAAGTTATTCTAACATAATGATAAAGAATGGAATAATAGAAGAATTTCACCAAGTATAGGGTAGCCCACGTATACAGGTTATTCCAACAGAATAATAAAGAATGGAATAACAGAAGTTCTCTTCATGAATAAGAAATAAATAATACTCCTTACCTTAGTAGGAAATTGGATACTGCAATATTGTAGTAACAGAAGATTCTTCTTCTTTCTCTTTTATTCTCTCTATTCTTTCTCGCTGTATAGCTTTAGTGAATTCATGAAAAATAATAAAGGAATGAACTTCTATTTATAAGCTTGGTAGAGTAAGGGTAAAATAGTCTTTTTGCCATAATTTATGACATCATCGCTTACATCATCGATCATATGACATCATTGCTTACATCATCGATCAAATGACATCATTGCTTACATCATCCTTCTGATCACATCATTGCTTACCTCATCGTTCCAATGACATCATCGCTTACATTATCAGAATTCAAATTCAAATTGTTCTCTTCCACCTCATTTTACTTTTATACCATGAATTTACTATAATAATGTTACCATTCAAATTATAAAAAAACATACTATCATATAATCACATCATACTACTATAATATAATATTATAATAATATATTTAAATGAATTATTGATTTGATAATTTGAAATACTGTGTAATGACAATTATTGAATCAAAAATATCAACGTAGCACTTATTGAATCAATAAAATATTAAATAGTAATTACTGTAACAATTATTGAGTAGTGCCTTCTTACGTAAGAATCAATAACTTAAAAAATAATGTGCAATACCGTGTGCTACTGTGCAACAACGCGTGTTACTGTATTTTAACCACCAGGTATTCCAACATTGTTAACGGTAACACTTCCGCCGTTATTTTCATACAAATATTTTTGTCCTTTTCTAACTCCGACAATAATTTTGTTGTGGGGTCCACCAATGATTATGTCGTCGTACGAATATTCTCCGACAAAAAGAATATTCCCCGACTAAACGAATATTTTATAACAACTTGCGTACTTTGCAAAATTTATAAATATTACCCACAACTATAACATTATATCAAATTCATTCCATAATATTTAAAAATAATATTTATAGAAAAATCATCTTTATTAAAAAGTTGGGGTCTTACAACACCCAAACTCGTTCTTCGAATCTCAAGATACCGTCCCTATCTATTATGAACTTTTCTTCCTCATTTTCTGCTTTCCTTTTCTTTACCTTCTCACACCCTTCATCATTCTCTTGTGATTCCTTTACTCTAACCAACAATTTCGGATGAGCTCCTGTTACAAATAATGTATCCCCGGACTCTTCGGGTCTCCTTACTTCTATTTCCAGTCTCTCCATTTCTTTTATTAGTTCCTCTTGAGATGTCAACACAAATAATTTTTCTCTTCCTTTTCTACTCAATGCGTCGGATAGTACATTTTCCTTTCCCGAGTGATACAGAATTTCACAGTCATAATCCTTTATTAATTCCAACCACCTCCTTTATCGCATATTTAACTCCTTCTGTGTGAAGATATACTTTAGACTCTTGTGGTCCGTGTATATCTCACATTTTTCTCCATACAAATATTGCCTCCAAATTTTTAACGCAAAAACTATTGCCGCTAACTCCAAGTCATGGGTAGGGTATCACTTCTCGTAATCTTTCAACTGTCGTGACGCATACGGAATGACCTTGACATGTTGCATTAGCACATAACCAAGTCCTCTATGTGATGCATCACTATACACCAAAAATCGTCCCGTATCATCTGGTAATGATAATACATGTGCCCCACTTTAACCTCTTCTTCAACTCTTGGAAACTATCTTCACATTTGTCCGTCCATACGAACTTCACTGTCTTCCTCGTTAGATTCGTCAACAGGGTTGCTATCTTACAAAAAACTTGGATAAATCTTCAATAGTACCCGGCAAACCCTAAGAAACTTCTTACCTCTCCACCGAATCAAACGAAGAAGAAAAAATGGCAGAGCCAAACAACAATTGGACATTTAAATAATTGGCTACTCCTAATCTCACTCACCAACCTTTGTGCATTGAATATCCTGCTTTAAATCCTACTTTCGAACTTAAATTCAGACTAATTCATCTTCTGCCTACTTTTCGTGGTATTATAGGTGAAGATCCATACAAACACTTGAAGGAGTTCCATGTGGTGTGATGTACCATGAAACCACATGGAATTACAGATCGAGCAAATCAAGTTAAGAGCCTTCCCATTCTACCTAGAAAATTTGGCAAAGGATTGGTTGTACTATCTTTCCTCCAGATCCATACACTCATGGAGTGACATAAAGGGGTTGTTCTTAGAGAAGTATTTTCCTGCTTCAAGAGTGGCCAACATAAGGAAGGAGATATCCAGGATTCGATAGTTTAATGGAGAAACATTGTATGAGTATCGAGAGAGGTTCAAGAAACTATGCTCTAGTTGTCCACCCCACTAAATCAATGAGCAACACTTAATTCAGTACTTCTACAAGGGATTGATACCAATGGAAAGAAGTATGATCGATGCGGCTAGTGGAGGAGCATTAGTAGACAAGACACCAGAGGCTGCAAGAAATCTGATTGCAAACATGGTTTCTAACTCACAATAATACGAAACAGGGAATGATCATGCTCCAAAAAGGGTAAGTGAGGTAAGCACGAGTGAATTGGTACAACAGATTTATGACTTAACTACTGTGGTGAAACAATTAACAACATGAAACTTGCCAGTTGCAAAGGCTTGCTGAATATGCTTAATAGCAGGGCATGCCATTGATTCGTGCCCAACATTGCAAAAGGATGAGACTACCCAACAAGCCAATGCAGTGGGCAATTACCAAGCACAATCGCAGAGAAAATATGACCCCTACTTTAATACGTATAATCCAGGATGGAGGGATCATCCCAATTTAAGTGACGGGGGTGCTAGACCACCAGTGCAAGATTTTTACACAAACAAACAGCAAGGTTTTCATCCCACTCAACCATAGTACCAACCCAAACCAACAGCTCCAGCCACTTCTAGAACATCCCTTGAAGAGATGTTCAAAGCATTTACGACTGAGACACAACAGTTCTAGCAGGAGACAAAAGCTTTGGTTCAAGGTTTGTGGAACCAAGTAGGATAGCTGGCTACAACTCTGGGGATATTGGAGTCTAATAGCTTAGGAAAATTGCCATCTCAAATAGTGGTCAATCTAAGGCAGAATGCAAGTGACATAACTTTACGAAGTGGAAAACACATGGATACACCACCGACCACTGTTGAGTTTGAGGAGGAAGTAAGTAAGGAGGAAACTAAAAAATTAAAGGTATAACCTAACCCTCCTTGTCAGCTTAAAAATGTTCCTGTACCCTTTCTCCCCAGAAATTCTAAAACTTCAAAGAAAAATGAAAAAGAAAAAGAAATTCTGGAAACTTTTAGGAAAGTAGAAGTGAACATCCCTCTCCTTGATGCAATCAAACAAGTTCCAAGGTATGCTAAGTTTTTAAAAGAATTGTGCTCTAATAAAAGAAAATTACAAAATGATGAAAGAGTCACAGTTGGGGAAAATGCATATGTTGTTCTTCAAAGAAAAATGCTTCCTAAATGTAAAGATCCAGGAATGTTCACAATCCCATGTAAGATAGGAAACACCAGATTTGAAAAAAGGCATGCTAGATTTAGGAGCTTCAATCAATTTTATGCCTTTATATGTTTATGCTTCCTTAAATCTAGGTCCTTTGAGAAATACTGGTGTGATTATTCAATTGGCAAATCATACTAACACTTACCCTCAATGGGTAATTGAAGATGTCTTAGTGCAAGTGAATAGACTAATCATTCTTGCAGATTCTTACATTGTGGATATTGAAGATGATACATCACCAAACCTTTCCCACATCTTGTTAGGGAGACCATTCCTGAAAACAGCAAGAACCATGATTGATGTGCATAATGGGACCTTAATAATGGAATTCGATGGAGAAAAGATTCAATTTAACATCTATGATGCCATGAGGTACCCTAGTGATTTTTGACAGGTTTTTGCTATTGATGTGAAAGACTTCTTAGTGCATAAAGCTTTTTAACAACTACATAAGGATAGCTTGGAGGTTTTTATCACCAATAGTATGGACATGGACAGGGAATATGAGATTGAGCAGAATCAGGATTTAAAGGAAATTGTGGCTGCACTGCACTCATTGCAAAAATTCTCAAATAAGAATGTAATTCATTCTATGTCATCCCTCTCAGTAGATGGAGGTAAATCTATGAGCTCCTGTCCTAGGGTATCCACATGGGCCAGGAGATCTACGACCATCTGCATGGTGCTACCATGCTCATCACTGAATGCACTCATCTCTACCACAATATTAGCATTATGAGATCTTAATGCAGTACTATCTGTAGTGGCAACATCTCGGGTAGCTAGAGCATCATCCCGCTCAACAAAAGCTGCATCCCTAGATGATCGAGCCTCATCCTGCTCGACAACAGCGGTAACCCTGTGAGCTAGAACATCATCTCTCTCAACTAGACTGGCATCTCTATCAGAAAGAGTAGTCAATATCAAGGCCCTAGCATGATCCCTCTAAAATGTCATTAAATGTAAACTCTACTCTAAATACTCTGCAAAATGTGGAGTCATAACAACAGGAACACTAGAGGAATCAACCAGAGCTAGTGACGCACCATTAACTAACTCATCCTCGATGGGAGAATCAGGGTACTACATAGGCTCCCCATTATTAGAATCAATATCCAGCTCTGAGGATACAACCCTAGCCGATGCAATCTCTGCCTCCAACCGTGCAGAATACTCTAGAGAAGGAACTGGATGGCTAGTCGAAAAGTCAGTTCTCTCACATCGGGTCCAACAGGCATAAATCCTGGACAAATCCTCTGCTGATAGAAGCCGAGATGATAAACGCTGACCCAATGCCCCGTCAAAGGGATGAACATCCTGAACCTGGTCAAACTGTGCCATAACTGCCAGTGGATGATATGTGGTCACACCCCTCAAACCAGCCAGGGGAAGATAGTCCATGCCAGCTGCATTAATGATAAAGCTGTAGGGAGAGCTAAGCCCTGAACACGGCAAAATATCAAACGGGTCCTCGATCCCTGACAAGAAAGCCGACCAAGAAGTTGCGTATGTACACTCAGCTAGCTGAAAGGAATATGACATGGCTATCTCATGGGAAAAACAATACCCATGGCGTCGGAAGGTCTCAATCAGTCTCAAGTGTGTCATAAACCAGACGTATAACAAAATCGAACTGCCTATAAACATCCCCATGGAATGGGTATGGCAATATGTGGCCGACCTCAAGGTCTTTGCCAGAATCATCGGTAAGATGGTATGTCCCTCCCGAAGAGCACGAACTACCATGATCACACCGATGTCCAGGTGGTCCATATACAAAGACATATACAGATAAGCCACTATACACATCAAGAGTATGTCTAAATGGGCGACATGCCAATCACCCTCAAAAATGATGAAGTCCCCAGAGTATCGCAGATAGTTGTCTAATGACCAAAATTTGTTAATCAAGAAACTCATGGACACCACATGGCTCGAGGAAATATCGTCTAGGGCAACTCTATGCCTCAAGCCTGTAAAGGTCATAAAAACTGGCTCATGTCACCGACATCCATCCTAGCGCAAGGCCTATCCAATGGCAAGTGTGACGCCCCCAAAATAGGTATACATAACCCATCTTGAGTCGCCAAATACATGGTAAAAAATTCAAATACAACTGTCGTGTAAAATACGACAAAACATAAACTGAGAGTTTTAATAAGAATATTGTCATCTAGACAATATCAACACTCAAAGGAGTCCTCATTACATTTATTGTCACACTATTTAACAGAATAGTGAGGACTACTAATGCTATCATCTGGACCGTCACTCCGTTCCTTGACTCGTCCCAGCTATATTCTCATTTCCTGAAGAGAACAGTGAAAGAAAAGGTGAGCTCAACTAGCCTAGTAAGAAATATTATGACTAAGATAATGCAGAATAAATTATCATTAGCCTTCAACAATGTTACATTGATAAAGTACAATAGACATCAAGTTTAACTTTAGCAGAATAAGCAATCCATTAGAAGAGTCAAGTAGAGCATGATATCTACTATCTTCTATGATTTAAAATGTTTTCATCAATTTTTATTGTTGAGACTCATATTAATAAATAAACCATATCATCGAATCTTCCCTGCACTACGGGCCAAGTATATTCATTAAATCATCAATGGTCATGACTATATCGAATAATCCCTGGTCATAATCATACCAAAAACTGTCCATCAATGCACTACAGGTCACTGAGGACTTTCACCACATCATTCGTCACATTACGGTCATGATTATACCGAATAATCCCTGGTCATAATCATACCAAGTCCATCTATGCACGTAAGCCAAAGATGACTTTCATCACAATATAAGCATGAGGATGATGACAATGACATAATAATTCAATAAAACAAGTTCAAGGATAAATTTTAAAGATTTATAATTTAATTTATCCAGAAATCAATAACGTCCAAATTGTCAACATGATACTGCTTTGTGGAGTAAAATTCAAGAATGCTGAGAAGAATATTTCCATGAAAAGATAGTGGATGAAGCGCAAATATCAAGGATATTCAACTAATTTCATGGAGTATAGAAGCCAAAACTTTAACCAACTGAGTATAATAGAATATATGAAACTGGAAATGGATTTTCGCCCGCCATTCGATAATCCACGTAGACAGATCATTTCCACAATTTAATAAGGAATGAATACGAAGGATCATTCACCATGCATGATGTAATCCACATAGGCAGGTTATTCCAATAGAATAATAAAGAATGGAATAACAGAAGAATTCACCATGCATGCGATAGACCGCATGCAACGAGGTTATTCCCAACGAATAATAAAGAATGGAACGAAGTAAATGCGTAATCCCGCAGACGAGGATATTCCAACAGAATAATAAAGAATGGAACCAGGTCATGCGTAATCCACACAAACAGGATATTCCAATAGAATAATAAAGAATGGAATAACAACATAATTCACCAGGCATGTGATAGACCGCACAAACAGGTTATTCCAACAGAATAGTAAAGAATGGAATAACAGAAGAATTTCACCATGTATGCGATTCTTCGTATAGACAGGTTATTCCAACATAATAATAAAGAATGGAATAACAACCCTTACGAGTATTGAAAGAAAATAACTCTCTTCATGAATACGAAAGAATAATACCCCTTACCTTAGAAAAAACTGAATACTGGAATAGTGAGGTAGCAGACTTCTCTTCTTCTTTCTCTCTATAATTTCTCTCTATAATAATTGCTCCATAGCTTTAGTGAATTGGTAAGAAATGAAGGAAGAATGAGCTTCTATTTATAGGAAAATATAGTTTCGATAATTTCACGTTTTAGGGCTCAAAATATTACAAAATAATACCTTCCTCTTTTCCTTTATTTTTAATTTAGTCCTGCAAGTATTATCAAACTTGCACTACCTCCCCTAATAGTAAATCATGTGAATCAATAGTTCTAGACATGTGAAAATACGAATTACAGTATAGTACCTACATCTATACCTCCATTTTTAGCTTAGTCATGCAAGTATTATCAATCTTGCACCACCTCCCCTAATAGTACACACATGTGAATCAATAGTACACACATGTGAACAAATAGTTATAATCATATGAATTAATAGCAATTAATTCCTCATTTATCCGATTAATTACCCGATTGGTCAATATAACCTCTAGACATCAATTATTATCGAAATAAATGTCGATTTCCACTAACACTAATAATTTCAACACATTGGAACTATCAATTTCATCTTTAATCAACACGAACTTATTCATTATTAATATTATAACTCACAATATTTAACAACCAGGTCGTTCCCAGGACTTCTCCTTATTGGCGCGCAATTAGGTGACCAAACCTCTCCTTGACAGAACTTCTAGACATTGTCAATATTGCAATTTAATAATATGAATAACTTTGTCGTCTCAATTATTGATTTAATAATATATCATATTATGCAGATGATACTGTGACAATAATTGAATCAATAATATGAGAGATATGATGCAGCAATTATGTAACAATAATTGATTATAACTGAGTGACTTGTCACGTAAGCATCAATAACCAATACCGTGTGCTACTATGCAACCACGCGTATTACTGTACTTTTACTATCGGGTAGTTCAACAGTTTTAACGGTAACACTTCCGTCGTTATTTTTATAAAAAGATAATTCTGTCATTTTCTTACTACGACAATTCTTCCGTTGTGGGGTCCCCCAATGATTGTGCCGTCGTACGAATATTCCCTGTTAAAACGAATATTCCCCGACCAATTGAATATTATGTAACCACTTGCTTACTTTGCAAAATTTGTAAATATTACCCACAACTATAACATTATATTAAATCCACACCATAATATTCAAAAATATATTTTGATAAAATTAATATTTATTCATAAAAGTTGGGGTCTTACAACCTCCCCTTCTTATGAAATTTCATCCTCAAAATTAGGGTACGTTCCTGGTATATCGAAGAGGTGAGGATATCTTGACTTCATCTCAGATTCTAACTCCCAGGTTATTTCCTCCACATCGTGGTTTCTCCACAAAACTTTGACTTGAGGTATAACCTTGGAGCGTAGAATATGATCCTTCTTATCCAAGATTTTAACAGGTAACTCTTCATATGTTAAATCTTCATCTATCTCGTCTAGTTCTAGTTCAATAATATGGTTCGGGTCTTTCACATATTTACGTAACATATATATGTTAAAAACGTTATGAACACGAGACATACTTAGCGGTAAGGCGAGTCTATAGGCCACAGTTCCTACTCCTTCGAGAATTATAAATGGGCCAATGAATAGAGGATTGAGCTTTCCTCTCTTTTAAAATCTCATAACTCCTTTCCATGGAGCAACACGTAACAACACATGATCTCCAATATTGAATTCCACGTCCTTTCGATGAAGATCAACATAACTCTTTTGTCGATCTTGTGAGGTTTTTATACGTTGTCGGATCATTTAAATCTTTTTCGTTGTCATACGTACCAACTACGGTCCTAACAACGTTGCTTCACCCACCTCATCCCAGCATACTGGAGAACGAGACTTTCTTCCATACAATGCCTCAAATGGAGCCATGCCAATACTTGCTTGATAACTATTGTTGTAGGAAAACTCCACCAATGGTAAGAACTTGTCCCAACTTCCCTTGAAGTCAAGGACACATAGTCTTAATAAATCTTCAAGAGTTTAAATAGTCCTCTCTGATTGTCCGTCCGTCCGAGGATGATATGCCGAACTAAATCATAAGTCCGTGCCCATAGCTTTTTGCAAACTAACCCAAAATCATAAAGTGAATCTTGGGACTCGATCAGAAACTATGGATACTAGCATACCGTGCAATCTTACAATCTCATTTATGTACATACTAGCAAGACGTTCAAGTGTAAAAGTTTATCGTATTTGTAAGAAATGAGCAGACTTGGTCAATCTATCAACAATGACCCAAATTGCATCTATGCCTTGAGAAACCTTGGGAAGACCAGTAACGAAATCCATGGTAATGTGCTCCCACTTCCATTCTGGAATTTTAAGTGGTTGTAATGGACCTTTTGGCACTTGATGCTCCACCTTGACCCGTTGAAAAGTTAGACACCTTGATATAAACCTCGCTATCTCTCTCTTCATATTGCTCCACCAAAATGTATGTCGAAGATCACGATACATTTTGGTACTCCCTAAGATGGATTGCAATAATTGTGTTTTGTGGCGCCTCCATCATGATTTTATACTTCAAGTCAGAATCGTTAGGAACACAAAGTCTAGAGTTGACTCGAAGTATTCCTTCTTCATCGATTATTGCTTCTGGAATAGCACCTTCTTACACTTTCTTCCTCATACGCATCGGCTCGGATCTCGTAGCAAGCGGACTTTAACTTTATCAATTAAAGTCGGTTCTACTCGTATATTCGCCATCATCACATGGGTCCCTGAAGTTTTTAACTCTATCTCCATACTTTGCAAGTCACACAAAATGGGCCTTTACGTTGTCAATATCGCACTCGTACTCGTATATTATCTTCTACTCAATGCGTCAGCTACCACGTTCGCTTTTCTAAGATGGTATTGGATGGTATGATCATAATCTTTCAACAGTTCAAGCAAACATCATTATCCCATGTTGAGTTCATTTTGAGTGAAGAAATATTTGAGGCTTTTATGATCCATAAAGATCTCCACTTTCTCCCCATACAAGTAATGCGTCCAAATTTTAAGTGTGAAAACAACAGCTGCCAACTCTAGATCATGAGTAGGATAATTCCTCTCATATTCTTTGAGTTGTCGAGAGGCATAAGCTATGACTTTCCCATGTTGCATGAGAACACATCCTAACCCTTTGCCTGAAGCATCACTGTAGAAGACAAATCCCTCCGAGCCAGATGGTATTGTCAGAATAGGTGTTGAAATGAGTATTCTCTTGAGTTCTTGAAAACTTTTCTCACATTTCTCGTTCCAACCAAACTTTGTATCTTTTCGAGTCAGCTGAGTTAATGGAGTAGCAATTCGAGAAAATCCTTCCATGAATCTCCGATAATAACCAACTAAGTCGAGAAAGCTACATACTTCGGCCACTGACTTTGGTTGCTCCCAGCTTTGAATTGCTTCAATCTTCGCTGGGTCAACAGATATTCTATGATTTGATATCACGTGCCCAAGGAATGCAACTTCCTCAAGCCAAAACTCACATTTCTTCAACTTGGCATATAACTTGTTTTCACGAAGCTTTTGGAGTATCATCCTCAAGTGTTGCTCATGGTCTTCACAAGTTTTGTAGTATATGAGGATGTCATCAATCAAGACAACCACAAAGTGATCCAAATATTCCTTGAATAATCGGTTCATCATGTCCATGAAGGCAGCAGGAGGATTAGTCAATCCAAAAGACATGACTAGGAATTCATAATGCCCGTACCGAGTTCTTAAAGCAGTCTTTGGAATGTCATGAGTTTTAATCTTCAACATAGTATATCCGGAACGAAGATCAATCTTTGAAAAGAATTTGGCTCCTTGCAACTGGTCAAACATGCCATCAATGCGAGGCAACGGGTACCTATTTTTGATGGTGACATGATTCAACTCCCGATAATCAATACAAAGTCGCATACTTCCATTTTTCTTCTTCTCAAATAGAACAAGAGCACCCCAAGGAGACATACTACGACGAATGAAACTGATGTCTAACAATTCTTGTAGTTGGGTTTTAAACTCCTAAAGTTCAATAGGAGCCATTCGATATGGGGCTTTGGAAATGGGTTTTGTACCGGATTCAAGGTCGATACAATTCAATTTCACACTCTGGGGGTAGGCCAAGAAGTTCTTCAGGGAATACGTTAGGAAATTTATTAACAATAGAAATATCATTTAAATCTGACGTATTTTTATTTAAATCCGTGAGATGGGCTAAGAAAGCTTGACATCCATTTTTTCAATAAACGAATAGATTTATGACTTGATATGATAGTGATTGACTTTAGTGGTTTGGTTGATTGAATTCGTATAATAGGTTGGTTAGGAATATGAAAGCTAACAACCTTATGAAAACATTTGATTTTAGCATGATGAGTAGTTAACCAATCAATCCCTAAAATCACATCAAATGCAAGTATTTTCAAAGAAATAAGATCGACAGGTAATGTACGGTTACCGATTTGAATCAAACAAGACTTATAAACAGTGGATGTAATGAAGGTTTCTCCCAAAGGAGTTTCAACCGATAAGTCAAAGTCTAATTTCTCTCGAGTCAAATTTAAGCGTTGTATAAGTAGGAGAAATAAAAGAATGGGTAGAACCGGTATTAAATAAGGTATATACTTCACTAGAGTTTATGATTAGCTTACCCGTGATCACCTCGTTCGGATTCCTCAATTTTTGGGAGGTTACAACAAACGCTCTCCCTTGAACTACCGATTTTATCTTGTCTGGGACGGCCTTTGATGCCTCCATCCCAGCTGGACTTAACTTTGGTGCACGACAAAATCAAGCTAGGTGACCTTCTCTTCCAATATTATAAGATGCTTTGGACTGCATCACGTAGTTTTGACAGATATGTCCCTCCCCTCCGCATTTGTAACATACGACTGACAGTCGTTCTCCTTCCTTAACAACAGGTGCTAGTGCTAATGTCTTTTCATCATTATTGAATCTCCCCTTCTTGAAATGTCCACTCTTATTGTCATGGCCATGATTACCACTGAAGTGATTACCATTTCTGGTATGTTGATTCCCTCCACGCTTGTTATCACCGCTTCAATGACTGCTACTACTGGAATTATCGACTTGTCGACTGCTCTCTCTTGGTTGGGTTGACTCATTATCGCACTCCAATAACTGAGCCCTATTCACAACATCCGAATAAAAACACAGTTTGTGGGAAATTAGGTATGACGTATCTCGGGTTTCAAACCTCTTAGAAACATCCGCATCATTCTCCCCTCATTATCAACCAAGTGGGACACAAACTGAGACAACTCGGTAAACATAACTTCGTACTGCACCACGGTCATATTGTTTTGCTCAAGCTTGATGAACTCTACCTCCTTCATATGACGAATACTTTTAGGAAAGTACTTGTCGTTGAACAGTTCTTGGAACTTCTCCCAAGACATCTTCAGTGCGGCAGGTTGAGTACGCTTTACAAATTCCCACCAGTAATTTGCCTCTGCTCGCAACATGAAGGTGGCAAAAGGAACCTTTTGCTCCTTCGAGCATCCCAAGACATCAAATATCTTGTTGATCTGCTTTATCCACGTCTTCGCCTTAAGTGGTTTTGGCTCTCCAAAAAACTCCGGTGGTCCCAGCTCCTTGAACTGCTTAGCGGTGACCGTCCGAGAGTTATCTGTGATTCCACCTGCATTTTGGACAGGAGCCACCCTCGCCTGATGTTGCATGAATAGCATAAAACCTCTGAACATCCCATCGTTCATCATTTGATCATTGTTGTTTACCTGAGGATTATTGTCTTCTTGTGGCATATTATCATGGGTATTAATTTGTGGTGACTCAACGGTCTCATGTGCTTCATTGCTTATCTCAACATTTTCGGATGCCATTTTCAAATACTGCCACAAAACAAGTGTTAATTAACATATCACATATTATTCCTATACTCTGACCGACGAATTAAATACCAAATAAACTTAGGTAAGTCATACTAGCGAAAGAATTCCCCATCTCCCCCCTCCTAGTTCTTGTCTCACATCTCAACCAGGGATCATATCCCTAAGCTTTGATACCAACTGTAACATCCCCAAAATAGGTATACATCACCCATCTTGAGTCGCAAAATACATGATATAAAATTCAAATACAACTTAATAATACAACTGTCGTGTAAAATACGACAAAACATAAACTGAGAGTTTTAATAAAAATATTGTCATCTAGATAATATCCACACTCAAAGGAGTCCTCATTACATTTATTGTCACGCTATTTAACAGAATAGTGAGGACTACTAATGCTATCATCTGGACCGTCACTCCGTTCTTCGACTCATCCCAGCTATATTCTCATTTCCTGAAGAGAACAGTGAAAGAAAAGGTGAGCTCAACTAGCCCAGTAAGAAATATTATGACTAAGATAATGCAGAATAAATTATCATTAGCCTTCAACAATGTTAAACTGATAAAATACAATAGACATCAAGTTTAACTACAGCAGAATAAGCAATCCATTAGAAGAGTCAAGTAGAGCATGATATCTACTATCTTCTATGATTTAAAATGTTTTTAACAATTTTTATCGCTGAGACTCAGATTAATAAATAAACCATATCATCGAATCTTCCCTGCACTACGGGCCAAGTATATTCATTAAATCATCAATGGTCATGACTATACCGAATAATCCCTGGTCATAATCATACCAAAAACTGTCCATAAATGCACTACAGGTCACTGAGGACTTTCACCACATCATTCGTCACATTACGGTCATGATTATACCGAATAATCCCTGGTCATAATCATACCAAGTCCATCTATGTACGTAAGCCAAAGATGACTTTCATCACAATATAAGCATGAGGATGATGACAATGACATAATAATTCAATAAAACAAGTTCGAGGATAAATTTTAAAGATTTATAATTTAATTTATCCGAAATCAATAACGCCCAAATGGTCAACATAATCTTTGCTTTGTGGAGTAAAATTCAAGAATGCTGAGAAGAATATTTCCATGAAAAGATACTGGATGAAGCGTAAATATCAAGGATATTCAACTAATTTCATGGAGTATAGAAGCCAAAACTTTAACCAACTGAGTATAATAGAATATATGAAACTGGAAATGGATTTTCGCCCGCCATTCGGTAATCTACGTAGACAGATCATTTCCACAATTTAATAAGGAATGAATACGAAGGATCATTCACCATGCATGATGTAATCCACATAGGCGAGTTATTCCAATGAATAATAAAGAATGGAATAATGAAGAATTCACGGGCATCACGCGGCCGCGCATGCAGGAGTTATTCCCAACAAAATAATAAAGAATGGAACCAGGTATTGCGTAATCCGCACAGACAGGATATTCCAACAGAATAATAAAGAATGGAACCAGGTCATGCGTAATCCGCACAAACAGGATATTCCAATAGAATAATAAACAATGGAATAACAACATAATTCAACAAGCATGCGATAGACCGCACAAACAGGTTATTCCAACAGAATAGTAAAGAATGGAATAACAGAATAATTTCACCATGTATGCAATTCTTAGCATAGACAGGTTATTCCAACATAATAATAAAGAATGGAATAACAACCCTTACGAGTATTGAAAGAAAATAACTCTCTTCATGAATACGAAAGGATAATATCCCTTACATTAGAAAAAAACTGGATACTAGAATAGTGAGTTAGCAGACTTCTCTTCTTCTTTCTCTCTATAATAATTGCTCTATAGCTTTAGTGAATTGGTAAGAAGTGAAGGAAGAATGAGCTTCTATTTATAGGAAAATATAGTTTTAATAATTGAACGTTTTAGGGCTCAAAATATTATAGAATAATACCTTCCGCTTTTCCTTTATTTTTAATTTAGTCCTACAAGTATTATCAAACTTGCCCCACATCCCCTAATAGTAAATCATGTGAATCAATAGTTCTAGACATGTGAAAATACGAATTACAGTATAGTACCTCCATCTATACCTCCATTTTTAACTTAGTCATACAAGTATTATCAATCTTGCACCAACTCCCCTAATAGTACAAGAATGTGAATCAATAGTACACACATGTGAACAAATAGTAATAATCATGTGAATTAATAGCAATTAATTCCTCATTTATCCGATTAATTACCCGATTGGTCAATATAACCTCTAGACATCAATTATTATCGAAATAAATGTCGATTTCCACTAACACTAATAATTCCAACACATTGGAACTATCAATTTCATCTTTAATAAACACGAACTTATTCATTATTAATATTATAACTCACAATATTTAACAACCAGGTCGTTCCCAGGACTTCTCCTTATTGGCGCGCAATTAGGTGACCAAACCTCTCTTTGACAGAACTTCTAGACATTGTCAATATTGCAATTTAATAATATGAATAACTTTGTCGTCTTAATTATTGATTTAATAATATATCATATTATGCAGATGATACTGTGATAATAATTGAATCAATAATATGAATGATATGATGCAGCAATTATGTAGCAATAATTGAGTATAATTGAGTGACTTGTCACGTAAGCATCAATAACCAATACCGTGTGCTACTATGCAACCACGCGTATTACTGTACTTTTACTATCGGGTAGTTCAACAGTTTTAACGGTAACACTTCCGCCGTTATTTTTATAAAAAGATAATTCTGTCATTTTCTTACTACGACAATTCTTCCGTTGTGGGGTCCCCCAATGATTGTGCCGTCGTACGAATATTCCCTGTTAAAAGAAATATTCTCCGACCAATCGAATATTATGTAACCACTTGCTTTCTTTGAAAAATTTGAAAATATTACCCACAACTATAACATTATATCAAATCAAAACCATAATATTCAAAAATATATTTCGAGAAAATTATTCTTTATTCATAAAAGTTGGGGTCTTACAGCAAGTCTGTAAGACGCTCATCCTCCTCCAAGGTGGGAGTCAACTTATGGGTATCAAATCTGAATACCTACCTATCTAGTACCCAATGCTCCAGCATGCCTTCTACAAATCTCGGTGGAACCTGAAACATCAGGAGGGTCATTGAGTGTCGCAGAAGCTGATCAACTGTCACCCGATCTAGGGCGGACAAACTATCATACCATAATCTCAAGGATGATGCCAGTAATACTGGTGGGGTATGCTCAATTTGGCTAACTGTCGATGAAGACATTTGTAGGGCCATGTCTTAAGACCATCCAGGGGTCAATGCAAAACTCATCTATGGAAATGCATGTCCATAACATAATGAATGCATGATAGACAACAGATGACAATATGATGTAAGGAATGGAAAACAGTATATATACATTCCTAAGTACATCATCATCTAAATACATCATCTCTGTGTACAACTGAAAAATACAAGGAAATGGAGCACAACCTCCCAACAACTAATAGAGGCCTATCAAAAGATATAACGAGAATGGGGCACAGCCGCCCAATATCTAATAGAGGCATATCAAAAGATATAGCGAGAAATGCATTAGAAGAAGTCAATAGTGTTGATGTCCACATCATCCAACCTATCCAAATTATGTAACTCCTCCTAAGTCACTGAGTCTCTGCTAGTAGGATATAAGGTCGATACAACGGAGGATCTATACCGGAAAAACCATCTGAATATGGGCCACCTAAAAGGGCCAGCCCCAAAGCTGGAAGGATCAAAAGTATCCGCCTCGGAAGGATCTTTGCCCAAATATTAAAGAAATGTGTCTGGTCAAACTAATGGGTCAAACTATCAATATGTGTCAGATGAGTAAGCTCTCAGACGTAGGCAATCCAATCTAGAGCTAGGAACCATATCCCCCATAAACTGTGTGGCGCGGGTCTGGGCTCCAATGGTGCGAGGGAACCACCAGCGGTAAAAAGCCTCATGAGTGAACGGTCACTCTGAAAAAGTAAAGCCATCAACACCCATCAATGGGACCTCAATGAACGACTGCAACAAAGGCCAATAACGCCTGGCAGGAGGAAGGATCGGAATGTGAATCTCTCATGTGGTGCTCCTAATAGCACGCTCTCTTAAATAGAGCTCCCAACCTCCATCTGTGAAGAGAGGAATCCAATGGGTGGATAATAAATACTCGATACTAGTCGAGAAACCACCCTCGAAGCCAATTGTCAAATGGTCCTCAGAGTAAGGAACCCGTGTAATGACATCGGCAGTCAACAACTCCAACTATAAGCGCGAATGGGTGAAACCTAATAGGTGTTTAAACCTAATAGTGGAGTGATGCCATCACCGCCCCTATGATAGGTGTTTAAACCTAATAGGCTAACAGGACAAAGGCATGGGAGCCTTTCGTATGCCCAAAACTACCAATACAAGATCAAAAATCCATGGTTAGTCAAACTCTCAACCCGAACAAGGGAAATCAAAAGAGAAAATACTCACCATCAGAAATGGGTAGAACCCTAACCAAGCCTCCGTCACGCCCTTTAAGCATAGGCACATTCCCCTGAGGAAGTAGGCAAAGGTGTAGGAGCCCCAATTAAACTCTCAATATGGTCTAATTCACGTCCCGTGTGGGCTAAACTAAAGCAAATGACACCATTAAAGAGTTATCAGTCAGGAAATAACCCCTGAGGATGATCAGAAATAATTGCCAAAGGATGCGATCTCTAACCCTCTGATCATCGAGTAATGAATGGCTCAGTCAAAGCCCCACTGTAAGACCCCGAAATTTTTTTAAATAAAAAGGAATTTCCTTTATTTATTATTTTGAAATAGTAAGGGTGGATTTGATTAATGTGGTTAGTTATGGGTAAAATGCGCAAATATTTTAAATAAGCAAGTGGTGATATAATATTCATTATTGTCGGAGAATATTCGTTTGGTTGTGGAATATTAAATCTTGTCAGAGAATATTAAATGACGACGGCAAGTGCGACCATGTGTGGGCCCATAACGGAAAGCGATTGGAGGAAGAAAGCGACAAAAAATAAGTTATTTAAAAATAACTTGGCGTAGTTATTACTAGATTTACCTTTGTTGGAATACCGGTGGTTAAAACACACTAATCTGGCGTTGTTGAACAAGTAGCACTGCAGTATTGCACCAATTATTGACTCTTACAAGAAGGCACTACTCAATAATGGTTCTGATAATTCTTTATTCGATATTTTATTTTATTGATTCAATAATTCTTTGCATTGATATTTTATATTCTTCGTTGTTTGATAATTTGTCATTACGGTATTTTTCATTATCGAAGCAATAATTTATATTATCTGAATAATATTATTAGATAACATTATTGGAAATGTCTAGAAAGTTACGTCTAAGGAGAGGTTTGGTCACCTAATTGCTTGAAGAAGGAGAAATTCTTATTGAAAGCCCCTCTTTCTGAGGAACCTTTTGGTTGTCAATATTGTGATTACGTAATATTATTTGTGAATAATTAATTATTGATTCATACGATGAGGAAAATATTGATTTTATGAGGATATAGATGGAGAAAATTTTTAATATGACAATTGTTGAAAATTAATATTTTATCTTTTTACGATAAAATAATTCATTTAAATATATTATTTTAATAATATATTAACGATGATATATTTTATGATGAATGGGTGGGATATATGAGTATATGTGGAGGAGGAGTATTTTTGTTGTAATAAATGTTTAAAACATGTAAAACATGTAAATTGGACCCCATTTATTATTTGAAATTTGATTATAGCTTGTAAAATCGCCCATTTGTGGATTTGGTCAATTTCTCATTTGGAATTTGGAAAAACTTTCTTACGTAAAGTTGTAGAGAATTGAATTTCCTATAAAACTCCCAAGATTCGAATTTTCTGATAAAAGGGCTATTTATTATGAATTATTGAAGTTCAAGCTCAAAATAATTGATTTTAGAAGTTTAAATTATTTTAAATTAGAAAAATGTTTTTTATTTTTTCTAGAAGGTTGGCATGTGTGAATTGTTGAGATTAAGATTTCAAGGAATACGATAATATATTTTTATATATATTAATATTATATTAAATTTTACGCTTTGGTGTTCTAAGCAATTTCCTATAAATAGGTGCTTAGGTTAGAATTGAAAATCACAACGAAGCTGAAGTTTTTTCTCTCTATATTATCGGCGTATTCTTGTGAGTATTTTGAGTATAGTTTGAGTATTGCTATCACGGTGAAAGTTCAAGTCATAGCCTATATCCAGGTGTTTCAACTAGAAATCTTGTCTTTTCGAGGTAAGGGATGTTATTTTCTTCTCAAATGATATTATTTCTTCAATATCATTATGCTAAAATATTGCTTGGAACTTTTTATCAAATTTGGAACTTTTTCATGTCGGAGGTTACTATTCATAAGTTCTTATTCATGAGTTACTATTCACGAAAGTTACTATTCACGAGTACTATTCACGAAAGCGTGAAGATGTTTTTGTGAAATTTCTATCTTTTGGTGTCGAGAGTTACTATTCACGTATACTAAGACTATTCACGATATCTGACACTATTCACGAATCGGCACTATTCATAGAAAAAATGAAATTTCTTCTTTTTGTCCAAAATATCTTTTACGGATACTAGCTTTGATTGTATCCATGTTTTGATCATTCTTGAATTTTACACCACTATGATTATTTTTGAGGTATTTTTGGACGTGGATAAAACAAAGTACGAATCCTTAATCCTTAATCCTTGTCATTTTGTTTCTTTGGATTCGTTTAAAAAAATATTTTCATCATCCTCGGTCTTAAATGATGATATTGTTGAATATCTTTGGCACAGTAGTGCAAAAGATGAATGATTTATGATGAATATCTTTGGCTTTGTAGTGCAAAGATGAATGATTTCGATGAATATCTTTGGCCCGTAGTGCAAAGATGAATGATTTTCGATGAATATCTTTGGCCCGTAGTGCAAAGATGAACATGTGTTTAGATGAACATGACCAGTTGGTGAATGTCCTTGGCTGTAGTGCAAGGATGAATATTTGATCCCGAGATATATATTAATTGATGTTACGGGGATAAAAAATAGGCGATGAACTTTAAAATTCATACATAGAAGATAGTAGTTTGCATTCTCTACTTAACTCTTCTAATGAATTATTATTTCATTGCGAATATTGATTTAAAACTTGTTGTCTATTGTATTCTATTAGATTTTTCCTGTTGAAGACTAACGATAATTTTGTTGTATATTATCTTAGTCATAATATTCTTTCTTGGGCTAGTCGAGCTCACCCTTTTCCTTGTTGTTCCATTTTCTTCTCGGGAGGTGAGAACATAGCGAGGATCGAGTCGGGGTATGGAATGAAGGTTCTAGAGAGAGTTGTTTAGTAGTCCTCACCATTTTGTAAAATAATGTATCAATAATTATGATGGGGATTTATTTGCGTGTGGATATTGTCTGCAGACGACAATATCGTATTTAAACTCACAAGTATGTATTATCGTATTTCACACGACATTTGTATTATTGAAGTTGTAGTTATTTCTGTACCATGTATTTGGCGACTCAGAATGGGTTGGGTGGAATGGACCTATTTTGGGGGCGTCACAGTTGGTATCAGAGCTTAGGGATATGATCTCTGGCGGAGATCGGGGAATAGAACTAGGAGGGAAGAGACGAGTAAATCCTTCGCTAGTGTGTCCTACCTAAGCTTATTTGTTAGTTGGTTAGTATATAGGGATATTATGTGATATATTGATTTCCTTAATTAACCCTTGTTTTATGATGTATTTGTTAATGTCATTGAGAATAATTAATGATGGAGTGAATGAGGCCAGTGGAGACGCTGTATTCTTTACCAATGAGGAGAGCGTGCAACAGGCTGGCAATGTTCCTCCTGTGAACAATACCACTGAGCAGATGATGAACGAGGGGATATTTAGAAGCTTTTTGCAGTTCATGCAAAATCAGACGAGGGAGACTCGTGTTCAAAACATAGGAGGAAATGATAGCAATTTACGGGTTGTCACACCAATGATTCAAAGAGTTGGGACCACACGAATTTAAGGAAAGCCTGATCCGATCATGGCGGAAACATGGGTCAAGCAAATCACCAAGATATTCGATGTCTTGGGATGCGGACGGAGAACAAAGGTTCCATTCGCCACCTTTATGTTTCGTGGCGAGGCGATTCTCGGTGGGAGTCTGCGTGAAGCGTACCCATCCATTGCGCTTCGGCATGTCTTGGGAGCGTTTGAAACTATTTAATGACAAATACTTTCACGAAAGTGTTACGTCATATGAAGGAAGTGGAGTTTATTAGGATCGAGAGAACAACATGGCGGTGTCTCGGTATGAGGCGCGAAGTTTATGAGTTGTCGGTTTGCACCTCATTTGGTGGAAAATGAGGAGCGAATGACGCGTATGTTTCGAGGGTCTAAAGCAGAGAGATTCGACAATATCTTATCTCTCATAAATTTTCTTTATATTAGGATGTTGTAAAGCAGGCTCAATTATTAGAGCGTGATAACGAGTATGTTCAACCAAGGACCACAACGAGGGTCATATCGGTGTGGCAAAGATCATCAAAACGATGATAACCGGCGGGAGGAAAGAATACGGACAAAGGCGGTAACCACTTGGGTGGTAATCGTGGCCATGATAATAGGAGAGGTGACTCAGTGGACATTTCAAGAAGAGAAGGTTCAACAATAACCATGTGAAGGCGTCGGCGCAAAGAAAGAATCTGTTTCAAGGGAGGAGAAGCGACCACCGGTCATATGCTATAAATGCGGAAAGAGGGACATATCGGTCAAAGCGCCCTAGCAGTTCGGTATGCTATAATTGTGGAAAGAAAGGACATATAGCTCGAGAGTGTATGGTAGCGAAACCAAGTCCAGTGGGGATGGTGACTCAAAAGGATGTCCCGGAAAAGTCAAAGTCAGCGGTTCCTGGAAGAGCGTTTGTCGTGACCGGTCAAAATGCGAGGAACGAAGCGAGTTTATACCGGGTTAGTTAATTATAAATTCTTGCGAAGTTTATACCTTACTAGATACCGGTTCTACCCATTCTTTTATCTCTCTTGCTTGCGCTCAACGTTTGAACTTGACTACGGAGAAATTAGACTTTGACCTATTTATGGAGACTTCATTAGGAAAAACTTTCATTACATCCGTTGTTTAGAAATCTTGTCTGATCCAAGTTGGCACCATTACATTACCTGTTGACCTTATTTCTTTAAAGATACTTGCTTTTGATGTGATTTTAGGGATTGATTGGTTAACTACTCATCATGCCAAAATTGATTGCTTTCGTAAGGTTGTTAGTTTTCATATTCTTAAGCAACCTATTATTCGAATTCAAGCAACCAAACCATTGAAGTCAAACTCTTTCATATTAAATTATAAAGCCATTTATTTATTGAAAAACGAATGTCAAGCTTTCTTAGTCCATGTTATGGATTTGAATAAAGACACGTCAGATTTGAATAATATTCCTGTTGTTATTGATTTTTCCTGACGTATTTCCTGAAAAATTTCTTGGCCTACTCCCAGAGCATGATATTGAATTTGTATCGACTTTAAATCCGGTACAAAACCCATTTCTAAAATCTCATATCGAATGGCTCCTATTGAACTTCAGGAGTTAAAAACCCAACTGTAGAAGTTGATACAAGAGCCTCTATCTTATGACTTCCTTTGTGGAATGCACCGAAGCCAGACTCTCCGTAGGGGACACCATATTCGTGCGATACTAAACTGATAGGTGTCATTGTAACGTGCTATCCAAGATTGGGATGTGAGTCACAGTTGAGAACAACCTAAGTCGGTAAATCAAATATGTAGGTTTCTAGGCTTAGTTGGTTATTATCGGAGATTCGTTGAAGGATATTCTCGAATCGCTATTCCATTAACGCAAATTTGACTCGTAGAGATACAAAATTGAATGGAGCAAAGAATGTGGGAAGAGCGAAGAACTCAAGAGGAGACTCATTTCAAAGACACATGTTACGACCATGCCATCCCGAAAAGCGAACGTGGTAGGCGGCGTGTTGAGTAGAAGATCGTATACAAATACGAGTACGATATTGTCAAAAACTAATTTCAGATATAATTTACAAATAATAGAGATGGAGATGAAAACTCTAGGTACCACGTGATGATATCTGAGTATAATCGACTTTAATCGATAAAGTTAAAAAATTTATTCAAGCTACACCGGGTGATGAATTTGAAGAAGGAGGTGCAAGAAGTTGTTATTTCAAAAGCGAGAATCGATGAGGTGAGGAAAGCTCAAACCTTCGATTTATTAATCCATTTGAAATTCTCGATCGAATAGGGCGTGGCCTATAGACTCGCTTTTACCGCCAAGTATATGGCGTGTTCATAACGTTTTTCACGTATCGATGTTACGTAAATATGTGACGGACCGAACCACGTCATTGAGTTAGAACCGGACAAGATAGCCGAAGACTTAACGTATGAGGAGGTACCTGTCAAGATCTTGGATAGGAAAGAACATGTCCTATGTACCGAGGTTATACCACAAGTTAAAATTTTGTGGAGAAACCATGCTATTGAGGAAATAACATGGGAGTTGGAAACGAAAATGAAAGAGAGGTATTTTCATCTTTTCGAAACACCAGGTACATATGTCAATTTCGAGGACGAAATTTCATAAGGAGGGGAGGTTGTAAGACCCCGAAATTTTTTTAAATAAAAAGGAATTTCCTTTATTTATTATTTTGAAATAGTAAGGGTGAATTTGATTAATGTGGTTAGTTATGGGTAAAATGCTTAAATATTTTAAATAAGCAAGTGGTGATATAATATTCATTATTTAGGAGAATATTCGTTTGGTTGTGGAATATTAAATGCTTTGTCGGGGAATATTAAATGCGACGGTAGTGACCATGTTCTGGGCCCATAAATGTAAAGTGATTGGAGGAAGAAAAGCGACAAAAATAAGTTATTTAAAAATAATTGGCGTAGTTATTCTACCAATTTACCTTTGTTGGAATACCCGGTGGTTAAAACACACTGTAATACGCGTTGTTGAAAAGTAGCATTACGGTATTGCACCAATTATTGACTCTTACATAAGAAGGCACTACTCAATAATGGTTCTGATAATTATTATTCAGTATTTTATTTTATTGATTCAATAATTCTTTGCATTGATATTTTATATTCTTTGTTGTTTCAATAATTGTCATTTACAAAGTATTTTTCATTATCGAGCAATAATTCATATTATCTGAATAATATTATTAGATAACATTATTGGCAATGTCTAGAAAGTTACATCTAAGGAGAGGTTTGGTCACCTAATTGCGGCGCCAAGAAGGAGAAATTCTTATTGGAAAGCCCCTCTTTCTGAAGGCGCACGGTTGTCAATATTGTGATTACGTAATATTATTTGTGAATAATTAATTATTGATTCATACGATGAGGAAAATATTGATTTTATGAGGATATAGATGGAGAAAATTTTTAATATGACAATTGTTGAAAATTAATATTTTATCTTTTTCTGATAAAATAATTCATTTAAATATATTATTTTAATAATATATTAACGATGATATTTTTATGATGAATGTGGGATATATGAGTATATGTGGAGGAGGAGTATTTTTGTTGTAATAAATGTTTAAAACATGTAAAACATGTCGGTGGACCCCATTTATTGAGTGAAATTTGATTATAGCTTGTAAAATCGCCCATTTGTGGATTTGGTCCAATTTCATTTGGAATTTGGAAAAACTTTCTTACGTAAAGTTGTAGAGAATTGAATTTCCTATAAAAACTCGCAATAAGATTCGAATTTTATGATAAAAGGGCTATTTATTATGAATTATTGAAGTTCAGAAGCTCGAAATAATTGATTTTTAGAAGTTTAAATTATTTTAAATTAGAAAAACGTTTTTTTTATTTTTTTCTAGAAGGTTGGCATGTGTGAATTGTTGAGATTAAGATTTCAAGGAATACATATATAATATTTTTATATATATTAATATTATATTAAATTTTTCTACGCTTTGGTGTTCTAAGCAATTTCCTATAAATAGGTGCTTAGGTTAAAATTGAAAATCACACCGAGCTGAAGTTTTTCTCTCCATATTATCGGCGTATTCTTGTGAGTATTTTGAGTATACTTTGAGTATTGCTATACGGTGAAAGTTCAAGTCATAGCCTATATCAGGTGTTTCAACTAAAAATCTTGTCTTTCGAGGTAAGGGATGTTATTTTCTTCTCAAATGATATTATTTCTTCAATATCATTATGCTGAAATATTGCTTGGAACTTTTTATCAAATTTGGAACTTTTTTTCATGTCGGGGTTACTATTCATAAGTTACTATTCATGAGTTACTATTCACGAGTTCTATTCACGAGTTACTATTCATAAGTACTATTCACGAAGCGTGAAGATGTTTTTTGTGAAATTTCTATCTTTTGGTGTCTGAGTTACTATTCACGATACGGTAAGATTATTCACGTATCTGAAGACTATTCACGAATCACGGCACTATTCATAAAAAATGAAATTTCTTCTTTTTGTCCAAAATATCTTTTCCTGGATACTAGCTTTGATTGTATCCATGTTTTGATCATTCTTGAATTTTACACCACTATGATTATTTTTGAGGTATTTTTGGGCGTGGATAAAACAAAGTACGAATCCTTAATCCTTAATCCTTGTCATTTTGTTTCCTTTGGATTCGTTTCTTTAAAAAATATTTTCATCATCCTCGGTCTTAAATGATGATATTGTTGAATATCTTTGGCTGTAGTGAAAAGATGAATGATTGATGATGAATATCTTTGGCCAGAAGTGCAAAGATGAATGATTTCGATGAATATCTTTGGCCCGTAGTGCAAAGATGAATGATTTCGATGAATATCTTTGGCCCGTAGTGCAAAGATGAGCAGTGTTTAGATGAACATGACCAATGGTGAATGTCCTTGGCTTTTGTAGTGCAAGGATGAATATTTGATCCCAGATATATATTGATTGATGTTCTGAGGGATAAAAATAGGCGATGAACTTTAAAATTCATACATAGAAGATAGTAGTTTGCATTCTCTACTTAACTCTTCTAATGAATTATTATTTCATTGCGAATATTGATTTAAAACTTGTTGTCTATTGTATTCTATTAGATTTTTCCTGTTGAAGACTAACGATAATTTTGTTGTATATTATCTTAGTCATAATATTCTTTCTTTGGGCTAGTCGAGCTCACCTTTTCCTTGTTGTTCCATTTTCTTCTCGGGAGGTGAGAACATAGCGAGGATCGAGTCGTGGGTATGGAATGAAGGTTCTAGAGAGAGTTGTTTAGTAGTCCTCACCATTTTTGTAAAATAATGTATCAATAATTATGATGGGGATTTATTTGCGTGTGGATATTGTCTAGACGACAATATCTGTATTTAAACTCACAGTATGTATTGTCGTATTTCACACGACATTTGTATTATTGAAGTTGTAGTTATTTCTGTACCATGTATTTGGCGACTCAGAATGGGTTGGGTGGAATGGACCTATTTTGGGGGCGTCACACCCACTCACGGCATCTACACTCAAAGTACTAGTACGGACAGTCCTGCCCTTGAGCATCGTAGCCAGGACTCCCAACAAGGATCTAACGGCACTCGGGGAAATGTCAGCCACAAAAGGCACTGGTGCCCTGGAAAACTCCATCCTAGTGATGAACCGCCAATCCATTGGTGTCATCATCACCGCGCAATCTAGCAAATGGAGAGTCTGGTGAAATCAGTACTCAGATAAAGCCCTAAGATAACCCCAGGGACAATGATGGGGGAGGATGGAGAAGAAAGCCTCGAAGCCCCAAGCATGAACAATCTCTCGGTACTCTAGATGAAGAGTCTAGTATAAAGAATTTATGCTGAACCAATTCCCTCTAGGCTGCGTAAAGCCGGGAACCTGCATAACAATGCAAATCAACATCAAAAACCCTTACCCCCATAAATGGAAAAAGAAAAAACCACATAACTTTTACCTCGTTCATATGGAGATAGATCGAGGGGTGACACGACTCAAATCATACAGAAGCTTTGGATTCGTCACATTTATAGCTGGAAGCTCCCTGCAGGGAAAGGAAGGAGCGGGATCTGTAACGGACACATCCTCCTCCTCGTCCTCAACATCTGGTCTCTAAACCCAGATTGGACGAATCACTGACTCTGTTAACCGCCGAGGTTGTCGGGCTAGTCGAGGCCGAGGCACATCTGAAGCTCTCCTCCTCACACCGGAAGAGGTCATACGGGAGCTACTCGGCTGGTCTGGATCCATATATCTGGACAAAAGTCTCCAAATCACCCCAAAAATGGTGTGGTAAATTCTAACCTAGAGCTCATTAAATGCAGTTCATAGCTATATGCATGCATGCGTTACTTTAACATACGTCTACATTAGAGTTAAAAATGCATGATCATTCAATGCCTAGACTCGTGAATTTTTTTTCCAGAGTCTCCTTTGTAAAAAGGATTATCCACATGCGCATAGGTATGACTAGGTGGCCATTCAGTAGCACACCAACTCAAAGTCATAAACATCCTATATGCATGAAAAATATCAAAGTCATAATCCATAAGTGTAGCCTAATTACCAGGATTACTTTACTTCAAAACCTTTGTTCATTTGTCCTTAAATAGGATAAAAATAGCGGAAAAATGTGCCAAATTGACTGTTTCAAAAGTTAGTTTTTTCACATCAATACATTCAGCATGGTAAAATACTAACATTTGCTATGTTGAATAATTTTGACCAAGTCATATGAGCATGCATATTCACTACTATGTGTTTTGAAGTATTTCGTATGATATCTCACTTTTCAACGGTCAAAACTAGAAAAGAATACATGTAAACGTTACCAGGATAGTGCAGAACAACTATACGGTGATGAATTTTGCAGAAAATAGTCCAAACTCAGTAGACTTAAAGATAAAATCTAGGATTTTCTATGTGGCTTCAAGTTAAAAATAACTTGTAAAAAGGAAAGGCAAGTGAGATATAGCCCACGGGTGGCCGCAGTTGTACTTGTGGTAGCCGCAGGGATACTTGCAACTACTATGGGTGGTCCCTACCCGCTCTAGCTCGATCAAATTTGAGTTACAAAGGAGGACCCACAAGCTGAAAACTTAAATAAGGAAAAAAGACTACGTGATTAAGCAGAAAAGCCTAAAATCCTGATTTTCAGAGACCAAACTGCGGGTCTACATATCAATCATTGGTATTCGCCTAGGCATAAGGTTTACAAAACCGATGATCACAGTTGTTGAAAGCTACCCTTGGCAATACAACACAAAGGTCCGATGCCATCACTGGGATTGTAATTGCAATCAAAAGCATATATGTGACACCCCCAAATTCGGTACTTCCATTTCTACAGGATTTGGTGTTCACTGTACAAACATCATCTATCTATCTACCCATAAATAAAATGCAAACCATGCAATAGAATAAATAAATAATAAATCTCTCCCCTTATGGGGTTACATCAACTGAATAAAAATAAATCCCAGGTTACTCTAACCTTAAAACATCTGTGCGGAAAACATAAACAAATAAGTCTTAAGTAACATCAGGTCTAACTATCATTACATAATCACATAAATAATCAGTCTTCATTACTTGCTAAGCTTGCCATTGCCCTTACTAGTGGAAGGTTCGTCTACGCTCTTTTCGTTTTAAGCGCAATGTTATTATTACGCAAGAGTGAGCACGATTGCCCACATGTATAACAATATAACAATGAATAATAACAAGCGAGAAAAATAATAACTTCTGATATAAAGCTCAACTTTTGAATCAAGAATGGATAACAAGAATCAAAAGAAATTCTGAGGGTCATAAGACCTTGAACTATGTCCTAGGTTGTCAAGTGTTTTTACTTGAAACTTTTTAATATCATAAGACTATGGACTCTTCTTCTCGCGTACTTAGGGGATCAAACCCTTAGTACCATCATCATGCATTAATATCTTAACGCTAAAGCGTAAATAATCCCCTATCTGAGGTTGTTCATCTCGATTTGACATTCAAGTCCGCACCAAAGGAAGTTTGGTTTGGATAATTCATCAAGGATTCTAAAATTTAGAACGCTCATCAACTATGGACTAGTCGAATCAATAAGGGTTCGCTAGTCTAATAATGTTTAACAAAGAAATGAATATTTAACTTGAATAACATCTCAAAAGGTATACAATAGAATAATTATTGTATAACAACATCATGCTTGAAGATTAATAAACTTTAATATCCAAGACAGGCTTGATCAATAATAATGAGAACTTGCTCAATATCGAAAGAGGAATTAATCAATTTATATAACGATAACAAGTAAAGTTAGGAAACTTGCTCAACAAAAGTTTAGGGTAAGAAACTTGCTCAACGTAAATGTAGAGTTAGAAAACTTGCTCAATGTAACAAGATAAGGTTTAGAAACTTGTCTCGTGCGTAGATTACACTTAAATTCGTTCTTTGAATTAAATCCTACATATCAATTACGTTCACAATACCAGTCAATAATAACGTACTAAACATCACAAGTTTATTCTTTGTCTAACTCGAGTTCATGACTATACTTAGTCAATTACTACACTTATTGCCAAAAATTAAGACTTCACAAACAATAAGGTAACTATGCATTTGATCATTCAGTTCACACGTAATTGTGTTATGGACATGTTAAGAATTTATTTTAACATCTCATTATAGGTCTAACAAGTCTTTATATTCATTAGACTAAGTTACCAACACATTCCTATACTTGAACACTTTAAAAGACGTAAAATAGGAATATGGCTTGGAGAGAATTACCCAAAGCGTAGAATATAACTTACTAGAAAGTGAATTGCTCCTCCACAAAACTCTGAATTTTCAACTCTCTCTTTGTATCTTTCTCTGAAACTCTCTTTGACACTTTCTAGACTTAGGAAAATTAATGAAGAAAAAAGGAAGGGGAAAGCGTATAATAAAGAAGGCGTCGACGAGTTGTGTCGATTACTCGATCATGGGTAAGCGCCTCAACTCCCTCTAAGGCCTTGTTTGGCTAGTTAGAATAGGTTTTAAAAATCATTTAATTTAATAAAGCTTTATTATATAGTTTAAGTAATGTCACATCCATATAAAATAAATCTAATATCTTATTTAATTTACTTTAAATAAAATATAATAATTTCTCATTAATACACATAGTCACATAATTCAAATTCTCTTTGATTAATAATGTCAAATTATTAAATCTCTAATTAATAATTAAATTAATTAAAATACTATCAGGCTTATTAAATATTTCTTTTAATACAATAAGCTCACATAATCACATACTTCGAATAATAAAAATTCTCCACATTAATTTAATAAATATAACACATATAATTAAATTAATCTACCACCACTTCATCAATTAATCATTTAATCTAATAATTAATTCATCGAAAAAATATTTATTTAATCCAATAAATATTTAAATTAAATTACAAAATCTCAGTGGTCACATCTTTCCCCTCTTAAAAGGATTCTGTCCTCAGAATCACAACTTAATAATTCGTTCCGTTACATTCTCCCCCCCTTACAAAGATTACATCCCCGTAATCGCATATAACAATCTAAGTAAATAAATGAGGATAATTCTTCATCATATTCTCTTCGAGTTCCCACGTAGCTTCTTCAGCGTTGTGGTTCCTCCAAACTACCTTAACAGAAGGTATTACTTTATTTCTCAGAACTTGTTCTTTTCGATCGATAATTTGAACAGGAATATCTTTGTAAGACAAGTCTTTGTCGAAATGTAGGAGTTCATATTCAATCACGTGCTTGTAATCGGGTTTGTAGGGTCGTAGGACTGAGACATGGAAAACATTGTGGACATTCTCTAGAAATGGAGGTAAGGCTACCTCATAAGCAACTTCTCCTACCCTTCTCAGAACTTCAAAGGGTCTGATGAATCTTGGGCTCAATTTTCCTTTCTTTCTGAACCTGATCTATCCCTTCCAAGGAGAGACCTTTAAGAACACATAGCTACCCGGCTCGAATTTGACATTTTTGCGGTGTGGATCAGCGTATTTCTTCTGTTTATCTTGAGCTGCTATCAATCTTGCTCGAATCACCTTGACTATCTCTGCTGTTTGTTGTACCAATTCCGGGCCTAGTAGTTGTCTTTCGCCAACTTCATCCCAATATAGTGGAGTTCTGCACTTTCTGCCGTATAACACTTCATAGGGTGGCATTCCAATACTAGCGTGATAACTGTTGTTGTAACCGAACTCTACAAGCGATAAATGGTCATCCCAATTTCCTTTCAAATCCATTATACAAGCTCTTAACATATCTTCCAATGTCTGAATTGTTCTTTCACTATGTCCATCTGTCTGAGGGTGATATGTTGTGCTCATTCGCAGAATCGTGTATCCATGCATTCCTGAGACGTTTCGGAAGTTCGACGAAAACGCGGATCTCTATCAGAAATAATTGACACCGGAACTCTGTGCCTTGAAACAATCTCTTTCACATATAACCTTGCCAACTGATCTAGGTTGAATCTGATTTTGATCGAAAGGAAGTGTGCGGATTTCGCCAATCCATCAATAATAACCCATCTTTGCATCGTAGCCTTTTACGAAGTTGTCGGTAGGCCAACCACGAAATCCATCATAATATGTTCCCATTTCCACTTTGGGATTTCTAAAGGTTGTAGTAACCCACTCGGTCTCTGATGTTCTGCTTTCACTTTCTGACATGTCAGGCATTTGGCAACACATTCTGCAACCTCTCGTTTTAAATTTGGCCACCAAAAGTGTTGTCGAAGATCTTGGTACATCTTGGGGCTACCAGGGTGAATCGAATATCTTGAGTTGTGAGCTTCGCTTAAAATTTCTTCCTTAATCTCTGGTACTGGCGGTACCCAAATTCTGCCCTCAAATCTTAGTAGTCCCTCACTGTCTATTTTGAATCTCGGTTCAGTCCCTTCAGATATCTTCTTCTTCACTTTCTCACATTCTTCGTCCTGAAGTTGAGCCTCCTTAACTTTATCTAGTAAGGTTTTACCAGCTTGCATCTGAAACAGCTTCTCGTCAATTTCCATAGGATACTTCACTTCCAATTCCAGCTTTTCCATCTCTAAAATTAGCTCCTCCTGAGCGGTCAACATCATCAATTTCTCCCTACCTTTTCTACTTAGGGCGTCGGCCACCACATTTACCTTACCCGAATGGTATAGAATCTCACAATCGTAGTCCTTAATTAACTCCAACCACCTTCTTTGATGCATGTTCAAGTCTTTCTGTGTAAAAATATATTTCAGACTCTTGTGATCTGTATATATTTCACACTTCTCCCCATAGAGATAGTGCCTCCAGATTTTCAAAGCAAAAACAACTGCAGCTAACTCCAAGTCATAGGTCAGATACCCCTTCTCATAATCTTTCAGTTGTCGTGACGTATACGCAATGACTCTACCATTCTGCATAAGCACACAGCCAAGTCCTTTATGCGATGCATCACTATATACCACAAAATTTCCTGTGTTATCCGGAAGAGATAACACAGGTGTTGTGCTCAACCTCTTCTTTAAATCTCGAAAACTTTCCTCACACTTCTCCGTCCAAACGAATTTCACCGATTTCCTAATCAAATTCGTCAGCGGAGTTGCGATCTTGGAAAAATCCTGAATGAATCTTCCGTAATAACCCCGCCAATCCAAGAAAACTTTACTTCGACTTTTGCCTTCTTGGTGATCCCGATTAATCACAACTTTCGACTTTGGAGGGATCCACTAAAATTTTGTCTCTATCAATCACATGTCCAAGAAATTGTACTCTTTCAATCCATAATTCACATTTCGAAAACTTAGCATACAACTTCTCCCTTCTCAATGTCTCTAATGTCAACCTCAAATGCTCTTCGTGTTCTTCCTTGGTTTTTGAATATACCAAAATGTCATCTATAAATACCACTACGAATTTGTCCAAAAACGGCTTGAACACTCCATTCATTAAGCCCATAAATGCTGCAGGAGCATTCGTTAGACCAAATGACATTACCAAAAATTTGTAGTGACCATATCGTGTTCTAAACGCTGTCTTCGGTACATCCTCTGGTCTCACCTTCAGTTGATGATAACCACTTCTCAAATCTATCTTTGAAAAGTATCTTGTTCCCATTAACTGATCAAACAAATCGTCGATTCGCGGTAATGGATACCTATTCTTAATCGTGACCTTATTCAGTTCTCTGTAGTCGATGCAGAACCGCATCATTCCATCCTTCTTCTTCACAAATAAAACTGGCGCTCCCCACGGTGATACGCTTGGTTAAATATACATTTTATCCAGTAATTCTTGTAGTTGGACCATCAGTTCTTTCATCTCTACCGGTGCCATGCGGTACGGTGCCTTCGATATTGGGTCCGTTCCTGGAGCCAAATCGATAACGAATTCAACTGCTCTATCTGGAGGAAGTCCCGGCAAATCATCCGGAAATACGTCTGTGAAATTTCTCACTACCGGAATCTCATTAATTTTCGGATTCTCTTCGACTACTATCGACTATGTAAGCTAGATATCCTACATACGTACCTTGCTTTTAACAACCTTTCCGCTCGATCATCGCCATGACAACTCGCTTGTCTAGGCAACTTGTTACCATAAAACACAACCTTTGACGGAGTCATAAGGTTAATACTCTTCTTCCGCAAACAATTACCGCCCCATAATTGGATAACCAATCCATACCCAAAATAACATCAAATTCTCCAAGTCGAATAGGGATAAGATCTACGTTCATGATATTACCCTTAATATCTACTCTACAATTCTTGTGCACATACTTAACAGGGATAATTTCTCTATTCGCAATTTCTATGTTCATGGGGTATTCTAACTCGTCCTTAAATAATTCTAAGTTCTTAGCGAAGTCATCGGATGTAAATGAGCAAGTAACACCCGAATCAAATAACATATAAGCATTAACTTTATTGATCAGAATGATACCTGACACCACATAGCGAGACTGTACCGCGTCCTACACTGTCATGTTGAACGTTCTGGCTGTTGGTCTATTGGTTGCGGTTGGTCCTGTAATGGTTAAAGTGCTTCCACCAGTATTTCCTCTGATTCCTCCTGAACTCGTCCCTCCCGATCCCTTCTTAGGACAATCTCTTACAAGATGGTCCTTTGATCCACATGTGAAGCATGCACCCTTCTTTGGGTTCGCACAGTTTGGTGCTATGTGGCCTTCTTGACTACAATTGTAGCACACTCGCTTCCCCTTCAGGAAAACTTCCAAATGCGTTTTTCCACAGGTTGGGCACGGTTCAATCTTCTTCTTCTGCCCTCCCTGTTGACTTCCGTCCGACAAATTTTCAGACCACTTCCTCTTCTGATTGTGATTACCCCCAGTGCTACTCCCACCAGTCTTGTTATTACCTTCCTTCTCACTCTTCTTCTTCTTCTTCTCGCTCCCCGATTATACTTCACATCGCATCACTTCCACCCTCGCAAGTATGGCCTTCTAACACTCCAAAGAAAAGTGTTCAATTGGAACATTAACACTTTGCTATACAACTGTGGCTTCGGTCCCCTCGCTCAAATCGCCTCGCCTTCCTCTCTCTCCAGTATGTACTTGTTACGTGAATAACCTAGCCAACTCATTAAACCTTGCGCATAATCACCATCGACATATTCCTTGTTTTAACTCTAAAATCGAACCTCAACTCGATTTTTGCGAACTAGTCGTAAAAATACATCTCAAGAACATCTCTTTTAATCTTTCCCGTGATATTACACCTTCACCTCCTCTCACTTTGTTTGTTCGCCACCAATAGTCGGGCTTCGGACTTCAAAGATAAACGCGTTGCATAAGCGGTCTTCTGATCTTCCCTTACCCTAGCAACATCGAACACCTTCTCCATCTCCATTACCCAGGTCTGAGCTTCGATTGGGTTTATGGAACCCTTAAACTCTGGCGGTCCCACCGCCTTGAAGTCCTTAAAAAAAGTATTTAGTGGAGCTTGGGGTTGATTATTAAGTGCTCCAGCTAAAAGGTTTACCAATTGCTGAACGGAGTTTGCATTGGCATCGTTGTTATTGTTTGTTGACCCTTCCTGGGCTTACTGACAATTTTGTCTTCTAGGTGGCATATTTCTGTTAAGAATATACGCTTATCAGGTTTTTATTCAATCTCTTAAACATTTAAGACTTAACTAAAACGTTTAATCATAACTCATTTAACACATCAATTCAAATAAACTTTGACATTCTCATTAAATTCAAAAGTTTTAACACCATAAGATAGCGTCACTTCTATTTACATCAACTATCCCAAGATAAGGAATCTACAGGATTTAAAACATCAACATATTCCTTTATTTATGAACATATCAGAATTTACATCATTAACTATCAAATAGTTTTCACATATTTAAACTAATACTATCACTTTATCTGTTAAGGCTATTTGGATGGCCTTACTACTACGCTCCTCCTCCATGATACGGCACATCGCTCGTGATCTAGCATATATGATGGTAGATCCCAAACCGGATTGGATACTTCCTAACTCGATCTTGGACCGCATCCATTGCATTTTGTAGTGTAGAGTACATCTCCTCAAGTTTAGCCTTCTTCGCACGATGATCATCTTCTGCATGATCAGCACGGTGTGACTCTCGCACCCGACCCTCCTCTCATGCTATGGCAAGCCTCTCCGAGCTCTCCTTCAGATCCTTCTTTAACTCTCTATTTTCGCAGACTTATCCTCGGTCTGACCCTTCTCGTGAACCAGATCCCACTCCACATTTCCTAAACGTGTGTGAAGAGTCACAATCTCTCTATCCCTTTGCTCAATAGTAATCTGCTGACTAACCGCCTGCTCAGTCAGATCCCAAACAATATCCTACAACTCTACGTTACGATCATAGAGTGAATCATACATCTCTGCATCAATGGAGTTAGTTGGGAACTCCTCTTCTTCCTCTTCCTCAAGATCCTCCTCTGGATCTGTCTCCGGCTCATGCTCCTGACCAGCAACAGTGATCAACGGAGATGGCTCTCTCTATACAAGTTGGTCCCTGACGACATGAATGTCTCGGGGCTCCTCCTCTATAGGTAATCGGGGTTCCTCCTCCCCAGCTCGACTAGCTCCTCCAACATCCGACATCCTGAAGAAGTCAATAGTGTTGATGTCCACATCATTCAACCTATCCATATTATGTAACTCCTCCAAAGTCACTGAATCTCTGCCAGTAGGGATATCAAGTCGATACAACGGAGGATCTATACCAGAAAAACCATCTGAATATGGGCCACCTAAAAGGGCCAGCCCCAAAGCTGGAAGGATCAAAAGTATCTGCCACAGAAGGATCTTTGTCCAAATATCAAAGAAATGTGTCTGGTCAAACTAATGGGTCAAACTATCAATCTGTGTCAGATGAGTAGGCTCTCAGACGTAGGCAATCCAATCCGTCATCATGATAGAGCTAGGAACCATATCCCCCATAAACTGTGTCGCGCGGGTCTGGGCTCCAATGGTGCGAGGGAACCACCAGCGGTAAAAAGCCTCATGAGTGAACGATCCCTCTGACAAAGTAAAGCCATCAACACCCATCAATGGGACCTCAATGAACGGCTGCAACAAAGGCCAATAACGCTTGGCAGGAGGAAGGATCGGAATGTGAATCTCTCATGTGGTGCTTCTAATAGCACGCTCTCCTAAATAGAGCTCCCAACCTCCGTCTGTGAAGAGAGGAATCTAATGGGTGGATAATAAATACTCGATACTAGTCGAGAAACCACCCTCGAAGCCAATTGTCAAATGGTCCTCAGAGTAAGGAACCCATGTAATGACATCGGCAGTCAACAACTCCAACTATAAGCGCGAATGGGTGAAACCTAATAGGTGTTTAAACCTAATAGTGGAGTGATGCCATCACCGCCCCTATGATAGGTGTTTAAACCTAATAGGCTAACAGGACAAAGGCATTGGAGCCTTTCGTACGCCCAAAACTACCAATACAAGATCAAAAATCCATGGTCAGTCAAACTCTCAACCCGAACAATGGAAATCAAAAAAGAAAATACTCACCATCAGAAATGGGTAGAACCCTAACCAAGCCTCCGTCATGTCCTTTAAGCATAGGCACATTCCCCTGAGGAAGTAGGCAAAGGTGTAGGAGCCCCAATTAAACTCTCCAATATGGTCCACGTCCCGTGTGGCGCTAACTAAAGCAAATGACACCATTAAAGAGTTATCAGGCAGGAAATAACCCCTGAGGATGATCAGAAATAATTGCCAAAGGATGCGATCTCTAACCCTCTGATCATCGAGTAATGAAAGGCTCAGTCAAAGCCCCACTCACGGCATCTACACTCAAAGTACTAGTACGGACAGTCCTGCCCTTGAGCATCGTAGCCAGGACTCCCGACAAGGATCTAACAGCACTCGGGGAAATGTCAGCCACAAAAGGCACTGGTGCCCCAGAAAACTCCATCCTAGTGATGAACCGCCAATCCATTGGTGTCATCATCACCTCGCAATCTAGCAAATGGAGAGACTGAGTCTGGTGAAACCAGTGCTTAGATAAAGCCCTGAGATAAAGCCCTGAGATAACCAGTGCTCTAGATGAAGAGTCTGGTATAGAGAATTTATGCTAAACCAATTCCCTCTAGGCTGCGTAAAGCCGGGAACCTGCATAACAATGCAAATCAACATCAAAAACCCTTACCCCCATAAATGGAAAAAGAAAAAACCACATGACTTTTACCTCGTTCATATGGAGATAGATCGAGGGGTGACATGACTAAAATCATACAGAAGCTTTGGATTCATCACATTTATAGCTGGAAGCTCCCTGCAGCGAAAGGAAGGAGAAGGATCCGCAACGGGTACATCCTCCTCCTCGTCCTCAACATCTGGTCTCTCAACCCGGATAGGACGAATCACTGACTCTGTTAACCAACGAGGTTGTCAGGCTAGTCGAGGCCGAGGCACGTCTGAAGCTCTCCTCCTCACACCGGAAGAGGTCATACGGGAGCTACTCGGTTGGTCTGGATCCATATATCTGTACAAAAGTCTCCAAATCACCTCAAAAATGGTGTGGTAAATTCTAACCTAGAGCTCATTAAATGCAGTTCATAGCTATATGCATGCATGTGTTACTTTAACATACGTCTACATTAGAGTTAAAAATGCATGATCATTCAATGCCTAGACTCGTGAATTTTTTTTTCCAGAGTCTCCTTTGTAAAAAGGACTATCCACATGCGCATAGGTATTACTAGGTGGCCATTCAGTAGCACACCAACTCAAAGTTATAAAAATCCTATATGCATGAAAAATATCAAAGTCATAATCCATAAGTGTAGCCTAATTACCAGGATTACTTTACTTCAAAACCTTTGTTCATTTGTCCTTAAATAGGATAAAAAATAGTAGAAAAATGTGCCAAATTAACTATTTCAAAAGTCAATTTTTTCACATCAATACATTCAGTATGGTAAAATACTAACATTTACTATGTTGAATAATTTTGACCAAGTCATATGAGCATGCATATTCACTACTATGTCTTTTGAAGAATTTCGTATGATATCTCACTTTTCAACGTTCAAAACTAGAAAAGAATACATGTAAACGTTAGCAGGATAGTGCAGAACAACTATACGGTGATGAATTTTGCAGAAAATAGTCCAAACTCAGTAGATTTAAAGATAAAATCTAGGATTTTCTATGTGGCTTCAAGTTAAAAATGACTTGTGAAAAGGAAAAGCAAGTGAGATATAGCCCACGGGTGGCCGCAGGTGTTCTCGTGGTAGCCGCAGGGATACCTGCAGCTACTAAGGGTGGTCCCCACCCGCTCTAGCTCGATCAAATTTGAGTTACAAAGGAGGCCCCACAAGCTAAAAACTTAAATAAGGAAAAAAGACTACGTGATTAAGCAGAAAAGCCTGGAATCTTGATTTTCAGAGACCAAACTGCGGGTCTACATATCAATCATTGGTATTCGCCCAGGCATAAGGTTTACAAAGCTGATGATCAAAGTTGTTGAAAGCTACCCTTGGCAATACCACACAAAGGTCTGATGCCATCACTGGGATTGTAATTGCAATCAAAAGCATATATGTGACACCCCCAAATTTGGTACTTCCATTTCCACAGGATTTGGTGTTCACTATACAAACATCATCTATATATCTACCCATAAATAAAATGCAAACCATGCAATAGAATAAATAAATGATAAATCTCTCCCCTTATGGGGTTACATCAACTAAATAAAAATAAATCCCAGGTTACTCTAACCTTAAAACATCTGTGCGGAAAACATAAACAAATAAGTCTTAAGTAACATCAGGTCTAACTATCATTACATAATCACATAAATAATCAGTCTTCATTACTTGCTAAGCTTGCCCTTGCCCTTACTAGTGGAAGGTTCGTTTGCTCTTTCGTTCTTAACTGCAATGTTATTATTACGCAAGAGTGAGCACGATTGCCCACATGTATAACAATATAACAATGAATAATAACATGCGAGAAAAATAATAACTTCTGATATAAAGCTCAACTTTTGAATCAAGAATGGATAACAAGAATCAAAAGAAATTCTGAGGGTCATAAGACCTTGAACTATGTCCTAGGTTGTCAAGTGTTTTTACTTGAAACTTTTAACAGTCATAAGACTATGGACTCTTCTTCTCGTACTTAGGGGGATCAGCCCTTAGTACCATCTTCGCGCATTAATATCTTAACGCTAAAGCGTAAATAATCCCCTATACAGGGTTGTTCATCTCAGTTTGACATTCAAGTCCGCACCAAAGGAAGTTTGGTTTGGATAATTCATTAAGGGATTCTGAAATTTAGAACGCTCATCAACTATGGACTAGTCGAATCAATAAGGGTTCGCTAGTCTAATAATGTTTAACAGTAAATGAATATTTAACTTGAATAACATCTCAAAAGGTATACAATAGAATAATTATTGTATAACAACATCATGCTTGAAGATTAATAAACTTTAATATCCAAGACAGGCTTGATCAATAATAATGAGAACTTGCTCAATATCGAAAGAGGAATTAATCAATTTATATAACGATAACAAGTAAAGTTAGGAAACTTGCTCAACGAATTTTTAGGGTAAGAAACTTGCTCAACCTAAATGTAGAGTTAGAAAACTTGCTCAATGTAACAAGATAAGGTTTAGAAACTTGCCTCGTGCGTAGATTACACTTAAACAAACTCGTTCTTTGAATTAAATCCTACATATCAATTACGTTCACAATACCAGTCAATAATAACGTACTAAACATCATAAGTTTATTCTTTGTCTAACTCGAGTTCATGACTATACTTAGTCAATTACTACACTTATTGTCAAAAATTAAGACTTCACAAACAATAAGGTAACTATGCATATGATCATTCAGTTCACACGTAATTGTGTTATGAACATGTTAATAATTTATTTTAACATCTCATTATAGGTCTAACAAGTCTTTATATTCATTAGACTATGTTACCAACACATTCCTATACTTGAACACTTTAAAAAAACATTTTCTGGACATTCTGCTAAGTGGTATTTATTACACCACTTTTTAATCTTAGCTCTTTGAGTCATGTGGCCATTGCAATGGCGCCATGAGCACGGACACTTGGTGTGCTTGTGGCGGGGTGGTATGCAAGGCTAGAAATGAACTGGGAGTTGGTGCCGTGGCGCGAGACTCCAGTTCCAGTTTCTGCAATTCGCAAAAATTGCAGAATAGGACTAAAAATTTCCAATCAACTTATTTTTACACGAATTTAGACATACCCACATGCTAGAATTCATAAATAATCAATACCTAACATCTATGGAGTGATTTTCACCCATTAAAACACATAATCACGTAATTAAAGCATGTAAATTGAATTTTTCTTGATGTTCTTGAAGTTCTTGAACAAAAAACATGGATTTTAATGTTACGGATTAGTTATAAAGCCAAATCCAACCATTCAAGTTTCATTTTGTTCATTTTAACATGCATAATCATATGTGAGTTTGCAAAATAAATGTGTGAGTATTTTGCAAAATAAATTATATTTGACATATAAAAAAGACGGAAACATATAATATATAAGGCCATATGGCCATATAACATACTCCCAAATCTTTTATCAGAATAAATAATTTCATGAAAACTAAAGATATTTGGGTTGGAGAGAAACCCATATAATATATATTAAAACATGATATACTATTTAATAATCAAAATTTTACTTAATAATTTTTTTTTTTAATATTGACATCGATCGTTAATATTGTATTAAGTATCCGTGATACGAAGTCTCGAGAATTAGTCAATTTGTGTATTGACCGAGAAAATAGAGTAGAGTTGTGCTTAATAACTTTAGAAAACCCTAACCCTAATTTTCTGGATAGGATTCTGAGAGAAAATATAATTAAAATAATTATATTGTTGATAATGTGTGTGTGACAGATGAAAGTTATGTTGATCAATAAGTTGATCGGATAAGGTTTGTATTTAATAAACCTTAATAAGGGATTTAAAACCCTAATCTTAAATTTAGAAAATAAATTGTACAATTAAAACCCTAATCAGATACGAAACCCTAATTTCAAAATTGGGAATTTAAACCCTAATTAGGCAACCCTAATTTTATTATTATGCATGCTAAAGTGTTTGTTAAACTTAAATATGATTAGAAAACTCTAATTATATTTTTGTATGTTAAATTTCTATTTTAGAAACCCTAATTTTTATTTTAGAAAATTTATTTTTCTAATTAAACCCTAAATTTGCAAATTTTGGGAATTAGAATTTTTAGACCTAAAGGGTACAAAACCTAAACCCTAGATTGTCCAAACCCTAAACCCTAAGGGTTTCATAAAGTTCAAATTCTAGAAAAAATTGAAATGACCTAAATGCCCTTTTATGGGATTTTTATATGTTAACTTGCAAAAATTGTCCAACAACTTTATTAGGTCACCAACTCTCTTGACTTTTTGCAACATAAAATCCAAAGAAATCACAGTACCAAAATCGTCCACATGATCACCAATGCAACATCAAGCATTATATATTAGTTTAGAGAGAAAAAGTCCATAATTTAGACATTTTGTAAACTTAGCTCTCACCAACTCTTTCTCATACATGAACCTCCGAATTTGCTAAGTAAATCACCCTAATACCAAATTTCTAGATCAATCATAAACATCTTGGGGAGCTAAGATCAAAAATCAAGCAAGAAAGGTATAATTTAAAATGTTAATTTTGATCTTTATCGTTAGAAAATTTTGTGTTTAAGTGTTTAAAAGTGTGTTATAATATGTTATTAGTTGTTATATAATGATCCATGATGGATCCATAGCATCAAAGTGCCTTAAAATAATTTTTTTTCAAAACTGTTCTTGAGAAAAAATTCGTGGTTCCATAAGGAATGTCACCGCTTTAAATCCTTGTGTGTTTGTTGTTTTGTTATTTAAAAGCTTTAAGTTATAGCTCGGTATATGGTCTTTAGTCCGCAAAAGAAATCGAGCTATTTTATGTCGTAATCAGAGTTATTAATTGGCCAAAACCCGCTGACCAAGCCGACCGAGTAAAAATCAAGTTACCTAGAAAGTGAAAAACCGAAACTCGACAAGATCTTTCAAGGTCCCTATCGTCCGGCTGATTGTTGTTTGTTGATATGCTGTCAGTATGCATGTTGTAGATCGTAATATCGAGTCCAAGAACTCGCTTTATATTCCATAAACATCAAATGTATTGATTTTATGGATGGTCAAACTAGACCACCCGAATCGATTTTATGTTTCGGGAAACCCGTAATCCAGATGAACAAGGATTCGCTGTGGATCGACCGAAATGGATCTCGACGAGGTTAATATGTTTTAGCCGATTTGTTGGTATGGTATTGTTCATCGACACATGGACTACATGTTCAAACTTTTATATCACATAAACAATGAACCAAAGCGTAAATAATTGAGGTCAATATGGCAACTCGAATCGCTTCATGCCCGTAAAATTCCTGTGTCACGTTGTCATGATTTTAGGGGCTTGAATCTTGATGGTGTTGAGTGATATCACCTTGATTGTTGTTGATTCTTGTAGTGTTACATAAACCCTACAAGATCGCGCTTAAAGATTTCCGTAAAACTATTTTGATCGAGAATGGCAAAAGCATCAAACGATGATTCGTGAATCGCCGTATCGCCGTTGTTCTTGAGCCAAGAACACCAACAATGACGCTTTGTGTCGCTATAAGGATTTAGCGACGGATTAAATTATTTTTATTTTCTCGAATATTCCTAAATTAATAAAAATTAGAAATAAATTCTAAAAATTACCAAAAATGGTTTTTAAAATTATTTTAAATTATGAAAAATAATTTCTAATTAATTGAATATTTTTCTTTAATATTTATAATTATTTAAATATTAAAGGTATTTAATTTATTTAATTAGTGTATTAAATAAATTAGAGAAAAATGATTTAATATTATGAAAAATCATTTTAAATAAGAAAATGTATTTAAAAATATTTTGAGTTATAAAATGTAACTTTTAATATTTTTGGAGAATTTTCATTAATAATTTAATATTAATGATATTAGATTTATTTGATTATTAAATTAAATAAATAAGATAAAATGATTTAAATGATTTAAAATCATTTTAATTGAGAATAAAGTGTTAGAAAATATTTTAAATTATAAAATATAATTTTCAATATTTTTGGAGAATTTTCATTAATAAATTAATATTAATGATATTTGATTTATTTAATTATGATATTAAATAAATGAATTAAAAATGATTTTATTGATTTAAAAATCATTTAACAATGAGAAAAATAGTTTAAAAATATTTTAAGTTATAATTAATGACTTTTAATATTTAGATGATAATTTCATTAATATTTATATATTAATGGTGGGATTTAAAATGATTTTAATTACTTTAAAAATCATTTAAGTGGAATATTGTTGATTTAAAATATTTTAAGTTATTGATAATAACTTTAATATTTTGACAAGTATGTTATTAATATTTTAATATTATTAAATATTAATAATGATAAGATTATTTGATAATTAAATCATTTAAAAATGATTCCGATGTTTGAAAAATTATTATAAATTATAATAATTGTTTGATAATTATTAAAAGCTTCCTAAAAATATTATAATTGATAATCGATTTATCTAAATTAATATTGAAGCTTAGAGACCAAGTTTAATGGACAATCAATGTGTTAATTATTTGACAGGTGACCGTAACACCGAGAATGGACCAAGTCCAACCGCATCGATATAGTTAGACTCATATGTGTTTATATAGGTTATAAAACACCGATGTGGCTATGTGGTAATGTGCCTAGGAGAAGTTTGATCGTGAACTACAAAGGTTACGTGTTATGAATAATTGTGCTAATTGTAAGACCGATATTATTGGTTATAGGTCTTTCAAAGCAGATAAGTATTTTGTGTAGTGTAATCACGGAAGAGGCAAGTTTCCTAACTCAACCTCGAAAGTTAAATTTATTCAATTATTATTAGTGGATAATTATTGCTAATTATACCACATCCGTGGAATTTATTGTTGATTATTCACAGTTGTACGCTTAATAATTCAAATTGAATTATTGATTCGTAAATATATATTTGTAGAATAATCGTTGTTGGATATTCATATCTCGTAGAAGTTAGAATCGACAATATGTATAATTCTTGTTTATTGTCAAATTATATCGAGAAATGTCTTAGCTAATTATTCTCGCTAGATTTAATATTTGTTAGAACTTGATAGTTCGAGAAATAGATTCAATTATTATCGATCGATCGATGCCAATTATTTTATTTTAAGATCGAGAAGCAAATAGAATTTGAAATCCCAAAGATTTCGTTGTAAAATCAAACTTTTGATTCCAAGATCGAGAAGAACAACCTTTTTTATATAAAGGGGAACATTTTATTGGTCGTGAAATTCAATCGTCATGCTGCTTTTTAAGTATTATGCATAATATAGGTACAAAGAGTCAGCCACGTGTCGAGTACTTGCAGAGGGGTATGATTTAATCTTTATGGTTATCTCGACACTGAGTATATATCAAAGTAAATCTTTGATAGATACCGAAGTTTGAGTATCTTTGATAGATACCCGAGAAATTAAGTTCAAAGATCTTGTGTGATCGATCACCAAGATAAATCGAGAAATATTTCATTCATAGAATTGATTCTTGATTATTCATTTGAATATCGTAGAAACTTTGAAAGCGTTGTACTCTTTTCATTATTGAATTATTATGTTGTATAGAATACGAGAAGACTTGTTATTGAATAACAATTTGTTCGCTTATTTCAAAGTTCCCTAACTTTGGTTTCATTCTATCAAAATAGATAGTCTCGGTGATTTGAATACTTATACATTTATTGTATGATGATTAACTCATGGGCAAATTTGTTGCTCACCCTTGCTAAATAAAACATTTCAAATTTAGGGACTAAGTAAGCAGGAGGTGTCGTAAAGAATAAAGGCAAAGGCGTTGTAATAAACTAGTTATGATTAACATATTTAATATGTCAGATTTGTAAACCCTTTTGTATATCAAAGGGTATGTTTGTAAAGTTAAGGTTAGTGAACCGGGTGATGTATTATAAAACTCGATAAAAACTTATGTAAGATACTATCTATATATATTATGGGTAGTTAAATGTTATTTATATTGTGGATCGTGAACACCAAACTCTGGAGTCGTGTAACCCGGATTTGGGGTGTCACAGTTGGTATCAGAGTCAGAGGTTATAAACCTTAAGTGGGGTGGGAAAACCCCAGGATTATAACCAAAAGTTTAGATAGAGAATACTCAAATAGAGTACTAAGTGAGAGATTGCCAAAGTGCAACGATAGTGAGAAAAGCGGACACATAGTGTGAGAAGTTTGTACTAGTGAAGTACTAATCAAGTTGTTCAAAATGATTATAGGATGTCCAAGAAAGTAAAAGAGTGCGGAGATGCTAAGGGTCATTGCACCAGCATGCCAAGAGTCGGGTGCCAGCCAAGACAAAGCTTAATCGATTGAGAAGTTGGGAGAAGATGAACCAATGGTTAATCTTGGGAGTGATCATGACGATTATCCCGAGATGTATCTAAGTGGAGATGAGGAGGCGTGAGTCCTGAGCCGCTTAAGGTGGAATCAAGAATAAGATCAAGGTCAGTGAACAAGATCATTTATCTGGTGGAAGTCCAAGAACTCAAGCAAGGTATTTCTTTTGGAGGAGTTGTGGAAGACAGAGTGGGCATTACGTGAAATGATCAAGAACGGAATGAGTCGAAAGCAGTGGAACAAATGAAGGTCAAGGTGGTGGATCGTCTCAAGGAGGGCAAGAAGAAGGACAAGAAGAAAAGAAAAGAGGAACAAAGACAAATGTATAACTCCGAAATTCAAACTCAAGAAGAAGCAAGCTTGTATCAAGTGTGGAAAGACTCACGCTGGAGAATGCATGATGTGGAAGAATGTATGCTTAAATCAGAAGGTGAAGGACATATCTCTCGAATTGTCCCTAAGCCAAATATGAGGAAATGTTTTCATGTGGGCAAACGGGCACGGATTTAATAAGTGTCCTAGAAAGAAGAAGACCGGAGAAGGCAAAGGGTCGATAGATAATTAAGATATAAGTGTAGTATCTTTTGGTAGAAGCTTTTGATATTAAGCGTTGTAATATCGAGAACAATGTGTAAACATATGTAAATATATGTTTTATGAATAAAATCTTTATTTTCTATATGAATATAAGATTAAGATAAATTTGTGAGTTCTTAAAACTCATACTTATGATAAATTAATGACTCATAATTATATGAAATGTTTTGAACCCTCAAATGAATGGACGCCAAAGGTCCGATTTCAGGATAAGTTCATACACTAATATAATTGTGGCAAGTTAATGAACTCATAAGTGTGGTAAGTTTGATGAACCGAAATGGTAATTTGAAAATGGAGAATGTCAAATTTTTTGTGTAAAGTCGAGAATTGCAACTTTTGTAAAGTTGTGAACGTTAATCCTAAAATATTTTAACAGATAGTAAAATGTGTTAGGTACTATAAGTACTTATGTGCTATTTGAATAAATATGCGATTAAATGAGAACTATGTGTTGAATTTTTATGTGTTAAGAATTTGTGTATAAAAGAGAATTAATATAAGATTTTATTTAAATCGATCATGCCGCTTTAAGCTTATGTAATCGCAATCAAAGAGAAGAAGAGCAATCAGAATAACGAAGGAGGTCAAGCGGATTCGATGCAAAATTTTGTGGATACGCCGCCCAAGCTATGGAAAATAGGCTCCCAATTAGGGAAAAGTAGGAATCACCAACCGACAAATGGCTAATTTTAAGGATTTTAAAGCAGTAGGACCGCCGAATTTAAAGGGACTATGATCCAATCGAAGCCCAAACTTGGGTGAAAGAAATGGAGAAAGCGTTTGTGATCATGATTGTAGTGGCGTAAGAGCAAAAAGACGCGCCATGCAACATATCTAATGAAGGAGAAGCCAATTATTGGTGGGAAACCAATCAAGCAAGAGCGGTACAAAGCAGTAGTAACATGGACCAGATTTAGAGAATTGTTCTTTGAGAACTACTTCACCGAGTATGCAAGTTTCGGATGGAAGTTAAGTTCTTGGAACTTAAGCAGAGAATATGTCTGTTTTGAGTATGTCGCTAAATTCAATGAATTGGCGCGATTTGCACCTCATCGTGGATACATGTACAAGAAAAGCGAGAAGGTTTGAGAATGGATTGAAGCTGTGGATTTATAACAAAGTAGCGGTATTGCAGATCAACACTTTTATGCTCTCTATCGAGAAAGCATTAATTCATCAAGGAGGAAGCGAGGTCGCATCTCGCTTTCATCAGAGAAGAAGAAGAAGACCAATGAAGGTGGAAGCAAGTGGTGGTAGTAATCCAAACAAGAGGAAGTGGAGCGAGAATACCCAAACGGGTAATAAAAGTGAAGGGAATAGGAAGGAGGAGGGCCTTGTGCAAATTGTGGGAAGGATCACGCCGGAGTTTGTCTCAAGAAGAAGGGAGTTTGTTATAATCATGACAAGAGGGGCACATGTCACCAAATTGTCCCAACCCAAAGAAGATACAAGGTTGTTATGCCTGTGGATCAACTGATCATCATTGGTAAGGAATTGTCCAAGAGAAATGCCGAGAAGGAAAGCGCCAATAAGGGACCTTGTGAGTGGAACCTTGGCATTCCGAGGACCCGCATACCAGAAGATCAATGGCCCCAGACATTTAACATGATTCACCATTGAGGCAAAGGGGCTACTCAGAGGAGGGCAAAGAAGTAATTCATTTCGTTTTAAAATTTAATTACGCGAGTAATATTAGATTTAATATGGCCGTGAATTGTTTTCTTTTATAGATTTAAGTCACGTGTTAGAAATTAAGACACAATTTAATATTGTGTTGATAAAAATGAATTGATGATACAACTTTAAAAGATTGTAGAGAATAAGAAAGCGGTGATTCCGAGGACGGAATCCTTTTAAGGAGGGGTGAATGTGATAACCCGAGATTTCAATAATCAAAATTTTACTTAATAAATTTTTTTTTAATATTAATATCGAAGTTAATATCAGTTTTGAGATATCGTGAGATGAAGTCTCGAGAATTAGTCAATTTGTGTATCGACCGAGAAAATAGAGTAGAGTTGTGCTTAATAACTTTAGAAACCCTAACCCTAATTTTTGGATAGGATTCTAGAGAAAATATAATTAAAATAATTATATTGTTGATAATGTGTTTTGGATCAGATAGAAATGTTGATCAATAGTTGATCGGATAAGGTTTGTATTTAATAAACCTTAATAAGGGATTTAAAACCCTAATCTTAAATTTAGAAAATAAATTGTACAATTAAAACCCTAATCAGACGAACGAAACCCTAATTTCAAAATGGGAATTTAAACCCTAATTAGGCAACCCTAATTTTTATTAGCATGCCTAAAGTGTTTGTTAAACTTAAATATGATTAGAAAACTCTAATTATATTTTTGTATATTAAATTTCTATTTTAGAAACCCTAATTTTTATTTTAGAAAATTTATTTTTCTAATTAAACCCTAAATTTGCAAATTTTGGGAATTAGAATTTTTAGACCTAAAGGGTACAAAACCTAAACCCTAGATTGTCCAAACCCTAAACCATAAGGGTTTGCAATAGTTCAAATTCTAGAAAAAATTGAAATGACCTAAATGCCCTTTATGGGATTTTTTTATATGTTAACTTGCAAAATTGTCCAACAACTTTATTAGGTCACCAACTCTCTTGACTTTGCAACATAAAATCCAAAGAAATCAAACAGTACCAAAATCGTCCACATGATCACCAATGCAACATCAAGCATTATATATTAGTTTAGAGAGAGAAAAGTCCATAATTTAGACATTTTGTAAACTTAGCTCTCACCAACTCTTTTCTCATACATGAACCTCCGAATTTGCTAAGTAAATCACCCTAATACCATTTCTAGATCAATCATAAACATCTTGGGAGCTAAGATCAAAAATCAAGCAAGAAAGGTATAGCCGAAAATGTTAATTTTGATCTTTATTGGTTAGAAAAAATTTTGTGTTTAAGTGTTTAAAAGTGTGTTATAATATGTTATTAGTTGTTATATAATGATCCATGATGGATCCATAGATCAAAGTGCCTTAAAATAATTTTTTTTCAAAAACTGTTTTGAGAAAAAATTCGGTTCGATAAGGAATGTCACCGCTTTTAAATCCTTGTGTGTTTGTTGTTTTGTTATTTAAAAGCTTTAAGTTATAGCCCGGTATATGGTCTTTAGTCCGCAAAAGAAATCGAGCTATTTTATGTCGTAATCAGAGTTATTAATTGGCCAAAACCCGCCGACCGCTCGACCGAGTAAAAATCTGGGTTACCCGTAAAGTGAAAAAACCGAACCGACAAGATCTTTGAAGGTCCCTATCTATCCGGTTGATTGTTGTTTGTTGATGTCGTTATATGCATGTTGTAGATCGTAATATCGAGTCCAAGAACTCGCTTTATATTCCATAAACATCAAATGTATTGATTTTATGGATGGTCAAACTAGACCACCCGAATCGATTTTTATGTTTCGGGAAACCTGTAATCCAGATGAACAAGGATTCGCTGTGGATCGACCGAAATGGATCTCGACGAGGTTAAGTTATTGATAATAACTTTAATATTTTGACAAGTATGTTATTAATATTTTAATATTATTAAATATTAATAATGATAAGATTATTTGATAATTAAATCATTTAAAAATGATTCGATGTTTGAAAAATTATTATAAATTATAATAATTGCTTGATAATTATTAAAAGCTTAGAAAATATTATAATTGATAATTGACTTATCTAAATTAATATTGAAGCTTAGAGACCAAGTTTAATGGACAATCAATGTGTTAATTATTAAAAGGACAGGGTGACCGTAATCGAACGAGAATGGACGAAGTCCAAACTGACCGATATAGTTAGACTTGTTATGTGTTTATATAGGTTATAAACACCGATGTGGCTATGTGGTAATGTGCCTAGGAGAAGTTTGACCGTGAACTACGATTGTGTACGTACGTGTTATGAATAATTGTGCTAATTGTAAGACCGATATTATTGGTTATAGGTCTTTCAAAGCGTATAAGTATTTTGTAGGTATGTAATCACGGAAGAGGCAAGTTTCCTAACTCAACCTTGAGTTATTTCATTCAATTATTATTGGTGGATAATTATTGCTAATTATACCACGTCCGTGGATTTATTGTTGAAAATATTGATTTAGAATATACATATATATTCAATTTGAATTATTGTAGAATGTTGGATATTCATATCTCAGTAGAAGTTAGAATTGACAATGATGATAATTCTTGTTTATTGTCAAATTACATCGAGAAATGTCTTAGCTAATTATTCTAGTAGAGACGAACATTTGTTAGAACTTGATAAATTCGAGAAATAGATTCAATTATTATAGACTGATAGATGCCAATTATTTCGGCTCGACCGAGAAGCAAATAGAATTTGAAATCCCAGTATTTCGTTGTAAAATCAAACTTTTGATTCCAAGACTGAGAAGAACAACCTTTTATATAAAGGGGGAACATTTTATTGGTCGTGAATTTAATCATCAGCGTGATTTTAAGTATTATGCATAATATAGGTACAAAGAGTTGGTCAAGACCGAGTACTTGCAGAGGGTATGATTTAATCTTTATGGTTATCTAATACACCTGAGTATATATCAAAGTAAATCTTTGATAGATACCCGAGAAGTTTGAGTATCTTTGATAGATACCCGAGAAATTAAGTTCAAAGATCTTGTGTGATCGCTCAGTATAAATCTGGAGAAATATTTCATTCATAGAATTGATTCTTGATTATTCATTTGAATATCGTAGAAACTTTGAAAGCGTTGTACTCTTTCATTATTGAATTATTATGTTGTATAGAATACGAGAAGACTTGTTATTGAATAACGATTTGTTCAGCTATTTCAAAGTTCCCCGAACTTTGGTTTCATTCTATCAAAATAGATAGATGCGGTGATTTGAATACTTATACATTTATTGTATGTATTAACATGCAGTGGGCAAATTTGTTGCTCACCTTGCTAAATAAAACATTTCAAACTAGGGACAAAGTGGCGGGAGGTCGCAAAGAATAAAGGCAAAGCGTTGTAATAAACTAGTTATGATTAACATATTTATGATGTTGTATTTATAAACCCTTTTTGTATATCAAAAGGGTATGTTTGTAAAGTTAAGGTTAGTGAACCTAGGTGATGTATTATAAAACTCTGATAAAAACTTATGTAAGATACTATCATTATATATTATGGGTAGTTAAATGTTATTTATATTGTGGATCGTGAACACCAAACTCGGGAGTCAGGTAACCCGGATTTGGGGGTGTCACAGAAGACGTCTGACGAGTTGTGGGCAGTTACCCAGTCATGGGTAACTGCCCTCAACTCCCTCTAAGGCCTTGTTTGACTAGTTAGAATAGGTTTTAAAAATTATTTAATTTAATAAAGCTTTATTATATAGTTTAAGTAATGTCACATCCATATAAAATAAATCTAATATCTTATTTAATTTACTTTAAATAAAATATAATAATTTCTCATTAATACACATAGTCACATAATTCAAATTCTCTTTGATTAATAATGTCAAATTATTAAATCTCTAATTACTAATTAAATTAATTAAAATACTATCAGGGCTTATTAAATATTTCTTTTAATACAATAAGCTCACATAATCACATACTTCGAATAATAAAAATTATCCACATTAATTTAATAAATGTAACACATATAATTAAATTAATCTACCACCACTTCATCAATTAATCATTTAATCTAATAATTAATTCATCGAAAAAATATTTATTTAATCCAATAAATATTTAAATTAAATTACAAAATCTCTGTTGTCACAATATATTTCATCAGAAATCCATCCCCAGCGGAGGTTTCATACATCCTTAGTCGTTGAAAGCTATTTTAACGAGGCTCAGCAAATTTCGACATTACCAAATTTGGCAAGAACTCTGCCAAGTAAAGATCGAAGGTGGTCCGGTGATGTTAGTCGTTGAAAGCTATTTCAACGAGGGTCAGGAAAACCTGACACTACCAACCGTTGACAGTAACTTTAGCGAGGCATCGAAGGTGGTCCGGTGGTGTTATGTGACGCCCCCAAAATAGGTGCACACAACCCATTCTAAGTCACCAAATACATAGTACGGAAAATAACTACAACTTCATTATTACAATTATCGTGCAAAATATGACAACACATATGATGTGAGTTTAAATACAAATATTATCTTCTAGACAGTATTCAAACTCAAATAAGTCCTCATTACAATTATTGATACACTATTTTACAAAATAGGGAGGACTGCTAAAACAAATGACTTAGAACATCACTCCACACCCCGATTAGTTCCCGCTATAATCTCGCCTCCTGAGAAGAAAAATGGAACAAAAAAGAAAAGGGTGAGCTCAACTAGCCCAGTAAAGAATATTATGACTAAGATAATGTACAACAAATTATCGTTAGCCTTCAATAAATTAGATAAAATATAATGGACAACAAGTTTTAGATCAATATTCACAGCGGAAATAGCAATTCATTAGAAGAGTTAAGTAGAGAATGAAATCTACTATCTTCTATGATTTAAACGTCCATCATCAATATTTTATCCTTGTAAAATCGATCAATACACATCTTGAATCAAATATTCATCTTTACACTATGGGCCAAAGATATTCATTCATATCACCAGTTGGACATGTTCATCTCAACACATGTTCATCTTTGCACTACGGGCCAAAGATATTCATCAGATAATCATTCATCTTTGGATACACTACAGGCCAAAGATATTCAGTTATATCATCATATAGGATAGAGGATGATGAAAAATATTTTAAAGAAATGAATCCAATAAGATAAAAGGACAAAGATTAGGGATTCGTACTTTAGATAATCCAAGTTCAAAAATACTCTATAATAAACCATAGTGGAGTAAAATTCAAGAATGAAGATCAAAACATGGATACAATCAAAGATAGTAACCATAATAGACATCTTGGACAAAGAAGAGAAAATTTTATTTTTCTATGAATAGTGACATATTCTTGAATAGTGTCGTATACGTGAATAGTAATCCCGACATAAAAAGGTAAGAATTTCATAAGAAAAGTCATACCTTCTGAATAGTACTCATGAATAGTACTGTATTTGTGAATAGTGTCATATACGTTAATAGTACCGTATACGTGACTAGTAACCTCGACATGAAAAGATAAGAATTTCATCATAAATTCAAACCCATTATTTCGGTATAATGATATTGAAAGAAATAACATTATTTACGAAAATAATAATATCCCTTACGAGTATTGAAAGAAAATAACATCATTTACCTTAGTAGAAGATTGAATATTGAAGTAGGGTAGTAGCAGAATACTCTTCTTCTTTGTCTCTTATTTTTTCTCTATAGTTTCTCTCTATATAGCTTCGTGAATTGGTGAAGAAATAATGAAAGAATGAGCTTCTATTTATAGAATAACTGAAAGTGGCTCTTGGTCTTAACGAAGGGTCAAAATGACTCCTAGTAATATTGAAGAGACAACTACTATTTGCGAAGGGGCAAATAACTCTTGGAATACCGAAGAGATAAGTAACTCTTGGGAAAGCGAAGAGGCAAGTTACTATTTGTGAAAGTGACTCTTAAATGATGACCTAGGGTCCCACCCATGTTTTTAATTAAAATATTTATTTCCGAAACTTCAATAATTCATAATAATAGCCCTTTTATCAGAAAATCACAAATTTTATGTCCATTCCGTAGGAAATTTTATTCTCTATAACTTAGTAGAAGAAAGTTTTTCCAAATTCAAAGCAGAAATAACTGAAATCCACATACGGATGATTTTTAATATCTCCATTCTGACAAAATACAGATAAAACATCTTAGCATTAATTCCTTCATTTATATCCACATAAAATAAATATTTCCTTATCATATAAATTAATAATTAATTATTCACAAATAATATTACTATAAGACCCCAACTTTTTATAAATAAAGATTTAATTTCTTTAATTATTATTTTGAATAATAAGGTGTTAATTTGATATAATGCTTTAGTTATGGGTGAAATGTGCAAATTTTGCTAAATAAGCAAGTGGTTATAAAATATTCATTGTTGTCGGGAAATATTCATAAGACGGCGCAGCCATTTGTGGGCCCTATAACGAAAAACTGTCAGATAAAGAAAATGACAAGTATGAGTTTTTTTAAAATAACGGCGTAGTTATTATCGTTAACACTATTGAAATACCTGGTGGTTAAATTATAGTAATACGCGTGGTTGCACAGTAGCACACGGTATTGCACAGTATTTATGGATTATTGACCCTTACGTAAGAAGGCACTACTCAATTATTGTTACAATAATTACTATTTAATATTTTATTTTATTGATTCAATAATTGTTGCGTTGATATTTTATATTATTGTTGTTTTAATAATTGTCACTACACAGTATTTCCCATTATCAGATTAATAATTCATATTATTTGAATAATATTATTAGATAGCATTATAGGCAATGTCTAAGGAAGTTCTGTCTAAGAAAGGGATTTGGTCACCTAATTGCGCGCCAGTAAGAAGAAATCCTTATCGGAAAGCCCCCTCTTTCCTGGGAAAGACCTGGTCATCATTATTTTGATTCTGTAATTGTGATGCCCCCGAAATAGGTCCACACAACCCATTCTGAGTCGCCAAATACATGGTACCATAACTTTCAATCTGGGTTTCCGATAAAGGCGTAATGTACCTTTTCGGAAAGATATTTTCGAAAGCTACACAATGACATAGGATTAGAGGTTGTACGAAGCTGAGAAGATGGGTCCATGACCATATCTCCAAGTCTTTAAATTCTATCTGGTGTGTTGTCTTGTGTAGTAGTCACTTGGGATTTGAGCTATGGTTCTTGTGGGATACCATGTATGTAGTGTGGATTTCACTGTGTTGAGACGACATGAATGTAGTGTTGAGGTGGAAAAATGATGATTTTACCCCCACTGGGGTTATCTCCTGCTTTTGCACAGATATAGCAGTCGTTGCTCAGGGTTATCTCTGAAATTGGGCTGCTGTGGATGCTAAATGTCCTTAGGGTTATCTCTGAGGTTGCTTGACCTCTCGGGGTTATCTCTGGGGTTGAAATGAGTATCCTAGGGTTGGAACAGACTTTTTTGGGGTTATCTCCAGAACTTAATCTGGATCCCTCGGGGTTATCTCCAAGGTTGGAACTGAGTATCCCGGGGTTGTCTCTAGGATTGAAACTGAGTCTCTCGGGATTATCTTTAAGGTTGAAAAATGGATCTCTCGGGGTTTTCTCTAGGGTTGAACGGATTTGACTTCCAGGGTTATCTCTGGAAGACGATTCTGCCCTCCTGTAGGGTTAGCAACATGAATGCAAAATTTTGAGTGTCTACAGATGCCCCTCTTTATCATATTCATGCAATGTAATGGCATGGATAGGATAAAGATCACTAGACACTTGAAATGTGATAAGATAATCATGATGCAAATGCAATTCAGCATGATGTGATGTAATGTTGAGTGTTGTTTGTTGGAAAGATTTCCAACAGGATGTTATAACTACTCAATCCCACTGCTTCTATCGGGGGATGGAGTTGTCAATGATGATCCTATTGAACTGCTTAAATGACTTCTCAACTGGTAGTTTCTAATGTTCTTATCACAGGAATCTCCATAATACCACTCTAGGGTTATCACCAGCGGTTTGAACTGTCCATCAATGCTATTTGAGCGTGATTTGCAGACAAGTTACAAAGATGTCTTCAAAATATTTGGAATGGAGGTTTCACCACGATTGAGACCACATGATGTTGACATTGGAGTTATCACCAAAGTCTTTAATCTTCATTGTAGGCTTTCCATCGAAGATGTTTTTCTCATGTGCGACACTCTTGGGGAATTATGCTTGATTGCTGAGGATCTGTATAACAGATTCCATCATCGGTCCTCCCCGATAAGGATGATTTTCCACGGTTTACATCGTCATGCATTTCCAATTCTTTGCTGGAGTTACTGCCAACGGCTGGTAATGTCAGGGCTGCCTGATCCTCACTGAAATAGCTTTTAACGGCTAACATCATCGGACCACCTCTAATGCTTCACTGGAGTTACTGCCAATGGCTGGTAATGTCAGGGCTGCCTGACCCTCGTTGAAATAGCTTTCAATGGCTAACATCACCGGACCACCTCTGATGCTTTGCTGGAGTTACTTGTTAGGTAAAATCTATATACGCACCACACGCAAGTATACGTGGTCAATGTTGGGTAAATTAAATATACGCATAACACGCAAGTATACATGGTCAACAAGTAATAAAGTGATGAGTAGAGTATCGTTCCCACGGAGACAAAGTAGTAAGAAATTTAACCTTACAAGTATCAATTTCTTATTAACCTTAATTTTATTAAACTATTCAATTCAATGATTATAATTATAAAAACTAAATTAATAAGCAAATAAACTACCACAAAACAATCACCAATATCAAAATCTGAAATTTCAAACAATTAATGGGGGAATTAGACTTATGATTTCACCCTAAGCTTCACTCTGATTTCTACACCTTATTTCCAATTCAGATCACTATACCAGTTTATCAATCAAGAACACTAATGTAGTAATAGCCACCTCTCGATGCACTAATATCGTATCAACTTAAATCCACGAATTAGATAGAAACAAGTTAAACACCTTAATCAACTAACTCACTTTATCTCTCTATGAATTATAATTAAAGAAGGTTGAAGATTAAGTTCTTTATCCGATTACATGCGATGTCAAGCATATCTCTACCTTAACATTCATCAAGATTCTGCTATTCTCAAAATTCATGAACACATACTATATTAACTAAGTCTAGATTTGAATATCGTCTCTTGATTCCATACAAATTCACAAAGAATTGTTGATCAGGAAATTCATAAATTCAAGCTCAAATTAATATAGATAAACTAGAAATAGCTTATTGAACTGGAAATCAAAGTTTACAAAATCATTGATTCACTTAAGGATCCATCATAAGCCTAAAAAGTGAATTAGTTCATCATAAATGAAATAACTACTGAATAAATCAAAGATAGCATTCTTTCAATTACAAATAATAGTATAAGAAGAAGAATATTAAAAACACCCTTCACGTAGCCTAGAATTTCAATTGCCTTGAAAATCTCTTCAAAATACTCCTCCAATGCTTGCTAAAAAAACTGGAATTTTTCTTCGTAATATGCCTTGTGTCTCATTTGATTTGTTGTTAATTCCGTATTAAGCATCCAACACACGTTTTTTTGGTCGAATTCCTCATCAAGTAGAGTCCAAATACAATCCAAACACTTAGCATCCATATTCCAGAAGAGTTTCAAACCAAACATGACACTCAGGATCCGGCACCCCCCGCCCCGACGGGGGTATAAGCTCATAATCAGCCCGCCCCGGCGGGCATAACTATTGTTAAGAGTATTGAAGACCCCAGCCGTACGGGTGTAAAAAACAAAATAGGGCATTTTGGCCGGGGTATAATCTGCTAGTTGGCTTGACTGAACTTCATGCTTGATTCAAAACTACCACTAAAACACTCCTTTTATGCTCCAAACATTGCACCACCATACCTACACATTAAATAAAAAAATAACAAGTAAAAATGAACATGCAATCAAGAAGTTAACACAAATTAAGCAAGAAATGGACATCAATTCGTGGATATAAAATCCACTTATCAAAATTCCCCAAACTTAAACTGTGCTAGTCCTCGAGCACAAAACAAACTACATGTAAGACCCCAATTTTTATGAATAAAGATTAATTTCTCTCGAATTATATTTTTAAATATTATGGTGTGGATATAATATAATGTTATAGTTGTGGGTAATATTTATAAATTTTTCAAAGTAAGCAAGTGGTTATATAATATTAGATTGGTTGGGGAATATTCGTTTTTAATGGGGAATATTCGCACGACAAGCACAATCATTAGTGGACCCCACAGGAAGTATTGTCGTAGTAAGAAAACTACGAATTATCTTTTATAAAAATAATAAATGAAGTGTTACCATTAAAGCTGTTGAACTACCCGGTAGTAAAAGATGAATGTCTGGCGTGGTTGCATAGTAACACACGGTATTGGTTATTGATGCTTACATGAGAAGTCACTTAGTTATACTCAATTATTGCTACAGTAATTGCTGCATCATATCTCTCATATTATTGATTCGATTATTGTCACAGATCATCCGCATAATATGATATATTATTAAATCAATAATTGAGACGAAAAAGTTATTCATATTATTAAATTGTAATATTTACAATGTCTAGAAGTTTCACAATGAGAGGTTTGGTCACCTAATTGCATGATAATAGGAGAAATCCTTATTGGAAAGCCCCTCTTTCACAGGAGCATTTTGGTTGTTAAATATTGTGAGTTATAATATTGATGATGAATAAGTTCGTGTTGATTAAAGATGAAATTTATAGTTCCATTGTGTTGAAATTATTTGTGTTAGTGGGAATTGACATTTATTTCGATAATAATTAATGTCTGGATGTTATATTGTTCAATCGGGTATTCGGGGCACTTTTTGTGTTAGAGTACTATTCACGAGTTACTATTCATGAGTTACTATTCATGAGTTACTATTCATGGGGTACTATTCACCCGAAAAATATATTTCTTTTCGGTCCAAATCATTTTTGGGTACAATATTATTCCATGAGGAGATGTGCTAATTTTTTAGACCGTTGGTTGAAGTTATAATAGTGAATCAATATGGACCACTGGTGGAAAGTTATAATAGTGAATCAATATGGATCGCTGGTTTAAAGTTTTAATAGTAAATCAGTATGGACCGTTGCTTTATGTTTTAATAGTAAATTAATATGGATCGTCCGTTTAAAAGTAAATCAATCTGGACCGTTCATGAATTAGTTACTATTTAGTCCATTCTCTTGTAAATAGAAGCTCATTCCATAATTATTTCTGACGAATTCACTGAAACTCTTGAGAGAGAAATTATAGAGAGAAAGAAGAAGAGAAGTCAGCTACCTCTCTATTCCAATATCCAGTTTCTTCTAAGGTAATGGATATTATTTGTTGTACTCGTAAGGGGTATTATTTCTTTCTTATTCATAAGGAGAACTTCTGTTATTCCATTCTTTATTATTATATTGGAATAACCTATTATGCGAAGTACCGCATACATGGTAAAATTCTTCTGTTATCCCATTCTTTATTATTATGTTGGAATAACCTCTTTATGCGAAGTACCGCATACATGGTGAAATTCTTCTATTATTTTGTTCATTATTATTACGCCGGAATATCACATCGTGTGTTTCTGGGACTGGTTCCATTATTTATTATTCTATTGGAATAACTTATCTGTGTGGTCTATCACATGTATGGTGATTTCATTGTTATTCCATTCTTTATTATTCTATCGGAATATCGTCATGTATGCGTTAACGTTCTGTGGGACTGGTTCCATTATTTATTATTACATTGGAATAACATGTGCCTGCATTCTGTCTATCGCATGCATGGTGATTTTGTTATTATTCCATTCTTTATTATTATTCATTTGAATATCCATGTCTTCGTGTGTTTCTGTTGGACTGGTTCCATTATTTATTCTTCCGCCGGAATATCACATGCGTGCTTTTACACCGGACTGGTTCCATTATTTATTATTCGGTTGGGAATAACTTGCATGCGATTTATCGCACGCATGGTGAATCCTTACATTATTCCATTCTTTATTATTACATTGGAATAACTTTGTCATGTGGATTACCACATGCATGGTGAATGATCCTTTGTATTCATTCCTTATTAAATTATGGAAATGATCTGTATACGTGGATTACCGCATAGCAGGTGAAAATCTATTTGCATTTTCATATATTCTATTATACTCAGTTGGTTAAAGTTTTGGCTTCTATACTCCATGAAAATAGTGGAATATCCTTGATATTTGTGCTTCATCCAGTATCTTTTCATGGAAATATTCTTTTGAGCATTCTTAAATATTACTCCACAAAGAAGTATCATGTTGACAATTTGGATATTATTAATTTCTGGATAAATTAATTCTTGAACTTGTTTTATTGAATTATTATGTCATTGTAATCATCCTCATGCTTATATTATAATGAAAGTCATCTTTGGCTTACGTGCATAGATGGACTTAGTATGATTATGACCAGGAATCATTCGGTATAATCATAACCTGTAATGTTATAAATGATATGGTAAAAGTCCTCGATGGCACGTAATGCATTGATGGGCCGGTTTTTGGTATGATTATGACCGAGGATTGTTCGGTATAGTCATGACCATTGATGATTTAATGAATATCCTTGGGCGTGAAAGTACAAGGATGATTAGATGATGTGTTTTATTTATTAAGCTGAGTCTCAGCGATAAAAATTAATGAAAACATTTTATACCATAGAAGATAGTATATTTTATTCTCTACTTGACTCTTCTAATGGATTGCTTGTTCTACTGCAGTTAAACTTGATGTCTATTGTATTTTATCAGTTTAACATTGTTGAAGACTATTGATAATTTATTCTGCATTATCATAGTCATAATATTTCTTACTAGGCTAGTTGAGCTCACCCTTTCTTTCACTATGTTCTTTAGGAAATGATAATATAGCTAGGACGAGTCGGGGAAAGGAGTGACGGTCTAGATTATAGCATTAGTAGTCCTCATTATTCTGTTAAATAGTGTGGCAATAAATGTAATGAGGACTCCTTTGAGTGTGGATATTGTCTAGATGACAATATTCCTATTAAAACTCTCAGTTTATATATTGTCGTATATTACACGACGGTTGTATAATTAAGTTTGTATTTGTATTCTGTACCATGTATTTGGCGACTCAAGATGGGTGATGTATACCTATTTTTGGGGGCGTCACACTATATGTTATGCAATGCAATGCAATGAGATGGAATGAATATGATCTAATCTATATGTCTTCGAATGCAACAGTATCGCAGTATCAAAATTATCTTAACGGCCTCAGAGAAAACAAGCAACTCTACATTATTAATCACCCAAACCAATCCATAATTCCGTATTAATTCTCAAATCTTACACCATCATCACTGGTATAGTGTGCGTGTGTATTCAACATCCAAGATAACTGATACGGACTCAAATTCAATACATAACCAGTTTCTTAGAAGGAATCATAAAATGCAAACTTAAAAATTCCAAAAATAGACAAGTCCAACTAAAACTAAGTAATTACTATTTCCAGGGGTTCTTACAGGGTACTCATACTTTATTTATAAATATATCTTTTTCCTTTTCTTTCTTTTTTTTCACGGGGGCTTTTTGCTCTTTTCCCCTTTTTTTTGAACCATGACTGTGAAATGTCTCATTCCATTAGGTTGACAGTGCTACCCCTAAGCGAGATTTCGACCAACGACTCCCAGACCATAAAAGACCTTAGGGTGCTAGGTGTAAAGACAATCCCCTCGGGCATACTTGCTCAAGTAACAAAGGCCCCGAAACAAAACTAGCCACGATATTATATTTTTTTTTCATTTCCATTTTTTTTCATAAAGCTTATATACCCCATGTATAATCCCCCAAACTTAGGTTCTTGCCTAATTTTTCGCCTTTACTGCCTATCTTTGTCATTTTCTCATTTACTCTAGCATTATCCTTTAGAAACTATTTATGTATCAATTCGAACTGACCAGTCAACAAAGATGTTATTAGCGTGCTAACCTTTTTATACCAGTTTCAAACAAGCGCAAGATTCGATTCATAACAGAAATTATATCACAGTTCTAATAATCAATACTGTATTGGTTAACTTAATCTCATTCTCATCATTGGCCCACAAATAACATGAACTACAACACTACTGGACATATGTAAACACAATATTTAACTAAAAATATTTTTTTAAATTTTTAATTTTTTTTGACATAACAAAATGCGATAATAACTGAATTAAAAACAATGTAATAACAGAAATATCCTAAACTACATGTCAAAACCTACATGCAACATCATAATTCCTAAACTAATATGCAAAACTAGAATGCAATGACAAATTCAAACCTAACTAATGGCATTATGCATGCAGACAAGAATTTAAATCCCCCAAACTTAAGTAATACAATGTCCTCATTGGATGAATAATCATAATTAAGTGCGTGAGGACTCCCCTATAATTTCCTAGGTCTGGGGAGGTGGTGGTTGATCTTCTTCTTCTAAATCACTTGGTGGAAACCTCGGCATTGGCATAGACTGCTGATAAGGAAATTGTGCCATTGTATTGAAACTCTGAAGCGTCGTGTTGAGTGAGGCGAAATTCGTGTTCATAGTATCAAACATGTGGTCTTGCCTCAATTCAAGTCACTGCATCTCCCGCCGTGCAGCCTTATTGTGTTTATCCATTTGACGTTGAAAGTCAAGGAACTGAGGACTGGATAGTGCCTCGGTCTGTGGTACCTGCTTAGTTCCTTGATCTCCCATAGCCTCATCCTCATCCTTCGAGGTGTCAGCAGCATCAACTTCGTCCTCCAAAGCTGATGGAAAAATAAAACCCAATCCCTGAGGATGGGAATCACCCCCGGCCCATACTGAATACCGCGCTATCATTCTAGAGTCTAGCAATGCAAGCGGCATCTGTGTGGGCTCATCGTCAGACCATCTCACACCCGCTTGGCGGCACAACCCACATATGAGTGATGGGTGTAGCAAGCCGCCCGAAAAATTTCCACGTAAACACCAGCGGATGGAGAAACAAATAATGGTCTCGACGTCTATGATGAAGTCTTGCACAATCGCGTATAGAAGTAACGCCTTCTCTTTGGTCACGTCCGAGGTGTGTTGGGACGGATACAGTTTAGCACATATGAAGGCGTACCAAATTTTACCATACCGACTGAGATCTTTGCTATGGAACACTGTGCCTCCCTTCCGACCTTTGATCCATGTTGTTCCCGGTTTAGTCATTTCCTTGAGAATTGCCTCATAGTCCGGATCAAAATCTCGAAGTTGAGCATATTGGCATTGGCGAGGTACCCACAGCTGATAATAGGTGTTTATTGTATCAGCACTAAATTTCCGTTGATCAAAGGTCCGGGTCGATTGTGCGAGCCTTAAACTCTCTCCCCTTTGGCGTTTCGAAGTTGGTTGTGAAGCCATGTTCTCTCTATTGCTTGTATTGCATTACCTTGCCCCTCCAAACGTGGTTCACACACTTTGTCGAACACTTGGTGTGAACAGATGATTATCCCCCAAACTTGGCAATTGTGTGTGGCAATTATTGTGAGGGTAGTTGAAGAACACAAAAATAATGTATGTTTGCTTCTCAATTGCTCTCAAGTAGCCTCTATGGTTGAGTTTTGTGAAGAATTTAAGATGAGGAGTGGCAATATATAGAGGTTGTGTGATGGGGTCTATTGGTAGATTGAAGAGGTGGAAAGGAGTAATGGAGTATTGGAAATCGTGGGTGGTGGTTGGAGTTGTGATGGAGGAGGAATAGGATTAAATGATAAAGTAGTGGGGAGGTTATATAATTGAGGAACAAATATGTATAACTCTAGGAATAAGTTTGTTTGCGTTCAGGACCCCAGCCTTACGTGGGGTGTCTTTAGAAAGCTTAAGCACCTTACGTGAGCATAGCTTTGTTAATTTCATGAGGACCCCCACCCCAGCGGTGGGTGTAAGGCCAAAATAGCCCGAATCAGTGGGCATGGCTTCTGTCAAACTCTAGGAGACCCCCACCCCGGCGGGGGGTACAAGGTAAAACAGGCCTGCCCCGACGGGGGTGCCTTCTCCTAAGCTCCTCTGTTTTTCACTTTTTTCTTCATGTTAAGCCACTCATTGTTCCTTCCCCCTTCCTACAAGACATGAAACATGAACATTAGTAGATTTTTGATAAAATAGAATATTGTGGAGAGTTTAACAAGACTTTTATTATATAATACTACCTAATACTTCAATAAAAACTATATTTTAACAATTATGAATGAAAATGCAAAAAATAAACAAAAAATTGGGTTGCCTCCCAATTAGTGCTTGATTTTAATTCGTTCAGCCTGACTACTTCCTGTTCATGGTGCGTCGGCCAATGTGATGGCGATGACATCGGTGTTGGACTCGCCACCCCAATAGTGCTTTAATCGTTGACCGTTGACTTTGAATGTTTCTAACGGATTGCGACTGTAGAGTTCAACGATGCCATGAGAGAACACCCGCTTTATAGTGAATGGTACCGACCATCTCAACTTAAACTTTCCTGGGAACAATCGCAGCCGTGAGTTGAACAAAAGGACTGATTGACCCGGCTCGAATGTTCGATGCATAATTTTCTGGTCGTGCCATCACTTGACCTTTTCCTTGTATAACTTAGAGTTCTCGTAGGCGTGAAGGAAAAATTCTTCAAGCTCGTTTAGTTGAAGTAATCTTTTTTCCCCTACAACTGCTTGATCGAAATTAAGTTTCTGAACTGCCCAATAAGCCTTATGTTGTAGCTTGACTGGCAAGTGACAAGCCTTTCCGTACAATAGTTGATATATTGACATCCCGATCGGTGTCTTGTATGCAGTCTGGTATGCCCATAATGAATCATCCAACCGAAGCGACCAATCCTTACGGTTCGGATTCACCACTTTCTCCAATATTTTCTTGACTTCTCTATTCAACACTTTAGCCTGCCCACTTGTTTGGGGGTGATAAGTTATCACTACCTTGTGGTTGACCCCATACGTTGCCAATAGAGCTGTGAATGACTTATTGCAAAAATGACTCCCTTCATCACTGATAATTGCTCTTGGCATGCCAAACCTCGTGAAAAAGTTTTTCTATAGGAATTTGAGGACCACCTTAGCATGGTTTGATGGTAGTGCTGTAGCATCATCCCACTTCGATACGTAATCCACTGCAAATAGAATATACTGATTATTCAGAGACGAAGGGAATGGCCCCATGAAATTGATGCCCCATACATCAAAAATTTCAACTTCGAGAATTGTTTGTAGAGGCATATCATTCCTTTTTGAAATGTTGCCCACCCTTTGACACCTATCACAAGTTTTGACAAAATGGTGGGCGTCCTTGAATAGTGTAGGCCAATAAAACCCAGATTACAACATCTTCGCTGCTGTTCTCTCACTCCCATAATTTCCCCCAAACGCAGATGAATGGCATTCATGTAGAATGTTCTTCACTTCACTATAGGGCACACACCTTCTAATCATTTTATCGGTGCACTGCTTGAACAAATATGGTTCGTCCCATGTGTACCATTTCACGTCATGAAGAAACTTCTTTTTCTGTTGTCTTGTGAGATCAGGTGGAAGAACGTTGCTCACAAGATAATTCGCATAATCCGCATACCAAGGAAAATTTGCATTTATTCCAAACAGTTGTTCATCCATGAATGATTCATTGATTTCGTAATTATCCTCTTTCAATTTCCCTTGGTTTTCCAGCCTATACAAGTGATCGGCTACCTGATTCTTTGTCCCCTTTCTATCTTTTATTTCTAGGTCAAACTCTTGAAGCAAGAGAATCCATCAGATAAGGCGTGGCTTTGCATCTTTTTTCGTAATTAGGTACCGAATAGCCGAATGGTCCGTGTAGACTGTCACCTTAGCCGATCAAGTATGTCTGGAACTTGTTAAATGCATACACCACTGCAAGAAATTCCTTTTCCGTAGTTGTATAGTTCATTTGAGTCTCCGTGAGCGTTTTGCTTGCATAATATATGGTGTGGAACATCATCTCTCGGCGCTGACCCAGAACAGCCCCAATCGCATAGTCGCTTGCATCACACATCAGCTCGAATGGCATATTCCAATCCAGTGCGACAATCACGGGGGTTGTAGTCAACTTCTTCTTCAACAACTCAAAGGCTAACTTACAATTGTCATCAAAACAGAAAACAACATCCTTCTCTAAAAGACTACATAATGGTTTTGCAATTTTTGAGAAGTCCTTTATGAATCTCCTGTAGAACTCAGCATGTCCCAGAAAACTTCTAATACCCTTAACTGAGCTTGGTGGAGGCAATTTCTCGATTGTTTCCAGCTTCACTTTGTCGACCTCCAATCCTTGAGCCGATACCTTGTGGCCCAAAATTATGCCCTCCTCAACCATGAAGTGGCATTTTTCTAAATTAAGCACGAGGTTCGTATCCTTACATCGCTGTAACACCAGTACCAAATTTCCTAGACAAGTGTCAAAGTTGTCCCCATAGACAGAAAATTTGTCCATGAAGACTTTGACATTTTTCTCCGCCGTGTCTGAGAAAATGGCCATCATACACCGTTGGAAGGTCGCAGGTGCATTACATAACCTGAATAACATCCTCTTGAATGTGAATGTGCCATAAGGGCATGTAAATGTAGTCTTCTCTTGATCCTTAGGAGCTATGACGATCTGATTGTAGCCCGAGTATCCGTCCAATAAACAGTAATACTCATGTCCCGCCAATCTGTCCAACATTTGATCATTAAAGGGCATCGAAAAATGAAATTTTCAGGTTGCCTTATTCAACTTCCTATAATCCATGCAAACCCTCCAACCTGTCACTGTTCTTGTCGGTATTAACTCGTTATCCTCATTCTGCACCACAATCATTCCTCCCTTTTTTGGAACACACTGGAACGGACTAACCCACTTACTGTCGAAAATCGGGTAGATTATATCGGCATCCAACAACTTTAAAATTTCCTTCTTCAAAACTTCCTTCATAATGGGGTTAAGTCAACGTTGTTGCTCCACCGTCGGTTTTGCATCATCTTCCATGAGAATCTTGTGCATGCAAAACGAAGGGCTGATTCTATTTATATCAGCTATCGTCCACCCTATCGCTTCTTTATGTTCCCTAAGCACCCTCAGCAACTTTTTTTTCCTACAAATCGTTAAGTGCAGCAGAAATAATAATAGGTAAAGAATTTGAATTGCCTAAATACGCATACCTGAGATGTTTAGGGAGTGGCTTAAGTTCCAAAGTTGGTGGATCCTCTAATGACGGTTTCAATTTTTCTGTGGCTGTCTCCTCCGTGTGCGAAGGTTCAAACGGTTCTCTGAATCGGCTCACTCGTGGCAACGAATCTAGCATCTGTAAGTAGTCCACAAATTCCGGGTCATAGAACTCTTCATCCCGCAATAAAGTTATTTCTAATGGATCATTGGCCAAACTCTTGCCCATATCTTCACTGATAATTTGCTCAATTAAATCCATCCGAAAACATTCTTCCTCATCCGTAGGGAATTTCATGGTCTTGAATACATTAAATTTGATTTCTTGATCTTGGACCCTCATAGTTAGTTCTCCTTTTTGTACGTCTATGAGTGTCCTACCCGTGGCCAAGAAAGGTCTCCCTAGGATAATCGGGATGTTCTTGTCCTCCTCAAAATCCAGAATAATAAAGTCAGCGGGGAATATAAACTTATCCACCTTAACCAGTATGTCCTCTACTGTGCCTCTCGGATATGTGACTGACCTATCCGCCAACTGCAATGAAATATTCGTAGGCTTTGGCGCGGGCAAACCCAATTCTGTGTATACTGAAAGTGGCATAAGGTTCACACTCGCCCCCAAATCACATAAACATTTGTTAAAAGACATGTTCCCGATCGTGCATGGGATAGTGAAACTCTCCGGGTCTTTCAACTTGGGTGGCAACTTCTGCTGTAACACCGCACTACACTCCTCTGTTAGTGCCACTATTTCAAAGTCTTCCCATTTCTTTTTCCTTGATGGAATCCCTTTCATGAATTTTGCATAACTCGGCATCTGCTCTAGGGCCTCTGCAAACGAAATGTTAATCTGAAGTTTCTTGAAAACTTCCAAAAACTCCGCGAACTGCTTATCTAATTTCTTTTTGTGGACCCTCCACTGAAACAGTGGTGGAGGATATACAACTAGTTTGTCATCTAACTTTATTTTCTCATCTTGCTTATTCTCACCATTGTTTCCTTCAACCACTTTACTGTCATCAACTTTTTCAACCGGTGTCGCTGAATTTTTTGCATCTTTACCAACGAGATGTTTTCCACTTCTCAACGTAATTGCCTGACACTTTTCGTGGTTTCCCTTCAGATTTCTCTCTGTATTGCTCAGTAGGGTCCCTTGTGGCCTGGTATTTAATGCTAAGGCAATTTTCCCCATCTGATTTTCCAAGTTCTTGATGGCCATTGCTTGATTTTTCATTGATGCCTCATTGCTAGTTATGTACTTCGACACCAATTCCTCAAAATCTAATTTTCTTTCCTGATGTTGAGCCGGTTGTTAGTGATTCTAAAAACCTGGGGGATATAACGATCGTGGAGCTTGATGTTGCTGATTATTGCTCCATGAAAAATTTGGGTGATTCCTATTACCTTGGTTATAAGTGTTTTGGTACATATTCTGCGGACCCCTGTTGTAACTACCTACGAACTGGACAGATGCTAGATTGATTGTGCACTGATCTGTAGGATGGTCACCCGCACACAATTCACATACTACTACCACCTGTTGTACCTGAGCCCCTGTCATAGCATCCAACTTCTTGGACAGTGCAGAAATTTGTGTTTGTATTGCTGTCACCCCATCTACTTCTAACACCCCAGCTGCCTTTGCCTGTGTCATTCTTGTTGTGGGCCACTGGTAGTTGTTAGCCGACATGGTTTCATTCAATAGTAGGCTTCCTCGTAACTCTTAGCCATGAACGCTCTGCCCAACGCTACATCAATACTGGTTCTGAGATTTCCATGTAATCTGTTATAAAAGGTGTTCATTTGCAGCCACTTGGGCAACCCATGATGTGGACACTTTCTAAGAAACTCTTTGTATCTCTCTCATGCCTCATATAGTGACTCCCCATGTTACTGCTCAAACATTGTTATCTCATTCCTCATTTTTGCAGTTTTAGCCGGTGGAAAAAATTTGACGAGGAATTTCTGAGCTAAGTCTTCCCACGTAGTTATCGAACCCAGTGGTAGAGAGTGTAACCAACTCTTTGCCTTGTCCCTTAAAGTGAATGGGAACAAGTGAAGTCTCACTGCATCATCTGACACCCCATTATACCTAAAGGTGTCATATATCTCCAAAAAGCTGACTAGATGTTCATTCGGATCGTCATTAGCCAATCCCCCAAACTGAACTGAATTCTGGATCATCTGAATCGTCCCAGGCTTGATTTCGAATGTATTTGCAGCTATTGCGGGCCTGGTGATGCTTGACTGCAGTTCAGTCACCTTGAGTGTGGCGAAGTCCCTTAATGTTTTCTGATCTTCAGCTGCCATTTCCTCTTCTTTATATCAGCTATCATCCAACCTATCGCTGATTTGTGTTCCCTAAGCACCCTCAGCAACTTTTCTTCCTACAGATCGTTAAGTGCAGCAGAAATAATAACAGGTAATGAATTTGAATTGCCTAAATACACATACCTGAGGTGTTTAGGGAGTGGCTTAAGTTCCAGAGTGGGTGGCTCCTCCAATAACGGTTTTAATTTTTTTGTGTCTATCTCCTCCGTGTGCAAAGGTTCAAATGGTGCTCATGGCAATGAATCTAACATCTACAAGTAGTCCACAAATTCCGTGTCATCAAACTCTTCATCCCCAAATAATGTTGTTTCTAATGGATCGTTGACCAAACTCTTGCCCATATCTTCACTGATAATCTGCTCAATTAGATACATCCTGAAACATTCTTCCTCATCCGTAGGGAATTTCATGGCCTTAAACACATTAAATTTAATTTCCTGATCTTGGACCCTCATAGTAAGTTCTCCTTTTTGTACGTCGAAGAGTGTCCTACCCGTAGCCAAGAAAGGTCTTCCTAGGATAATCGGGATGTTCTTGTCCTCCTCAAAATCCAGAATAATAAAGTCTGCGAGAAATATAAACTTATCCACTTTAACCAATATGTCCTCTATTATGCCTCTCGGATATGTGATTGGCCTATCATCATTTGTAATGAAATATTAAGTAGAGGGTTTGGCGGGCAAACGCAGCGATTCGTAATATCTCGACAATGGCATAAGGTTCACATTTAGCCCCAAATCACATAAACACTTATTAAAAGACATGTTCCCGATCGTACATGGAATAGTGAAACTCCCCAGGTCCTTCAACTTTGGTGGTAACTTCTGCTGTAACACCGCACTACACTTATGAGACCCCAAATTTTATGAATAAAGATTTAAATTTCTTGAAATATTTTTTAAATATTATGGTGTGGATTTGATATAATGTTATAGTTGTGGGTAATATTTATAAATTTTGCAAAGTAAGCAAGTTATTATATAATATTCGATTGGTCGGGGAATATTTGTTTGAACATGGAATATTCATATGACGACACAATTATTGGTGGACCCCACAACGGATGTATTATCGTAGTAAGAAAATGACAGAATTATCTTTTTATAACGACGAAAGTGTTACCGTTAAAACTATTGAACTACCCGGTAGTAAAAGTACAGTAATATGCATGGTTACATAGTAGCACACGGTATTGATTATTGATGCTTACGTGAAAAGTCACTCAGTTATACTCAATTATTGCTACAGTAATTGTTGCATCATATCTCTCATATTATTGACTCAATTATTGTCACAGTATCATCTGTATAATATGTTATATTATTAAATCACTAATTAAGATGACAAAGTTATTCATATTATTATTTATAATATTGACAATGTCTAGAAGTTCTGTCAAGGAGAGGTTAGATAATCTAATTGCGCGCCAATAAGGAGAAATCTTTATTGGAAAGCCCCCACTTTCCTGAGAACGACCTGGTTGTTAAATATTATGAATTATAATATTAATGATGAATAAGTTCGTGTTGATTAAAGATGAAATTGATAGTTCCATTGTGTTGGAATTATTAGTGTTAGTGAAAATCGACAGTTATTTCGATAATAATTAATGTCTGGAGGTTATATTGACCAATCGGGTAATTAACTAGATAAATGAGCAATTAATTGCTATTGATTCACATTCATTTACTATTAGGGGAGTTGGTTCAAGATTGATAATACTTACATGACTAAGTTAAAAATGGAGGTATAGATGGAGGTACTATACTGTAATTCGTATTTTCACATGTCTAGAACTATTGAGTCACATGATTTACTATTGATTCACATGATTTACTATTAGGGGAGGTGGTGCAAGTTTGATAATACTTGTACAACTATCGCATGCCTGGTGAATTCTGTTATTCCATTCTTTATTATTCTGTTGGAATAACCTGTCTGTGCGGTCTATCGCATGCCTGGTGAATTCTATTGTTATTCCATTCTTTATTATTCTATTGGAATATCCTGTCTGTGCGGATTACGCATGACCTGGTTCCATTCTTTATTATTCTGTTGGAATATCCTGTTTGTGTGGATTACGCATGACCTAGTTCCATTCTTTATTATTTTGTTGGGAATAACCTGTTTGTGCTGTCTATCGCATGCATGGTGAATTCTTCTGTTATTCCATTCTTTATTATTCTGTTGGAATAACCTGTCTATGTGGATAACCGCATGCATGGGGAATGATCCTTCGTATTCATTCTTTATTAAATTGTGGAAATGATCTGTATACGTGGATTACCGCATGGCGGGTGAAAATCCATTTGCAGTTTCGTATATTCTATTATACTCGTCTGAGATATCATTTCTTTTGTACTCGTCATGGAATATCATTTTCTTTGGTTTTTTTTTTTACGAGTTACTATTCACGGGTTACTATTCACTCTAGTATTATTCACTCGGGTATTCGTGGTACTTTTCGTGCCAGAGTACTATTCATAAGTTACTATTCACGGATTACTATTCATTTGATTACTATTCACTCTAGTATCATTCACTCGGGTATTCGGGACACTTTTCGTGTTGGGGTAATATTCACGGGGTACTATTCCCGAAGTACTATTCGTGGGATACTATTCACCTGAAAAATATATTTCTTTTCTATCCAAATTATTTTTGGTACATGAATATTATTCTTGAATTTTACCCTACAAAGCAGTATCCTGTTGACAATTTGGACGTTATTGATTTCTGGATAAATTAAATTATAAATCGTTAAAATTTATCCTTAAACTTGTTTTATTGAATTATTATGTCATTGTCATCATCATCATGCTTATATTGTGATTAAAGTCATCTTTGGCTTACGTGCATAAATGGACTTGGTATGTTTATGACCAGGGATTATTCAGTATAATCATGACCGTAATGTGACGAATGATGTGGTAAAAGTCCTCATTGGCCTGTAGTTCATTGATGGACAGTTGTTGGTATGATTATGACTAGAGATTATTTTGGTATAATCATGACCATTGATGATTACATGAATATCCTTGGTCGTGGTGCAGGGATGATTTGATTTTATTTATTAAGCTGAGTCTCAGCGATAAAGTTGATGAAAAATTTTTAAATCATAGAAGATTGTAGATTTTATGCTCTACTTCACTCTTCTAATGGATTGCTTATTTCCGCTGCAGTTGTTGATCTAAAACTTGTTGTCTATTGTATTCTATCAGTTGTTATACTATTGAAGGCTAAGGATAATTTATTCTGCATTATCTTAGTCATAATATTTCTTACTGGGCTAGTTGAGCTCACCCTTTCTTTCATTGTTCTCTTCAGGAAATGAGAATATAGCTAGGATGAGTCGGGGAATGGAGTGATGGTCCAAGATAAATGGCTTTAGTAGTCCTCACTATTCTATGAAATAATGTGATAATAATTGTAATGAGGACACCATTGAGTGTGGATATTGTCTAGATGACAATATTCTTGTTTAAACTCTCAGCTATGTTTTGTCGTATTTTACACGACTGTTGTATAATTAAGTTGTATTTGAATTTATGTACCATGTGTCTGGCGACTCAATATGGGTGATGTATACGTGTTTTGGGGGCGTCACAGTTGGTATCAAAGCTTAGGGATATGATCCCTGGCTGAGATGTGAGACAAGAACTAGGAGGGGAGAGACGGGGAATTCCTTCTCTAGTATGACCTACCTAAGTTTATTTGGTATTTAATTGGTCGGTCAGAGTATAGGGATAATATGTGATATGTTAATTAACCCTTGTTTGTGGCAGTGTTGGAAAATGGCATCTGAAAATGTTGAGATCAGCAATGAAGCACATGAGACCGTTGAGTCACCAACGATCAATACCCAGGATAATGTGCAACAGGAAGACAATAATCCTCACGTAAATAACAACACCGATCAAATGATGAACGATGGGATGTTCAGAGGCTTTATGCAATTCATGCAACATCAGATAACAGAGACTCCTATTCAAAATATAGGTGGAAATAATGGCAACCCACGGCTGGTCACTGCTAAGCAGTTCAAGGAGCTGGGACCGCCAGAGTTTTTGGGAAAGCCAGCACCACTTAAGGCAGAGACGTGGATAAAGAAAATCACCAAGATATTTGATGTCTTGGAATGCTCAGAGGAGCAAAAGGTTCCCTTCGCTACCTTTATGTTGCTTGAAGAGACAGATTATTGGTGGGAATCTATAAAGCGTACCCAGCCGGACGCACTCAAGATGTCTTGAGAGAAGTTCCAAGAGTTGTTGAACGACAAGTACTTTCCCGAAAGTATTCGTCACATGAAGGAGGTGGAATTCATCAAGTTGGAGCAAAATAATATGACTATGTCGCAATACGAGGCTAAATTTGCGAAGTTATCCCGGTTTGCATCCCATTTGGTCGATAATAAGGAGAGAATGACGCGAATGTTTCTAAGAGGTTTGAAACCCGATATACGTCAATACCTCATTTCTCACAAACTTTGTTTATATTCAGATGTTGTGAATAGGGCTCAGTTATTGGAGAGCGATAATGAGTCAGCACAACCAAAAGGCAACGACCAACAACACGATAATAATCATACCGGTGACAACGGCCATCGGAACAATGATAACCATCGTGGAGGAAATTATCATGCCAGAAATGGTAACCACTTCGGTGGTAATCATGGCCAAGATAATAGGAGTGGTAATTTTAAGAAGAGAAGATTCAACAACGATGGAAAGACAGCAGCACCAACACCCATTTTCAAGGAAGGAGAACGACCACCAATTGTATGCTTCAAATACGGAGGGGAGGGACATATCAGTCCGAACTACGTGATGCAGTCCAAAACACGTTATAATTATGGAAAAGAAGGTCACCTAGCCTGATTTTGTCGTCCACCAAAGTCAAGTCCAGTTGGGACAGTGACACCAAAGGCGGATACGGACAAAACAAAGTCAGTGGTTTCAGGAAGAGCGTTTTTCGTGACTTCTCATAAAGCGAGTAACTCAAACAAAGTTAGCACGGGTTAGTTGATGATAAATTCTGTTGTTATTCCATTCATTAATATTCTGTTGGAATATCTTGTCTGTACGGTTTACGCATGACCTGGTTCCATTCTTTATTATTACTCGTTGGAATATCACATGCATGCGGATTACGCATGACCTCGGGTTCCATTCTTTATTATACATTGGGAATAACTTTTTATGCGATCTATCGCATGCATGGTGAATTCTTACGTTATTCCATTCTTTATTATTCTATTGGAATAACCTGTCTATGTAGATTACCGCATGCATGGTGAATGATCCTTCGTATTCATTCTTTATTAAATTGTGGAAATGATCTGTCTATGTGGATTACCGCATGGCGGGTGAAAATCCATTTGTAGTTTCGTATATTCTATTTTACTCGCTTGAGATATCATTTCTTTTGTACTCGTCATGGAATATCATTTTCTTTGATATTTTTTTAAGAGTTACTATTCACGGGTTACTATTCACCCAGTTACTATTCACTCTAGTATTATTCACTCGGGTATTCGGGGTACTTTTTGTGCCAGAGTACAATTCACGAGTTACTATTCACGGGTTACTATTCACCTGATTACTATTCACTCGGGAATTCGGGAAACTTTTCGTGTCGGGGTACTATTCATGGGGTACGATTCCCAAAGTAGTATTCACGGGGTACTATTCACCTAAAAATATAATTCTTTTCTGTCCAAATTATTTTTGGTACATGAATATTATTCTTGAATTTTACTCTACAAAGTTGTATCATATTGACAATTTGGACGTTATTGATTTCTGGATAAATTAAATTATAAATCTTTAAAATTTATCCTTGAAATTATTTTATTGAATTATTATGTCATTGTCATCATCCTCATGTTTATATTGTGATTAAAGTCATCTTTGGATTACGTGCATAGATGGACTTGGTATGATTATGACCAGGGATTATTCGGTATAATCATGACCGTAATGTGACGAATGATGTGGTAAAATTCCTCATTGGCCTGTAGTTCATTGATGGACAGTTGTTAGTATGATTATGACCAGGGATTATTCTGTATAATCATGACTATTGATGATTACATGAATATCCATGGCCGTGGTGCAGGGATGATTCTATTTTATTTATTAAGCTGAGTCTCAGCGATAAAATTGATGAAAAATTTTTAAATCATAGAAGATAGTAGATTTTATGCTCTACTTGACTCTTCTAATGGATTGATTATTTATGTTGTAGTTGTTGATCTAAAACTTGCTGTCTATTGTATTCTATCAGTTGTTATACTATTGAAGGCTAAGGATAATTGATTCTGCATTATCTTAGTCATAATATTTCTTATTGGGCTAGTTGAGCTCACCCTTTCTTTCATTATTCCCTTCAGGAAATGAGAATATAGCTGGGACGAGTCGGGGAATGGAGTGATGGTCCAGGATAAATGGCTTTAGTAGTCCTCACTATTCTACGGAATAATGTGAAAATAATTATAATGAGGACACCATTGAGTGTGGATATTGTCTAGATGACAATATTCTTGTTTAAACTCAAACTATGTTTTTTAAGTATTTTATTAATCATTGTATAATTAAGTTGTATTTGAATTTATGTAGCATGTATCTGGCGACTCAAGATGGGTGATGTATACCTATTTTGGGGGCGTCACAACACTCCTCTGTTAGTGCCACTGTTTTAAAGTCTTCCCATTTCTTTTTCCTTGACAGAATCCCTTTTATGAACTCCGCATAACTCGGCATCTGCTCTAAGGCTTCTGCAAACGGGATGTTAATCTGAAGTTTCTTGAAAACTTCCAAAAACTTTGTGAACTGCTTATCTAATTTCTGTTTTTGGACCCTCTGCGGAAACGATGGTGGAGGATATACAACTGGGTTGTCGTCTAAATTTGTTTTCTCACTTTGCTTATCCTCACCCTTGTTTCCTTCAACCATTTTACTATCATCAACTTTTTCATTCGATATCGCTGAATTTCCTGCATCTGTACCAACGAGATGTTTTCCACTCCTCAACATAATTGCTTGACACTGTTCGTGGTTTCCCTTCGGATTTCTCTTTGTATCACTCGGTAGGGTCCCTTGTGTCTTGTTATTTAATGCTAATGCAATTTGCCCCATCTGATTTCCGAAATTCTTGATGGCCATTGCTTGGTTTTTCATCGCTGCCTCATTGCTAGTTATGTACTTTGACAACAACTCCTTTAAATCTGATTTTCTTCCCTGATGTTGAATCGGTTGTTGGTGATTCTGAAAAACTAAGGGATATGACGGTCGTGGAGCTTAATGTTGTTGATTATTGCTCCACGATAAATTTGGGTGATTCCTATTCCCCTGGTTATAAGTGTTTGGGTACATATTATGTGGACCCCTGTTGTAGCTACCTACAAACTGCACGGACGCTGGATTGATTGTACATGTTGTACCTGAGCCCCTGTCATGGCATCCAACTTCTTAGATAGCGCAGAAATTTGTGCTTGTATTGTTGTCACCCCATCTACTTCTAACAACCCAGCCGCCTTTAACTGTGTCATTCTTGCTGTGGGCCACTGGTAGTTGTTAGCCGCCATGGTCTCAATCAAATTAAAGGCCTCCTCGTAACTCTTAGCCATGAATGCTCCACCCAATGCTGCAACAATATTGGCCCTGAGATTCCCATGTAGTTCGTTATAAAAAGTATTCATTTGCAGCCACTTGGGCAATCCATGATGTGGGCACTTCCTGAGCAATTCTTTGTATCTCTCCCATGCCTCATATAGCGACTCCCCATGTTGCTGCTCAAACATTGTTATCTCATTCCTCATTTTTGCAGTTTTTGCCAGTAGGAAAAATTTGGCATGGAATTTCTTAGCTAAGTCTTCCCACGTAGTTATCAAACCCGGTGGTAGAGAGTGTAACCAACTCTTTGTCTTGTCTTGTAAAGTGAATGGGAACAAGCGAAGTCTCACCGCATCATCTGACACCCCATTATACCTGAAGGTGTCGCAAATCTCCAAAAAGCTAACTAGATGTTCATTTGGATCGTTATTTGCCAATCCCCCAAACTGAACTGAATTCTGGATCATCTGAATTATCCCAGGCTTGATTTCGAATGTATTTGCAGCAATTGTGAGCCTGGTGATGCTCGACTGCAGTTCAGTCACCTTCGGTGTGGCGAAGTCCCTTAACGCTTTCTGATCTTCAACTGCCATTGCCTCTTTTTTCTCAGAATTTTCAAAGTCTTGCCTCGTTTCCTTGATCCACTTACTTTACCTCTGGAACCGTTTCTCAATGTCGCCCTCAAAAGGCAGCAAGTCTGGATTTTTGGACCGAGTTTGCATAAACCGCTTCAAAAACCTGAAATAAGAGGAACAAAACAAAATTAAAAATGTTTAAGTAAAACTGGACTAATTAAACTAATTTTATAAAAATATTAAGATCTATACTAAATTGTCCCCGGCAACGGCGCCAAAATTTTGTTGGGTAAAATCTATATACGCACCACACACATGTATATGTGGTCAACAAGTAATATAGTAATGACTATAGTATCGTTCCCATAGAGACAAATTAATAAGAAACTTAACCTTACAATTACCAATTTCCTATAATCCTAACTTTATTAAACTATTCAATTCAATAATTGAAAATTATAGAAACTAAATTAAGAAATAAATAAATTACCACAAAACAATCACAAATATCAAAATCTGGAATTTCAAACAATTAATGGAGAATTAGACTTATGACTTCTCCCTAAGCTTTACTCTGATTTCTACACCATTATTCCAATTCAAATCATTATCCCACTTTATCAATCAAGAACACGAATGTAGTATTAGCCACCTATCGATGCACTAATACCGTATTAACGTAAATCCACAAATTAGATAGAAATAAGTTAAACACCTTAATCAACTAACTCACTATATCTCTATGTGAATTATAATTAAAGAAGGTTTAAGATTAAGTTCTCTATCCGATTACATGCCAAACATATCTCCACCTTAACATTCATCAAAATTCTGCTATTCACAAAATTCATGAACACATGCTATATTAACTAAGTCTAGATTCGAATATCCTCTCTTGATTCCATAAAAATCCACAAAGAATTGTTGATCAGGCAATTCATAAATTCAAGCTCAAATTAATATAGATAAACTGGAAAATAGCTTATTGAACTAGAAATAAAGGTTTACAAAATCATCGTTTCACTTAAGGATCCACCATAAGCCTAAAAAGTGAATTAGTTCATTATAAATGAAATAACAACTGAATAAATCAAAGATAACATTCTTTCAATTACAAATAAAAGACTAAGAAGAAGAATAGTGAAAAACACCCTTCACATAGCCTAAATCTGCAATCGTCACGAAAATCTCTTCAAAACCTTCCTCCAATGCTTGCTATGAAAAACTGGAATTGAACTTCGTATTATGCCTTGTGTGTGTTGAATTCGTTGTTAATTGAGTAAAATACATCAATCACACGTTTTTCTCATTAATTCCATGCCCAATGGAGTTCACTTGCCAACCAAATGCTAGAGTTCATGCCCTAACAGAGTCCAAAACAAAGCAGAGAGATCATCAATGAAACCCCCGCCTTTGGGGTATTAACTATAATAGGCCCGCTCGTGAACGGCACCCTTCTCGTTAAAATTCTTGAAGACCCCCGCTCAAGCATGGGTATATAAACAAAAAGGACCGCTTTCACGTGGGGTACATTTTGCCAAATGACTTTGCTAACTTCATGTTTACTTCCCGAAATGCTCCAAATGACCTCAATTCCTCGCTAAGCTCAACAACAACCACCCTACACATAAAAGAACACAAAATAAATAAAAATGAACATGAAAACAAGAAAATAGCAACGATTAAGCGTGAAATGGACAACGATTCGTGGATATGGAATCCACTTATCATTACTGCCAACGACTAGTAATGTCATGGTTTCCTGGCCCTCATTGAAACAGCTTTGAATGACTAACATCACCGGACCACCTTCGATGTTTCGCTGGAGTTACTATCAACGTATGTAATGTCAGGGCTACCTGACCCTGGTTGAAATATCTTTTAACGGCTAATATCATCGGACCACCTTCGATGCTTCACTAGAGTTACTGCCAACGATTGGTAATGTCAGGGCTGCCTGACCCTCGTTGAAATAGCTTTCAACATCTAAGGATGTATGAAACCTCCGTTATGGATGGATTTTTGATGAAATGTATGCTTTTGATTGCAATTATAATCTAGTGATGGCATCGGACCGTTGTGTGGTATTTCCAAGGGTAGCTTTCAACAACTTTGATCATCGGATTTGTGAACCATGTGTCTGGGCGAATACCAATGATTGATATATAGACCCGCAATTTGGTCTCTGAAAATCAGGATTTCAGGCTTCTTCGCTTAATTGCGTAGTGTCTTTTTTCCTAATTTGACTTTTTAGCTTGTGGGACCTCCTTTGCAACTTAAATTTGATCAAGCCAGAGGGGGTGGGGACCACCCATGGTAGCCGCAGGTAAACCTGCGGCTGCCATTAGTATAGCTGCGGTCACCCGTGGGCTATATCTTATTTGCCTTTCCTTTTCACAAGTTATTTTTAACTTGAAGCCGCACAGAAAATCCGAGATTTTATCTTCAGATCTATTGAGTTTGGGCTATTTTCTGCAAAATCTGTAACCGTATAGTTGTTTTTGCACTATCCTGGTAACGTTTACATGTTTTCTTTTCCAGTTTTGACCGTTGGAAAGTGAGATATCATACTAAATGCTTCAAAACATATAGTAGTGAATATGAATGCTCATATAACTTGATAAAACTTATTCAACATAGTAAATATTAGTATTTTACCATGCTAAATGTATTGATGTGAAAAAAATTAACTTTTGAAACAATCAATTTGGCACATTTTTCTGCTATTTTTTATCCAATTTAAGGACAAATGAGCAAAGGTTTTAAAGCAAAGTAATCCTGGTAATTAGGCTACCCTTATGGATTATGGCTTTGATATTTTTCATGCATATAGGATGTTTATGACTTTATGTTGGTGTGCTACTGAATGGCCACCTAGTCATGCCTACACGCATGTAGATAGTCCTTTTTACAAAGGAGACTGGCAAAAAAAAAAATCACGACTATAGGCATTAAATGATCATTAATTTTTAACTCTACTATAAACATATGTTAAAATAACGCATGCATGCATATAGCTATGAACTTCATTTAATGAGCTCTACGTTAGAATTTACCACACCCTTTCTGAAGTGATTGGGAGACTTTTGTCCAGATATATTGATCCACACCACCCAAGTAGCTCCCGTAGGACCTCTTCAGGTGTGAAGAGGAGAGCTTTAGATGTGCCTCGACCTCGACCAACCCGACAGCCTCGTCGATTGATAGAGTCAGTGATTCGTCCTATCTGGGATGGGAGACCAGATGTTGAGGACGAGGAGGAGGATGTACCCGTTGCGGATCCTGCTCCTTCCTTTCCCTACAGGGAGCTTCCAGCTATAAATATGATGAATCCAGAGCTTCTCGATGATTTGAGTCATCACCCTTTGATCTATCTCCATGTGAATGAGGTAAAAATCGTGTGGTTCTTCCTTTTTCCATTTATGGGGGTAAGGGTTTTTGATGTTGATTTGCATTGTGATGCAGGTTCCCGGCTTTACGCAGCCCAGAGGGAACTAGTTCAGCATACATTCACTGTACTAGACACTTCATCCAGAGTACCAAGAGATTGTGCATGCTTGGGGCTTCGAGGCTTTCTTCTCCTTCCTCCCCCGTCGTTGTCCCTGGGGTTATAATACCTGGTGCATTTATAGCTTTGATTGAGCCTAGATATAATAACTGGTGCGTTTACAGCTTATATATATATATATATATATAACTTTTATAGAAATATCTGCTTTAATTGCTTTTATAATGTAGATATTTAATCTTTCAGCCTACGGGTTAGATTTGCCTAAATTTGGCTATTTCTAACTTTAACCGGTTCATAGTGACTAAACTGGAACCGTTGAAGCTGGAATGGTTTAGATTTACTCAAAACTAGTTCTTTTCTAGTTTTTGCAAATATTACTTTTTCATGTGAGCCTAGGAATCGTGTGATCAAAGATTCAGCCTCTAAATCTAGATTCGGCTCCCGTGATGGACATTTTGCAGCTACAGTCAGCCTGTAAATTATTTACGGTGTTTGAATATCCTTAGATGGTTCTCATGCCCACAAGGGGTTCGGAACTACTATGTATCTTATTTTCTCGAAGATACCTCGCATCTTAAAAATAAAAGCAATCATGCCAAACACATAATAAAATGGAAGTATCAAAGGCCTCAATTATTATTGAGCACAAGGGTTTGAAAAACCTGTTTTACAAAACATCACTGCTATATCTTATTAAAATTGAACTTTTATACAAAAGTCAAACCCTTTGTATATAGGTGCAAACGAGGCATAACACTACTTCTAGATAACTACACATAGACCTAACTCACATACACACACATTCACAGATAAAAGTTTAATGAAAAGTGGCAGTAACCGTGTTATCACGGAAGTCGGGGGGTGCCTAACACCTTCCCTCCGCTTAATCAAGCCCTCAGACCCTAACAAATTTTTGTTTCCCAGACCAGTTAAACAGTGTCATATCACTATGTCTTTGTGCAAACCTTTTCTCGGTTGAGTTGGTACAACAATTTAAAAATACCAACTGGCGACTGTAGCAGTCAAATCGTCGACATATACATGTCAGACCTTTTTAAACTTGTTTTTTCAAATATATCTCACCTAAAAAATGAGAACACCAAAAGACAAGAACAGAAAGGGACAAATAAAAATCCCGACATCGACAACCTTCTTATGTTGTGCAAAACCATGTGGAGAAAAGTTTAAAAAATGATGAATGAAAAAGAAAAAAGAAAAAAAGGACAAAATGAAGGAAATTGAAAATTTTCTTCAATGTTCACTATACGAATTAACTGGGTATCCAAGCCTCGGGAAGCATCGGTATTCACACTAAAAAGTGTGGTGGATAAAAGCAGCTTGACTAGTCAACTTTTGTGGCCTTTGTTACTCGAATAAGTAAGCCCTATGGGCGTCTCTACACCTAGTGCCCTAAAGTCGTCTTGTTTGGGAGTCGTTGCTGGAAAGTTTGCTACATGGGTAACATTGAAAAGCTTAAGAAAAGGAGACATTGCACATGTCAAGGAAAGAGAGAAAAAAAACATGAAAATACATTCATCTATGTTAAAGAGAAGGTTGTGTGAAAAAAATTGAAAAGCAAGGAAAGTTTGTTTTGGGCTGTGAATTAGTGTGCACGGTTTTTGTTCTATAATAGCTAAGTTGAGTAAGTATAAGGATTGTGTGAAAGTTTCTTATGTGGCTACAGATTGGTTTAATGAAGTTCATTGGTGAAATGGTAAGGTTGTAATTGTTATTTGACTGGTAAGGCACTGATTAGGTTTTTATGAGTTTAGTATTGATAATCATGCTTTGCATCTTGAAATCTTTTGACATTATGGTTGAGTAGAGTTTCTTTAGAAATCAAACTTGTGGGTTTACACGAGGACGTGTAAAAGACTAAGTATGGGGTAATTTGATAAGAACATAAAAGTCATTTATTTTAATTCCTTTATGTTTGGTTTTATTGCATGTTTTATGATGTAAATGGACTTATTAGATTGTTTACTGATTCCAGGTTAAAATGGAGCTTAAGTGATGATAGGGGACGATTCATAGCTGATTAGAAGCAAAAAAAGAAGAAATTTCAAGGAATTGGCATATCCGCCTCGGCGAAGTTGTTGGCTTAGGAAAATATACCCTGGCGGAATAGCCTCTATCCAAGCTAGCCCCAGCAAACACTGAACGCGCCCTGGCCGACTCCTCTCTATCCATGTCCACCCTGGCGGACTCAGTAAGCATAGGAAATCCTCCTAGGCGGATTGCTCTGGAATTGGCATATCCGCCCCAGTAGAGTTTGGCAGTTCAAAATGTCAGCCCCAACGGAGTCGACGGGAAATCTACTCAATCTTAGATTTTTAGTTGCAAATTTTTGCAAACTGCTACATGGATTTGGATTGATACTTAAATCAGATTTAGGATTTTGTTAGACTTAGATTTAATTTCCTTATTTTTTTTCTATTTATTTATGGGAACTAGTTATGATTTGTAATTCCTTTTAGGATTTGAATTTCTAGTTCTCATATGATTTAGGAATTTGTCTAACACTATAAATAGAGGATGATAGTCAGGGTTTTATTGATTCATCTACTACCATCTATCATACATCTTGGAGTGCAGGCAATGAAACTTGTTAGACTAGTTCTTTTCATTCAGTTCTAAAAGGAGGTGGAACCTTGTTTACAACTAATTAATTAATTGAGTTTTATTATTTATTCTTTCTTTTGTGAAAAATCTTCTGATAATCTGTTTTCATTGATCGCATGCTAATTGATCTAATTGATTTATTATGGTAAGTTAAGTTGATTTTATCAATATCATTTGCTAGATTAGGATTGATATTACATGTAATTGATATTTATCTTCATCACAAGTAGCAAATTAGTGATACTAATTGTGGACAAGCTTTTGTGTATTGATAAGATTATCAGAAAATAAGTAACACAAATCGAGCTTATGTGTTTATTGCTTCGATTAGCCTGATTATCTATTTCTTAATGCTTCTGTTATATTAATTCTAGAGAGCTTATTTTAGGTTATATGATAGTTAGAATATTGTGAAGAGCTTGTTTCATACAGTGACAATCTAAGGAGAATTTTCGAATAGCAGAGCTTATTGTTATCTAGGGCTAATAGTTTCAGTAAAGGGCAAATAATAACAACTTGATTAATTGATTGGTGTAACTTGGTGAAACTGAATTACAGAACTGAATTTTTTACATCTTTAGTTCTTATCATTTAATTCTGTTTTTTTCTTAGTTTAAAATAATTTTCTAAAAAACCCATATTTTTATTTTCTGTTAAATAGTAGAATAAATTTAAAACAAACTTACTCTTCGATCCTTGCTTACTACTATGCTAATCATTTAAATTTGTGATGTGCAAGTGTGGTTAGTTTTGGAGTGTTAACGACAGCTCCCAAGGTTCTATGAAATGTAGATCGTATCGAAGATTATGATTGGGGGTCCTTCACATTCGTGATCTTCTTGCATGGGATGCGACTGCGCTCAGAGGGAGTGACCGATACTTGGCTCGACTTCTACCCAATTTTGTTGGTGAGTCATCTTGACTGATTTTCGATTCTTTGAATCTTGATTTGTCTTTTCCCATGATTAATGTCATGTTCTTTGGATTGACAACTCTGGGATTATGAGAGGCTTTCTTACCTTCGACCTCTCACTGTTCTGGGTTTGGACACCTAACCTCGGGGTCGTCGGTGTCACCAGTCCACTTTAGCAAAGGTCCTAGTTTCAGAGAGTTTCACCCATGTTCGTCTTCAACTGGAGCTATTATTCGCGTTCGATGCAAGTGTGTTGTTATTTGCATGAGGATTGTCGCCTTCCTGATGCACATTGTCTTGATTATTGATATGTGGAGACTCAACGGTCTCCTGTGCTCCATTCCTAATCTCAACATTCTTGGATGCCATTTTCAAATACTGCCACAAAACAAGGGTTAATTAACATATCACATATTATCCCTATACTCTGACCGACCAATTAAATACCAAATAAACTTAGGTAGGTCATACTAGTGAAGGAATTCCCCGTCTCTCCCCTCCTAGTTCTTGTCTCACATCTTAGCCAGGGATCATATCCCTAAGCTCTGATACCAACTGTGACGCCCTCAAAATAGGTATACATCACCTATCTTGAGTCGCCAATTACATGGTACACAATTCAAATACAACTTAATTATACAACAGTCGTGTAAAATACGACAAAACATATGCTGTTAGTTTTAATACAAATATTGTCATCTAGACAATATCCATACTCAATTGAGTCCTCATTACATTTAATATCACACTATTTAATAGAATAGTGAGGACTACTAATGTTATTATCTGGACCGTCACTCCGCTCCCCGACTAGTCCCCTCGCCACGTTCTCATTTTCTCAAGAGAACAATGAAAGTAAAAGGGTGAGCTCAACTAGCCCAAAGAAGAAATATTATGACTAAGATAAAACATAATAAATTATCGTTAGTCTTCAACAGTGTTAAACTGATACAATATAACAAACATCAAGTTTAACTGCAGCGAAACAAGCAATCCATTAAAAGAGTCAAGTAGAGAATAAAATCTACTATCTTTTATGATTTAAAAGGTTTTTCATCACTTTTATCACTGGGACTCGATTTTAATAAATAATCCACATCATCCCCCTTTTCACGCCAAGGATATTCATTAGTATCACAACCACAAATTATCCATGCACTACTGGTAGGATATTCGTGTATTCATCAATGGTCATGATCATGCCAACAACTCGTCCATCAATGCACTACTGACCAATAAGGACTTTTACCACATCATTTGTAACATTTTGGTCATAATTATACCGAATAATCCACAGTTATAATCATAGCAAGTCCATCTATGCACCACTGTGCCACAGATGACTTTCAACATAATATAAACATGAGGATGATGACAATGATATAAGAATTCAATAAAATAAGTTCAAGAATTAATTTATCCAGGAACCAATAACGTCCAAATTGTCAACATGATACTTCTTTGTAGAGTAAAATTCAAGAATGCTCAGAAGAATATTTCCATGAAAAGATACTGGATGAAGCGCAAATGGAGCCATGCCAATACTTGCTTGATAACTGTTGTTGTAGGAAAACTCCACCAATGGTAAGAACTTATCCCAACTTCCCTTGAAATCAAGGACACAGAGTCTTAATAAATCTTTTAGAGTTTGAATAGTCCTCTCTGATTGTCCGTCTGTCTAAGGATGATATGCCGAACTAAATCGTAAATCCATGTTCATAGCTTTTTGCAAACTAACCCAAAATCGTGAAGTGAATCTTGGGTCTCGATCAAAAACAATGGATACTAGCATACCATGCAGTCTTACAATCTCGTTTATGTATATACGAGCAAGACGTTCAAGTGTATAAGTTTCTCGTATTGGTAAGAAATGAGTAGACTTGGTCAATCTATCAACAATGACCCAAATTACATCTATGCATTGAGAAACCTTGGGAAGACCGGTAACGAAATCCATGGTAATATGTTCCTACTTCCATTTTAGAATTTCAAGTGGTTGCAATGGACCTTTTGGTACTTAATGCTCCATCTTGACTCGTTGACAAGTTAGACACCTTGAGATAAACAGCGCTATCTCTCTCTTCATATTGCTCCACCAAAATGTATGACGAAGATCACGATACATTTTGGTACTCCCAGGATGGATTGCAAATGGTGTGTTGTGCGTCTCCATCATGATTTTATACTTTAAATCAGGGTCGTTAGGAACATAAAGTCTGGAGTTGACTCGAAGTATTCCTTCTTCATCGACTCTTGCTTAAGATAGCACCTTCTTGCACTTTCTTTTCTCATACGCATCACCTCCAGTGCGTAGTTTGAGCAGCTTTAACTTTATCGATTAAAGTCGGTTCTACTCATATATTCGCCATCATCACATGGGTTCCCGGAGTCTTTAACTCTATCTCCATCCTTTGCAAGTCACACAAAATGGGCCTTTGCGTTGACAATATCGCACTCGTACCCGCATATGATCTTTTACTCAATGCGTCAGCTACCACGTTCGCTTTTCCAGGATGGTATTGGATGGTATGATCATAATCTTTCAACAGTTCAAGCCAACGTCGTTGTCGCATGTTGAGTTCCTTTTGAGTGAAGAAATATTTGAGGCTTTTATGATCCGTAAAGATCTCCACTTTCTCCTCATACAAGTAATGCCTCCAAATTTTAAGTGCGAAGACAACAGCTGCCAACTCTAGATCATGAGTAGGATAATTCCTCTCATATTCTTTGAGTTGTCGAGAGGCATAGGTTATGACTTTCCCATGTTGCATGAGAACACATCCTAACACTTTTCCCGAAGCATCATTGTAGATGATAAATCCCTTCGAGCCAGATGGTATTGTCAGAACAGGTGCTGAAATGAGTCTTCTCTTGAGTTCTTGAAAACTCTTCTCACATTCCTCGCTCCAACCGAATTTTGTATCTTTCCGAGTTAGCTGAGTTAAGGGAGTACCGATTCGAGAAAACCCTTCTACGAATCTCCGATAATAACCAACTAAGCTGAGAAAGCTACGTACTTCGGTCACTGATTTAGGTTGCTCCCAGCTTTGAAAAGCTTCAATCTTTGCTAGGCCAACAGATATTCCATGACTTGATACCACGTGCCTAAGAAATGTTATTTTCTCAAGCTAGAACTCGTATTTCTTTAACTTGGCATAAAGATTATATTCACGAAGCTTTTGAAGTATCAGCCTCAAGTGTTGCTCATGATCTTCATGACTTTTGGAATATATAAGGATGTCATCAATAAAGACGACCACAAAGTGATCCATATATTCCTTGAATACTCGGTTCATCATATCCATGAAGGCAGCAGGTGCATTAGTCAATCCAAAAGACGTGACTAGGAATTCATAATGCCCGTTCCGGGTTCTGAAAGTCGTCTTTGGAATGTCATCGGTTCTAATCTTCAATTGGTGATATCCGTAACGAAGATCAATCTTTGAAAAGAATTTGGCTCCTTGCAACTGGTCAAACAGGTCATCAATACGTGGCAATGGGTACCTATTTTTGATGGTGACATGATTCAACTCCCAATAATAAATACAAAGTCGCATACTCCCATCTTACTTCTTCACGAATAGAACAGGAGCACCCCAAGGAGAAGAACTAGGACGAATAAAGCCAATGTCTAACAATTCCTGTAGTTGGGTCTTTAACTCCTGAAGTTCAATAGGAGCCATTCAATATGGGGCTTTGGAAATAGGTTTTGTACCAGGTTCAAGGTCGATACAAAATTTAATTTCACGCTCTGGGGGTAGGCCAGGAAGTTCTTCAGGGAATACATCAGGAAATTCATTAACAATAGAAATATCATTCAAAACTGACGTATTTTTGTTTAGATCCGTGATATGAGCTAAGAAAGCTTGACATCCGTTTTTCAATAAACGAATAGCTTTATGGCTTGAGATGACAGTGATTGATTTTAATGGTTTGGTTACTTGAATTCGCATAATAGGTTGGTTAGGAATATGAAAGCTAACAACCTTACAAAAACAATCAATTTTTGCATGATGAGTAGTTAACCAATCAATCCCTAGAATTACGTCAAATGCAAGTATTTTAAATGAAATAAGATCGACAGGTAATGTGAGGGTACCGATTTGAACCAAACAAGACTTATAAACAATGGATGTAATGAAGGTTTCTCCCAATGGAGTTTCAACAGATAAGTCAAAGTTCAATTTCTCCGGAGTCAAATTTAAACATTGAGCGCAAGTAGGAGAAATAAAAGAATGGGTAGAACATGTATCAAATAAGGTATATACTTCGCTAGAGTTTATGATAAGCTTACCCGTGATGACCTCGTTCAGGTTCCTAGCTTTCTGGGACGTCACGACAAACGCTCTCCCTTGAACTACCAATTTTGTCTTATTTGGGATGGCCTTTGATGCCTCCATCCCAGCTGGACTTGTCTTCGGTACACGACAAAATCGGGCCAAGTGACCTTCTCTTCCACAATTCTAACATTCTTTGGATGGCATCGCGCAGTTTGGACTGATGTGTCCCTCTCCTCAACATTTGAAGCATATGTATGATAGGTGGTTGTTCTCCTTCCTTAACAATGGGTGCTGGTGCTAACGTATTTCCATCATTGTTGAATCTCCTCTTCTTGAAATGTCCATTCTTATTGTTTTGGCCATGATTACCACCGAAGTGGTTACCATTTCTGGCATGTTAATTCCCTCCACGCTTATTGTCACCGCTTCGATGACTGCTATCACTAGCATTACCATTTTGCCGGCTGCTCTCTTTTGGTTGGGTTGACACATTATCACGCTCCAATAATTGAGCCCAATTAACAACATCTGAATACAAACACAGTTTATGAGAGATAAGATATTGACGTATCTCGGGTTTCAAACCTCTTAGAAACATTCGCGTCATTCTCTTCTCATTATCAACCAAATGAGACGCAAACCGGGACAACTCGGCAAACTTGGCTTCATACTCCGACACGGTCATGTTGTTTTGCTCCAGCTTAATGAACTCTACCTCTTTCACGTGACGAATACTTTTGGGAAAGAACTTTTCGTTGAACAGTTCTTGGAACTTCTCCCAAGACATCTTCAGTGCTGCAGGTTGAGTACGCTTTATATATATATATATATTATTTTTAATTATTTTATAATTAAAATAAATGATTTATTTTAATTTTAAAATAAAAATTTATTTTAATCTTAAAATTGAATTTCATACTAACTAATTAGAGTTAGAATTGGATTCCATTATAACTATTTGGAGTTAAAATTGGATTTCATGTTTTCTTAAATAAAGGAGTTTATTTAGATATGAAATAAAATTTTATATTATTCAAAATAAAAGAATTTATTTGTGAATAGGAAAGAGAATCCATGTTTCCTTAAATAAAGGAATTTATTTGTGAATAGGAAAGAAAATCCATATTTCCTTAAATAAAGAAGTTTATTTATATATGAAATAAGATTTCATATTATTCGAAATAAAGGAGTTTATTTGTGAATAGGAAAGAGAATCCGTGTTTCCTTTAATAAAGGAGTTTTTTTTACTTGTAATTAAATTCCATAATTAATAAAATAAATGAGTTTATTTTGATTAAATAATTTGGATTAAAATAAAGGAGTTTATTTTGATTCAAAATTAGATTTTATCTTAACTAAATTTGCCCATTAAATGATATTAATATATATATTGAATGTTTATTATTCACGAGATGAATGTTATTTATTGATGCATATGGTGATGTGTATGATAATAAATGGGATTGATTATGGACTATTGACCAATGTGATTAGATTTTATTTTAGTTGGATGCGTGAATGTATGAGTTTTATTAAATAGGGTCTGCGTACCACGTCTTCTCTAATTTTTTTTCTTAATATAAATTATATCTCCCTCCTATGTACTTCCCCTTGACCGCTGATCAAGGTTTCTATTTATTTTAAAGAATTTTGTAATAAGAATAGTTAGAATTATTTTGAAGAATTGGAGATCAAGGAGCAAGGAGCGCTTGAACACCTGTTTGTATTGGAGCCCGGGATTTAAATGTAATAGTTATATTTAAATTAATTCTTGCACCTGTAATAACCCGAGAATTTCTATATAAAATAAATAAGAAATTTTGCGTATAAATTTTTTTATTTAATGACGAGACTAAGTGTCAAGTAAAGTGAACAATAAATGCGAATACATTTATTACTTGAAAATTAGAAATAATTTTGGAATTATTAATTACCACAAATTATATGGTAATAAATTTACGTAAGTAGAAATGTTTTTATTAATTATTTTCCATGATAACATGATTGGAAATAATATATGAAGTGATAATTAGAACTTATATAATATATATTTTATTATATGAATTGTTCAGAATATTTAAATCAAGTATTATTGATATGCGAAAGAGAAGTCAGATATGAGATCCAAACCCTGAATTGGGATTGTGATCAAGAGATGAGAATAATAATATTATATTATTATTATAATGATTTTACAAAGACAATAATTATGTATGCGTGTATATATGACGAGATATTATTGAGGAATGATGGTCAATTAGAAACCCTAATTGATGACGTTAAGAAATCCTAATTTTCTATAGAAAACCCTAATTTAAAATTATCGGGTTTAATTACGATATTATTGTATAAATGTTTTAATTTACCAAAGGATAGAAATTAATTGGTAAATGGTAAGAATTATAATCTAATGGTTAAAATATTACATTTAATTGCCTTGTACAAAAATGCCCTTGAAATTATATGTGAAATGACCAAAATGCCCTTTTTGGTTATTTAGTGTATTATTACTTACATTGTTGATAGAATCTTGTAACAAACTGCCCAACATGCTTACCCTACCATGTCATCAGCTAGCAAACAATGGAATTATCCAAGTGTAGCATCCAATGTATCTATTATATTTTTTTTATATAGATTAAAGAGAGGGGAAATGCATTATTTTCATTAATAATGCTTTATTGCTACCACATGTCCACAAAATCCGGCCATTCCATCTAGAAATCACCTATGGGCTGTAGTATTACCATCAATCAGTCATTACAATCATTTCATACATTATTTTATGGATCTAAGAGAGAGAAATGTACCATTTTTGGCCTATTTATTCACAAGCACTTAGCTTCATTCTCTCAAGCTTAAACCTACGAAATTTCCTTACCATATCGGTCTATAATCAAGCCCCATTCACACAAACAATAAATCGAAGCATCAAAGGATCAAAATCAAGAAATCAAAGCTGAAAAGGTAAAAACCCTAAATTCTAGAAATCCTTGATTCGATGTTAATTGGTGCAATTGATTGTTTAAAGTTGTGTAATAGGAGTCTATTAATGTTCGGGTTGTTAAATTCGGGACCCATAACATCAAAGTGCTCAAAATCAAAGTTTTTCCAACTTTTGTAAAACCAATTTCGTTGTTTTGGGCAAATGTCAAGCCTTATATCTCTCGTGGTTATTTCTTTGTTTTTGGTGTTTGTAAGATGTTATGTGTAGCTTGTTATGAGGTCTTTAAGATTCAAAAAAGAATCAAGGCCATATCTATTATAGATCACAAGTTATAATCAACCAAACAGGGTTGACTAAAATCGCAAAACCAAATGAATCCGTAAATTTCTCGAAGTCATGTCGGTGGTCGAATTTTGACCAAGAATTGCTAGTTCGATCGATGTTATTATGATGATGTTAAGGTTTGTAGTTGTAGTCCTACATGTTGTATACACACTAGAAGTGATAGAGCACAAAAATGTTACACGATCACCAAGTTATAGAGGTCCAAAGTAGGCACCTCAAGTCGCTTTTTCGTGAAGAACGACTTTAAGCGACTACTTTGAGGTTCGCTTTCTCCGAGAGATCGATGTTGTTTAGAGGTTATGTTTGTTGGATCTTGTATTCTTGTCTTTCCTCTACAAGACCCAATTTATAGATTGTCCAAATTCGTTAAGATGAGAGAGTTATTCACGTGGCCAAAGTAGCCCACCTTGTTCGCCTTATGAAGATCCGGGTAGGCTCAAGAACACCTATAGCGACGGTTCTGTCACTATAGGGGCCTTTAGCGACAATTTTAATTATTTTTAATTTCTAATTTTCCGGAAATTAATTTAAAAATTAGAAAAATTAGTTTTAATTATTAAAAATACCAAATAAATTATGAAAAATTATTTTAAAGTCCGGAAAATAGTTTTTAATTATTTTGAGTATATTTCATAAATATTTAATATATTTTGAAATATAAAAGGTATTTATTTATTTAATTATAATATTAAATAAATGATTTAAAAATAGTTTTAATTCATGAAAAATCATGAAAAATTATTTTATAGTATAAGAAAATATTTTGAGTTATTTTCCATGACTTTTAATATTTTGTGATGAATTTCATTAATTAATTATATATTAATGATATTAAAGTTATTTAATGATTATATTAAATAATTTAGTTTAAAATAATTTTAATATTATAAAAATCATTTTAAATGAAATTAAGGTATTTAAAATATTTTAAGTTATAAAATATAACTTTTAATATTTAAAGGATAATTTTATTAATAATTTAATATTAATGATATTAAGATAATATTAATGATATTTAGTTTATTTAATAATTATTATTAAAAAATAGTTTTATTTATTTAAAAATCATTTAAAGAGGATATTAAGGATTTAAAAATATTTTAAGTTATAATTAATGACTTTTAATATTTGGATGAATAGTACATTAATATTTATATATTAATGGTGATTATTTAAAAATGATTTTAATTGTTTTAAAAATCATTTAAGGGTAATATAAATGTTTTAAAAATAGTTTGAGTTATTATAAATAACTTTTATATTTTAGCAATGGTTTCATTAATAGTTTAATATAAATTAATTATTAATGATAATGGAATTGTTTAATGTTTAAGTCATTTAATTATGATTAGATGTTTGAAAGTTATAATGGCCAAACTAATTAATTGACTAGAAGGCAGGTTATGAAGTCCATGATTTGATGAAGAGCACCCATAGTAACAGTTATATCACTATAAGCCCTTGAGTGACTGATTTGATTTATTTTAAATTTTTCAATTTCTGGAAAATTCGAAAATGATTAAAAGTAAAATGTCCGATATTCTGAGATGTTGAGGTATAGATTAAGAGTCTTAGACTAAATTATTTGCGATAAAGTCGCTTGCGATGACGCAAACAAATGTTAGACCTTATAAAAGAAAGAAAAGACTATTGTAAGAGCATGGATGAGATATTTGAAAAATGTATAAAAATATTTCAAGTATATAATAGAACTAAAAGTATGATCCTTTGTGATTATGTGATTGGACTATGTCTTTAATTGTAATAGATGTACTATGTGTTAAGATATATTGTTCTAATCGAATCTAATGATCCGATTATTGATAGGTTGTGATAAAGAGATAAAACCTAAGTTGAGATTTGTAATCAGCGAATCAGGCAAGTATCCTACCTTTGCACTTCCTTTATGCAATGGACATGAGTAAGAAGTTTCAAAATTATTCTATCCCTGTACAGATTATGTACTCTTTGATTATCGACATGTTAGCTTCGGATATATATTCATTCATTGATTTCTATAAATGGTTATACAAGTGTCCCCACTTGGATAATCATGGCATTTGTTCACATGTTGATACACCTTTGTCAATTACCCGTATATATATGTTGAATTACATATTATTGTTGAGCAAGATTAAAACCTTTGGGTTTGGAACTGTGCATGTATGAACATCCCTATATGGGAAGATTTTTTTGCAAGGCGGATAGAGTGAGCGATGAATTTCGTTCAAGTTATGTAGTATTGATCAATCACAGGGGTATATCAAGTGATCACCCTCCGTGTCTGTAAGTTATAACGGTTTGAGGATAGAATTCGCTAAACCTTTTCAAAAATGAAAAGAATGTTCATAGTATATTTCTTAAACCCTATTCAAGGGTAGAGCGAGCCAAATTTAAATAATTTGAAAGATAGTTGTTATGTGAATTTTTATCAAGATCTGATTACTTCACAACTTTCAATTCGTTGTAGAAGTGTTATGTAAAGAGAATACTTATATTCTTTCAAATTATATATAATTGCTATTACTTCTTTGGGCACTTAAATGCTCATCCTTGCTTAAATTAAATGTTTTCGATTATGTGTATGAAAGCAACTCAAGGCTCGAGCACGAACAAAGGAAAAGGAAAAGCGATCGAATAAGTGTGTTTTATGAGTTAATGGTTATAGTTGTATTGGTATCTATTCAAGTATTGTAAGGAATGTATTTGAAGGTCACGTACCTGGGGAAGTAAACTTTGATGTATGTAAATTAAGTTCGAATGTATTATTATTTAGTATTATTCATCTTAAAGAAATGGTATCGTGGAGAACCGAGTTCGGGTTTCAAGTACCTGGATTTGGGGTCGTCACAGCACCCCTAGGGTTTGACCTTTTTGGTTCACTTGGTGGCTCTAGTGAACCAAACTAGAATAAAGTCCATAATCAATCCGGGTAGAATATAGTATTCTATATGTGCATGCTTATACAATATATATATATATATATGCATGCACGCTAAACAAGATGAGACAAATTAATAACAAACCCCTAAAATATTTTATATTAAGTTGTAACGTTCAAAGATATTTGGAATATCGAACGTCGTCTTCTAGCCTGATAGAAATAAGAGTATTGAATATTTAATATGAGTTTGTTGTGCACACAAAAGACAAGTATTAAATATTTAAGATGTTATTTTTATTACATATGATGTTTATAAGGAATTGAACATTACTGCTTTGTTGTGCACACACAAAGGCTGTAGTTTTCTCTTCACTTATATGGAAATGTTGGGTCTGACTTAACTTAAATCATTTTAGTTCAGATGTGCACACACTTGACCATTATGATCTAAGAGGCAAAATACAAGGAGTTGCATAGTTGATGCAATTGACAAGAGTTGTCTACCTATTTATCTATATATAGTTTGTTGTGCACACACAAGCTATATACATTTGAAATTGGATCTTTATTCTCACTATCATATATTTAATTAGATATTGCCGAACTATATATATTGAGGGTAATATAGTTTGAAGAAAATAGTGGGAGATACTAATTTAAAACAAGACCTAATTTATTTTGGTAATTAATAAAAGAATGTATGCTAAAATGTTGTTAATTACAAATTCATTTATAGAATTTTACAATGTCTAAATTACTATCACTGCGAAGCATATTAGATGTTATTTAACTGGACTGAATTAAACGAATTGGTTAAGGAAATTGAGAATAGTTCTCAAGGATGAAAAGCTATCATATGTCCTTAATACGCCTATCCTTGCAATGGTTGCAGACAATGCCTCTGAGGAAGAGGTTGCTACTTTTAGAAAGTGGCAAGATGATGCATAGTTGGTTCAATGCATCATGCTCGCATCCATGAGTAACGAGCTTCAGCATCAGCATGAAATTATGGATGCTCCTACTATACTCTTACACATCAAGTAGTTGATGGTGAGGAAAGTAGGACTGATAGATATCAAATATCTAAGGAGCTCTTCTGATCTAGAATGACCAATGACACTACAGTACAGACAAATGTCATTAACATGATCAATTTGATTGAACAATAAGGACAACAGGTTTTGTCATGGATGGAGAGTTGAGCCAAGATTTGATCTTATAGTCACTCTGGACTCCTTTTCACAATTGTTGTGAATTTTTCATATGAACAAGCTAGATATCAGCCTTGCTAATTTGCTTAACATGTTGAAAAGTGTTGAGAGTTATTTTCCAACCAAGAAAGACCAAGTCTTACTGGTAGGGGCCAAAGGATCTTCTGAAAAGAAGAACGATTCTAAGAAGGTAAATAAAAAAGACAAAAACAAAGGATAATAAGAACAAAACTAATACGGATAGCAAAGGAGTTTGCTTCCACTGCAACAAGCCTGGATACTGAAAAAGAAACTGCGAGAAGCATCTTGCAGAGGCTTACCAAAGAAGCTTAGTAAAGCTTTGGTTACAAATAAAGTTTATGTTTATCATTAAAATAAATTTTTCTTTAAGTCAAGATTCTACTTGGGTATTGGATACCGGCTTTGGTTATCATAAATATAGATTTATAAAGGGACCAAGAAGAAGTAGAAAGCTAAACAAAGGATAAGTAATCCTGTGTCTGGTAAATGAAGCAAAGGTTTCTGCATTAGCCATAGGAACTTATAGTTTAGCACTGCCTACAGACAATTCTATTAAGTTAATAAGTTATTATTGTATTCCAGTTCTCGTTGAAAACATTATTTCTATTTTGTTGTTGGACAATAAAATTTTTGGTATTATATTTAAGAACAATTATTGTTTTAATTATAATAATAATGTTTTGTATAGAACTGTAATATTACTTAATGGATTTAGTATACTTGACTTACGTGAAAATAATTTTGCATATTGAACAAATTAGTATAAGAAAAAGGAGATCATTATTCAAAAGGTTGAATGTGTGTATTTGCTGAAATACAATTGTGAATTATTTGAAAGGTTCAAAGAATTCAGAAGTGAAATAAATTGGCAAAGTGTTAGGATTCTTTGATCTGATCAAGGAAGGAATACTTATGCAATGAGTTTCTTGATCATTTCAAATGGTTTTCTCATAATGGACGCCTCCTAATACGCAATAATTGATTGATGTATCTGAAAGAAAAATTGTACCTTGATGGACATGGTGCGGTCCATAATGATTTTACCGACATTCTAGTATCCTTCTGGGATAATGTCCTAAGAAATGGCTGCATATCTACGAAAAAGGTAACCTCAAAATCCGGCCACAAGACTCTATTAAAGTTATGGACATGAAGGATTCCTAATTTTAAGTAAGTTAAGTTAAAGGGTTTTCTAGCTTATGTGAAAAGGTTTCAAAGGATAAGCTTGGGACAAGATTTGACAAGTATAGATTTGTGGGACATCCTAAAGTAAGTTTAGGGTATATGTTCTATAATCCTACTTAGAAAAAGGTGTTTGTTGTAAAACATGTTGCCTTCTAAGATAAAGATGTTTATCATTGAAGGGGCTAGTGGGAGGATAACAGATCTTGAAGAGTTCAAGAACCACAAAACACTATAAGTTAAATAAGAGGAACTTGTAGATAGACCTATTGTACCTAACCGAATCAGTAAATCGGAATAAAGATGAAGATACCTGGAGGTATGGATTCATCATAGATGATGATGATGAGGTACGTATCATAGAAGATGATGATCCAGTTACATACGATGCGATAAGATTTGTAGACACTTAGAGAAATGGATTGAAGCAAGCTTCTCAAATATGGAACATTCATTTTGATGAGACAATCAAAAGGTTTGATTTTATCAAAAATAAGAATGAACCTAGTGTGTACAAAAGGGTCAGTGGGAGCATCGTGACATTCGTAGTATTATATGTTGATATACTACGAATAAGGAATGACATACCAATGCTACAATTAGTAAAGATAAAGTTGTCTAAACATTCATCCACGAATGATTTGGGAAGAGTATCGTTATTGGGGATACAAATCTATATAGATAGATTTAAGAGGATGCTCGACTTAACGCAAGAAACGTATATTCATTTGATGCTAAAGTCGTTTAGCATGGAAAACTCCATGGGATGTCTCATGTTGATGAGCCCAGGAGTGTATCTCTCTTAATAGTCCCCATAGACTCATTAAAGAGAGATTACATGAGTAACTATCATGTATGCAATGAAATGTACGAGACCTGATGTTGATCCGTCATATTCTGGAGAAGTTCACTGTGAATCAATGAAAAACATCTTAAAGTATTAACCGACACTAAGGATGTGATTAAAATTTATGGTGGGTCTAAATTAAAACTAGAGAGCTTAACAGACTCAAGTTTTTCAAACAGACCAAGACGACAGAAAATCCACTTTAAGGTAAAGTGTTACCTTGAACAGTTGTGCAGTGAATTGGAAAGGTTCCAAACAACAAATAGTTATTGGTTTAGTGATAAAGATAAAGTATATAGTTGTAAATGAAGCTGTAAGTTGATTGTTTGGATGAAAAGTTCATTACAGAACTAGGAATAGTTCCTAAGTCTCATCTTAGATCTAAACATGTGTTGCGGCACTTTCATTTGATTATAAGAATCAATGGAAGATGGGAAATAACTATAGAGATATTGGACTCTCAAGAACAAGATTATATATCCATTAACTAAAGCTTATCCAACACCAGGATAATCGTCACTTAGAGAAGAAGGGTATGAGATACCATGGCAATTGACTTTAGTGCAAGTGGGAGATTGGAAGTAGTATGCACACAAGCCAATCATGTTTGATGATAAAGCATATACTTTGTAACAATCTTATTCATTTATTAATAAAAAAATATTAATTTATTAAAGGCTTTTAATTATCTACATGATGCTGCTTTATAATATGTGATAAACCCATAGTTTTAAGAAATTATTTTAGAATAATGATGATGATCATTCTAATGAGATCTAAATTCTTAGAAAGCTTAAAAATAAAATAATTCCCAATCATTGGATTACTAAATTGGGGATTAGTGAATCTGGATAGATTGGTACATACATTGCTTGCTCATTGGATGAGGATGATTGATCTCATGATCATTTGTGTGGAGACACTAAAGCAAGTATATAGGTGCTTATTAGAGAATAAGTTCACTGAACATGGCTCGCTAAGGAATACCTAATGGAGTTTTACTTGCCTGTCAATAGGAATTCCTGTAGTGATAGTAGTACAAGTGATCCTTAGACTTGACATCATCATAGTATCTTGTGTATGATGAGTTATACTTTGACTTATTACTTAAGACCCTTAGGGTATATCAAATGTTATGCTTGGGTATAATAAGTTGTACATGGAGATAATGTATGATCAATAAAGAATCTGCCACTTCTAGTAAAAGAAGTGAAATGTCCTATGTGATTCAATAAATGACAATCCAGTAGTCCTTGGCCAATGCAGAATGAAATTAGAAAGGAGTTTCTAATTTAGATTATTTAGAGTTGTGCATTTAAGAGTCAAAATACATATAATTAAATAAAATAAAACTTGGCAGTAATTCCATGTCTTATATTTAATTGGGACATTGTATGGTGGAATGATTTAATTGTACGGTAACTATTTACTCAAAGGTTCTTTTATGATTAATGTTGAAATCTATATAATCTAAAAAGTCGTTAATTGCTAGGGAGGCTTATACCTATTGTAGAATAAATATTATTTATTTAAATAAATTAATAGTTTAATTTATTTATTTAAATAAGAATTAGAATTGTTCTAATTGATTTAATCACAACCGATTTAATATGGAGAACCTAAATGGTCACACGATAAAAGGAATAATAATTATTTAAGAAGTTAATGGCATAATCGTAATACTAAGTTAAGTATATTTAATTTAATCTATGGTGATAGAATAAATTAAATAGCTTAATATTTATTATTTAATATTTTGAAAATATTAAATATAAATTAATAAGAGAGTCTTATTATTATTATTTAATTCCTAAAGGAGTTCGGGAATTAATTAATAAAAGTACTCTCATTTATTCCTAATAAGATTAGGAGGCAAATTAATTAAAAGAGTTTAATTAATTATCCCTAATAAGATTTGAGAGTTTAATTAATTAATAATACCCTATTTTCTAATTAGATTAGAATGGTTAACTGATATCTTTATAAGAGGAGCCTTATATCAGATATCAAGATAGACATGATTCCAATTGTTGGAGAGTATGCTCTTTTTCTATGAGAGATAGAAAAATAAGGGTTTTACCAAACACCCATCTTCTTGAATCTTTTTTCTTCCTTGGTGGATCACCTCTAGAGGCCAAACATTTAGGTGGCTAACGTTGATCAAAGAAAGGAACCAAACCCGATGGATTCAAGTTGAAAGAGAAAAGATTTGGAGGTGAACTTGTACCTGAGGAATGTCAAATCTTCAAGGGTATGATTATTGTTCTTTATCTTTTTGTTTAATTAATAATTATGCATAAAGGATGATCTGGGTATATGGTTTGTAAAAATTTTAAAACTCTAATTTTCCATGCTTCCGCTTATTTAGTGCAATTTTATTGCTTTCATGAATATTACAAACCTAACAACCACAGGCATGTCCTCTTGGCACCAAGGTATGACACCTTCCGTGGCCGTGTGATCAGTCCACGGCGTCTCTATTTTGTGCTCCGGTGAGAGTTGGCCATTTTGTGTTTTGTTGTGGGAGGCGTATGGGCCAACCCTAGTTTTATGTTCTGTTCTATTCTGCGAAGTGGTGATGATTGTGCCAAACACGCCTTCCAATTTTGTAAGCATCTGGATTGCGCAGTCCGATGTGTGATTGCCTGTGTGGCATTATTTGACTTGTCTGTGTGGCAATGTATATTTCTATTTGTTTTTGAGCTCGATATAAAATAACACCCAACCATTTGATTCAACCTATTATTTTATTGTGTTAGTTTTGTTTGTTTCAGTTCAGTTCATTAAATTGAGTTAGTTATTTTGGTTCATTATTTGTATTCTATATCAGTACTGGGCATTTGGCTCATGTTGTGTTTTTCTTCTGGCAGGTAATTAGAGGGATCAAAGGCAAGTGTGATGAGAGCTTCCTTCATTCCAATGGTTTAGAGATATTCTGTTTAGGCTTGATATGTCAGTTCATTTGAAATTGTAATAATTACCTTAGATTATGGTTTGAACCGGTGTGACATTTATTATAGTTTGTCTTGTGATATTTAATCCTTATGAGATCATTCTTTTGTGGAATAGAGCTTTCATTTTGTTTTGTTATGTTTTGAGCGTAACCACTCTTTCTATTTGGAAAAGGGGGTGTTACAGATGATCTTTTTCAATACCAAGTCATGCTCTTTGAACACCCAGGGTCGTACCTTTTTGTTATAGGACCTGGACATTCGTTGTTGGTATAGCTGACCGTGAAATATAGCGATAGTCCTCTGCTCGTCTATTAGGGATAACTGATCGTATCGATCTTGAAGCCATTGACCCTCTTCTATTTGGGCATCCAGTATCACTCTTAGCGATTCCAATTCAACCTCTATAGGGAATACCGCCTCCATGTCATAGACTAATGAGTAGGGTGATGCCTCAGTCGAGGTACGAGTCGACGTTCGGTAGGCGAGCAAGGTTAAAGGCAAAAATTTTGGCCATCCTTGGTGATTCATCGACATCGTCATCATTATCTTCTTAATGTTCTTGTAGGCATCTTCCACCGCGCCATTCATCTTCGAACGATAAATAACAAAGTTGAGGTGCTTGATATGGAACTTGTTGCTCAAGTCCCTCATCATCTCGTTATTTAGATTATTGGCATTGTCTGACACGATAACCTCGGGTTGCCCGTATCGACAGATGATGTTTCAAATGAAACCAACAATGACCTCTTTGGTAACTTTGGGGAAAGAAGCTACTTCCACCCACTTGGTAAAATACTCAATCATGGTGAAGATGAATCTATGACCATTAAGTTCAACGGGTCCGATCATATCCATTCTCCACATGGAAAATAGCCATGGTGATGTCATGTTGTGTAGCTGGTTAGGTGGGGCATGAAATAATGTTGGCATGGACTTGACATTGATAGCATCACTTGACGTGATCGTCGCAATCAGCTTTGAGGGATAACCAATAGTGTCTGTGATAACCCGAATTCTCGAAAAATATTAAAATAAGAATTTAAATAGAATTCTTATTACAAGACATATTGGTTTAACTATTAAGAAAATAGAGTTTGAACTAGGAAGTTTAATCTCTAAATTATTGATGAAGCAATAATTGGTGTTGTGAAATCAAAGATGAGATTGATGTTAGTATGACAAGTTAGCATTTCAGAAACATGCTCTAAGTATTTAGAAAGGTAGGTTTTGTTTTGCTAAAGAGAGAAATTATATGCGTTTGAACTTGGAATGGCGCAGCTGGTCCATTCCCAAGCTTAAGACCAGCTCAGCTGCGCCGGTCTGCAGAAAACTCTGAGAGAGTTTGTGAAATTTGGACTTTAAGACATTTATAGTAATGGCTAATATGTGTAATAAAAGTCATAATTGGTGATTAAGATGTCCGAGAATGGATTGAGATAGCAAAGCTTGAACTGAATGAGGATTAATTATGGAATAAATTAACCTGGAATAAATATCGGTTAATTAAGATAAAGCCTTGCGTGGCACTAACATAATAGTAAATAGAAATAATTCACTTATATAAGATAGTGAATTAATATATGTGTTTTTCATAAAGAAAATGAAATGGATATGTTATTTAAAATGTACATTCTTAATATATTACATAGTATGGTAATATATGAAAGAATTTGATAGTTGATATCTAATTAATGGATAATAAGTGTTTGAAAAAGGAGAGGACCAATACATTTATAACTAAATATTGGTTAGAGATGGGTATAGTAAGTTAATGCGTTAAGATGTGCCTAATGGAATTATTTTGGAACAATTTATAGAAGAAAAGAAATTGAGGAATTTGATAAGTGAGTTTTATACATATGATTTTGGACATCTTTAAGGCTTAATTCTTTGTTAACTTGAAGTATTTTTAGTGTCATTTTACTTGTTTTTGTGTTTGTGTTGTAGGAAATGGCTTCAGAATGTCAAAATATGAAAATTGGAGCTTAATGGCATTTCTATAATTTATGGAGCAGAAATCCCGCCGGGGCGGCAATCCCTAGTGTAAAAAATGTCACCGGGGCTAAGTCCAAAAGTGACCCCCATCGGGGAGGCACTTTCTTAGTACAAAAAGCCCGTCGGGGCGGGCTTGTCATAAAGAAAATGTATTTTTAGAAGTTGAGTTCAAGAAGTATTAATTTGGGTTGTTTATTTCAAGGACTTTAAGGAGGGCTAAAAGGCACATAAAGAGGCATATAAAAGGAGGAGAATCACAAGGATTGGGAGATGATTCCATTAGATTAGGACAAAACCCTAGTTTTTATTAGATTTGGAGGTTAAAGCAACTTAGAGACCATTAAAGATTCAAAGCAGGAGAAAGAAAGGAGCATCAAATCTGCAGACAATAGATTCTATCTTCTTCTCTACTTATATTTTTGTCTTTTAATGTTTATTCAATTGTGGATTCTTGGTTTGAATTCCAAGACAATGAACTAAATCTCTTGTTTAGGATTTCAATGGATCGTGTTGCGTAGCTTATTTTAATATGTTTCTTTATTAATTATTGCGGTCTATTTTGGGGATTGTGTATTGTGATTTGGACTTAATTGTTTAATTGTCTAACATGTGATTGTGTTTTCCTGCATGGTGTTGGAATTCATAATTTATGTCTAGGATAGAGATATACCTATACATCGCATGTAATCTGATAGAGAACTTGGGCTTTAAATCCTCTTTAATTATAATTCACATAGAGATATAATGAATTAGTTAATTAGGGTGTTCTTCTTAATTCTATAATTTGTGGATTTAAGTTGATTTGAGTATGATGCATTGAGAGATGGTCATATTTATTTATGTGTTCTTGATTAACAATTCAGAATAGTGAACATAATTGATAAGAAGTGTATTAATTTAAGTGAAGTAATAAGTGAAGTTGTGATCTTAAATCTCCATAATTTGATTTTAACTAGTGGTAATTAGAATTAGTTTAATTAAATAATTTAATTCAAAGCCTAAAATTGATTATTTAATTAAAATTATGTGTTCTTGATTAACAATTCAGAATAGTGAACATAATTGATAAGAAGTGTATTAATTTAAGTGAAGCAATAAGTGAAGTTGCGATCTTAAATCTCCATAATCTGATTTTAACTAGTGGTAATTAGAATTAGTTTAATAAAATAATTTAATTCAAAACCTTAAATTGAGTGTTTAAATAAAATTAGTTTGGTTAAGAGTTAGTATTTGGTAAATATTAATAATTCTTCATGGGAACGATACTCTAAACTTTATTACTTGTTGGCCGTGTACAATTGCTCGTATTCATTGATTGTGAAATCGACTAATAGAATTATATTATATTTGTATTGTACATACTAATTATTTTAAGGAAAATGATTATTTTAAATAAGGATGTCATCATTACAATCTTGTAGGGTATAATTATTTAAGGTGGTTAAATAATTTAGTACAGTGTGTCAGCCATACCTTATATTAAATGAATATTAAAATAACATAAAATTGGGAAAAAGGCAAATGTGGCCTAAACCCCTAATACTTTTACTGTTAAGATTACTAGTTTGAGTTATATAAACTCTAGTAAGTGGGATAAATGAGCCCTGTGTGACATGGGTATTAAAGTTAAACTAGACTGAAGGTTTAACTGGAATTAATAGAAGAGAATATATGATTCATATTAATCATTGTGATATTTATGCGTGATAGAAAATAATGGGTTGAGAGTACTCAAGTGAATTATATTTAGCCAATTAAAATTTTATTTGGACTAATTCAGTGTACCTGAGATACACAATTAAATGTGTTACGATATATCAAAATATGAGTATACTTGTTTATATTTGGGGGTACATACATGAAAATGAGTATATATGTTCTCATAGCTTAATTTAATAATATTAAGTCATGATAATTGACTTAATAAGCCCAAAGGAATTAACCTAGTAGAATGTAGACCATTTTACTAATAAGTAAGTAATAAAGCTTGTCCCAAATTTATTGTCCCTAATAATAATCAACCGTGTAATTGGCCAATGGCCTACCCCTCTACTTCTCAAACTTAGTAATGGCTAGATAGAGGTAATGGTGAAGTGAGGAATGGAGAGGAAGGAGTAGGTGACCAACTTCCTCATACCCTATGGTTTCTTCTTTTTCCCCTTAGTTTAAATCAATGGGCAAAAGTATTATTTGGTCAATAATTTCTCTATAAATAGAAACTCCTCCTTCTCAATTCCCGTTTGTTGGAGTTGTTTGAGATTTACTATAGAGAGTTAGTAGGATTGGAAAATGAGTATGGATAATCAGAGATTTGAAGAGCTATAGTTAGCAAATTCAAGCTTCAAGAGGTAATATTTATATACATACATGTTCTTCATTTCAAGATTGATGAATTTCTTAGAAATGTCAAGAAATACTTGCTTTTGAGTTAAAAATTGATGGCTAAGGATTCTTGTAATCCGTAAATTGTTGTGAGATATGGTTATATGGTTAAATATGAAAACAATAAAAGCTAAACGGACCAATTTAGTTTATAAACGAATCTGTGGTGATGAAATTCGCTAAACATGTGAAATTAAGGAAAAATAACAAAATTCTTGAATTTGAGTAATCAAATTAGTTGTTTATGTGATTTGAGAATTGCTATCATGTTAGTTAAGTATTATATGCATGTATAGAAGTAATGTGGTTGATTTTAAGCATGATAACTGAAGAATTTTGCGTTTGGATTTTAACTTCTACATAAGCAGAACCTTTCAGGATTTGTCCAGGAAGGGCGCAGCTGCACCCATCCTATAGTTCATTTTGACGCAATGCTGGGATGCAAATTCGAAATTTTTAAAGGCGAAATGTTTGTTGCATACACCGTAATGAGATTTTGACTTTTGCTTTAATGTAATACCTCTAACATGATTAGTTTGACCTAGTTATGCATGGAAATAGGTATAACATGTGGTTTCAAGTCGCTTTGAATACCATGAACCTCTTAGTCGCTTTAGTGTATATGTTTAAAGAAAACTTAACAAACTTTAATGAAACTTGAGAGATGACCTTGTAGCATATTGATATGACTGAGTATGCATACAAATGAGCATGAGAAGTGATTTAAAGTTTCTTTACTTATAATCAACTTACAATAGCTTAGTTGAAAATGATTTCTAAAGAAAACTAGAAACTTTGAGAACGAACTTAAAGGAACTTGTGTAATTAAAGTTCTAAACATGATAACATACGTACATGGCTTAGTTAGCTATGAAATGAGATTTAAAGTTGCACCGAGTTGCTTTAACTTGGCCTAGAATGACTTTTAAAAGTGAACTTGAACGCTTTGCAAACTGATATCTATGAGCAGTGTGTTGCTCACATTTTGGACTTGTAGGGATTACATGTTAGTATCTTTTAGGTCACTAAATATGGCCTACATGTGCACTCATCTAGTTAGACACCATATAAAGTCATTAGAGCATGATTTTGAATGAGTTTTCAAATGATGAACTATACTAATTATGATTAAATGAGTTGAATAAATGTGAGCAGCGCGTTATAGGTGTCTAACATCCTTACATGATGGAATGGTTAATGTAGTTCATTCCTTATGCATGAACCTACTTAGCCTTGTTGGAAATTTTCAAATAAATCTTTAAATTTTGAAAACAACTTAAAGTAAACACAAGAGACACCAAACTTGGGCTAAGAACTCTTAACAGGGGGATATGTTATGTGTTAACACTCATGCATGCTAAGAACTCAGATGAAAACCAAGAAATAAATATTCAACTTCGGGGCCCGCTGCGGGGACGACGCAGCATTGTGCCCATCCCAAGTTAAATCATGCGGTACAAATTTACCGAAGGACGTTGATGCTCGATTATTTTAACTATGATCTAGACGTTAAAGCATGTGTGTATGAATGTCTAAAGTTATAATAATTGACATAAATGATGTTTTAAGCATATGAGCATGTAACGATTATATAAAACCCAGATTGGTTAAGTTTTATTAAGTTTTTCATAATGTAAGAACAATGTTGATCATGCATCTATGAGTTTTAAATGTATAACAAACACATAGCTAGTCAAGTGTGTGATAAAAGTTTATGAATGTTGATATTAAGCATGTGTAGCTAAGGTATACAATATATATACATAGTTATTCTAAGAGTATACTAAGAAAGCGAAATGAAGGTTTTAAAAAACAAGTTAGAAAATAATGTAACATTTATTATTACATTGAGAATGTATGGATGTATATGACTGATGGGTATGAATCCATGATTATGCAATTGTGTAGGAATACACGAAGTGCAAATATATATTAGTTAAGTTATAGTTTACAATCTACGAGCCAGACAAGTCTGTCAGTTCCTATTTGTTATATGAATTTGATAACTGTTGGTTGAATTATATTTTGCCATAAGAATGTGGATTTATATATGAAATGTATATGAGATATGTATGATATTTGAAAGTTAATCTATGAATATATGTTTAAGAAGTTAATCTCTATATTTGTTATGTGAGAAGCAACATGGGTATTGAGTTTAAATGATTATGATTGTATAAATTATGCATGATATTATGTGATATATAATGCATGAAAACTGTTAGAATTGTTGGGCTATCGAGCTCACCCTTACAAATAACCACTTTTGTAGGTTAAGGACTCACGGTAAAGTTACGTGATACTTGATTGATATAGTTCAATAGTATCACAAGAAGATTGATTTCTTTACCTAAAGTTATGGTTTTGAACCAGGTTTTAGGTTTTAGGTGATGTACTTGATAGTTGTTAACTCTTGTAGAGTTGTAAAGTCATACTATTCGATATATAAAGAATATCGAATTGAGATGTAAATTTTATAATGTAACTCTGATTAATCGAATCATAGAATAAATTTGATTTAAAGATATGTAAAGGATGAAGGTTGTGATTCAGGGAAATAAAGAAAGAATTCAGAAAAGTTTTAATTATTTTGCATCTTATTAAGTATAACATTGAATATAATGTAAAGACTGGAAGAGTTAATGACAAGATTGAGAATTGACTTATTAAGGTTTTGGGATCGATTCATAGATCCTGGAAATGAGAAGGAATTAATATATTAATTGGTATTAAAGCTAAGTTGTATTCATTAAATTATGAATTGAAGTTATAAGTAATTAGATGAAGATAGTACCATAGCGCACCAGGTCTGAGGTAATGGATACCCGGATTTGGAGACGTTACAGTTTCCCATTCTTAATATCTTCTTACCAACTCCTATGTGATCCACATATTCCACCATGTACTTCATCCATGAGTCTTTGAGCTTGGTCCTTGTTGAGGCATCTTAGAAGGCCTACATCTGGATCATTTTTATAGAGAGCATATCCACTCAAGTAAAACTTCATTGCCATCCTTCGCATCTGCTTCTTTTCAGCTTGGGTCATTCTTTTAGAGATGGTTCCATCTCATAAATTTTGTTTAATGTCCTTGTACCAAGGTAGTCCTCTAGAAGATAATTTATTGGATATTTCCCCAACATTGTTCCCATAAACCGATTCATCTTACGCCGTGAAGGTGATAACAGGTGGGCCTCTTCTTGAAGGCATACTGATCAATGATGCTGGTATGGCGAATGCATCGGCAAAATCATTTCTATTCCAAGGGATATGCATAAAAGCAATGTCTTCAAACTCTCTCGCCATCTTAACAACGTGGCGGTGGTATGGCAATGGATGTAATTCTTTGGTACTGTACGCTCCTATGGATTGCCTTATGACTAGCTCCGAATCTCTACATACTGCAAACCCTTTGTCACCCATGGATTGAGCCAATTTGAATCTCATTAGGCATCCTTTATATTTTTCAGTGTTGTTGGAGTTGTTAAATTATAGTTTAGTCGCCATGGGGTGCTGATCCCCAGTGATAGATACGAGAACTGCTCTTGCCCCAGCCCCGACGGCGTTTGCTATGTCGTCAAAGTATAATTTCCATAATTGACCCGCATCTTCCTTTTTTGGCTAGATGAATTGCCATGACTTCATTGTCAGGGAAGTATGTTTAAGGGGTTCATAACCTCCCGTCGGTGCTACCAAAAGATGGTCCGCGATTCCCTGCCCTTTGATGGACTTCTAGGATACAAAGACGATGTCGAACTGTTGAAGGATTAGCTGCCACTTAGATAATTGGTAGTTCAATATCGGTTTGCTAAAAATATACTTCAAAGGATCTATGCAGGATATGAGATAGGTTGTGTGATTGTGTAAGTAGTGTTGCAGCCTTATGGAAGCCCATGTCAATGCTCAGCAGGTTCTTTCTATCAGCGTATACTTTTGCTCTCCACTACTGAATCACTTGTTAAGGTAATAAATGACCCTTTCCTTACCCATATCATCCTTCTGCCCCAGTAGGCAGCCCATGGCGTTGGGATTAACTTATATGTACATGAACAATGGGACTCCCTCCCTAGAGGGTACTAGTATGGGTGCTTCAATCAACCTCTTCTGGATGGTGTAAAAAGCCTTTCGACAGTCTTTATTCTATTTCCTGGAGGAGTTCTTTCTCAACAATTTGAAAATGGGTTCACATGTTGCTTTCAACTGAATAAACCAGCTGATAAAATCTATGTCCTAGGAAACCTCGGATTTCCTTCTCAGTTCTCGGGTTGGGAATCTCAGTGAAAGCTCTTATCTTAGCTGGTTCCAATTCGATACCTCGATTGTTTACAAAGATTCCCAAAATTTTACCAGACTTCAAGCCAAACGCAAACGTTGCGGGATTTAGCTTCAAGTTATATTTGTGAAGGTGATCAAACAGCTTCTGGAGATGGGCATAGTGGTTATCTGCCTCTTTGGACTTTACGATGTTATCATCCACATATATTTCTATTTCTTTATGCATCATATCAAGAAACAACACCATCATAGCTCTCTGATAGGTTGCGCCGGCATTGGTGAGGCTGTGACGCCTCCAAATCCGAGTACTTTCAACCCACATATATGGTGCTACACGGTACTCCTACCTATACATTCATTCCATCGAAACAACATCAAAATAATTTTATTTACTACATTCTTATTACAACAGTAATGAATCATTTCCCAGGTTCTGTTAACCAAATACAATCTTTGCTTATCATAGTATAATTTATACAAAATACTAGTCTATTACAGGATAAACTAATTATCCATCTTAGCGTTGCCTTTATCTTTACTAGAACCCTCGGTTCGCTCGGCCTTAGCTGCAATAATATAATTCAAGCAAGAAGTAAGCATAACTAGCTCAGCAAGTCTAGCAATATATAATACAAGTAGCACATCGAGAATTATATGATTATTCTTTAGTAACTGAACAAGTAGTTATATATGAAGTACTATGAAACATTGAATAGCACTTTTCATTCTCATAAAACCATTCCAATGTATATACAGTAACTTAAGAATTTTGAGTAGGTCAAAAGACCATGAACATTCTCTTTTGGTTTTCATTCATGAAAAAGGACAACCCGACACTAAGTTCGTAAGTCTGATATATCTTACAAGCACTTCTAGGTGATCAGCCTATAGTACTCTATGTTGATCAACACTCATCCGTTAAATGTATTTACATTTATGTTTTGGTAACCTCGCTTGCCCATCGAATAATCGATGTAAAATACATTTGTTTATTCGTACTCAGGCTTACCTTTGAATCTGTACCAAACAATTGGCATACGATAGCATTATCAATACTATATCGAAAGACTTGTAAACAAATCAATCAAACTCTTAAGATTAGTCTAGCCGAGTTAAAACTGGCATCGACCCTTTCGTAAAATAATTCATGCATTATATAACATGAATCACAGAAACTTGGCTAACATGAAGGTTAGACAAGCGTTAAGAAACCTTTCCTTCAAGCGTCTTCAATTAAAATTCAACAGTTCTTGGTCTTTACAGTTTCTACATGATATATTCACATAGCACACTGAAATTAGCTACCAAACAATCTAATCACATTGTTTTTACTAACGTCTTTCTCATCTATAACTTAACTGAATTCATTAATAATATTTGTTTTCAGTTATTTACCTCTCCTTACATCTTATTAACGTTCTTACGTTATTAAACCAATACTCAACAACCATTGGTTAAGTATCATAATAATTGAATACTATTTACCTTCTTACACTTTACGTTCCTCGTTTCATTATTAATAAACAACGTTAAATTCCTAAAGTCATCACTATATATGTGATATAGGGATGGTCTTATCATGTATATTAGGTATATACATGTCCCATAATTGTCATACAAATAATTGGGTTCAAAATCAATGTGGTCAACTTTTCTACCTTACCAGCGCTGCGGTGCCATCCTCAGATATACCATTGGTGCTGCGGCGCTAACTAGCAATACCTCAAACCCTTGTCTCGACACTGCGGTGCGAGACTCTTATACATGAGTGGTACTGCGACGCGACTAAGCAATGACCACCTCTACGACCAAGGCCATGAGCGAAGTGTTATAATGCTTGATTACAGTGACTGGCCTAAACCTCGAGCCCTTAAGAAATTTCTAAATTTTCTAGTTCAATTCTTTCCTGACTCCTAAATTGATCGTTATAAGTCAGAATTTGCTCTTTCAAATGCCATTAACTTACATATCTCATATACTTCGATTTCATTCGGACAAAAAGTAGTTTTTAAATTCATTAACAATGAATTCACTATTTAACTTCCTATTACGCGTTCGTTTAACGTTCGTGAACGTTCATAACTCATTTCTTCGTTTTAAGTGAGAATTTGATGATTCTTGAGTCCACGACTCTTAATCATGTTATCATACGATACGCGATCGAAAACCAAGGTTTTTGAGTTAAACGGTGCCTTTTGACTACTAATCCGAGAATTCTACGATTTCGACGTTTAACGTCTAATTTCGTAAATTTTTCCATAACTTCGTTACTCGATATTTATACACCAAATCAAATGGAATCAATCCATTGATTCTTTATCTATACCTAACCAAGCAATATGCACATACCCTATACTTAATGATTTTCAATTTGTCCATCAACAACCAAATCATCGCTTAACGGTTTCTTCGATTAAAACTCACTCAAAAGCTTATGATTATTACTTATACATGGCTTAATAATGTTTTAATCCACTAATATTCATCCTTACACTAGTACAAAACTATAAAAAGACAACACTTAAAAGATGACGTTTTTATAAAAAATGTTATAGTATTTTTTTTCACAACGTTTTTTAACAAAACATTGTAGATACATATGAAAAAACGTTATCTATTTATAAGGGAAATTTTTTATTTTAAATAGATAACGTTTTTTAAAAAAAAACGTTATCTATGTAAAAAACACGGAGAAAAAAAGCGTGATTAAACAAAAACTTAAAATTAAAACGCGGAGTTGAGCTTGTCATAGTTATATGTCTTTCTCTTCTCTCTCTCGCTCACAAAACCAAAACCCTATTTATCGATCTCTGCTGCCGCCAAAGTTTCACCCATCTCAAGTCGGCGACGTCTATGTTCACTAAGCTTAAACTTGGCTTGCCTGGTTCTCAATCACAGAGAGAGAAATTGGAATTTCTCTAGAGGATAAGAATGTGTACCCACTAAAGGTTTTAGTGTCAGCTGGGGCCAAGAGGGGTTTCTCTGACACCACTGATGCTGGTTCTGGCAAGTGGGTGTTCTCTGTTAATGGTGGAGCCGAGGTTGATTTGGCCAAAATCGGGCCTTTTTTGTCTCCACGAAGTGTCAGAGGTGGAAAGATTATTGGGGTTGGTGGGTCTGAGAGTAACACTCATGCTTCTATTATGGCTTCCAATGTTGTGAAAGAGGTTGTTCCACCGATGCGTACAGGAAAGCCAAAAGCCGAAAGCCAAGTCTTGGGAGAAGAAACCTCGTAATTCAAATTGCAAATGGTCATGGGGTTCCTCTAAATGCAAAGTAAATTTTCTTTTATTTGCCTAATTTTGGTTTCTTAAGCGATTGGTGGAAGTAATTACCATGGTTAAATTCTTTCTATTTGTTTGTTTTGCTTTTTGTTCATCATCTTCTTTGTGGTCTTTGAAATTATCGATATTGTGTCGATATTCTTGTTTTTTTTTCTTTCACGGGTATCTTTGTGCCATACTTGCTCTTCCTATCATTATGGTGTAGGTTAATAGCTTACAAAGAACCTTACATAATTATTTTTCTAAATTAAGTTTGGATCATCTCAACTTTTGATTTTCTCTAACGTATTGATATGTCTTGATAGGTTCCAATGAGGAAAAATAAAAAGGGTTAATAAGATAGGGAATTTCAAATTTAAAGTTATCTTGTTGTCTATTTTACTAGAGCTTGTGAAAAAGGTGGCTCGAGTATAGAGATGTATCCTTTTTATCATTTAGATATAGTGTATAATTAAGATATCATATGTATGTATGCATCTGCCTAGTTGATGCTACTTCCTCTGCCTTTTATTTTCTTCTTCAATTAATATACTAAGAGTCTAGGTATTCTTCGTAATATATTGAGTAAGTTACTTGGGAGAGAAATTAGTTAATTTTCGTCACTCTTGAAGATATAGTAAAATTTAAGCCATTTTTATCTTGTGTTTGAACAGGGCACGGGTAGTAGGATGGCCTCCAATTTGATCTTTTCAAAAGAATTCCATGGCTATTAGTCTTCCTAAGATTGATGATGATTTGGGATCAAGTTGTTTTTATGTCAAAGTCAGTATAGATGGTGCACCTTACCTGAGGAAAGTTGATCTCAAGACCTACTCCAGTTATTTGGAACTATCTTTTAGCAAAACACTGATTTGACAAAGGCCAAAATTACCTTTAGTGTCAAACACTGCATTTCTGGAAGAATGTGGTCATTGAATGCACAGCCACTGATTTGACAAAGGCCAAAAATTATTTTGAACACAATGGTAAGCTTTTAAGAATTCTATTGCATTATATTGGTTATTCATATAGCCTTCACAAACTGCTAGATAATGTTTGTATGTTTATCTTTATTTCTACAAGTGACCATGTTTTATGTGTATTGTGAACAAAAGTTTGAGTTAGCTTTCTACAATTGTTTTGCTAAATATGAAAAAAAAAAATTGTAGCATGGAAAGATCATCAACATATTACTAATGTTGTTGGATGGGAAATCAACAGAGGGAAAAAGGTTTCTCGGTGCATTACTCTTGCTAAATCTATGGATCCTACTAGGTGTGTTGTTAGTTTCATCACTTCATAGCACAATGTTGTTATTATGTATTTTCCTTAACCTTTAGAGGCAAAGCTACAGGTTAGCTGTATCATCTGCAGATTTGAATTTAAAACTAATGAGATGACGAGCTTTGCCATTGTAATAACCTGATATTTTCTATATAATTAAATCAGAAATTTTGCGTATAATTTTTTTTTATTATTTTAAAGGTAAGGGTATGTGCAAGATGATGTGTATATATTTATGTGATGAATATAAAATATATTTAATACATGAATAGTTTTAAATAATTTTATTTTAGAATTATTGATCATTATAAATTATATTCTTATACTAATTAATTTTACATAGAAAATGTTTTTAATATTTATTTTTCATGAAAATATGATTTTATATTGTTTAAATAATATATGAAATGATTATAGAATTATTATAATAATTATTTTAGTATATGAATTTATTTTAGAATAATTAAGTTAATTAATTAACTTAATTAATAATGTTATATATGACTGATAAATCATATATGGAATCCAAATCCTAATTTTGGATTTTTGATCAAGGAATGAGAATAATATTATTATATTATTATTTGTCAATGTTATAGATATGTGTATTATGTGTGTAAGGTTAATGTATGGAACAGTTTTAATGTTACTGATAAACCTAATTTTGGTTTTGGAACAAGGAATGATGATAATAATATAATATTAATTATATTTTGATTTTTCTGTGCTATAAATATGTACTGTATGTATGCATTGTTAATAATTGGTCAATGATGGTGCAGTATTTGAAAACCCTAGTTTGAAGTCAAATGAGACTTTAAAATCTATCTAAGTAAATATGTTATATAATATTTATTATAATATTATGTATATTTCAGTACCATAAATATGTACTGTATGTGTGTAATATTAATTTATGAAATAGTTTTGATGGAACAGTAGAAAACCCTAATATTAAGCTGTTAAACCCTAATTTAAAAGTTGAATGCCAGCTTAAGACTGTTATGTAATCATGTTAACGTGGGTAATGGCCGGTATTAAAGGTATTAACCCTAATTAGGGAGAATCTTAATTATTCAAAACCCTAAATTTTTTTAGTATAAACCCTTGTTATTTTTTGGAATTATAAACCCTAATTTGCTTATGGTAAACCCTAATCGCTAAATTGGGAAGTGTAATGCTAATTAGTGTCTCTTAAACTTAATTAGCAAAGTGCTAAGTAATTAAAATCCTAATTGATTAAGAAACCCTAATTATAATTTTTAGAAACTAAATATTTTTATTTTAAACCCTAAATTGAAATCCTACAATTTTTGTGTTAAACCTTAGGGTTAAACCCTAAGGGTCAAACCCTAAGGGTTTGCCATGTTACAACTTTGCCATTAAAACCAAAAGCCAAATGACAAGAATACCCTTTTGAGCATTATTGAAGCTAACTTGTATTTTGGACAACACTTTAGTTGGTGACCTACCAAGGTTGACAATGTGACTTAATTGCTAGCAACTCAGCCAATTTATTAACCAACATTCATTGTATTACATGATATATAGATTTAAGGAGAGAGAAATATCATTTGATAGTCTCTTTTGTACATAAACTCCCAACCAAGTCTTTATCTCCCAAAACCCACGAAATTTATTGCTAGACCAGTCCCAAACAAAGCCCCACTAACACACATCACAAATCAGTAGTCTAGAAATTAGATTTGCTAATTTAAAGGTAAAAACCCTAGCTTGAAATCTGATCTTGATCAATGTGTTAGATGTTAGAATTTTATGTTAAAACATGTTGTTTATAGTGTTAGTAAGTGATATAGGTTGATAGATGTTGGATCCATAACATCAATAAGCTCAGATCTAGTGTTTTTGTAAATCTGGAAAATTTTCATTTTTTGTTCTGACAACGAATGTCAGAGGCTGTAGATCTCATTATGTTGTGCGTTTTTGTTGTTTAAATGTGTGACGTGGTAGTCTGCTATGAGATCTTTGCCATGGAACTTGAATTATGGTCATATCTGTTATAGAATTAAAGTTATTAAGAGTCAAAGTGGGTTGGCCAAGATTGACCGTTTGCTTCGGGCAAATCCATTGCCCGGAAACACTGATGTTGTTTTTGCAGGCGCTTGATTTTATTGTTGTTTAGTGTTTTGATCATGTTGTTGTCTGGTGGTTGTAGACTGACATAAAGACTACCTTCTAAAGCCTTTATATGACTTAGATCCTTAACAGAATCAAACTTAATGATGGTCAAACTTAGGTAGCCAAAACTGCTCAAAAACATTTCTGGAAAACCCAAAATGTTCAAGAACAGTTCCGGGAAGGTACTTTGACTGGCATGTATCTTGAAATTTTGTTGATGTTATATGTGTTTTAAGTATTATATCTCTTCAATTACATGTCATCTACACACTTAAAGTGTTAGATCACATAAAGCAGACATGTAGTGCATGATATAATGATCGAAAGTAGGACCCTTGAGTTTCTAGGCAACCTAGAACCTCAAGAATATGTCTGACAAGATTTTTTATTGCTTATAACTCTCTGAGCTGTTATGTGTTGGCCATGAACTTTATTGATGATGATAATATTACATTTGTACTGCATTATAAACACTTTACTCGGGCCAGAACACCTTAGGAGCATGGATCAAATGAGATGGTCAAAGTAGTACCCTTGGGTTACTGATTATGCATTTCTAGGTTTCAGGATGAACACGAAGAACACCTATAGCGGCAGATTACGTCGCTTATAAAGCGATCTTAATGACACTTTATTTATAAAATTATTATTTTTATTAAATAAATAGAAAAAAATAGTTTTAAATTATTAAAATATAAAATAAATTACTAAAATTATTTTAAAATTTAAAATCGATAATTAGTTTTTAATATATTTTATAAATATTAAATATTTTTAAAATATTAAAGGTATTTAATTTATTTAATTATTATATTAAATAAATTATTTAAAAATGATTTTAATACTTGAAAAATTATTTAAAATTATATTATATTATAAGAAAATATTTTAAGTTATTATCTATAACTTTTAATATTTTGTGATGAAATTTCATTATTAAATTAATATTAATGATATTTAAGTTATTTAATAAATGTATTAAATAAATTATGTAAAATAGAATTAATGATTTAAAAATCATTTAAAGTATTATAAAAATATTTTAAGTTATAAAATATAACTTTTGATATTTTGTCATGAAAAATGTTAATATTTTAATATTAAAGATATTAGATTTATTTAATGTTTATATTAAATAAATTAGTTTTAAAAATGATTTTAATATTATAAAAATCATTTTAAATGAAAATAAAGTGTTTAAGAATATTTGAAGTTATAAAATATAACTTTTAATATTTAAAAGATAATTTTATTAATAATTTAATATTAATGATATTAATTTAATAATAAATAATATTAAGTTTATTTAATAATTATATTAAATAAATAGTTTAAAAATGGTTTTATTTATTTAAAAAGGATATAAATGAATTAAAAATATTTTAAGTTATACTTAATGACTTTTAATATTTTGAGGAATAGTACGTTAATATTTTAATATTAATGGTAATCATTTAAAATGATTTTAAACGCTTTTAAAAATCATTTAAGGGTAATATTAATACTTTAAAAGTATTTTAAGTTATTATAAATAACTTTTATATGTTGGCAATGGTTTCATTAATAGTTAAATATTAATTAAATATTAATGATAATAGAATTATTTGATATTTAAATCATTTTATAATGATTTTGTTTGAAAATTTAGAATAAATTATAATAATTGTTTAAAATTATCGCAAGTCATTTAAAAATGTTATGAAAGTGTTATTTAAATAGTCTAAATAGATATTGAACTTCGATATAGAGTCTTAGACTCGATAATTACCTCGATAAAAGCGCTTTCAAGATGCCGTATGCATTTCAAAAATTGATCTGGACTTGCATAATGTGTCTGTATATGTGTTTATTTGTGATTTAATGACTGTGAAACATGTGTGACAATGTGATTAGGTTATGTGCTGACTGTAATAAGCAGTACTATGTGTTATGATATGTGATTCTAATCGATAGAATGATCTTATTAATGATAGGTTTCGGTATAAAAGATAAAATTAGTTGTGTATTGTAAGCAGCAGACCAGGCAAGTATCCTACCTTTGCATTTTCTTAATGCAATGGACATGAGTAAGAATGTTTCAGAATTATATTATTATTATGCTAGATTATTAAACCTATTGTGATATATTCTATATCCGATCATTGTTTATCAACATGATATTATATTATATAATTCAGATATATATTATGTTCGTTAATTTCTAAATATGGTTATTTAAGTGTCCCCACTTGGATAATCATTATATTTAATCACATGTTGATATATATATATATATATATATATATATATATATATATATATATATATATATAGCAGGATCAAAGAGCATTCCCTTATCTAGCATTCTTCCTTAAATAACACTTCTTTATTAAAAGCGACGTTGTTTTGGAGGTTCTTAAAAGAGAGTGATCCCACTTGCTTTTCTTTTATTTACAAAAATGCCACCCGCGACCCCAATTATTTTTTAAAAGAACCTCCAAAATGACGTCGTTTTAATAAAGGAATGTTATTTAAGGAGGAATGCTAGATAAGAGGAATGCTCTTTATCCTTGCTCTCTCTCTCTCTCTCTAAAATATATATATATATATATATATATATATATATATATATATATTGATCCCCAGTATGAATACAATAAAAGCCGTCTAAGCTATTTGACCTAGCTAGACACAGATTCATAAATATTGTTGAATATGATAAAACTCTTATGTATCCAATCAAATTGTTTTGGTTTGGATTCTTGACTAATTATGAACATCCCGAACATGGGAAAATTTTTATGCGCCAAGGCAGACAAAGGATGAACGATAATATCGTTCTTGCAATGTAGTATTGATCAATATAGGGTCCATTGGATGTACACCCTCGTGCCCGTAAGTTATGACGGTTTGCAAATGAAGTTTTGTCTAACCTTTTCAAAAAAAGAAAACAATGTTCATAGTCTGTCTACTACCCTATTTATATATATATATATATATATATATATATATATATATATATATATATATATATATATTCAAAGACATAGTTTCAAAAATTTTGATATAGAAATAATATATGGTTATGATTGGTTCAGTTTACTTCACAACTATTGATTTGTTGTAGAAGTGATGTACAAAGAAAATATTTATTTCTTTCAGCTAATTATATTTATAATTGTTATTACTTGTTGGGCACTCAAATGCTCATCCTTGCTTAATTTAAATGTTTTCAGCTTAGTGTGAACAGCTAGAAGGTTTGGCCAAGAACAAGTGAAAAGGAAAGCAAACAGAATAACTGTTAATGATATCTTTTGTAATAATTAGACAATATTTTAGACCATGATATTTGTTATCTATCATGTAATATATTATAGTAAAGGTTGCGTACTTGGGATTAGAATCTGATAAATGTAAGATAAGTTTGATATTTATATTATTATTATTAGTATTAGTATTATTCCGCTCATAGAAATGGTATCGTAAAGCACCGAGTTCGGGTTTCAAGTACCTAAATTTGAGTGCGTTACAGCCATCATTGGACCTGAATTTCTTGTCTGCTATCAAGTGCCTTCTCCTAGGAAAAGGTACCCTAGGATGTCAGGTGGCTCATATGCTTATGGTTGTTTGAGAATTCAAGATAAATTCTCATTCTAATGTTTTGTACTTTTTTTTGATGAAAAGTTATATCATTTTAGGCTTGGGGTGTTCGCAAAATTACACTAGTCGACAGTGGCAAGGTAACTATGTCTAATCCCTCTATACATTAAATGACTGCCTCAATGGTGGTGAATTTAAGACCATGGCAGCCATTAAAAGTCTGGAGCAAATCTTTCCTGCAGTGGTAATTAATTTGCTCCTGCAGCTTTTCACACCAAATCTTATCATAAAATAAGTGACATTGGCTCAGGAAGTTGAAGGCATTATAATGGCTATACCTATACCTGGGCATCCCAGTCAAGAAGAGAATAGTGTGCTTTAGGATTGCAGACGGCTACAGGATTTGAAAAATATACTACCAAGTAAATGAACATAGCAATAACTTACAAAATAGACAGACTTGCATTTATTTTGGCCATATTTTCAATGTTGATATCATATATTTTGTGGATGTAATCAAATTCACAATTCAATATAGTAGTAATTTATATTGAAAAGTGAATTTGAGATGTATATATGGATAGTTTGGTATATATTTTGTGGATGCATTAATTTGAAACTGTAAACGAATGGTATTATTGGGATGTATTTTGAATGGTTGATACATTTTGGCTTTAAATTTAAATGAGAATTTAGACCTTTTAGCTATATATCATGGCATTAGCATATTGTAGGTGCATTGGTAATATAGGTGAAACATAACTTTTTTTTCTTTTTTTTATCTACAATATTTTAAAAATGTTGTATATTTGTATAAATAAATGACACTTTCTAAATAGATGACACATTATAAACGTTGTGTAAATGTGCCTAAACGTTGTCCAATATATTAAAATACAACATTTTTAGCCAGAAAACATTGTGGAATCATACCTTCTACAACGTTTTCAAGCATCTACTAATTTATGAAAAACAAATCTACAACGTTTTTTCTTAAAAAAATGTTGTATAATGTGTCTAACTATAACGTTTTAAAAACGTTGTGTAAGGGTGTCAAATAGATGACACCCTTAACCACGACATTTTTTTGATTGAAACCATAACATTTTTTTCGCGTTATCTATTTACTATTTTGTAGTAGTGTTATTACTCCGGAAGAGACATGCTCCACCAATCCATACTTCTCTAACAAAAATAAATAGAAAAGGATCGAAGATTAGGTTTTACGTATTATTACCTTAACGTTCTTCGCGTTCTTGACTAAAGCTTGTATACTTTGTTTTTGCTTCCTCTTGATTACTTGTTAATAGTCATTTCTCTCTCTCAATATATTGGTTCAAGTTTGAAAAAAAGACTAATGAACCAACTTAAGCTTCCTTTATATAGAAAATCAAATGGAGGGTAAAATGGTCAATATGCCCACCTCCTTACTATTCATTACTTAGCCACCAAGTAAATCACGTTACTTGGCCACCAAGTGGCTGGGCCACATGCTCCATCGGGTCCCACATGGGTTGCCCCATGGGTTTTACCCATTCGGTGATCCATCGGTTCGACCCACAGTTTGATTCCTTGGTTTAGGCTTAGAATTAATTATAATCGAGCCTATCTTGGGCTTGATTTAACCTAACATTAGGCTTGACATAAATCCATGTCCAATTGGAATTAACAAAGTACAATTACTAAAGTCCATTAAGAACTAATCGTATTCTACTCGCACAATTCTCGTATTCTCTTCGTGTATAGCTTGTACAATATTCGTATTATACGTCGTAATAATCTTCATACTATACTCGTATAATAACTAGTATCATACTCATATTTCTTACGTATAATAACCATAATCATTATATATACTCACTTAATTCTCAGAACTCACTTTTCCTAACCCTTAGATTTTAAGTCCGCGGGCGAAAACTTCGTTTGCCATAACTAAAATATTATTGAATATTCCATCTCGTCTTAGAATTCTATCATTACGCGTTTCTCAGAAATTCATAATTAATTCCCTAGCAGAAATAGATGAATAGTATTTTTACGAAAATTTCTCGGAAAACTATTATTTCCGTCTTGGAAATTCATAACAATTAATCCTAGCACATAGCCAGAATCCTAACCACATCCGCACATTCTACGTCATGGAATGACCTTCAAACAGCTTACTCACATAAATAAACAATTAAATTCATTTAATTCAAATAATCAAATAAGAATTTAATTCACATAAATCCGATTTTTGTCGGGCGTTACATTCTCCCCCCCCCCCCCCCTTATAAGGATTCTGTCCCCAGAATCTCGATACAATTACATAAACAAATGAGGAAATTTTCCCTTTATTTTACTCTCGATTTCCCACGTTGCTTCTTCGGCATTGTGGTTCCTCCAAATTACCTTCACCGAAGGTATTATCTTATTTCTCAAGACCTTGTTCCTTCCTATCAACAATCTGAATTGGAAGTTCTTTATATGTTAAGTCTTTTTCTATCAGAATAGATTCATACTCTATTACGTGTTTATAGTCCGGTTTATAAGGACGCAATACTGACACGTGAAACACATTGTGTATTCATTTTTCATCTCTAGAGGTAAAGCTACTTCGTAAGCTACCTCTCCTACCCTTCTTAAAATTTCAAAAGGTCCTATAAACCTTGGACTGAACTTCCCTTTCTTTCCAAAAAGTATCTTCCCTTTCCAAGGCGATACCTTCAAAAAGACATACGACCCTACCTCAAACTCCCTCTTCTCACGGTGAGGATATGCATACTTCTTTTATCTATCTTGAGCCACTACCAATCGAGTACGTATTAACTTTACCATGTCTGTCGTTTGTTGTACCATCTCAGGTCCCAACATTCGAAGTTCACCTACTTCATCCCATCACAGTGGAGTTCTGCACTTCCTTCTCATATTATCTCTTCTTTTAACTCGGAATTATCTGGACCCCAAATTCTTCCTTCAAAATGAAGTAACCCTTCCTTATTAAGGTTATACTTAGTCTTCTCTTCATTCCCTATTCTCTTCTTCACTCGCTTGCATTCCTCATTACTTAGTTATACTTCTCATTCCACTATTGTTGGTTGAGTCTCCATTGTGAATAACATCTATACCACTTCACTCGATAATTTAACTTCTAGCTCCATTCTTGCCATCTCCATTATTAACTAATTCTGAGTCATTAACATTAATAGCTTTTCCCTACCCTTCCTACTTAACATTTCGGCCACTACATTTGCTTTCCCCGGATGATATAAGATATCACAATCATAATCTTTTATCAATTCTAACCACCTTCTCTGCCTCATATTCAACTCCTTCTGTGTGAAGATATATTTTAGACTTTTATGGTCCGTGTATATCTCACACTTCTTCCCGTATAGATAATGTCTCCATATTTTTAATGCAAAAACTACTGCTGCCAATTCTAGGTCATGAGTAGGATAGACCTTCTCATAATCCTTTAACTGACATGACGCATACGCAATGACCTTGCCATACTGCATGAGCATGCAACCCAGTCCTCTATGCGAAGCATCGTTATAAACTATAAAATTCCCCGTATCATCTGATAAGGATAATACAGGTGCCTCACTTAACTTCCTTTTTAGTTCCTGAAAACTATTTTCACACTTCTCAGTCAACACATACTTTACTGACTTCCTCGTAAAATTCGTCAAAGGAATAGCTATTTTAGAAAAGTCATTCACACTTAATGAATTTCGCATACAATTTCTCTCTCCGTAGTGTTTCCAACACTATCCTCAAATGTTCAGCGTGATCTTCTGGCGTCTTAAAATAGACTAGAATATCATTAATGAACATTACGACAAACTTGTCCAAATATTGTTTGAACACTCTGTGATGCTAATGGTACTCTCAACCATAGAACCTCACAAAGGTACCTATCAATTTGCCACCAACTTGCTCGGCGTCCCCTACGGAAAGTCTGGCTTCGGTAAATTAGTCAACTCGAATGACATAACCAAACACTCATAATAACCATAACAACTTCTGAACGCCGTCTTAGGTACATCCTCCTTCTTTACTTTCAACTGATGATACCCCGTATGCAAATCTATCTTAGAAAAATACTTTTCCCCTTTCAACTGATCAAATAGATCATCGATCATGGGCAATGGGTATTTATTCTTAACTGTTAACTTGTTCAACTCTCGATAGCCGACACAAAGTCGTAACGACCCATCCTTCTTCTTTACAAATAATATTGGTGCTCCCACTCTTTGGGTATCCACAACATGGCATATGTATCCTATACACCCCTTTCTCAACATCTTCCTAGCTTGTGTCATGGTTGGATAACAAGGGACCCCCGGTGATTTAATAAAATAATTGAGTTGGCTCAATGCATCATGCTCGCATCCATGAGTAACGAGCTTCAGTGTCAGCATAAAACTATGGATACTCTTACTATACTATTGCACATCAAGTAGTTGATGGTGAGGAAAGTAGGACTAATAGATATCAGATATCTAAGGAGCTCTTCCGATCTAGAATGACCAACGACACTACAGTACAGACACATGTCCTAAACATGATCAATTTGATTGAACAATTAGGACAACATGTTTTTTCATGGATGGAGAGTTGAGCCAAGATTTTATCTTGCAATTACTCCTGGACTCCTTCTCACAATTATTGTGAATTTTTCATATGAACAAGCTAGATATCAGCCTCGCTGATTTGCTTAACATGTTGAAAAATGTTGAGAGTCACTTTCCAACCAAGAAAGACCAAGTCTTACTGGTAGGGGCCAAAGGATCTTCTAAGAAGAAGAACGATTCTAAGAAGGTAAATAAAGAAAGGCAAAAACAAAGGATAATAAGAACAAAACTTATACGGATAGCAAAGGAGTTTGCTTCCACTGAAATAAGCCTAGACACTGGAAAAGAAAATGTAAGAAGCATCTTACAAAGGCTAACTAGAAGAAGCTTAGTGAAGTTTCAGTTATAAATATAATTTTGTTCATGATTTAAAATAAATTTTTCTTTAAGTTAAGGTTCTATTTGGGTATTGAATACCGACTTTGGTTATCATAAATATAGATTTATGAAGGGACCAAGCAGAAGTAGAAAGCTAAAGAAAGATAAGTAATACTATGTGTAGGAAATGAAGCAAATGTTACTGCATTAGCCATAGAAACTTATAGTTTAGCATTACCTACGAGCAAATCTATTAAGTCAATCAGTTGTTATTGTATTCCAGTAATTGTTAGAAACATTATTTCCATTTTGTTGTTAGACAATAAAATCTTTGGTATTATATTTAAGAACAATTGTTGTTCTAATTATAATAATAATGTTTTGTATAGAATTGGAATATTACATAATGGATTTTGTATACTTGACTTACGTGAAAAATTATTTTGCAAATTGAACAAACTAGTATAAGAAAAGGAGATGATCATTCAAATAGTTGAATGTTTGTATTTGATGAAATATAAGTATGAATTATTTGAAAGGTTCAAAGAATTTAGAAGTGAAACAAATTGGTAAAGTATTAGGATTCTTTGATCGGATCAGGGAAGGAATACTTGTGCAATGAGTTTCTAAATCATCTCAAATGGTTTTCTCACAATGGACGCCTCCTGATACAAAATAATTGATTGATGTATCTGAAAGGAAAAATCGTACCTTGTTGGACATTGTGTGGTCATAATTATTTTACTGACATTCCAGTATCCTTCTGGGGTCATGCCCTAGAAATGGTTTCATATCTACGAAAAGGTAACCTCAAAATCCGGCCCCAAGACTGTATAAAAGTTATGGATAGGGAGGATTCCTAATTTGAATTACGTTAAGATAAGGGGTTGTCCAACTTATGTGAAAAGGTTTCAAAGGGATAAGTTTGGGACAAGATTTGACAAGTACAAATTTGTGGGACATCCTAAAGTAAGTTTAGGGTATATGTTCTATAATCTTACTTAGCAAAAAGTGTTTGTTGCGAAACATACTGCCTTCTAAGATAAAGATGTTTATCATTAAAGGGGCTAGTGGGAAGATAATAAATCTTGAAGAGTTCAAGAACCACAAAATACTATAAGTCAAATAAGAGGAACGTGTAGATAGAACTATTGTACCACAACTGAATCATAAATCTGGAATAGTACCAAAGATACTTAGGAGGTATGAATTCATAATAGATGATAATGATGATGTACACATCATAGATAATGATGATCCAGTTACATATAATGAGGTAAGAGTTGTAGACACTCATAGAAATGGATTGATGCAAGCTTCTCAAATATGGAACATTCGTTTTGATGAGACAATCAAAAGAGTTTGATTTTATCAAAAAGAAGAATGAACCTAGTGTATACAAAAGGGTCAGTGGGAGCGTCATGACATTTCTAGTATTATATGTTGATATATTACGGATAAGGAATGACATATTAATGCTACAATCAGTAAAGATAAAGTTGTCTAAACATTCCTCCATGAATGATTTGGAAAGAGTATCTTAATTGGGGACACAAATCTATATAGATAGATTCAAGAGGATGCTCGACTTAACCCAAGGAACGTATATTCATTTGATGCTAAAGTCATTTAGCATGGCAGCTAAAGTTGTTTAGCATGGAAAACTATAAGAGTTATCTCATGTTGATGAGCCATGGAGTGTATCTCTCTTAATAGTCTACATAGACTCATAAAAGAGAGATCGCATGAGTAACTATCATCTATGCAATGAAATGTATGAGACCTGATGTTGATCAGTCATATTCTGGAGAAGTTCACTATGAGATAGTGAAAAACATCTAAGTACTTAACCAGCACTAAGGATATGATCATACTCATGGTGGGTCTAAATTAAAACTAGAGGGCTTATCAGACTCATGTTTTTCAGACAGACCAAGACGACAAAAAATCCACTTTATGGTAAAGTGTTACCTTGAACGGTGGTGCAGTGAATTGGAAAGGTTTCAAATAGCAAAAAGTTACTAGTTTAGTGATAAAGACAAAGTATATAACTATAAATGAAGCTAAAAGTTGATTGTTTGGATGAAAAGTTCATTACAGAACTAGGAATAGTTCCTAAGTCTCACCTTAGATCTAAACATGTGGTGTGGCACTTTCATTTGATTATAGGAATCATTGAAAGATGGAAAATTACTATAGAGATAGTGGACTCTCAAGAACAAAATTACATATCCATTAACTAAAGCTTATCCAACAGCAGGATAATCGTCACTTAGAGAAGAAGGGTATAAGATACCATGACGATTGGCTTTAGTGCAAGTAGGAGATTGAAAGTAGTATGCATACAAGCCAATCATGTTTGATGATAAAGCATATACTTTATAACAATCTTATTCATTTATTAATAAAAAGTATTAATTTATTAAAGGCTTTTAATTATCTACATGATGTTGTTTTATAATATGTGATAAACACATAGTTTTAAGCAATGCTTTTAGAATAATGATGATGATCATTCTAATGAGATCTAAATTCTTAGAAAGCTTAAAACTAAAATAGTTCCCAATCGTTGGATTACTAAATTAGGGATTAGTGAATCCGGATAGATTGGTATATACGTTGCTTGCTCATTTGATGAGGATGATTGATGTCATGATCATTTGTGTGGAGACACTAAAGCAAGTATGTAGGTACTTATTAGAGAATAAGTTCACTGAATGTGGCTCACCAAGGAATACCTAATGGAGTTTTACTTACCTGTCAATAGGAATTCTTGTAATGATAGTAGTACAAGTGATCATTGGACTGGAGATCATCATAGTATCTTGTGTATGATGAGTTATACTTTGACTTATTCCTTAAGACCCTTAGGGTATATCAAAGGGTATGCTTGGGTATAATAAGTTATACATAGAGATAATGTATGATCAATAAAGAATCTACCACTTATAGTAAAAGAAGAGAAATGTCATATGTGATTCGATAAATGACAACCCAAAGAGTCCTTGGCCAATAGTAATGAAATTAGAAAGGAGTTTCTAATTTGTATTATTTGAGTTGTGCATTTAAGAGTTAAATACATATAATTAAATAAAATAAGACTTAATTAATAAATATAAATTAATAAGAGGAGTCTTATTATTATTATTACTATTATTATTATTTAATTCCTAAAGGAGTTTGAGAATTAATTAATAAAAGTACTCTCATATATTCCTAATAAGATTAGGAGGTTAAATTAATTAAAAGAGTATTATTAATTATCGCTAATAAGATTAGGGAGCTTAATTAATTAAAGGAATTTAATTAATTAAATAATGCCCTATTTTCTAATTAGATTAGAAGGGTTAACTAATATCTGTATAAGAGGAGTCTTATATCAGATATCTATAGACGTGATTTCAATTGTTGAAGAGTAGGCTCTTTTCTATGAGAGATAGAAAAATTAGAGTTTTGCCAAACACCCATCTTTTTGAATTTTTCTTCTTCCTTGGTGGATCACCTCTAGCTAGAGGCCAAACATTGGGTGGCTAACGTTGATCAAAGGAAGGAACCAAACCCGGTGGATTCAAGTTGAACGCGAAAGGGAGGTGAACTTGTACCTGGGGAAGCTCGAATCTTCAAGGGTATGATTCTTGTTCTTTATCTTTTCGTTTAATTAATAATTATGCACGCATAAAGGATGATCCGAGTATATGGTTTGTAAAAATTTAAAACTCTAATTTTCTATGCTTCCGCTTATTTTGTGTAATTTGATTGCGTTCATGAATATTACAATTTTGTGCAATTTAAATTTGTTGTATAAAATTTTAAAAAAAAAATTCATTGGCGAAATCTATTTTCGGTAAACATTTTTTTTTATTTTGATGAGTCTGTGGCTGACTTTATTTTCAAAAGCAGTTCCGTGAATCATGTACATGATGCATGTTCAGGAGATTAGTAATCATGTTTCTAGAATAATGATTCATGATTACTATATATAATGATTCATGATGGCTTGATTAATATATATATATAAGAATCATGTTATCATGTTTTTTTTTAAAAAACGGTAATGTGATTCATATGTTTTCTTATGATTACTTATATATTATATATATAATATATATATTGAAATATATATATATATATATATATATATTATTCTTAATTATTTTATAATTAAAATAAAATATTTATTTTAATTTTAAAATTAGATTTCATGCCAATTAATTAGAGTTGGAATTGAATTCTATGATAACTAATTGGAGTTGAAATTGGATTCCATTTTTTCTTTAAAATAAAGGAGTTTATTTGTGAATAGAAAAGTGAATCTATGTTTCCTTAAATAAAAGAGTTTATTTAGATATGGAATAAGATTTCATATTATTCAAAATAAAGAAGTTTATTTATGAATAGGAAAGAAAATCTGTGTTTCCTTAAATAAAGGAGTTTATTTAGATATGAAATAAGATTTCATATTATCCAAAATAAATGACTCGGAATTGGAATTGGATTCCATAATTAATTATCCATAACTAAGGGTTAAACTCTAAGGGTTTGCCAAGTTACAAAACTGCCATTAAAATTATGATCAAAAAGACCAATATACCCTCCTTTGCATTATTGTATGTAACTTGTCAAACTTGCCAAAACTTTAGTTGGTGACCAACTAAACTCAGCCATGTGACTTAAATTAGAAAATATCATCCTCAAATATCAGCCAATTCATTTCATTCAAGTCATATATATAGAATTGGATAGAGAAAAATCATTTTCAAGCTCATTTGTGCTCATACCCACAACCAAAGCTCTCTCTCTCTAAACATACGAAAACCTTTAGCATTTCAGTCCCCAAAACAAGCCCCACTACCTCCACTAACAAATCAGAAGCCTAGAATCAAAATTGTTCAAAGTGAGGTATAAAACCCTAACCTAAAATATGATCTTGCTAGATGTGTTAGAAGTTATGATTTTGTTTTGTAATATGTTGTTTGTAGTATAAATAGTTGATCTGGGTTGGTATCTTGTAGATCTATAACATCTAAGTGCACGAATTTAAAGTTTTTCAAAATCTGGAAAAGTTTTAAAATGTTGTCTGACAAGTAAATGTCATGGCTTCTAGATCAGTGTGTGTTAGCTTTTTGTTGTATTTTATGTTATAGATTTGTTCTATGCCATGTGGACTATGATCTGGGACTTGAAACAGTGTCAGATCATGTCTAGATTTCATTTTATAAGCAGTCAAACATGGTTGATTGACCATAACCAAACTGGTTTCTAGGTAACCCAGATTTCCAGAATGGTCTGACAGTCGTTTTGCAAGCCTTTGATCTTGCTACTTGTGACGCCCCCAAAAATAGGTATACATCACCCATCTTGAGTCGCCAAATACATAGTACAGAATACAAATACAAACTTAATTATACAACCATCGTGTAATATTCGACAATACATAAACTGAGAGTTTTAATAGGAATATTGTCATCTAGACAATATCCACACTCAAAGGAGTCCTCATTATATTTATTGTCACACTATTTATCAGAATAGTGAGGACTACTAATGCTATCATCTGGACGGTCACTCCTTTCCCCGACTCGTCCCAGCTATATTCTCATTTCTTGAAGAGAACAGTGAAAGAAAGGGTGAGCTCAACTAGCCCAGTAAAAAATATTATGACTATGATAATGCAGAATAAATTATCAATAGTCTTCAACAATGTTAAACTGATAAAATACAATAGACATCAAGTTTAACTGTAGCGGAACAAGCAATCCATTAGAAGAGTCAAGTAGAGAATAAAATCTACTATCTTCTATGGTATAAAATGTTTTCATTATTTTTTATCGCTGAGACTCAGCTTAATAAATAAAACACATCATGTAATCATCCTTGTACTACGGGCCAAGGATATTCATTAAATCATCAATGGTCATGACTATACCGAACAATCCCTGGTCATAATCATGCCAAAAACTGTCCATCAATGCATTACAAGCCACTGAGGACTTTTACCATATCATTTATAATATTACAGGTCATGATTATACCGAATGATCCCTGGTCATAATCATACTAAGTCCATCTATGCACGTAAGCCAAAGATGACTTTCATTATAATATAAGCATGAGGATGATGACAATGACATAATAATTCAATAAAACAAGTTCAAGAATTAATTTATCCAAAAATTAATAACGTCCAAATTGTCAACATGATACTTCCTTGTGGAGTAAAATTCAAGAATGCTCAGAAGAATATTTCCATGAAAAGATACTGGATGAAGTGCAAATATCAAGGATATTCCACTAATTTCATGGAGTATAGAAGCCAAAACTTTAACCAACTGAGTATAATGGATTTTCACCCGCCATGCGGTAATCCACGTATATAGATCATTTCCAAAATTTAATAAGGAATGAATACAAAGGATCATTCACCATGTATGTGGTAATCCACATGTATTAAAAGTTATTCCAATGTAATAATAAAGAATGGAATAATGAAGGATTCACCATAAATGCGATAGATCGCATGCATGTGTTATTCCCAATGAATAATAAATAATGGAACCAGTCCGGCGTAAGAACGCACGTATGTGATATTCTCGGCTGTAAGAATAAATAATGGAACTAGGTCCAGCCGTAAACGTTACGCATGTGATATTCCCAATGTAATAATAAATAATGGAACCAGTCCGGCGTAAGAACGCACGAACGAGGATATTCCGGCTGAATAATAAAGAATGGAATAACAACGAAATCACCATGCATGCGATAGATCGCATGCAGATGATTATTCCAATGTAATAATAAATAACGCAACCAGTCCGGCGTAAGCGCATTTATGTGATATTTTACGAGAATAATAATGAACGGAATAATAGAAGAATTTCACCATGTATGTGGTACTGTGACAAAACAAAGTTATTCCAACATAATAATAAAGAATGGAATAACAGAAGAATTTCACCATGTATGCGGTACTTCGCATAACAGGATATTCCAACATAATAATAAAGAGTGGAATAACAGAAGAATTTCACCATGTATGCGGTACTTCGCATAACAGGTTATTCCAACAGAATAATAAAGAATGGAATTACAGAAGTTCTCTTCATGAATAATAAAGAAATAATACCCCTTACCTTAGAAGAAACTGGATATTAGAATAAAGAGGTAGCTGACTTCTCTTCTTCTTTCTCTCTATAATTTCTCTCTCAAGAGTTTCAGTGAATTAATAAGAAATAATGAGGAATGAGCTTCTATTTATAGGAGAATGGACTGAATAGTAACTAATTCATGAACGGTCCAGATTGATTTACTTTTAAACGGACGGTCCATATTGATTTACTATTAAAACTTAAAGCAACGGTCCATACTGATTTACTATTAAAACTTTAAACCAGCGATCCATATTGATTCGTTATTATAACTTTCCACCAGTGGTCCATATTGATTCACTATTATAACTTCAACCAACGGTCTGAAAAATTAGCACATCTCCTCATGGAATAATATTGTACCCAAAAATGATTTGGACCGAAAAGAAATATATTTTTCTGGTGAATAGTACCTCGTGAATAGTAACTCGTGAATAGTACTCTGACACAAAAAGTGCCCCGAATACCCGATTGAACAATATAACCTCCAGACATCAATTATTATCGAAATAAATGTCGATTTCCACTAACACAAATAATTTCAACACAATCGAACTATCAATTTCATCTTTAATAAACACGAGCTTATTCATCATTAATATTATAACTCACAATATTTAACAACTAGGTCGTTCCCAGGAAAGAGGGGGCTTTCCAATAAGGATTTCTCCCCTATTGCGCGCAAGCAATTAGATGACCAAGCCTCTCCTCGATGTAACGCTCAGACATTGTAAATATTATAATTTAATAATATGAATAACTTTGTCGTCTCAATTATTGATTTAATAATATATCATATTATGCGATGATATCTTTGTGACAATAATCAAATCAATAATATGAGAGATATGATGCAACAATTATCGAGAGTAATAATTGAGTATAATCGAGTGACTTCTCACGTAAACATCAATAACCAATATCGTGTGCTACTATGCAACCACGCCAGACATCGTACTTTTACTCTTTCGGGTAGTTCAACAGCTTTTAACGGTAACACTTCCGCCGTTATTTTTCTAAAAAGATAATTCTGTCATTTTCTTACTACGACAATACATCCGTTGTGGGGTCCACCAATGATTGTGCCGTCGTACGAATATTCCCTGTTAAAATGAATATTCCCCTACCAATCGAATATTATATAACCACTTGCTTACTTTGCAAAATTTATAAATATTACCCACAACTATAACATTATATTATATCCACACCATAATATTTAAAAATATAATTCGAGAGAAATTAATCTTTATTCATAAAAGTTGGGGTCTTACACTACTGTTAAGTGTTTAGGCCATTTTGTTGTTTGGGACTTGTTGACTGACATGTAAAATACACATACATGCCATAAGATCACTTAGATCTTACATATAATCAAAGATATAGCTGGTCAAAGTAGGCATGACCATTTGTTTTGGTGATTTTCTAGAAAACCTAAAAAAGTGAAGAACAAGATTTCTGACATGGTTTGACCATGCCAGATCTTGCTCATGTGTTGTTGTTATAATGATATGATGTTATAAAGTTGTACCCTGACATCTGTTCTACAAGATGGAACCACTAGATCCTACAAAGCAAGCCAGAATGCAAACTATAAGGATCGAATGTAGCTAGCATGAACTGTTCTTCATTTTTGGGTAACCCAGAAATGAAGATCTCAGAAATGAAGAACAACTTCTGACATGATTTTTGAGAGCTAATAACTCTCTGATCTGTTGTTGTATGGCCATGAAACTTGATTCTAGTTGTAGTGTTACACTAATACTACAACATGGACACCATAACAAGCCCTGATAACAACAAGATCTAGGTTTAATTTCTGGTCAAACAAGGCACCTGATAACTTACTTTGAAGATTTGGGTTTACTCAAGAACACCCAAGAATACCTATAGCAACGGTTCTGTCGTTATAGGCACCCTTTAGCGACACTTAATTTCTAAAAATTATTATTTTATTAAATAATTAGAGAAAATTAGTTTTTAATTATTAAAAATACAAAATAAATTACTAACAATTATTTTAAAGCTTAAAAATAGGTTTTTAATAATTTTGAATATATTTCATAAATATTTTGTATTTTTGGAATAATAAAGGGATTTAATTTACTTAATTATAATATTGAATAAATTACTTAAAAATGATTTTAATGAATGAAAATTATTTAAAAATATATTATGGTGTTAGAAAATATTTAAGTTATTTTTGATGACTTTTAATATTTTTGAGAAATTTCATTAATAATTTATTATTAATCGGTAATTGATTTATTTAATGAATATATTAAATAAATTTTGGAAAATAGAACTAATGATTTAAAAATCACATAAAAATGATTTAAGGCTTATAAAAATATTTTAAATTATAAAATATAACTTTTGATATTTTGTCATAAAAAATATTAATATTTTAATATCTTTAATATTAAAATAAGTAACGAGCTTAACGGTTTATTTGTCCATCAACAACCAAATCATCGCTTAACGGTTTCTTCGATTAAAACTCACTCAAACGCTTATGATTATTACTTATACATGGCTTATTAATGTTTTAATCCCCTAATAGCCATCCTTATTACTCCGGAACAGACATGCTCCACCAATCCATACTTCTCTAAGAAAAATAAATAGAAAAGGATCGAAGATTAGGGTTTACGTAATATTACCTTAACATTCTTCGCATTCTTGACTAAAGCTTGTATACTTTAATTTTGCTTCCTCTTGATTACTTGTTAATACTCTTTTCTCTCTCTCTCAATATATTGGTTCAAGTTTGGAAAAACAACTAATGAACCAACTTAAGCTTCATATATATAGAAAATCAAATAGAGGGTAAAATGGTCAGTATGCCCACCTCATTACTATTCATTACTTAGCCACCAAGTAAATCACTTTACTTGGCCACCAAGTGGCTGGTCCACATGCTTCATCGGGTCCCACATGGGTTGGCCCATGGGTTTTACCCATCCGGTGATCCATCGATTCGACCCACAGTTTGGTCTCTTGGTTTGGGCTTAGAATTAATTCTCATCGGGCCTATCTTGGGCTTGATTTAACATAACAATGGGCTTGATATCAATCCAAGTCCAATTGGAATTGATAAAGTCCATTAAGAACTAATTGTATTCTACTCGTACAATTTTCGTATTCTCTTCGTGTATAGCTCGTACGATATTCGTATTATACGTCGTAATAATCTTCATACTATACTCGTATAATAACAAAAATCATACTCGTATTTCTTACGTATAATAACCATAATCATTATACATAGTCACTTAATTCTCGGAACTCACTTTTCCTAACCCTTAGGTTTTAAGTCCGCAGGAAAAAATTTTGTTTGCCATAACTGAAATATTATTAAATATTCCATCTAGTCTTAGAATTCTATCATTACGCGTTTTTCAGAAATTCATAATTAATTCCCGAGCATAAATGGATGAATAGTGTTTTTACAGAAATTTCTCGGAAAACTATTATTTTCATCTTGGAAATTCATAACAATTAATCCTAGCATATAGCCAGAATCCTAACCACATCCGCACATTATAGGTCATAGAATGACCTTTAAATAGCTTCCACATAAATAAATAATTAAATTCATCTAATTCAAATAATCAAATAAGAATTTAATTCACATAAATTCGATTTTTGTCGGGCGTTACAGAGGCCGAAGGCCAATCATTTGTAACAGAAAGTGCCCCAGGGGTAATGAAGATAGTCTTTTCCCTGTCCTTTTCAGCAACCAAAATCTTGTGGTATCTGGCAAAGCAATCGGCAAAGGAGTACATCTTGTACTGTGTCGTATTGTCTATTAACACATGGATGAATGACACTGGGAAGTCGTCTTTACGTCTAGCTCTATTAAGATCTTGATAATCTACACAGACTCGCACCTTTCCTCTGGATTTCGACACTAGGACCACATTGGATAACCATTCTAGGTAGGTTGATACCATAATGATACCGCTTTGAACTGTTTGATGATTTCTTCATTGACCTTTAGGCTCCGTTCTGGTTTCTACCGTCTTAGCTTCTACCATTTTAGCTTCTACTTCACTAGTTTGAACCCTTCTTTAACTGATAATCGATGGACGACTATGTTTGTGGACAAGTCGAGCATGTATTCATGAGTCCAGGAAAAAACATCCCCGAACTGGTTTAGGAGGTTGATTAATTCTTTTTCTTGGCTAGAGGGAAGGTTGGTTCTGATCTGTAGCTCTTTAAGGTGGTCGGGGGGTTTCGATGTTTATGGTGTCGGTTTGCCCAAGGTTAGGTTTGGTTCTGTTGATGAGTGGGTTTTATACCCATGAATCGAGTACGTTTGAGCTAAGTCTTTTGTTATTTTTAAGTATTCTTGTTTCTTTTCATGCATATTTCACTTTGTTTTGTAAGAATCATGGTTTAGGATGAGAACTGGATCATTGGGATGGATATTAGCTGAGCAAAAGAAGCGATTAGATTTTCTGAAGCAAGGGCACAGTAGCGCCAAGTATAAAAGAGAGTAAAGCGCGGTCGCGCGATCAATATAGGGATTCCAGAGTTAACATGAGGCGCGGCACGCCTGAAAAGATGAAGGCCAAGGCACGGTAGCGCGATTTATCCAGGGTTTGAGGCTTGCAAAGTATACACGGTGCGGCAACGCTCCCTACAGTTCAAATCCTTGCACGGTCACTCCAGGTCGGGTCAACGAGGTCAAAGTTTAGTTGTTGGCAGGAAATCTGAAAGAGATTTGGTTTGTTACTTCTTTCTTGATTAGAATTTGACTTGTAGCCTATTAATACATGATGTGGGGCATATAATATAGGAGAATTAGAGACTTATAACCTAGTTAATATTAGTACTTAGGATCTTAGCTACTTTTTGCTAATCCTAGAATTGAAGAATTGGAGGCTTGATGCAAGGAGGCTTATCACAAAGGAAGATCAAGATTCAAGGCTAAGAAGGAGTTCAAGGATTGCTTCAAAAGAGTTTTTCCTTTCTTCTTTTTTTCCTTTTTTTTATAATTCTTGGATGATGATTTACTTATGGATTATGGTTTTTAATTTAGTTATGAATTAAATTTCATTTAAGATTGCAATGGAACTTGATGAGTAGATTTAGTTGACTTACTTCTTGTTGATTATTATTGCTTATGTGGGATTGTCTATTATATCTTGCATTCAATTGATTAATTGCTTGATCAACAATTAGCATGGTAACCTATATAAAATTGAAAATGGATTATAGTTTTAGATCTATAGCATAAGATTATAATTTCTGCATGAGATGGAATTTGTAATTTATGTATATGATAGAAATATACCTATATGCCTTATGTGATCTAAAAGAGAATTGTACGTGAAATTCTTATTAATTCCAATTCACATATGAATATAGTGGGTTAATTAATTAGAGTAATTTTTCTAATTCTAATTTATTGGATTTAGGAAGAGTTGTGTATAAATCATCGGAAGGTGTTTATAAATCCTAATGAGTTCTTGGTTAACGATCCTTATTAACTGAGTTAATTCAACAGGAAGTATTGACATTAGAGTGAATCATCAAGGGAAAATGTAATCACAAGCCTTTTTTGTCTGAATTCAATTCTTGGTAGTTAGCGATTAGTTAGTTTAGTACTTTACTTTCAAAATTCAACAACTTTTATCGGATTTTTTAAATAAAATTAATTTGTTTATGAATTAGTACTTGGTAATTATAATTAAATAATTCTTTGTGGGTTCGACACTCTCTTATCATTATAACGCTTGTTGACTGTGTATACTTGCACGCATATATTGATTATAAAATTGACCAATCCTTTAATTTCCTCGGGCACCTTCTCATCGTCTACTTCCTCTTACTCGATTCCCATCAAGTCAAAGTCCAACTCTATACCAAAATCGTAGTCATTACTCGAATCTGACAGGTCAAGGACAAGGTTAGAAATATCCATTTTGGGAACCTGGGAAGAAAACTTGATTGTTTAATATATATAACAATTGTTCACATATGTGTACTATTGATTCACATTCTTGTACTATTAGGGGAATTTGTGCAAGATTGATAATACTTGCATGACTAAGTTAAAAATGGAGGTATAGATGGAGGTACTATACTGTAATTCGTATTTTCACATGATTATAACTATTGATTCACATGATTGAACTATTAATTCACATTATTTACTATTAGGGGAGGCGGTGCAAGTTTGATAATACTTGCAGGACTAAATTAAAAATGAAGAAAAAGAGGAAGGTATTATACTGTAATATTTTGAGCCCCAAAACGTGCAATTATCGAAACTATATTTTCCTATAAATAGAAGCTCATTCTTCCTTCATTTCTCACTAATTCACAAAAGCTATAGAGCAATTATTATAGAGAGAAAGGAGAAGAGAAGTCTGCTACTTCACTATTTTAGTTTTCTTCTAAGGTAAGAGGTATTATTCTTTCGTATTCATGAAGAGAGTTATTTTCTTTCAATACTCGTAAGGGTTGTTATTCCATTCTTTATTATTATGTTGGAATAACCTGTCTATATGAAGTACCGCATACATGGTGAAATTCTTCTGTTATTCTATTCTTTATTATTCTGTTGGAATAACCTGTCTGTGCAATCTATCGCATGCCTGGTGAATTCTGTTATTATTCCATTCTTTATTATTTTGTTGGAATAACCTGTCTGTGCGGTCTATCGCATGCCTGGTGAATTCTGTTGTTATTCCATTCTTTATTATTCTGTTGGAATATCCTATCTGTGCGGATTACACATGACCTGGTTTCATTCTTTATTATTCTGTTGAGAATAACATGTCTGTGCGGTCTATCGCATGCATGGTGAATTCTTCTTTTATTCCATTCTTTATTATTCTGTTGGGATAACTTGTCTATGTGGATTACCGCATGCATGGTGAATGATCATTTGTATTCATTCTTTATTAAATTGTGGAAATGATTTGTCTATGTGGATTACCGCATGGCGAGTGAAAATCCATTTGCAATTTCGTATATTCTATTATACTCGTATGAGATATCATTTCTTTTGTACTCGTCATGGAATATCATTTTCTTTGGTATTTTTCTTTTACGAGTTACTATTCATGGGTTACTATTCACTCTAGTATTATTCACTCGGGTATTCGGGGCACTTTTCGTGCCAAAATACTATTTATGAGTTACTATTCATGGGTTACTAATCATCCGATTACTAATCTCTCTAGTATCATTCACTCGGGTATTTGAGGCACTTTTCGTGTCAGGGTTCTATTCACGGGGTACTATTCTCGAAGTACTATTCACGGGGTACTATTCACCCAAAAAAATATATTTCTTTTCTGTCCAAATTATTTTTGGTACATGAATATTATTCTTGAATTTTACTCCACAAAGCAATATCATGTTGATAATTTGGACATTATTGATTTCTGAATAAATTAAATTATAAATCTTTAAAATTTATCCTTGAACTTGTTTTATTGAATTATTATGTCATTGTCATCATCATCATGCTTATATTGTGATGAAAGTCATCTTTGGCTTATGTGCATAGATGGACTTGGTATGATTATGACCAGGGATTATTCGATATAATCATGACCGTAATATGACGAATGATGTGGTAAAAGTCCTCAGTGGCTTGTATTGCATTGATGGACAGTTTTTGGTATGATTATGACCAGTGATTATTCGGTATAGTCATGACCATTGATGATTTAATGAATATCCTTGGTCGTGGTGCAGGGATGATGTGGTTTATTTATTAAGCTGAGTCTCAGCAATAAAGTTGATGAAAATCTTTTTAAATCATAGAAGATAGTAGATTTTATGCTCTACTTGACTCTTCTAATGAATTGCTTATTCCGCAGTAGTTGTTGATCTAAAACTTGTTGTCTATTGTATTCTATCAGTTGTTATACTGTTGAAGGCTAAGGATAATTTATTCCGCATTATCTTAGTCATAATATTTCTTACTGGGCTAGTTGAGCTCACCCTTTCTTTCATTGTTCTCTTCAGGAAATGAGAACGTAGTCGGGACTAGTCGAGGAATGGTGTGATGGTCCGAGATGGTGTTATAGTAGTCCTCACTATTCTATAAAATAGTGTGACAATAAATGTAATGAGGACTCTATTTGAGAGTGGATATTGTCTAGAAGTCAATATTCTTGTTTAAACTCTCAGCTATGTTTTATCGTATTTTGCACGACAGTTGTATAATTAAGTTTGTATTTGATTTATGTACCATGTATTTGGCGACTCAAAATGGGTGATGTCTACCTATTTTGGGGGCGTCACAATTGGTATCAAAGCTTAGGGATATGATCCCTGGCTGAGATGTGTGATAAGAACTAGGAGGGGAGAGACGGAGAATTCCTTCGCTAGTATGACCTACCTAAGTTTATTTGGTATTTAATTGGTCGGTCAGAGTATAGGGATAATATGTGATATGTCAATTAACCCTTGTTTTGTGACAGTGTTTGAAAATGGCATCTAAAAAGTTGAGATCAAGAATGAAGCACATGAGACCGTTGAGTCACCAACGATCAATACCTGTGATAATGTGCAGTGAGGAAGACAATAATCCTCATGTAAACAATAACACCGATCAGATGATGAACGATGAGATGTTCAGAGGCTAAATTTGAGGAGTTATCCCGGTTTGCATCCCATTTGGTCGATAATGAGGAGCAAATGAAGCGAATGTTTCTAAGAGGTTTGAAACCCGATATACGTCAATACCTCATTTCTCACAAACTTTGTTTATATTCAAATGTTGTGAATAGGGCTCGATTATTGGAGCGAGATAATGAGTCAAGACAACCAAAAGGTAATGACCAAAGAATACGATAATAATCATATAGGGTGGTGGCGGCCATCGAACAATGATAACCATCGTGGGGGAAATTATCATGCCAAGAATGGTAACCACTTCGGTGGTAATCATGGCCAAGATAATAGGAGTGGAAATTTCAAGAAGAGAAGGTTCAACAACGATGGAAAGACAGCAGCACCAACACCCATTTTCAAGGAAGGAGTACGACCACCAATTGTATGCTTCAAATGCGGAGGGGAGGGACATATCAGTCCAAGCTGCATGATGAAGTCCAAAGCATGTTACAATTGTGGAAAAGAAGGTCACCTAGCCCAATTTTGACGTGCACCAAAGTCAAGTCCAGCTGGGACGGTGGCACCACAGGCGGATACGGACAAAACAAAGTCGGTAGTTTCAGGAAGAGTGTTTTTCCTGACTTCTCAAAAAGAGAATAACCCAAACGAAGTTAGCACAGGTTAGTTAATTATGAATTTTTGCGAAGTCTATACCTTATTAGATACCGGTTCTACCCATTCTTATATCTCTCTTGCTTGCGCTCAACATTTAAATTTGACTCAGGAGAGATTAGACTTTGACTTATCGGTTGAAACTCCGTTAGGAGAAACCTTCATTACATGTGATATCCAAGTCTTGGATGAGAGTCACAATTTTGAATGATATTTTTATTGTTAATAAATTTCCTGACGTATTCCTGAAGGACTTCTTAGCCTACCCCTAGAGCGAGAAATTGAATTTTGTATTGACCCCAGTACAAAACCCATTTCTAAAACCCTTAAATATTTCTTCAACCAAAATGAACGTATAATGCGCCAAAGACTTTGGCTCAAGCTGTTGAAGACTACGACCATACCATTCAATATCATCGTGGAAAAGCGAACGTGGTAGCTAACGCGTTGAGTAGAAGATCGTATGAGTTTACGAGTGCGATGTTGTTAACACAAAAACCCTTTTCGTATAACTTACAAATGATGAAGATAGAGTTAAAGACTCTAGGGACCCACGTGAAGATAACGAATATACGAGTAGAATCGACTTTAATCGATAAAGTTAAAGCTACTCAAGCTACACACCCGGAGCTGATGAATGTGAAGAAGAAGGTTCAAAAGGGGCGTTATTCTACAAGCAAGACTCGATGAAGAGAGGAAATCTCAACCCTTGATTTAATTGGCCCATTTGAAATCCTAGATCGAGTAGGAACTGTGGCCTATAGACTCATTTTATCGCCAAGTATGTCGCGTGTTCATAATATTTTTTTACGTATCGATGTTACGTAAATATGTGGACGACCCGAACCACATTATTGAATTAGAACTAGACGAGATAGCTGAAGATTTAATGTATGAGGAGATACATGTTAAAATCTTGGATAAGAAGGATCCTATTCGACACTCAAAGGTTATACCTCAAGAGTTAGAATCTGAAATGAAGTCAAGGTATCCTCATCTCTTCCAAGATACCACGTAACGAACGTAAATTTCGAGGGCGAAATTTCATAAGGAGGGGAGATTGTGAGACCCCAAATTTTATGAATAAAGATTTAAATTTCTCGAAATATTTTTTTGAATATTATGGTGTGGATTTGATATAATGTTATAGTTGTGGGTAATATTTATAAATTTTGCAAAGTAAGCAAGTTGTTATATAATATTCGATTGGTCGTGGAATATTCGTTTTAACAGGGAATATTCGTACGACGACACAATCATTGGTGGACCCCACAATGGAAGTATCGTCGTAGTTAGAAAATGACAGAATTATCTTTTTATAAAAATAACGGCGAGTGTTACCGTTAAAACTGTTGAACTACCCGGTAGTAAAAGTACGATGAATCTGGCGTGGTTGCATAGTAGACACTACGGTATTGATTATTGATGCTTACGTAAGAAGTCACTCAGTTATACTCAATTATTGCTAAAGAATTTACGTATCATATCTCTCTTATTATTGATTCAATTATTGTCACAGTATAATCTGCATAATATGTTATATTATTAAATCAATAAATGAGACGGCAAAGTTATTCATATTATTATTTGCAATATTGACAATATCTAGAAGTTTCATCAAGGAGAGGTTTGGTAACCTAATTGCGGCGCCAATAAGAAGAAATCCTTATCTGAAAAGCCCCTCTTTCACGGAACGATTCGGTTGTTAAATATTGTGAATTATAATATTAATGATGAATAAGTTCATGTTGATTAAAGATGAAATTGATAGTTCCATTGTGTTGGAATTATTAGTGTTAGTGAAAATTGACATTTATTTCGATAATAATTGATGTCTGGAGGTTATATGGACCAATCGGGTAATTGTTATTAATTCACATGCTTATAACTATTTGTTCACATGTATGTACTATTGATTCACATTCTTGTACTATTAAGGGAATTTGTGCAAGATTGATAATACTTGCATGACTAAGTTAAAAATGGAAGTATAGATGGAGGTACTATACTGTAATTCGTATTTTCACATGATTATAACTATTGATTCACATGATTGAACTATTGATTCACATTATTTACTATTAGGGGAGGTGGTGCAAGTTTGATAATACTTGCAGGACTAAATTAAAAATAAATAAAAAGAGGAAGGTATTATACTGTAATATTTCGAGCCCCAAAACGTGTAATTATCGGAACTATATTTTCCTTTAAATAGAAGCTCATTCTTCTTTTATTTCTCACCAATTCACAAAAGCTATAGAGCAATTATTATAGAGAGAAATTATAGAGAGAAAGGAGAAGAGAAGTCTGCTACCTCACTATTCTAGTTTTCTTCTAAGCTAAGGGGTATTATTCTTTTGTATTAATGAAGAGAATTATTTTCTTTCAATAATCGTAAGGGTTGTTATTCTATTCTTTATTATTATGTTGAAATAACCTATCTATGCGAAGTACCGCATACATGGTGAAATTCTTCTATTATTCCATTCTTTATTATTCTATTGGAATAACCTGTCTGTGCGGTCTATCGCATGCCTGGTGAATTCTGTTGTTATTCCATTCTTTATTATTCTATTGGAATAACCTGTCTATGCAATCTATCGTATGCCTAGTGAATTCTGTTGTTATTCCATTCTTTATTATTCTGTTGGAATATCCTGTCTGTGCGGATTACGCATGACCTAGTTCCATTCTTTATTTTTCTATTGGGAATAACCTGTCTGTCCGGTCTATCGCATACATGGTGAATTCTTCTTTTATTCCATTCTTTATTATTCTGTTGGGATAACCTGTTTATGTGGATTACCGCATGCATGGTGAATGATCCTTAACTATGTATTCATTCTTTATTAAATTGTGGAAATGATGCATCTCACGTGGATTACCGTGCATAATGGTGAAAATCCATTTGCGATTTCAGTATATTCTATTATACTCGTATGAGATATCATTTCTTTTGTACTCGCCATGGAATATCATTTTTTTTGGTATTTTCTTTTTACGAGTTACTATTCACCCGATTACATTATTCACTATAGTATTATTCACTTTCGGTATCTGGGCACTTTTTTCGTCTTGGAGTACTATTCATGAGTTACTATTCATGGGTTACTATTCACCCTATTACTATTCACTCTAGTATCATTCACTCAGGTATTTGAGGCACTTTTCATGTCGGGGTACTTTTCACGGGGTACTAATCCTGAAGTACTATTCACGGGGTACTATTCACCTAAAAAAATATATTTCTTTTTTGTCCAAATTATTTTTGGTAGATGAATATTATTCCTGAATTTTACTCCACAAAGCAATATCATGTTGGCAATTTGGACGTTTTTGATTTCTGGATAAATTAAATTATAAATCTTTAAAATTCATCCTTGAACTTGTTTTATTGAATTATTATGTCATTGTCATCATCCTCGTGCTTATATTGTGATGAAAGTCATCTTTGGCTTACGTGCATAGATGGACTTGGTATGATTATGACCAGGGATTATTCGATATAATCATGACCGTAATATGACGAATGATGTGGTGAAAGTCCTCAGTGGCTTGTAGTGCATTGATGGACAGTTTTTGGTATGATTATGACCAGTGATTATTCGGTATAGTCATGACCATTGATGATTTAATGAATATCCTTGGCCGTGGTGCAGGGATGATGTGGTTTATTTATTAAGCTGAGTCTCAGCAATAAAGTTGATGAAAATCTTTTTAAATCATAGAAGATAGTAGATTTTATGCTCTACTTGACTCTTCTAATGAATTGCTTATTCCGCTGCAGTTATTGATCTAAAACTTGTTGTCTATTGTATTCTATCAGTTGTTATACTGTTGAAGGCTAAGGATAATTTATTCCGCATTATCTTAGTCATAATATTTCTTACTGGGCTAGGTGAGCTCACCCTTTCTTTCATTGTTCTCTTCAGAAAATGAGAACGTAGCCGGGACTAGTCGGGGAACGGAGTGATGGTCCGAGATGGTGTTATAGTAGTCCTCACTATTCTATAAAATAGTGTGACAATAAATGTAATGAGGACTCTATTTGAGAGTGGATATTGTCTAGAAGTCAATATTCTTGTTTAAACTCTCAGCTATGTTTTGTCGTATTTTGCACGACAGTTGTATACTTAAGTTTGTATTTGATTTATGTACCATGTATTTGGTGACTCAGAATGGGTGACGTATACCTATTTTTGGGGCGTCACAGTAACTGTATAATTCCACGTATTAAATGAATAGACTATTTAACTAGTAATATTACCAATTTGGAAGTTAATTCATGTTATGTGAAACTAGTATGGTGATAGAGGTCGGAACTGACATAGAGATAAACTGGTTTGACACTGCCAAGGACGGTAGCAGTGCGCCCTCTCTAAAGATACAAATTGGGCGCAATTTGTCTTTGAAGTGGCGATGCTTGAAAAGTTATTTATTATGATTGGGTCATTAAATGGAACATTGTTGTAATGTGTGACATTATTAAAATCATATGATAATAGTACATTTGAATGTTATGAGGTAACCAGTAGCATAATAAAATCATGTGACCTTTTAATACAGAATTAATTAATTAACTGCGTATTTCAGAAAGTCAGAAAGGGATTAAATGTTTAAAATGAACATTTAATATTGGACAGTGATATAATATTGATATTTGTGCAATAATAATATCTATGGGAAATACCCGATCAATAATACCTAACTTCGTTATTTTATCTGCATCAAATATTAAATTATGTGGACCCAATGTACATGGATCATATGATATGGGTATATATTAAATCCCTAACTTTTCATATTGTAGTAGCATTAACACATTAAAATCACATTTTGGGAATTAAAGAAACAAAACTAAGTAATTTTCTTTTGACCAAATTGCTGAGCACTTAAACCATTGTTCCACTCAGTTAGCCTAAACAGTAACCTATACCTTCATTACGTAAACTATCGAACTTGCACAGTAGCTATGAATCTAAGTGATGATGGCTATGAAGATGGCTGATAATGGGTGGTTGAACTAACCATTGGCTTCTTCTTCTACCTCGTGAATTATAACCTTTGAGCAAAGCCATTAACTAGATAACAATTCTTCTATTAAAAGGCAGCTTCATTATTCATTTCCCATTACTGTAAAATTGTTTGTCAAATTCTAAGTTTGAGAGTGTGAGTTGCTAGTAATTGAGGAGGAGTATAGATAGTGCAGAGAGAAGGAACTAAGCATACTAAGCTACAAAGAAGGTAAAATTCTTGCTTGAATACTTATTTCAAAGTTTGCAAACCATGGAAATTCTACTAAATTCTTGCAAATTAGATTTTGAATTGTCCTACCAAAGTGTTTGTGAAGTGTGTATACATGTATGGAACCTTTAATAATGAACTTGAGCATGTTTAACTGAAGAAATCAAAGTTGGGTTGATACTCTACAGAATAGAGCACCTTTTTGGTTCTGGTCCAGGAAGGGCGCAGCTACGCCCAATTTGTACTAGGGTGCGGTAGCATTGCTGATCCCCGTAACCGATTACGGTTTCTGTTGTCTTTGTGTTGTTTCTAACCTAATATTATGACATATACATGCATGAAAAGAAGTATACATGCATGAAAAGAAGTATAACATGTGGTATAAAACATTCTTATGGGATATGAATTGTCCAACATGGTTTAGTAGGAGTTCTATAACAAAAACATAAAGTTTTGAAAATGAGTTTTGATGGAACTTGTACTCTGCAAATTCTGAGCATGATAGTATACATATATGACTTACTTCTGAGCATAAATGAGCATGAAAGGTTATTTATAGTTCTTTTGTTCATGACCAACTTGTTTAGGCTTTAAGTTAAATGACTATTTCAAAGAAAACTTGACATGTTGAGACTAATATTCATGAATACCACATGGAGTATGTTCTGACCTTGTGAGTATGCAAACATGACTTAACTATACATGAAAAGAGATTTAAAGATGTTTTGTATATGTTAGATTGCATTGTTCAAAGTTTAAAATGATTTCAAAAGCAAACTCGAATATTCTTCAAACTAAAATTGCATTTGTGTGGGTAAATTAAGTTCTAAAGATTTAAGATGGCATGTTTATGTTCATTGTGTCTCTAAACATGATCCTTATGTGTTAGACATAATAAAGGTTAACCACACATGAGTTTAAGCATGTTTTAAAGTGAGAAACGATGCTAGCTATGAATAAATAATGTGAACACTTCCGAGCATGTATATTACAGTTTATATGACCTTCTCGCATCTATATATGGTTAACCTAGTAGGCCTTGTGGTTCCATGACCCTATTGGGCCTAAACTCCTTGGAAATCCTAAACTAAGACCCTAACATATAAAGGTGAGCTTAGGATTGTCATACGTGTATGTAAAGCCCTCTAACATGTATGCATGATAAGTGTAATTGTCTTAGTGTGCTAAGGAATGGGACAGAAATAGGAAATGCAAAGCTCAACTCTGGTCAGGCTAGAGGACAATGCAGCTGTGACGCCCCCAAATTCAGACCACACTTGTCTCAAATTTGGTTGTCACGTACTAACTCTAATAATAAATCAACATCTCACATAGCGAAATAATAGAATAAATTATATTGATATAATATAATTATCCTTATCCCAAAGTCTCGCAACCGTGACAAATACAATACATCTTAAACTAAACATAACTTAATATAAATAAGTTCTTCTACAACCACATAATAGTACATTCCTAGCATTATAGAAATAACTACTCCAAAGTTTTCTCTTTACCCTTGTCCTTGCCAAAGGGTTCACCACGTTCTGCCTTCACTGAAAGTTTTATGGAAAGCAAAGATGAGCAACAATTTTTCCCAACAAGTAATATAGCAAAAGGGTAATCAATATGGTTTTAAATTTCTCAAGGGTATATCAATAATGATAGTTCAAGATAGCAAGAAGTATCAATGATTATCAACAATAGTCGCTATGGATAGAAAATATCATTAATATTCAATGATTAATCAATTCAAGATTTCATGTAATGAATATTGAGCAGTCATTAAGGACTAAGAACTTCTCATGGAGTTAATAGTAATAAACTGATAATTCTATAAAAACGAGTACAACAGGTGATCAGCCTAAAGTACCCTATGTCAATGCATTACATTTAATCTTTCTTAAGTGCGCACGTCGGTTTCCTGACAATGTATAATTCCCCTACTAAGAGGGTTGTTCATCTCAGTTATAAGAGTCCGCACCAAGTAAATTTGGTTTGGATAGCTTTCGATCAATATCAATAGTATAGCCGAAGCAATGGCTTAGACAGTTTTCTTTCACCATACATATATGAGCAATTATCGTTCAAAAATTAAGTTTTGTAAACAATTTCATTTCTAGATTACGAAGTATTATACTTTCAAAGTTCTACTTGTACAATCAGTAATAGTACAAGTTCAAGTAATGCTCAATAAAGAATAAGGTTTGAGTACTTGCGTCAAGCGTAGTTTACCAAAATACAGCTTATCAACACCCTTTCGAATCGTAACACAATATAGTTACGCGTATAGGATATTCATTAGTTACATATGCTCATTCATGATATGTAAGTTTAACCACACACATAAGCGTCTAACTTAGTTGTATAATCTATACATACTACATCACATATCCTACAACCTCATAGCACAAAATTAGTTTGTAAGACACCACAAGGTCAGACAACTTGGTTTTAAATCATTGCTTTATAGTTTGCAAATATTTTCTTGAACTTCACATTTGAAAGCTATAATCACTCATTAAGCATTCAACTCTATTATCTAGCATGTTTCTTAACACATTGGATAGCACACTAGTCATATATTATAAGTAAAAGTAACCATATAAACATGATTTGAACATCTGATCACAAGCAGAATCTAGAACCAAGCTGCTTGAGGATGGATGGTGCAATTGCATACAAGCTAGGCTTAGGGAGCAGGCACAAGGCTTATCTTATGCCCTAACTGCACGAGTTAAGCTTACGCCCTCTTTGGTTTAAGTCCAACCCTAACATACCTATACACTTATACTTTAACATACATACATGCTAGAGGTTCTCATATAACCATTCTTGAGTTCATTTTTACAAGATTTAGTTTGCGATATACATGAATTTAAAGCATAAAGAGGTCATGTAGTCACCATGCTTTATAACTTGGCTATATGTTCACATAGAGATCACATAATCTGTCAATACACATGCTCATAGTATTCATATCATAAATTCATACTTAGCATCGTTTAGTACTTTGAAACAAGCTTTAATCTCATGCTTGGTCTACTACCGTTATATCAAACACACAAGAACCATGTTTAGAGTCATAATGATCATAACAATGTCATCTTAAATCTTCAGAATCTCTTTTCTCATACTTAATGCACTTGGTTTGAAAAACATATTCAAGTTTGCTTTTGAAATCATTTTAAACTTGAACGATGTAATTCAACATATACAAGACAACTTTAAGTCTCTTATCATGTATAGTTAAGTCATGTTAACATCTTCACATATCAGAACATACATCATGTAGCATTCATGTACATTAGCTTTGTTATATCAAGCTTTTCTTGAAAACTTCTCTACACAAGATCTAACAAGTTTAGTCATGAGCAAAGGAATTATAAACACTATATCATGCTCATTTATGATTGAAATCCGTCATGTATATAAACTACTAAGATCAGAACTTGTAGAACATGTATTCCATCAAAGTTTGTTTTCAAATTTTTCTCTTTCTTTAGTACATACATACTACCCTCAATCAACTCATTCATGTTATGCTAAGGAACCTAAATCTTCATGTTAAACTTATTTCCATGCATGTTTAATTCACATCGGTATGCTAAATTTAACTAGCTTGAAAACAGAAAGTAGAATCACATTTTGGGGTCTGCACCCTAGTATAAACTGGGCGCAGATGCGCCCTGCCTGGAACAGAAGAAGTAACATGCTCTGTTTTGCAGAGCATCAACCAATAATGATTCTAATTAGTTAATACATGTTTAATTCCAATATTGAAGGTTCCATACATGTACTCATACTTCCTAAACACATGATAGCATGCTAATCCACATTGATTAACATAGAATTTTAAGTAATTCTAAGAATTTGGTAAAACCCAACTAAGTACCAAAGTTATGATTTTTATACCTCTTGAAGCTTAGTATACTTATATTCTCCCTTCTGAGATTGCTAGCCTCTTTTTGGAACAACAAACACTCAATTTCAAATTATTAGAGTTTTTATAGACAAACAAAAGCAACGTAAACACTGAGAATTGGACTGCTATTTATAGAAGAAATTTGGACTGGGCATTGGCTTTGCATGGAAGTTTGAGACCAGAATGTAGAAGGAAAACACACTGGTTCACAATGGGTTGTTCAACCACCCACCATCAACCATCTTTCTAGCCAATGATTACTTGCTTGGAAGTTACGTATTTAGGCTATAGGTTACTGTTCATGTACTGTTGGAGCAACTGATGAGCTAAATTTCCAGCAACGTGATTAATTTGTTCAGTTCAGTTACTTTACTTCCCAAAAATGTAATTTTAATGTAAAATTGTTACTATATTAGGAAAATTAGGGATTATTTATGTACTCACATCATATAATCCATGTACATTAAGTACACATAATAAAATAACGCAGATAGATATTATTTTTCGGGTATCTCCCATAAATATTTTTACTACACACATAACCACATAATAACATTATTTAATATTAAATGTTCATTTTAAACATTTAATTCCTTTTCCCACTTTTTGGAGTATACAGTTACTTAATTATTTTTGTATTAAAATGTCACATATGATTTCATTGTACTACTTGGTACTTCATGTCATTAATATGTATTCTTATCATATGCTTTTAATAAAGTCACACCTTACAATAAGGTTCTATTTCATTTCTATAGTAAAAATCAACTTATCCGGTGATCAATCGTATCGGGTTGTGTGCATTAGTTAGTTTGTCTTCTGGGAGGAGGCGTGAATACTTCTTAGGTAAATTCATAAAATCTTGAATGATTAGAATAAAGGTTAAAGAATACAAACTTAATTAAAACCTAGATGAGAATTTGAGGATTTATTTAAAATTTTCAAGTAAAACCTATATGGTTTGAAGAGAACAATGGAAGCTATTCGAATGAGAATAGAGAAAATATGGGTTATAAAATTTCTAAACCCTAGAAATGAATTAATATGTACTTGAAGGAATATCAAGAATCAAGAATAGGTATTACGATACATGTAAATTGATGTGAACCTAATAGTCTAAGAAATGTTATATAAGTACATATGGAAATTTTATTAAGGAAATAAGATTTCACATGAAGAGATGCTATGAGGTTACACGAAGATGAGTATATGTATAGAAATATATATACTTAGTAAGGTGCTATATATATTTTAGCAAGAGGAGTGATGAATTAAGTTAATGATATAAGGATCAAGATAAAACTATGTTAGTAATTAACATAGCTTGAACGTTGGCCTTGACTGGCAAATAAGAATTTGAATAAGTATAAAGTCGTTAGTTAATACGATTAGCAATAAGAAGGGAGTAATTTAAAACTCAAAATTTGAGTTAGAGATATAATTTTGAAGCATGGATCGCTTTGGCCAGGCCCTAACGCCAAGATTAGTCGTAATGGACAAAGAAACACAAAATGTGTAAAGGTTGACTTTGGTCAAAGTTAACAAATGACTTTTTATGGAGAAAAGTCAAAATTAGTGTGAGAAGTGAAATATGTTATTTGAATAATGGTATAATATATAATATTATACCAAAGGAGGTAAAGCAAAAATATGAGATGAGATCCAATATGTAAATATGAATATTGGTATCAAGGCGCTTAGTAAATTAAATTCATATTTGAATAAATGATTGAAAATATTAAATTATATATTTATATATAAATAAATTGTTTAAAAACAATTTATGAAGAGGAAGAGGAAATTTAATTTAATTATACAATATAAATTGTATAACTTAAATAAGTTATTTAAATATGGTATGAGATTTAAATGACCTAAAGGGTTACTTTTATTTAGTGGTCATAGAATTAATTCAAGTAATTAAGAATTATGTTATGTAACCTAATATATATATTAGGTGTGGTAATTAAATAACCTAAGGGTTATGGTATTGAGGAAATGTTAGTATTTAAAAGTTACACTAACCTAATAGATTAATTTGGTCTATTTCAAGTGATTAATAATTTTAAATCTAATTAAAGCAAATCTAATTAGGTTATGAGTTAAAGTTACATGTATATTAATTAAATTCCATAAGATTGGAAATATAAACCCTAAATAAACAATTAGGGTGATATAAATTAAAATTGTTAAACTATGTTTATTACATAGCCCAAAACAATTAAAGGAGAAGCTCAAAAGAAATAAAATACAAGCCCACATTTAGCCCACTTTATTAAGGGTATTTTAGACCTTTGATTAATCTAATTTGTGCATTAAAATAAAGGCAAAATGGATGGGTTATTGGGCATATAGGACCAGCCATATTAGGCTTTTTAAGGCAAAAGTAATTAAGTTAATCAAGTTCCAAAAGTAGAAGTCTTACACACAAGGACAAGTGTGTCATGCCACCATTGGTGGAAAAGCTAATTAGTAACCTTAATGGCATGATTAGGCATGATTGGGAAGAGATAAGGCTAACCCTTTTATCCAAGGGACAAAAAGAACATGGGGGATATTAGTTAATCACCAACATTACAACTTCATTTCATTCTCCTCCTTCTTCTTCTTCTTCTTCTTCTTCTTCTATTTTCTCTCAATTAGCCAAGAACACAAAGAGAGAAAGAGAGAGAGAGAGAGAGAGGTTTGGTTCTTAGTAAGAGGGGAGGAGTATATTGTTCATGCATCCCAAGTTCCTAACCTATTTTGGAAAGAGAAGGAGAGCATCCCACAAGACAAGGTAAGAAATCAAACTCTAGTTTCTATGTTTTGTATGTTCTATGTGATCTTGTGAGAGATTCATGGAAATGCAAGTTCTAATAGGCTAGAGTCTTATATGAATGTTAAATCTTGAGTATAATATGTTTAATATGTCCATCTATATAGTTTATGTTGGAAAATTTTGAAAGAAAGGAAGCTAAAGTAGTTTTTGGGAAAAACCTAATTTAAAGGGGTGATCTATGCTTTTCATTTTGAAATCTACAAATGGTTTTTGTGATTTTGTTTCTTGGTATGCTAGAGCTATGAGTTAAGAGTAAAACCCCTTTGGAAGCATGTAAAAATGTTAAAAAATGAGTGAGATATGGATTTATTACTAGAACACCTCAACTAAAGAACTCATGTGCAATAGTAGTCACTTCTGGACCAATTTCCGGGACCAAAACAGATCCATATTTGATGTTTGATGAATGGAAACTGTAGTTCGGGAAGATACGAATCCAACGAGTCTGATTGGACCCAAATCGGAGTTATAGATTTCATTTTATTCAAGTTTTAGTGAAGGACCCCAAATCTGGAAAAAAAAATCAAAATCTTAAAAAGCTATTGCCGATTCAGCGAGAACCGAACCCACAATGGAACATTCCTACTTAATTTTGTCTCGACCACTTTTCGGCCGGTTCCGGTGGTGGTTCTTGGACCCAAATTTTTATAAAATTTGGAAGAATATTAATATATTTAATCCAAAATTGTTCTGGGCATTTAGCTAATTATTTAATAATTAGTGGTTTAAACTCATTTAAAATCATTTTAAACTTACTAATTTATAACTTTTAATGTAATTAATGGATTATTAAACTAATTACATGAAATTTGAATGTAATTAACTATTTAATTATTATCTAAGTAGTATTGGGTGATAATTAAGTAGAGTTAGTATTAATAAAGTAATTATTTATTATTTAATTAAGATTATATAATAAATAGGATAAATGATAATTATTCTTAAGTTAATAAGAAAGAATAATTAAAGACAAATAATGTTAATTATTCAATATTTAATTAACATTAAATAATAAGTAGATGTAATTAGCTATTATTTATTAAATAATAACTAAAGGTAATTAATTAATTACTATTTAACTAATATTAAATGGTAATTAAATGAAGATAAATAAAGATTATTTAAATGATTCATTAATTAAACAATTATAATAAATTGTTTAAGGATCTAATAAGTGTTTATTACTTAAGAAAGACCTTATAATTTATAAAATCATTAACCTAAGATTTATTAATTATCTTATAGGTTAATGATGGTACATTATACTACGTGTACATTGTGATTGAATTATTTTTTTGGATAATAGCAAAAGTAAGCGATAGACGCATAATTATATGCAAGATTAATTAATAGACCAACATTGTCAATGCTAGGTCATTCAAAGAGTTTTAATTAAAGCTAGTTAGTCGTAGCTCGTCAAACAGTGCAAGTTCTCTAACTCAAACTCGAAAGTTATTACTTTTCAAAGCATGTTAGTGGATAATTGTTGTTGATTATTCCACATCTAATATTATTATTGAATATTCGATTATGGCAAGTCTCCTAACTCAAACTCGAAGTTATTATGTTTCAAACATGCTAGTGGATTAATTATTGACAATTATTCCACATATTTGATTATTGATTCGCACTTTAGTGCATGTTGCAGATATGTTCATCGTGTATGAAAAGGTCGATCACCTTCATTACCATAAGGTTCATTAAATTTGTTCATGGTCATTGTTGACCACTCAAAGATAATTATTCAGCTTTTTCGCTTATTGAAGTTTGATTCATGTTCTTCCTCAATTATATTACATTGTTGAAAACTTGAAAGTTTATTCCTTTTCAATCATGATATATCTTCATTGTACTTAAACTTGTTGGGCAAAATAGTTGTTCATCCTTGCTATATCATGATAACAAATTCCAGATTAAAACGAAGGCTCGAAGAACGACAGTGGTAAAGGCGAATTCCAAGTTTAGATTATTATACATTTAGAACTATAAAGTTATCTGATGCAAATAACATTGTAAACCTTTTAAGTTATTGAAGGTATGTATTAAGTTAAGGTTGTAGACCTTGGGGATTATGTTGTAAAAGTTTATTGTATAAATAATTTATGTTTATATCTTCCGCAGTAGTTATAGAAATGATGTATCGTAACGTACCAGATCTGAGGTAAAAAGTACTCGAATTTGGGGATGTCATAGTTGGTATCAAAGTCGTAGGTTATAAACCTTAGGTAGGGGTACCTTAGGCTATAATCGCGTAGACGATGATAAGGAATAAACTCAGATCGAGTTTAAGGGATAAGAGATGAATTTAAGAAATTCATCATTAAAGTAAAGAGAAAGATAAAGAAGATTCAAAGAAGAATCTTAAAGAGATATAAGGATAAGAATCCGGAGTTACCTGACTCCAATAATAGAGATGAAAGGTGATACTAAATAGACGATGTCTATAAGATGAAAAGTGTAAATAAAATCATAATATAATATGATTAAAGAGAAGAATAACAAGATCGTAATATAAAACGATCGTAAGTATAAGGAGAAATGATTACGAAATAAGATCACTACGTGATCAGGTTAAATTATTAAATAACATATGATATGTTAAGTGATTGGAATGATATAGCTTGACGCTATAAAGAGAAGGTACTATGAAATGGTACAATGTAAACTCAGAAAAGAGTGGTAAATGTTAAGATACAGATTAAAGAAAATTCATATTAAGAAAAGAGAAAGTTAAGATTATGTGGGATTTCAATTGAGGACTCAGTTCAGCAGCGGAGTTGTATGATTCCTTGTATGGGCGGAGAATTTGTACTTGGTTTTAGAATCACTTAGCTTCTTGGTCGATATAGTGGTTAGGTTGACCAATTCTTTGTATGGGCGGGGAATTGTCCGCTTAGCTTCCTATATTGATTAGTGGTCGAGTTTGGTTTGACAATCACTTAGCTTCTTACATTGATAATCATTGAAATATTGATGTGTCGTTATTTGCTATATGCATGTTGATAAGGTGATTCTTTTCTCATGTGTATAACGAATAGGTAGAGGATATAAGGTTAATTATGAGTTCTTAAAACTCATACTTATGGTAAGTTCATGACTCATAATCATATGGTATGTTTTGAACCCCTCAAATGAATGGACGCTTTATATAGTTCCGACTAGGATAAGTTCTTAAACTCATATGATTGTGGCAAGTTTACCGAACTCATAACGTGGTAAGTTTGATGAACGGGGTATAGTAAAGTTGTGAATGGAGAATTGAGAATGATAGAAATAGATAGATTTATTAAGCAATGGATCATTGGAGAAAGTGAAGTTGATGATGGAAGCATAGGTATTCCAAATCTTCTAGCTATGCTAGACTTCAAAGTTTTTGACATCAAGCTAAATTCGCACTGATGTGCCTTTAAAAATGAATTTTTTTGTTATCCTCAACACATTGTGACAAGTGTGTAGGTGTGGACTTCGAGCCACTAACATCTCGTTATCTGTTATGACATGATAACATTAAAACTGATTTTCAATGGTTTTGAATCGTTTAAAGAAGAGTCTATGCTAATTGCTTTAGCTAGACAAAAATGATTTGAATTATCAAAATGTATTTTTATATCATTAATGCATCATGTAACCTGGTGCAGAGATGATAAAAATGATGGAGTTATCAATGCAGAATTACTTAGTGTTGGATGTGATCTAAGGATCGTCAGCCCACTATAGTATGATGTAGTATGACAAAGTCACAAAAATGACGGAATCTCTCGAATCAGTTTGTAAATACGGTGCAGTATCATGACGTCAAAATAATTTTAAGAATTTTAAAGTTAATTTATTGCCAACTGAATTTGGCTAGAAATGTTTCGATTGAAATTCGAATTATTGATATGCGTCTAAGCTATTTGATTCAGCTAGATAAATGTTTATGAAATTCAAAGTATTCTTTGAAAGCTTATGTCGAACCAAATTGTTTTGGAGAGGAATCTTATGATAAGTCTGAGGTGAACAACCCTGAAAATGGGGATATACTAATTGGATAAAATATTTCAATCTAAGAATGCATATAGTCGTTCCGATTACTAAGGTACAATAGACTGATCATCTAAAGTACCAACATCGGTAGTTTACCTTCTTCGTGATTGTAAACATACCTATTAAAGAAATCTTTCAGAGGTAGAGTACCTTTCTTTCGTAATTGAAAGAGGTAGCAGGTAGAAATACCCCTAAACCTTAAAGTTCATAGTTTTTGTGATCCTTCAGATAGATATGAAAATATTTTAAACTCTTTAGAGTAATGTTGTTATAGAATGTGATGATGGATATGAAATAGTGTGAAATTATTGTGTACGAGTAGAATCTAAGATGATTGAATAAATGTTATTATGACAACCTAGTTTTGATGAATGTCTAGAAGATGTAAACTCCTAGTGAGTAGTTATGGTGAAATATGATAATAGATGAGAAATCCTCAAAGGAGGAAATTGTAAAGGTTAAGTTAACAACCTAGTTTTGATCAAGAGAATAAGTAGAGATTAGTATGCTTTAATTTCGAGGACGAAATTCTTAGAAGAAGGGGTGAATGTGATAACCCAAAAATTCATAAAATATTGAATGATTAGAATAAAGGTTAAAGAATAAAACCTAGATGAGAATTTGAGGATTTATTTAAAATTTTCAAGTAAAACCTATATGGTTTACTATTCGAATGAGAATAGAGAAAATATGGGTTATAAAATTTTTAAACCCTAGAAATGAATTAATATGTACTTGAAGGAATATCAAGAATAAGGTATTACGATACCTGTAAATTCGATGTGAACTGAATAGTCTAAGTAAGAAATGTTATATAAGTACATATGGAAATTTTATTAAGGAAATAAGATTTCACATGAAGAGATGCTATGAGGTTACACGAAGATGAGTATATGTATAAAAATACATATACTTAGTAAGGTGCTATATATATTTTAGCAAGAGGAATGATGAATTAAGTTAATGATATAAGGATCAAGATAAAACTATGTTAGTAATTAGCATAGCTTGAACGTTGGTCTTGACTGGCAAATAGAATTTGAATAAGTATAAAGTCGTTATTTAATACGATTAGCAATAAGAAGGGAGTAATTTAAAACTCAAAATTTTTTAGAGATATAATTTTGAAGCATGGACTGCTCGGTTGCGTCCGGAACGCCAAGGTTAGTCAGAATGGACAGTAAACACAAAATGTGTAAAGGTTGACTTCTGGTCAAAGTTAACAGTTCACTTTTTATGGAGAAAAGTCAAAATTAGTGTGAGAAGTGAAATATCTTATTTGAATAATGGTATGATATATAATATTATACCAAATGAGGTAAAGCAAAAATATGAGATGAGATCCAATATGTAAATATGAATATTGGTATCGAAGCAGTTAGTAAATTAAATTCATATTTGAATAAATGATTGAAAATATTAAATTATATATTTATATATAAATAAATTGTTAAAAAAATAATTTATGAAGAGGAAGAGGAAATTTAAATTAATTATACAATATAAATTGTATAACTTAAATAAGTTATTTAAATATGGTATGAGATTTAAATGACCTAAAGGGTTACTTTTATGTAGTGGTCATAGAATTAATTCAAGTGAATTAAGAATTAAGTTATGTAACCTAATAATATATATTAGGTGTGGTAATTAAATAACCTAAGGGTTATGGTATTGAGGAAATGTTAGTATTTAAAAGTTATACTAACCTAATAGATTAATTTGGTCTATTTCAAGTGATTAATAATTTTAAATCTAATTAAAGCAAACCTAATTAGGTTATAAGTTAAAGTTACATGTATATTAATTAAATTCCATAAGATTGAAAATAGAAATCCTAAATAAATAATTAGGGTGATATAAATTAAAATTGTTAAACTATGTTTATTACATAGCCCAAAACAATTAAAGGAGAAGCCCAAAAGAAATAAAATACAAGCCCACATTTATCCAACTTTATTAAGGGTATTTGTGACGCCCCAAAAATAGGTAAACATCACCCATCTTGAGTCGCCAAATACATGGTACAAAATTCAAATGCAACTTAATTATACAACAGTCGTGTGAAATACGACAAAATATAATCTAAGAGTTTTAATAAGAATATTGTCATCTAGACAATATCCACACTCAATGGAGTCCTCATTATATTTATTGTCACACTATTTAACAGAATAGTGAGGACTACTAATGCTATCATCTGGACCGTCACTCCATTCCCCGACTAGTCCCGGCTACGTTCTCATTTCCTGAAGAGAACAGTGAAAGAAAGGGTGAGCTCAACTAGCCCAGTAAGAAATATTATGACTAAGATAATGCAAAATAAATTATCATTAGTCTTCAATAATGTTAAACTGATAAAACACAATAGACATCAAGTTTAACTGCAACGGAAAAAGTAATCCATTAGAAGAGTCAAGTAGAGTATGATATCTACTATCTTCTATGATTTAAAATATTTTCATCAATTTTTATCGCTGAGACTCAACTTAATAAATAAACCACATCATCGAGTCATCCCTGCACTACGGGCCAAGGATATTCATTAAATCATCAATGATCATGACTATACCGAATAATCTCTGGTCATAATCATACCAAAAAATGTTTATCAATGCATTACAGGCTACTGAGTACTTATACCACATCATTTATAACATTACAGGTCATGATTATACCGAATAATCTCTGGTCATAATCATACCAAGTCCATCTATGCACGTAAGCTAAAGATGACTTTCATCATAATATATGCACGAGGATGATGACAATGACATAATAATTCAATAAAATAATTTCAAGAATAAATTTTAAAGATTTATAAGTTAATTTATCTTGAAATCAATTACGTCCAAATTGTCAACATGATACTGCTTTGTGGAGTAAAATTCACGAATGCTCAAAAGAATATTTACATGAAAAGATACCGGATGAAGCACAAATATCCAGGATATTCTACTAATTCATGGAGTATAGAAGCCAAAACTTTAACCAAATGAGTATCATAGAATATATGAAACTGCAAATAGATTTTCACCCGCCATGTGGTAATCCACGTAGACAGATCATTTCCACAATTTAATAAGAAATGAATACGAAGGATCATTCACCATGCATGTGATAATCCACATGTACATGAGTTATTCCAAGCGAATAATAAAGAATGGAACTGTGTCATGCGTAATCCGCATAGGCATGAGGATATTCCAAATGTAATAATAAAGAATGGAATAACTGAAGAATTCACCATGCATGCGATAGACCGCACAGATAGGTTATTCTAACAGAATAATAAAGAATGGAACCAGGTCTAGTGTAATCCGCACAGACAGGATATTCCAACAGAATAATAAAGAATAGAATAACAAAGAATTCACCATGCATACGATAGACCGCACAGACAGGTTATTCCAACAAAATAATAAAGCATGGAATAACAAAAGAATTTCACCATGTATGCGGTACTTCGCATAGATAGGTTATTTCAACATAATAATAAAGAATGGAATAACAGAAGCTCTCTTCATGAATACAAAAGAAATAATACCCCTTACCTTAGAAAGAAACTAGATACTCACTACAAAAAAATGGGGCTTCAGCAACAACCAATTTTCGTTGCTAAAGGTGCCAAATTTCGTTGCAAAAGGGTTTTGGCAACGACTTTATTGTCGTTGCGTCTTTCGTTGCGCAATGAGAATTGCTAATTGTTCCGCAACGAACGTTTTTTTTTGTTGCCAAAAGTACAACATTTTGCAACGAAATTTGATTTTTGTACAGAGACATCGATCCTTTAGCAACAAAATGTATGGTTGCAGAATAATTAAAATTTAGTTGCTAAAAACTCCATTTCGTTGCAAAAGCCTGCTAATTGGCAACGAAATGAACTCTTTTTTTTTTTGCAACGACCATGCATTTTCGTTTCAATTGACAACATTTTGCAACGACATTTTTTCGTTGCAGTAAATTATGAAAATTGTTACCTAAGCTTGCTTTCGTTGCGGAATGTAAACTTTTTAGCAACGATATTCGTTGCTGATTATATTATTTGACAACGACATTATGCTAAATCAGTAACGAAAATATTTGTTGCTGGTTATTTTTCAATAGTAACCAAAGTCGTCGATTAGCAACAACATTATATGTTGTCGTTTCTTTATGTGCAGCGAAAGTTGTTATGATTTGCAACGATAAAAAATGTTGTCTTTTATGCTAGTATTAGCAACAATATTCTCTCCGTTATTATTAGGTTAATTTTTTGTTGCCAAATATTATATTTTTAATGTCATTAACGAAAATTTGTTGCTAAATGTATAAAAAATTGTTGCTATATTAAAACTTGTTCAATGCTTTGATAACAAATTATATTGTTGTCAAATCAAAATTTGACATTCTTTTTGTGTACCTAACTGACTCAATGTCCCCATAACAAATAATGGCAAAAATATAAAAAAACTAAAATATTATTAACTTAATAAAATCATCAACTACATAATCATTCATTATCTTTACAATAAACCATCTAAAGCTACCACAGTTCTTCAATCAAAGTATATATCTAAATATATAGAGAGAGTACACTTCATAATTTCGTCTCTTGTCTTCCGTAAACGTAGCACAAAAATTTGATACCCAGTATTGTAAGGCAGGTCGTAGAAGCAGTCTTCCTGCACACACTACTACAAAACAGTAAATAGATACGCAGAAAAAACGTTGTGGTTTCAATTAAAAAAACGTCGTGGTTAATGGCGTCATCTATTTGACACCCTTACACAACGTTTTTTAAAAGTTGTAGTTAGACAACTACTAGAGCCAGTGCATACTGTATTATGTAACTGCTAGCAGCTGCTCCTTCTTGCTGCAAAGTCACAATGTAACATCAATAAAATTAAGAAAGGTAATCTGGAATATGAAAAAGTATGTGCAAATAGATTGTTGAATATAAAAGTCCTGAGTTTCACAAGAAAGTACCTGACATCCTGTAAGAGGATACAGTAGTTGCTGTAAAGCAGGCAACTGCTCCAACAATTCTTCATTGTCCAACTCCCTAGTTCTGCTGTAACCCTACAAGAAAAAAATAAGCTTTGTGAAATGTACAAATAGCAAAAAATAATGCTGCAATGAAAACTATATTTACTCCAAACAATTCCATGGCAGTTCGAAACCAGCACAGATGTAATGCAATTCCATCTGATGCAATACAAGCTTTAAATTATCAGATGCTCTTCAACATCAGTCCAAACAATACTAGTTTGTTCGTATTTGATTTCTTTTCCAGGGCCTTCTTTTCTTTTGGCTTCATGAGGCGAATCAGGGATACATTGTGGATTTTCATGGAGAATTTGCTGTAGGAACCTAATGAGTAATGTAGATATTTCTTGGGAAGGTTCTTATATATGGAGGGGTTGTGGTTTGTTTGGGGCATAGGTGTGCATTTTATTTTCCCTATGCTTTGTACATTGTGTTTGCTATGGTTCACCCCTTTTTAGGTGCTAGTAGATTTATTTATTTATCAAAAAGAAGTACAGCTGCCTTGCATCCTAAATTTTACTTGAGAAAACAAAGTTATGGCATTTTAATTCTTGCATACCTTCTCTTGCCCTTGAGCAGATTTAGGAAGACGCTCTGCTTCAATATCATACTTCAAAATCCTAAAACACTCAAGTCGTTCTTCCAAATACAGTCCATATGTACGTACCCAGGCAGAACAATCCCAAGCTAAAAAAAATTAAAATAAATAAATTGGCATTTCATACATTATAATTATATGTTATCACCCACTAGACAGGAAAAAAACACTCTTGCGGGCTACATCCTCAATGGCAATTGCTATAGTCATCTGCAAAAGAAAATCATTTCCTCATTAGAAGAGAATAGAGTGCTAAACTATTTCCAAACTGTTCAAAGCTAAAGGGGCAATATTTAATATGACATAGTTCCACGCTTAAAGGATAAGAACACACTTCAGTTAACAACAACTATTGCACTAATGACAGTCTCCAATGATTTGAGAGAAAACCCTTTTTGTATTAAAATGTCATAAAAGATGACTACAATTTCCTTCTTTTGGAGTAACTGAAGATATAATACCATGATAAACTTTGATGTACATTTATAAATGGATTGTAAAAGGTATACATGTATAATAGATTAAATGGTCAGAAAATACTATATTAATACATTAGATCAGTAAAAGTGGACTAAGTAAAGAAAATCAATAAATACAAATGGTCTTCAAGTTATAGAAAATGCAAACCCTAATAAACCTTTTTTAACTATATGATAGCTAGGAACTGTTCTGATGGATAACGTTTGTCTTACTATTGCATTGAATACAATCTCTTGTATATCAAATGATAACATTGTATTAAGTTTTATATTTAGACAGCGTAACTTCGAGATTTTCTTTTTTCTTATTTTAGATAAAGACAACATAACTTCAAAAAAAAATTATCTTATTTTATATAAAGACAGCATAAATCCTTCCAGCTTTAAGCTCAACTCTATTGTCAAATTCAAAAGGTAAACAATGTCTATTCTAATCACTACAGGAAGAATGGCATCCATTATACTCTATTCCACCTCTATCGCTTCTAACAATTCTCCAAAATTACACAAGTGACCAACAATGATACAAATTCTTGCAGGAAAAAATTCTCAAAATAACATATAAAGTAAGAAATTTCAAAGCACCAATAATAAGGCTAATAATATTAGCATAGAAGCACTAAAGATTTCAGATCAAGCTCTAAACCTACTCAACCAATAAACATATTGATACATAAAACTAAAAGAAGCAATAAAGTTCATTTTGCAAATCCTATTGGAAAACTAATCCAGATACTTCCATAAGCAACGTTCAGTGCCCAACTTTTAATAAGTTGCTTCCTCTTATTAGTTTCATCTATAAACAAATATAATCATTTTTGGGATTCTGCAAAATTATGAGTAATATTTAGACATGGAAATTGATATACCATGCAAAGAGAAGACTTCTTTAACAATGCCCCCTGATTCCAACTTCTGTAGTAGAGGTTCCCTCAACTCCCATTGGATTTCTTTTGATTCAGATAGTAGGACTATGCCCGGCTCACTCTTGTTCACCTGTGAAATTCACTCTCCAAGTTATTTGAAAGACATATGCAAGTTGAAATCACCAGGAAACCACAACCTGAAAGTCACTAATCTTATAATGTATGAGTAATATCATTTCGAAACTTCATTTACTACACACGTGCATAGATTAATTATTGTACACAAAAAGTACTGAAATTGTTATGTACAGTTTGTGCATCAAATAACTAAAAAGAGTTGAAGTCATTCCTCAGCATCATAGAGAAATTATTAACAAGACCAAAATGAAAAGACAAATATATAAAAGCTACCTTACATTGAGTTGTCATGTCATTCTGCAGTTATCATAACATCTAGATACATGATATTAAGAATGATAGATTGTGTAGAAAAGGCAAATTTTTTACCTTGTAAATGTCAAACAAGTATGTTGCCTTTACATGATACATGGTCTAAAACATAATGAGCATTCCAATATTTACAGTCACCATATTTGAGACAAACCCACCAATTCAATTGACGTATAAATACATGGACCTCACTTTTCAAACCATTGAAGATGCCAGCAAACTCAACTGCAATGTATCCACCACCAACAATGACAATTTTCTTTGGCCGAGAAGGCAAATCAAGGGCAGCATCTGAATCTATTACATATTCACTTCTAGGAATTTCTGGAATGAAGGGTTGTCCCCCAACTGAAATTAGTATATTCTTTGTTGTGTAAAGTTTTCCATCAACGTCCACTGTATGCAGGTCCACAATCTGTTTATAATCATAAATGCCCACGGGTACATATTAGTTGAAACATGAGCTCTTGTGAATAACGTTTGAAGAATATAAATGAAAAGGAAGGGAAAAAATGGAGTTTAAAATTTTTATCTTTCCACAAAACATCATCCAACCTTTCCACGCCCTTCAATCAGTTTGACACCAGCATTTTTCAAAACATTCTTGTAGTAATGAAAATAATGAGCTACTTATTTTTCTTTAGTTTCTAGTTTTATTTGTTCAATTCCTTAAGCATCTTTGTCAAGGTTCCCACCTTTCTCCTTACAAGCTCGGGTCCTTTTTCATTTTAATTAATTGATAATATGCTTCCTAATGTGTTTTTATAATATGATAATGTTGAGCATGTCATGAAACCAATTATGCATGTATATATCTAAGTGAAAACAGTAGGAGGAAGTTGATTTTCTCATGTTGAACACAAATTTTCAGGCTCTTTCAGAATGACTGCTGATTTTAGCATAATAATATCAATTTTCCGTTGTTATAATCTATAAGCTCATTCAACCATGTGCTACTGTATTTAGTAGCTTCCCTTTTTTGAAATTTTATCGCCTCTGCATGCTACTTCTAAGCATCCTCTATTGATTTGTTGTCTTTACTTATATATGTATATATCCTGCTTTTATATCAGAAAATGGCATGGCTGGGAACATTTTACATGTGTATACCATCTGGGGTTGCAATCGGTTATGTTTATGGTGGACTGGTAAGTGCATATTTTTGACTGCTACTTCAATTATGTTTCTCTTTGCAAAAATATCTAAAATAATATTTAGATTTTAGACCATGTGTGAATTTATATATTAATTCTGTTATATGTCTAGTATATGGTGTGTGATCATGTAATTACTACTTATTGCCATATGGCATATATTCTTTACGTTGCAGAGACTTGACCTTATTTGGGAGGGACAAATAGTAATCTTCAGTTTTTTGTTTGTTTTATAGGTTGGAAAACATTTGAGTTGGTGTGCTGCATTCTGGGGGGAGGCAATTCTGATGTTCGTTTATGTAACAATTCTGATGTATTTTACTTTGTGTTTGAGAGATACTGCATAATATTTGATACATTCAATGGGCACACAACAGTGGCAGCTATAGCACCTTCAGCACATACATATGATATATAAAACACATTCAAATGAATCAAGTCTCAAACTCACAAATTGCTGGTGAAAATACATCAATTCCAAGAATCAACGCAGTTCTGCATATCAAAGACATGAAGGGAGATAATTTCATTTTCTCATGAAAGAAAATGTCCTGTAAACTATTTCTACACGAATGGGTTTTATGGTCTAAAGGCGCTTAATTTAGATAAACAGGGTCAGCATATTATTCATTATTCCAACAAAAACTAAGATAATTTTTACTAACACCTGGCTAGCTTTTTAAATCTTGGTTAAGATGCTAGATTTTTTATTCTTCAAGTCATTTTAACAAACACATAGCTTGCAATATTTAAGAATCCAAAACCAACACTAAGATAATTTATAAACCCTCAGCAAATTAAAGAAATAAGTACACTAAGATATTTACCTTAACAACAACGGAAATTCAACGCAACAACACCTAGAACAAAATTCAAAATCCTACCCCAAACTGAATGTCTAAAAAGCCCTAAAAATAATGAACAACAAAGTTAAATATTCTCTATAATTAAAGACAGATGCGAAGAAAAAAAAAATACTACGACTCAAACAAGGTAGAGAGCTAATATTCGACAAGATGAAGGAAACTGTTCGGCCAAATTCATACAAGCATATACTCGTACAAAAAATTCAGCAGATATAATTTACAGATTGAAGAAAAACTCATGTTCGAAATCGTTACCTGAAATGGTTAGGTTGAGCGATTGCAAAAGATTATTACCTGAATTGAATGTTAATCGTGCACCGAAAGGATTCTGTAGAAGAGGGCAAGCGATTGCAGATTTTTTTCGTCGTATGGCGAGGGTTACAAAATTTAGAGAGACAAAGGCCAAACAACGCGATAGAGTGAAGTGAACGAACGCCGCTTTAAAAAATATTTTTTTAAAAACGAATTTAAAAAAAATTTGAAACCATTTTATTTTCTTAATTTTTTTTTAAAGTGATTTTATTTTTTTTAAAAAATGTAAAAAAAAATAAAAATATGATTCAATGCCAAACTAACCGGCATTGTAACTTTTTTTAAATTTTTTTATAAAGCAAATTTGTAAAAAAGAAGAGTAAGATGTAACATCACTTTAACTGACGTTAGAATCTCTCTTTTTTTAATTTCTTTGATCTCTTGTACTTGTTTACGAACATCAATATTTTTTTATATTTATTCTCTCCATCATCACGTTGGAAATGAAGGAGTATACAAGACTTCAAATTTATAAAATAAAAAAAATAAAAATAAAAATTCTAACGTAATTAAAGTGATGTTGTATCTTACTCTTCTTTTTTATAAATTCATTTTTTTTTAAAAAAATTAAATAAAATAGGAAAAAAATTGATATTACATTAATATGAGTCAAACTAACTTATTAAGAATGACTTATAAATCATTTTTAAATAACTTTATTCTATTTTAGTTCATAAAACATAATAAATTTTTCTTCATCTTTTATGTTTTCTCTTAGAACTGATAGTATTATAATTTAATTTTATAATATATTTGAAAAAAAAGGTAAGAGGAGAACTAGGAATAGCTAGAGGTATACCATTACTATTCTTCTTTTTATGTTTTATTTTTGGACTTAAAAATATGTTCATGATTTAAGTTGCTCCCTCCGTCTAAGAATAAAAGTTCTTATTAATTTATGTAATCTCAAGTTAAATATTTACTTATATTAAATAATCTATTTTTTTATAATAATTTGTGCGTAATTTTCTTAGTATTAAATGTCATATTTTATTATTTATAAATATTTATATAATATCACTAGTTATGTATAGAAAAATATGCAATTAGATGAGAATTTAAATATGAATAATTTTATCATTTGACATTTTTTTTTAAATTCGCATAAAATCAATCATCACTTTCATTCTTGGAGTGAGGGAGTACTTGTAAGTATATCCTACTTCTATCTAGATATAGGAAAAACATTGGGAAGCATAGATATAATAATCAGGTTTGATGAGGTTGAGTTTATTTAGGTCGGAGGCTCGGAACTAACATGCTTGACAATCGGTTGTCACTGGTACTATTTCAACAACCATAATTTATATCGTTGATCGCAATATTGGATGGCACGAATTAAATGGATTTTCCCGGCTGTAGCGACATGAGAAATTACTCATTTGCCACTCATTTGTTCATGTGCTACACTATTTACCACTACAAGTTATGGCAGTAGTTTAGTTAACTAATAAATTAGAATGGTTTAGTGGTAGGTTAATAGCCCAATAACCTATAGGTCTTAAGTTCGAAACCTAGCTGTAATATTTTTGCTTCTTATGTTATATGTTTAACTATGCATATTTTTATATATATATATATATATATATATATATATATATATATATATATATATATATATATATACACACACACACATAAATTGAGTCCTGATTTGGAGTAAAAGACGGACCAATTTTTTTTTTGCTTTTTTGCTTTTTTTTTAAAACAACTAAAAAAAATAAAAAATATTATGGAACTGAAATTTTTCCATAATACAATATTTTGGGCGTGATTTGGATACCTATACCAAAAAATATATGTACAGTCTGCACAGATTGTATAGACATGTTTTGTTATATGTATCAAAATCACACCCAAACACACTGTATTATGTCAAAATTCGAGTTCCATAATTATTTATTTATTTATTTTAGTTGTTTTAAAAAAAAAAAAAAAAGTCGTATTTTAAGAAAATGCGGAGTCCATTGGAATATATATATATATATATATATATATATATATATATATATATATATATATATATACACACATATTAGTATAGTAAATTTAAAAATATTAAAGACTACAAAATACTTTTTTGTAAAGAGAAACATTTATATATATATATATATATATATATATATATATATATATATATATATATTTTTGTGATATTTTTGCTTCTTATATTTATATTTTTTGTGTATTAGATAAATTCTATTACCATCTATATATATATATACATCTTAAATCTCTACATTAAACTAAATATATATAAAGTAACTATGAATATTTATTTAACGTAACTATGAATATTTTCATAAATAAATATATATATATATATATATATATATTTATCTCTAAATATTCATATAAATATTTATAAACAAATATTCATATAAATTTATCTTTAAAATTTATAAACAAATATTTATTTATAAATTTATAAATATTTCATCTAAAATTTATAAAATTGCGATATGAATATTTGTTATAAATATTTATATTAATATTTAGAGATAAATTTATAAATATTTATATGAATATTTGTTTACATATATATATTTATATATATAAATATTCATAGTTACTTTATATATATTTAGTTTAACGTTGAGATTTGTTTAATATTTTTTTTAGTTTGATAAGAAATTTTGAAAGAATATATATATATATATATATATATATATATATATATATATTATGTGAACGGGCTGACGTGGCGAAATATATATGTTGATGCACAAATTTGAACCAAAGACCTCCAGTTTGGAATATTGAACCAATGACCACCCGAGCACCTAGGCGTAGTTGCTATTATTTTGCAAGGATTATGTTGCCTAATTTTTAATAGCACTTTACCATGCAAGTATACGCGTTCAATTGTAATATTCAGCAAGCAATGATATCGTTCCCACGAGGAAATAGACTAATATTTATCAATTACTAATTTTAATGCAATTAATCCTATTTTAAACTACAAAATTTTGTTTGTGATTTGAAAATTAAACTTAACAAAACCAATGATTAAAATCAAAATTTCACAAGAATAACTGCAGATTTAACAGGTTAAGATTACAATTTCCCTTGGTATTTCATTTAAACCAATTTACTTCCCATTTAAAACAATTAATTAATATGAATCATTATCCAAGAATGATTTATAAAATTCACACACTCTTTCCAAAACACGTGAACAAATCCTCCTAACTCTGATCCTTAAGACACAAAATTACAAGGAACACCCTACTTAATCAATTCACTATATTCCTATGTGAATCAAGTTAATTAGGGTTTACGCACAAATTCTTTCAAAGGATACAAAAGACACATAGGTATATTCCTATCCTACATGCTAATCATATTAACCTATTCGATTATATGAGCAGATGTTATCATATCCGGATCTCAATCTATACTCCATCTTCTAATTTCATATAGATTATCACAATAATTGTTGGCCAAACAATTAATCAATAAGCAAAAGATATAATAAATAATTCAATAAAACCAACATTCATTCATTGAGAAGGTTCAATTTAAACTATATACCAAGTTACATTGCAATCTTAATTAAATTTTGGTGTCCTTTTCGTTACTTGTTCTTTGGTGTTCTCATGTTAATGTGAGATTTGTTTGAAAAACAAGTGAAAAAGGTTAGAGACATATATAATGTCGACGATTGACTTTAAAAGTCGCCGGTTGGTGTATTTATTTGGTTGCACCATATGCGAAAAAAGGTTAAGCACATTGACCCGGTGATTTGACAACGCTAAGCTAAGGAATTACAAGTGTGAAAGAGATTCATTAAGGGTTGGGGGCTTGATTATGCGGAGGGAAGGTGTTAGGCACCCCAGACATCCGTGTTACCACGGTGACCGCCACTCTTCAAAAGAAATGTTATATATGTGTGTGTGTGTGTGTGTGTGGATCGATGTGCAATTTATTTGAAAGTAGTGTGAGGCCTCGTTAGCACCTATATACCTGAGGTTTGAATTTTATAGAAAATTCGGTTTTAACAAGATATAGCAATGAAGTTTTATAAAGAGGTTTTTCAAACCACATGCTCAATAGGAATTGAGACCTTTTCATACTTCCATTTTATTAAATGTTAAACTTGTTTGCTTTTATTTTTTGAGATCTGAAGCATCCTCGAGAAAATAATATCTGTGATCTTAGAACTCCTTATGGGCATAATGACCATCCATCGAGAAACTCGAGAACCTTTGTAAAATAATGTACAAAATTTGCTTACTGACTAAAAATGTCCATCATCATGAAGCCGAATCTAGATTGATGAATTGAACTGTGTGATCACATGATTCCTAGGCTCACATAATCTTGCAATTTGTATGGAAAGCGATGGCGATTATATATATAAAAAGTATATATATATATATATATATGATTTGGATCGACCACCACGAAGCAACTCCATGGGGGGGATCGGAAATGTAAATATATAAAAGCGTAAATATATATATATATATATATATATATATATATATATATATATATATATATATATATATATATATGAACATGATCATATACGAAGTAAACTCAAAGGCGGGATGAAATGTAAATAAAATTTATAAAAGCGATCAAGCGCCATGAAGTAAACTCGAGGCGGGACAGAATGTAAATAAAAATTTGTAAAAAGGCCACGAAGTAGACTCGGGAACTGATGAAATATAAATATATATATATATATATATATATATATATATATATATATATATATATATATATATATATATATATATAAAAGTAAATAAGCATATAGGATGTAAATCAAGGGCTCATCGGATATGTAAATGAGCATATATATATATATATATATATATATATATAAGCGATAAAAGCATATAGGATGTAAAATCCGGGCTCATCGGATATATAATATATATATATATATATATATATATATATATATATATATATAATATATATATATATATATATATAAAAGCAATTAAGCGCTCAGGATGTAAAATCGAGGCTCATATATATATAGATATATATATATATATATATATATATATATATATATATATATATATATAATATATAGATAAGCGCTCGGCTCGGGCAAAGTCTAGGCTCAATCGAGGCATAACTTCGATAATGTTAGTCCATATATATGAAATATATACATATATTAGTATATATATATGAGATAGAAATGAAAACCACGGATGAGAAGTCAAGGGAAAACACACTCACACGACTATCAGCGTGTACTGACGGTGTGTGATATATGAGAAAGAGGCTTTATAGAATGTAAGAAGGCTTACGGTGAAATTTGCCAAAGTAGACTTCTTAGACTTTAAATGGATAAACACTCGGCTCATGGGATAAAAAGTAGTATATATATGTGAGCTACTAGTGTGTTTAAAGAAGAGAAACACTCAAAAGATGTGTATGAGAGCAAAATGGATGGGGCTTCCTCGCCTTTTCCTCTCTCTCTCTCTCTCAAATGGTTGACCCCCCGAGGCTTATATATATAGGCGGATGGCAGCGGTAGGTACACTGCTGGTGCCCATGATTGTATACTACTAATTTGGTGTCGTGGTGGATCCAGAGCCTCATGGGTCCGTCGTCTCGTAATACGTGCGATTCGTGCCTTTGTAATGTCGCTCGAACTTGCAGAACTTCAATCAGAGCATCGAGAGAAGTATATCTGTACTTCTTTGGATCGCTTGTGTCGAGATTTACGTAATGACATGGATTAGAGGTTATGCGAAGTCGGGAAGAGAATTATGCCCATGGTCTTCAAGCTTCAAATTCTATCAAAATCTTGCCCACACGTAATAGTCACTCGGGATTGTCGATCCTCGGCTCTTGTGGGGACATTGTTGTATGTATGTATGTATGAAGTGTTGAGGCGGCGTGCCATTTGTCGAAGGAACAAGATGATGTGTGACTCCTTCTTGGGGGTTATCATCGGCGGTTTGAGTTGAAAGTAGGCGTTGCTTTCGGGTTTCTGGTGAGATTGGACCACTTGTTGGTATCTTTGTGATATCATCTTGTTGAGATAGTAAGATGGCGTGTTGACTCCTCATGGGGGTTATCATGCGGTTTAAGCGGAAGCAGAGCGTTGCTCGGGGTTACAGATTGGGAGTTGAGATTGCTTTTTGCTTGTTTGTATGCCTCCTTTGTCATCTGGATTGAAGGTGATTGCATGTGTTTGCAACAAGCATTTTCGGGGTTATCTTGAGGAGCGCAATGGCATCCTTGGGGTTATCACCAAGGATGGGGTTCTACTCATGTGTTGTCTCTGGGGGATTTGGGCTGAGCGTCGCGGTGTTATCGCAGAGCAGGATTTATCTCTCGGTGTTGTTGTTTCGGTCTTTTGATCTGCATATCTCGGGGTTATCTTGAGATTGGAAAAACACTCCGGTGTGTGTTAGGATTTGAGATGATGTTCGGTTTGTGTTAGGGTTGGGTGAACTTCGGTAGTATCCGGCATGGATGTAAGTTGTCTTTCGGGGTTATCTCAAAAGACAAATCTACCCTCTATGATGTTAGGAATAGGAGTGCGAGAAAATTTTGAGTGTCTCTGGATGCCCTCTTTATCATATTCATGCAATGCAAGGCATGGATAGGATAAAGAATCCTGAACACTTGAAATGCAAAGCAAGATAAACATGATCTTTATATCGACAACATGATGCAAATGCATGATGCATGATTTAGTGTAATCCTCTTTGGGATGACAATCGGTGATGGCTTGGACATGCGATCCAAGTCTTGAGGATGTTGACGTTGGGACTACCACAAAGTCTTGAATCCTGACTTTGGTTTATACTCCATAGAGGTACCTCTTGTGTGGAAGAGATGCGTGGGAATAAAGCTTTATACATTTTGAGGATGTTATATAACATGTTCCCTCATCTTTGTCGAGATTCTTGCCCACAGTTTTGTTCTTTATCGGGGTTGCACGACCTCGTTGATGTGTGTATCACCGGATGAATCCCTCTTTGGGTGCATTGTCGAAATTTGCTTGACCTTCATTGATGTGTGTATCAATGGTTGCATTGCGTTGTAACCCCGTCGGGAGACGTAGATGTTTGAAGGATGTGCGTTGTGACCCCCCCGGGGAGGCGTAGATGTTTGATAACTTCGGCGTTGTAACCCCGTCGGGGAGGTTTGATATTTCGTGGTTTCGCGTTGTAACCCCGTCGGGGATTGTTTAGGGTTGTAACCCTGCAAATGACGACATCGGACCTTTGTGGGGTATTATCGAGCATGGTTTATGAAAATTTGAGCTCATTGGTATAGTATATCGCATCGGTGAATACCATTGAGGCGACGGGAGTTTAACTTCTCGTAGAAGCGAAAACGAGGATTTTAATTTATTCAGCTCCTCGCGCGTAGCATTTTATTCTGATTTGGCCTTTTCGACATGAGACCTCCTTTGCAACTCTGCTTGGGTGAGGTAGGAGGTGTGGGACCCATGTAGGGGGTGCGGTGTACTACTGAGGGGCATGAGTTAACTGCTGACCGGTAGTGCCTATGTATAGGTGGTGGTGGCTTTCATATAAGTCATTTTCAAGTTTGCTGTGAAGGAAATCGAGAGCTCTTCTTGGATCTGCTTTGAGTTTGGGCAACTTTTGCATATATATCCTTAGTACAAGCGTTCTTCAACATCACTGGTAACACATGCATGTATTTTTTTCCAATTTACATCAGTTGGAAAATGACTTATCGCATGAAATGCATTTAGACACATAGTAGTGAATATGCATCTTGATATGACTTGATAAAAATATTCAACATAGTAAATGTTAGTATTAAACCATCTTTGAACACAATGATGTGAAAAAATTTGACTTTTGAAGCGGTCAAATTGGTACCTTTTCTTGTCATTTCTTATCTATCGAGGACAAATGAGTAAAGGTAGAATAGTAAAATAATCACAGTAATTAGATTACACTTATGATTTTTTCTTGTGATGTGATGAATGCATCTGAGGATGTATATATTGTGTATCTGGTGTCTTCTTGAATGGCCACTAGTCATGCCTATGTGCATGTGGATAGTCCCATTTAAAAAGGGGCTATGGCAAAATTTTCCCAAAATGTAGGCATTGAGTAATTATGCATTTTTAACTCTCTTGTAGATGTATGTTAAAATAATGCATGTATGCATGTAATCATAGAATGCATTTTTGAAAAAAGACTCAGTGTGAAATTACCACACCCTTTACGAGGTGATTTGGAGACTTCTTTATCCGGATATTATGGATCGAGATCGGTGAAAGCGGTTTCATGAGGACCACTTACGGTGTGCGGAGGAGGGCTTTTGAAGAGCCTCGGTGGCAGATTACGTGAGACTGACCTCGTCGTTTGGCGGAGGCGGTGGTACGTCTATTCGGGTTGAGGTGCAGAATGTCGAGGGCGAGGAGGAGGATGTACCATTCGAGAGGTTCTGCTCTCTCTGTATCGTGTTCCCGTAGAAATTGCGAGGTATTCAAGTGGCGAACCCGGATCTTACGGGTGACTTGAGTAGGCATCCTTGATATACACTTGCATGAAAGCGAGGTATGAAGTTAGATCTTTAATCTTCCTTATTTCTATTGATGAGAGTCGAGAGTGCGATGTTGATCTGCATTTGATGTAGGTTCGGCTTCACCTGACCTCGAGGCTGGTTTAGCATCCACTCTATGTATCGGGCCTTGCATGATGACTATAGAAGCGATCGTCCATGGTTGGGGATTGGGAGGTTCTTCTCCATTCTACCCCGTCGTTGTCCACAGGGTTACCTCGGGGCATTATGCGGCGGTGGTTCCACGGACTTCGATCCTCCATTTCTTTGGGGGCTGAGGTGATGATGGCCTTGCGATGGATTGGCGGTTTATCACAGGTATGGAGTTTGGAGGGGCCGGTGCCTTGCGGCGGATATCACCCCTCTGCCCGTCGAGATCCTTGTTGGGAGTTCGGCGGAGCGCTCGAAAGGCGGGCTATTCGTCTGAGGTCCTTTGAGCATAGATGCTATATGGGACATTTATTGAGCCTATATGCGATGATGATGTGAGTCGGGGATCGCATTCTTGGCGATTGTTTCTGATGATCATTGAGAATTTGCGCCATAGTGAGATAATTCCTCTCGGTGTCCTTCGCTTTGATTAGCGCCACTCGACCGTGGGTAGTATAGGAGAGTATGATTGGGGTTCTACACCTTTGCCTACTTCCTCGGGGAAATGCGCATGCGATCGCGAGGCTTATAGAGGCGTGGTTAGGATTCTACCCATTTCTCTTTGGTGAGTGTTTCTCTTGTCCTTTCCCGTGTGTGGGTTAAGAGTGTTGGTACATGCGAGATGTTTGCCTTTGTGTTGGCGAGTTTTGGGCCTATGAGAGGCTTCCTTGTTTGCGTCTGTGGCGTGTTAGGTTTAGATACCTATCCACGAGGGCGGAGATGGCATCATTCCATCTTGGCGGAGGTCCCACATTCTTTGAGGTTTCACTCATTATCGCTTACAATTTGGAGTTGTTGTGGTGATGTCATCACATGGATTCCCTACTCTGGAGAGCATTTGGGAGTTGGCTTTGAGGATGGGCACCCCCATTTGGAGTAAGTACATCATTTTCACCATGAGATTTTCTCTCTTCACGAGATGGAGGATGGGAGCTCTATTTAGGGAAGCGTCTTGCTCGGGAGCACTCTGAGGAGAGATTCGTATCCGATCTTGCCTCCTGCCGAGGCGTTATTGGCTTTTTCGCGATCCCCGTCATTGACATCCATTGATGGGGATTGGCGGCTTTACATTGTCGGAGGGCCCCTGTTCTCGGGAGATGTTTCGGCATTGGTGGATCCCTAAATGCGATTGGAGCTCGGGACCCGCGCCACACGGTTTATGGGGATATGGTTTCGGGGATCCGTGATGATGATGGATTGGCTAGCTTTATGTGTCGGAGATCGACTCATGTGACCTGATGATTGATGATTGATGTGGCGGTTGGGCCGGTCACATCTTTTCATTCGGCATTTGGGCGAGAGATCCTGCGAGAGGTAGATACTTTTGATCCTTCCGGCTCTGGTGCTTTGGTCCCTCGGATGACCCATATATGTTTTTTCGGGCGTGAGATCCTCCTTTGTATAGGCTGACATCCACTGTAGATAGAGATCCGGTGACTCGGGAGGAGTTACATCGGTGGACGACATCGATGATGTGGACATCGACACCATTGACTTTTTACGATGTATTTCTTTTGATAGGCCTCTGTTAGGCTGCTTTGGGTAGCCGCCCCATTCTCATTATATCTTTTGATAGGCCTCTACATTAGATGTTGGTGGGTAGCCGCCCCATTTCCCTATATTTTATTTGTCTGAGAGATGTATTAGATGATGATATACTTAGGAATGTATGCACAGTTTTCCATTCCTATATATCATATTGCCATCTATTATATATCATGCATATTATTATTATGCATATGTATGTATGTCGAGAGATATTGACATTGACCCTGGATGGTCTTATGACACGGCCCATCTGAGATGTCTTCTTGACGATTAAGTAGTATTGATCATACCCACCATTTGCGGTGGTAGGTGGTATCACGATCATGGTATGATAGTATATCACCATCGAGACATGGTGATCGTAGATGATTTTTCTGACATCTATGACCTTCTTGATGTTTGAGTTCCTCGAGGATTTGTAGAGGGCATGCTAGAAACCTTTGGTGCACCAGAGACGGACGGTATTAAGCTTTGGGACGTGAGTTGACTCTACTTTGGAGAGGTATGCACGATTAGCGATCTTGCCTCTGGGCCGGACCTTGCGTGCACATGGCGATGGGAGACATGAGTAGGCAGTTCATGACTCTCACGAGGATTGAGGCGTGAGTAGTGCGGGATGAGATTACATCCGCCATGTTATATCCAGCGTTTCTGTTTGTGAGTTTGGCTCACGAGGGCGACTATACACGACATTAGGGATTTCACCACCGGAGGATCATTGGCGTTGACCCGAGTAGATGTCTTGCTTCTTATGCGCGTATTGTCATACGTATACATATGCGTGATACATGGATGAAAGCTGGATATCGGCGTCATTATGGCGGTGAGAGCTCTCGGGGAGGTCGTACCATTGTCTGGATGATTATCGAGAGACCTTGAGGTCGACTACATCTTCTTGCACTTATCCGGCGGGGAGTGTTCACGAGTAGCTTCGGTCATCTTTGTATGTGTGGTTCATGTCACACTTGAGCCCGATTGGCACATTTAGACATCATGGATTTTGTTTCACCCATGAGATAGCCATGTCGTACTCCTTTTCGACTGCTGGGGTGTCTGGATGTTGTATCTTGGTCAGCTTTCTTGGCGAGAGATTGGAGATCCGTTTGATATATTTGCGTGTTGGGGCTTAGCTCACCTACTCTGACTTCATTTACTCATGCTCGGGCATGGATTATCTCCCTACATTTGGTTTGAGGGCATGATCACTTACCACCTTTGGCGTGATGTGTCGGTTTGACCCGGTTCGAGGATTTTCATCCGTATGAGAGGCGGTGAGTCGGCGCTTCGCATCCACCGTTTGTCGTGGAGGGCAGATCCGGGTTGTATACTCTTTGGGATCGGTGAGAGTAAATTTGAGTTTTTACATCGATCATCGAGGTTGTTCTGCGAGTATTCGCATGGATGGAGCGAGATCTTGCATTGGTTTGGCGGTATCCACAGTCTGGGAGGCGATTACGACGATGAGGAGCTATATAGGAAATTTGTCATTCCCAGATGACTTATTTCTTTGAAATTTGCCGACATTTGTGATAGATTCTCCCACCGAGTGCCACCGTTACTCGAGTATTGACCTGACATTTGGGCGAGCTTACATCGATGACCTATGGCGAGAGATCGGGCTAGGGCCACGATGTTGTGACTCTTCTATGAGAGAGAGATCTGGCTCTGTTTAGAGGGATGAGGCTAGATCGGCCGGGGATGCATTGATAGTTGGCGGGATGCCGCCTTATCTGCTAGGGATGTGGCCATTTGCGGAATGACACTTGGTGAGATCCCGGATGATGGTCGGTCTGGCGGCGCATGAGTGCTTACATTGATGAGCATTATGCCACCATGCGGTTAGCCTACGATCTGCTAGCTCGTGTAGATACCCTTGGGCGGGGAGCTTGCGGTGCTTCCTCCGTCTTGAGAGAGAGGATGCTATGTTAGATCGATAGATTCGCATGTATATCTGAGATCTGTAGATAGCTTTGTATTTTCTGCCTGCAGACTAAGCTTAGCATTTTTTTGTCATATACAACCACGGATGTATATATCAAGCGATTATTATGTATGGCGGGGAAATATATTTTGATTCACTTCCCTTTTAGTTATGCCTTGATACTTGCTTGATGTTTGCTGTTTCTCGGGGCCTTTGATCTTGATGCATTCTGAACTTATCCTTGATAGATGGACATTGAGGCGCGTCATGAGGTCTCTCAGAGCGGATCATTGATTCTTGAAAATCCTACCATCTTTGGTGTCTTGGGATTTGGTATCTGTATGGAAAAATGGAGAGGAGGGTAGTTTCTTCCTCTCTGAGATTACCGCTTTCCACGGATGGTGCTTGATACTTCTATTTGTGAGAAGCCTAGTTAATTCCATCTCTTATGGGTTGGTATTGCTTTTTGAGGCGCGATCATGACTTAGATGGTCATAGAATCTTCTATTTGTGAGAAGAGGTTGGATAATTCCATCCCTTTGATCAGAAAGCAGATGAAGTGGGGCAATTTGAAGGTTGATCGATACCAGTGTGTGACAAGTATGTTTGTTACGGTAGGGGTTATTTGCACCATGAATGGTACCCTCGTACTCTGTTGAAGAGGAGATCAAGTCTGCGTAGTTGAACTTTGGTGTAAGAGGTTCAAATATTTGAATCTGAAAGCGGAGCGGATGGGTGTAGAAGTATTTTTTGTTGTTTTTTGTTGTTTTTGTGAAGAAAGGGTAGAAATGTTTTTTTTATTTTTCTTTATTGTGGTAGGGCCATATAGAATATGGTTTGCCTCGTACCCCCGGTGTCGGGGAGATCGGTCGGCGTAGTTCGCCCCTCGGGGACGAATCGTGGTGAAGAAGCGTAAATCCCATATGTGAGCTATCTTTGCGGGGAAGAAAGTTTAATCCATAGGGGGATAAAGCGCAAGTGTGGAAAAAGTTTAATCCTATCTTGAGGATAAAGCTGCGGGGTGAAAAGGGGTGAAAAGTTTAATCTCGTCTTGAGGAGAAGCGAGGGTGAAAAGTTTAATCTCGTCTTGGGAGAAGCGGTGTGAAAAGTTTAATCTCGTCTTGGAGAAGCGGTGTGAAAAGTTTGAAATGGAATAAAACCAATTTCTTTGGCTTGAAGTGTATGTTTCCACGAGAGGCGAGAAGAGTTTGTAAAAAAAGAGAGGGTTCAAAAGCGGAATGGTGGTGATTGGATGATCAAAACCGGGATGTTTGTTCGATGGTTACTTGAGGACATAGTCTTAGTTTCACGGTGTCAGGAGTTGATAATTTGTGGAAATTCATCGCCATCCATTTCCTGCAACTTTGAGAGCACCTCTGTCGATACTTCTTTGACAATAAATGGGCCTTCGAGTTGGGGTGAATTTTCCCTTAGATTGATCTTGGTTGTCGATGATCTTCTTCAAAACCAAGTCATGTTGTTTGAATTGCCGTAGTCGGACTTTTTTACATTTGTAGGATGCGATGCGATCCTCTCTTGATATCTTGACCATGGAAGATAGCATGCGGTTCGCCTTTCATCTATTAGAGACAATTGGTGATACATCTTGTACCCATTGGTCTTCATCAGTGAGCATCCATCGATACTACGAGGATTCCATTTCCACTTCTATAGAACTTTGCTTCCATCCCATAGACTAACGAGTAGGGGGTTGCCCGGTGGAAGCACGCATTGAAGTTACGTAGGCTAATAAAGTTAGGGCAGAGAGGTGGGGCCATCCTTTGTGATTGGCGGACATTTTACGCATGATCTTCTTGATGTTTTTTATTAGCAGCTTCAGCGGCACCATTCATCTTTGGACGGTAGATGATGTGAGTTGAGATGTTTGATGTGGAATTTTTGCATAATTCCTCCATCGTGTTGTTGTTGAGGTTTTAGCATTATGCGACACTGATGACCTCTGGTTGTCCATATCGACAAACAACATTGTTTACGATGAAAGCAATGATGACTTCTTTAGTAACCACAGGGAAGGAAGGCTGCTTGACCCATTTGGTGAAGTAGTCGATCATGGTGAATATGAATCGATGTCCATTCTTTGGCTTTGGGCTCGATGGGCCGATCCGTCCATTCCCCACATTGAAAAGGGCCGTGGCGAACTCATATTGTGGAGTTCCTTGGAGGCGTGGATAGCATTCCCATGGATCGACATTGATAGCACCTCTTGGCGTGATCATCACGGTCGACTTTGAGTGTAAACCCGATAATGTCCGTTACGAGAATTTTCTTGACAAGTAGGGGTCCGCTCATGTGTGAGGGGCGCATACTCCACCATGGATCTCATCCATGAGTCGGTTGAGCTTGGTCTTTGTCCGGACATCGAGGAGACCTAATCTGCATCTCTTTTGTAGAGTGCATCTCTCGCTCGGTAGAATTTCATAGCAAGTCGATGAATCGCCTCTCTTCTTAGTTAGGCTCGCCTCGGTGGTGTAGATCCATCTCGTAGGTACTCCTTGATATGTTGATACCAAGGGTTGTGGATGGGAGGCAACTCATCGATACTTCTCGATGTAATTCCCATAGGTGGGGCTTCTGCGCCATGCAATCGTGATGCTTGGCATGTTTTCCTTGTCGGTATGTAAACCCGAGGAGAATGAGCGTTGCTAATGCATCTGCAAAGTCATTCTATTACGAGGAATGTGTAGAAAGGAGATTTCTTGAACTCAAAGCCATCTGTAGAACTTGGAGATGGTAAAGGCGGTAAATGTAATAACTTTGGTTTGATAGATTCTGTGGATTGCTTGATTACCAATTGGAATCCCCAAAAGGCGATTTAACGCTTTGATACCCATTGAGCGGGCAAGTTTGAGTCCCATAATCTGACCTTCATACTCAATTTGTGTTGTTGGTGTTGACAAACAAGCTGCAATTTGTGGCTGACGGGATCTGCTCCCCCGTCTGAGGATATTAAAAGCTGCTCGGCTCAGAGCCTTACGAGTTAATGACTCCATCAAAATACATTTTTCCACGAGCGGCATATATCGTCTTGATGTGGTATTTGAATTGTCATTACTCCTTCATCGAGGAAAGTATGTTTCTAAGGGTTTGTAATCCCCTGCGAGGTGCGGTGACCAATTGATCTGCAATTCCTTGACCTTTGATGAGACTTTTGAGTCGCGTAAGCGATGTCAAATTCTTTGTAGGATCAAGCGCCATCTGAGACGATCGACAATTTAGTATGGGTTTCTTTGAACACATACTTAAGAGGATCCATCGGGATATGAGATGGGTTGTGTGACCATGGAGATAATGTTGTAATCTCATGGAAGCCCATGCTAAAAGCACAACAAGTCTTCTCGATCGAGTGTACTTGTGTTCAGCGATCTTTGAATCTTTTTTCTTTGAGGTAATAGATAGCTTCGCTCTTGGCCTCTATTGTCTTTCTGCTTGACATCTGACCCATAGCATTGTCATTTATGGGCGGTACATGAGCAGGGGAACATCATCCACAGGAGGTACCAAGCAGGGGGCGTTGATCGGTTGCTCCTTAATTGTGAGGAAGGCTTTTTGACACTCGTCATTCCATTTCATGGAGGAGTTCTTCCTTAACAATTTGAAGATTGGCTCCACGAGTTTTAGTGAGTTGAGAAATGAATCGGCTAATGAAGTTGATCCTTCCCAAAAATCCCGTATTTCCTTCTCTACATGCGAGGAATGGGCATTTCCTTGATGGCTGGATTTTGGTAGGATCGATTCAATCCTTTGTGGTGACCTAGGAAGCCTAGCAACAACACTGACTTAACACCAAAGGCGCACTTGGCGGGATTCAACTTTAAGTTGTACTTACATGACTGTTGTTGAGCGACTTCTTGAGATGGTCTAAATGGTCATCCTCCTTAGGGATTTGACAATGATGTCATCCACATAGATCTCTATCTCTTTGTGCATTAAATCGTGGAAAAAGAGCCATCATAGCTTCATTTGGTAGGTTGCCCCGGCGTTGATGATGAGGCGAATGACAACCGTCTGTAGCAAAAAGTTCCCCAGGCGTGATGAAAGCGGTTTTCTCACGATCTTCCTCGGTGACCATAATTTGATGGTACCCCCATAAAGCAATCGACAAAAGGAGTACATGCCGTCTTGAAGCGGTATTGTCGATGAGAATGTGGATAAAATGGCGGGAAAGCTATCTTTAAAGGCAAGCTTTGTTCAAATCCAGATAATCCCGCAAACTCGCACCTTTCCCCTGGTTTAGGCACGGGAACAATGTTGGATATCCACTCTCGGATATGTAGACACCATGATGATGCCGACTTGAAATTGTTTCACAATTTCTTCTTTAACTTTTAAACTCCACTCGGGTTTCAATCGCTTTGAGCTTTTTTTGCCTTGGCTTGAATCCTTCTTTAATGGGAAGGCGATGAAGAACAATGTCGGTGGACAATCCCACCATGTCTTCATGAGACCATGCAAACACATCTGGAATTGGGCTAATGGGTGCAACCATGTCATTAGTTGATTTGTGGTAAAGTGCGAACCAATCTGGATTAGCTTAGGGTTGTCTAAGGTTAGAGATTGAAAGGAGTGGTTTGATCAAGATTGGGTTTGGGTTTGTCGGTGACCCATTCCTTAATCTCTTGAGGTGTCTCAATGTCCTCTTGGATGTCCATCAAGATGAGTCAACTTTGCATCAAAATTCTGACCCTTGTGGAGAAGGCACCTCATCGACAATCTGAGCACATCTAAATTGAGTCTGAAACAAAAATATGCTTTCACTTAATATGCATTTATTCGATCATACAAAAGTGTTAGCATATGCGTGATAAAATAAGCTGCTAGTCTTTGTAAAAAAAGCAAGCAATTAAAGTTATCTCTCTGAGGCGGGATTTTTTTACGCCCATTTACCCTAAATCGACCCGATGTATGGAGTCTTTGCTCCAATTATCGAGGAAAAGTCTGATGAATTGCGGTGATAGAAGGATCGTCGGTGTCCTCCTTTTCCCGAATAATAACCATGACATCTGGCAATCAATCATCATGCAGGGTGTATCTGTTTGGTGTGTTCATCATGAACAATGATGAATGAATACTGCCATCATCAAGGCAAAAGGTCATGTTTACGTTTTTCGTTCCTTTTCTTTAAGCCGGGATCGGGAATCGACACCTCTTTAGCTTTGATTGGCCTTTGGTTTTGAAGCAACATAGCCACTGACATAAATTTGGCACCTTTCTTGGGGCTTGCATCAACTCATGCGGTAAAGGTATAGAAAAAAATCGTCGTGTGGCGGAAGTTTGAGGAAACACAACTTATGCTTATGAGGGTTCTGTGAGTGGAACTAGTAGAATAGCCCTAGCATTTGTCCCAATTTGATTGGACATTTGGATAGGGTGCTTAATACCTGATTGATCCTTACCAAGCCCTTGTCGGGTTGATAACTTGATAACATCATTTCTTGAGTGGTGACATAACCTCATCGAGAAATCTTGGAGTGCGGGAAGTGGCGCTCAATAGAATGGTATTGCGTGTTACTCACTTTCAGAGTATGGAAGCTGGTGGCTCAACTTACGAATTGAAGGCGATAATTGGTAGAGTTCTGATCTAGGACATTCGGCTCGGCATTAGCGGTGACTATATTATTGTTGATGATGTATTTGAGTTGTTGATGTAAGGTGGAGGAGCGACTCCGACCATGTGTATCCATGGTCTCCCCGATAGCGAGGTTGTATCTGAATCTATCTTGAGGGCGTGGAAGGATCGTTGAATGTATTAGGACCAATCTCAATTGGCGATTCAATCTTTCAGCGGAATTTTAGAGATCCATCAAAAGCTCGGATGATCGTGTATGGCTACTTTGGATTCGATTGAGATTGATATTCATCTTCACCAAGGTGGCATAAGGACAGATATTGAGAGATGAACCTCCATCTATCAATACTCCGGCTAGCATGTGCGGAAAAACAACTTTGCGATGTGCGGTGGTTTTGCGATAATAGGTCCCGCCGGGAGGTATGTCGTCATCGGTGAAGGATATCACATTCTTTGTTGAAAATGTGATCAACCAAATGTTGAAATTTTTCTACATTCTTTGATTTTGGCGAGGTAGGCTTCTTCAAAACCTTTAGCAAGATCTTAGATGCTCCTCGGAAGAAAACCGAGTCGAATTGAAATCGGTGTGGAGCTTCTCATAAGCTTAAAACCACTTTGGCTTCGTTATGGCCCATAATGCGGAGGAATTTTCAATCTTCTCCATGGGCAACTTCCCTTTGCTGCCCAAGTAGGCGATAACCCGTTGAGGAAGGTACGGTGGATTTTTTCTTTCGACCGACTTTGTAGCGATAGTATGAGGCGTGGATCCTTGACTTCTCCATAATTCCATGGAACTTTGTGTGGTGTGACGAGGATGTTGTAGTCTGCAAGGTAAAGGAATTGGCTCAGTGCGGCCACTTTCAAAGGATTATCGGCTCCTTTGAGATGAATTGGTTGTATGGGAAATACTTTGTGAGTCTCATCATCCACCGGATATAAGCGCTCTTGATCCCTTCCATTGGGTAGGGCATGCATTCCCACCCTTAAGTTTTGCAGTGTAATCATCCATTATTTGCGGGGACACCGCTATCGATAAGATTACGAATGAGATGGCGGAGTGCTTGACATTCTTACGTCTTGTGTGTGTGGCGAGAATGTGAATGATATTGACACATTTCATCGAGTTGAAACATACTGGCGGGGATTGATTGGAGAGTAGAAGGAATGTGATTCTTCGCCGTTGATCGACATTTGAAGTATCTCCTCCATAGATTGGCCCAAATAGGTGAATTCCCTTTTATTGGAAAAAATCGGCGGGCTTTAGCACTTGCTAAACTTCTGACCTTATCCTCCATAGCTTCGCTTTACGAAGGTGTTGATGAAGCATTCATAACAAATGGAAGGAGATAGGCGTGCTCTGCTGATTAATTGGCGTGTGACTTGATGATGGTGGGTCACCAGTTACGCGATTACTCGATTTGTTTGCAAAAGAGCTTTCATTTTTCGTTCCATAGTAAGCTGGAACTTTGCATAATCCCATTTATCAACACCAGTCTTTGATGGGTTGGGATGATTCACCGATAGAATTGGAACCATGTCCGGTGCTCCAGTGATCATGTTGACCTCTTCTTCTTTGTGTTGAGGAAGAGGGTTGTCTTGAGCGTGAGGTTGATCGGGTTTAGTGACCACGATCTCACCATTGTCTATTAGATCTTGAATCTTATGCTTCAAGGCCCAACAATCTTGAGTATCATGTAAGGTGCCCCGGCATGGTAAGCACACTTAGAGTAGCATTAAAACCCTTCCCATTAGGGTTGGTTTGGTGGAAGAAGATGTGTAATTTTTCTCTGGCGGTCGGAAGAAAGCAAGAATATTCTCGGGCGAGTCCCCTAAGGGTGTGAGCGTTAGAAGTAGCTTCACTTCTCCACTTTTAGGTAATGGAGGGTTTGAAGATTGTCTTTGGAAAAGGGGAGTAGTTTCTCTCTCTGCATAGGCATGCTTGGATTGCCTTTTTGTCCTTGTAGTATCGAGGAAACATCCTCCTCTTTCTTTTTATGGACCCTCAGAAGTTGTTTCCATAAGATCCGGATTTGGATGTGCTCGTGACTTGACTTTAAAGCGGCTAGGTCTTGAATCTTCTGGGACTTGATCCCATTTGACCATCTCGTAGTGTTTGATCATTTGAGAGAAAATGGCTTGCCAATACCGGCTAGAACTCTTTCATAGAAAGGGCTTTCTGTATATCTATGAAAGTCATGATGACCATTTTGATTACATCATGGAAGGAATAACTTGAGCGACAAAGGCGCCTCCACCTTTGAGCATACTCTACTGAATGACTCATTAAATTTGTTTCTTGACTTTGGTAATTTAGTGCGGTCGGGGAGCCATCGAGATTGAAAAGCTGTATTGAGTGAGGAAGGCGTGGGCCGACTCTTCCCAACTATGGATCTTAGAGTTGTCTAATCGGTATACCATGAGCAGGCTTCTCGGTCGGACTTTTTACGAAAGCAATTTGCATTAGAGCTTTTCATTCTCGACATAAGATCGAGTTCTCAATGAACACTTTTAAATGTGTATAAGGATCCCCTAATCCGTCATACTTTTCAAAATCGAGGGCTTTAAATTTCTCGGGATAATGAACACGGGGAATATGCAAAAAGTGCGTATATGAAACTTGCCATGAGTTCAATCCTTTGAGAACACGAATGGTTTCCTCCATTTGAAGGACTTTCTTCTGATGTCACCAGTTATGCGGATCTCCTTGGAGATGGGTGCCTTGATGTCTTTGTTGGTTGTATCAGTGATGTTACGGAATTATTTTTTTCGGACCTTGAACTCCTTGTGTGTAAAAGGGTTACGTATGTGTAGGTATCTTCGTACCACTGAGTAGGTGGTGTAATTCTTTCGGTAAAATACCCGAAGTCGTGATTTGTTTACTCTCAATCGTCAAATTCTTCTCGGGAAGCAGAGTTTAGGCATTTGGAAGAAGACATGATTGGTTGTAGGCTTGTGGCCTTTTTGGATTTTAAGCGGAGTATGAGGCCCAATTGCTTCCCCTAAAAGACTTACGTAGTTTAGTCTTAGGGTAATGTAAATGTTATCATAACATGTCCGTTTTAGGAATTTGTCTGCAAAAGCCGGTTTGTTAATTGATAACATGTCATCATGCGAGATATTCTTCATATTTTCCATTACATATGGATGAACATGGAATAAAATTACAAGTAAATGCTTTTACAAGTAATTGAAAATGGAAAGAATGAAGAGACTTTCCTCGCGTTTGGTTTATCGAGGAGGTTGACCTATCTTAGGGTTACTCTCGCATGGCTTTTTCGGCATGAAGGTTCCCGGATCGCCATAATCTACTCGGCGGGAAGTTAATCAGGTCTTTCAAGCTGGGGCGAATCGAGTGGTGCCTTTCACGAGCCCAGGGAATTATTCTTCCACGGGTCCGATAATCAAACAAGCGAGGATAGCCTCTGGTGGAGGACCACACAACATACATTCACATCTACAGCGTGTCTCATAGTTTATGCAAAATGATGACATGTCTGAAGCACTAATATCTGAGATAGATATTTAGCGGTTGCAATAATTAAGATGCATTCGTACACATTCATCGAAATGTAAATGCAACAATCACACACAAGCATATAACAATTTTGAAAAGCTTGTAATAGCGGCTTAAGCCCTCTTCTTTGGAGTCCCAGTGAGTCGCCACTGTCGGCGTCGGGATTTTTTGGTGTCCACCGTTACTTGTTCTTTGGTGTTCTCATGTTAATGTGAGATTTGTTTGAAAAAACAAGTGAAAAGGTTCGACATGTATAATGTCGACGATTGACTTTAAAATTAGCGGTTGGTGTATTTATTTTGGTTGCACCAGCTTATATGAGAAAAGGTTAGCACATTGACCCGGTGATTTGACTTTGCTAAATGGGTCTGTAAAGCAAGAGATTCATTAAGGGTTGGGGGCTTGATTATGCGGAGGGAAGGTGTTAGGCACCCCAGACATCCGTGTTACCACGGTGGCCGCCACTCTTAAAAAAAGAAATTTATTATATGTGTGTGTGTGTGTGTGTGTGGATCAATGTGCAATTTATTTGAAAGTAGTGTGAGGCCTCGTTAGCACCTATATATACTGAGGTTTGAATTTTATAGAAAAATTCGGTTTTAACCAAGATATAGCAATGAAGTTTTATAAAGAGGTTTTTCAAACCACATGCTCAATAGGAATTGAGACCTTTTCATACTTCCATTTTATTAAATGTTGTTAACTTGTTTGCTTTTATTTTTGAGATCTGAAGCATCCTCGAGAAAAAATAATATCTGTGATCTTAGAACTCCTTATAGGCATAATGACCATCGAGAAACTCGAGACCTTTGTAAAATAATGTACAAAATTTGCTTACTGACTAAAAATGTCCATCATAGGAACCGAATCTAGATTGATGGTGAACACTGTGATCACATGATTCCTAGGCTCACATAATAATCTTGCAATTTGTATGGAAAGCGATGGCGAGTTATATATATATATAAAAAAAATATATATATATATATATATATGATGGATCAACCACCATGAAGCAACTCCATGGGGATCGGAAATGTAAATATATAAAAGCGGTATATATATATATATATATATATATATATATATATATATATATATATATATATACATGATCATACCATATGAAGTAAACTCGAGGCGGGACGAAATGTAAATAAAAAGTTGTAAAAGCGATCATTTGCCCACGAGTAAAAACTCGAGGCGGAGATGAGAATGTAAATAAAGGCTATAAAAGGCCACGAAGTAGACTCACGAATATATATATATACGATATATATATATATATATATATATATATATATATATATATATATAAATATAGCGATAAATATAATATAGGATGTAAATCGGGCTCATCGGATATATCAAGCGATAATAATTATATATATATATATATATAAAAGCGATAAGCATGCGGATGTAAAATCGGGCTCATCGAGAGATATAGCGGAATTATATATATATATATATATATATATATATATATATATATATATAATTAAAAGCGCTAGGATGTAAAATCCGGGCTCATCGGATGTATCGAATATATATATATATATATATATATATATATATATATATATATATATATATATATATATAATATAAAAGATAAGCGCTCGGGAATAGAAGTCTAGGCTCAATCGAGGCATAACTTCGATAATGTTAGTCCATATATATGAAATATATACATATATTATATATATATATCTGAGCTGAAATGAAAACCCACGGATAGAAGTAAAGGGCAAACACACTCACACGACTATCAGCGTGTACTGACGATTGTGTGATATATGAGAAAGAGGCTTTATAGAATGTAAGAAGGCTTACGTTGAAATTTGCCAAAGTAGACTTCTTAGACTTTAAATGGATAAACACTCGGCTCCATGGGATAAAAAGTAGCTATATGTGAGCTAACTAGTGTTAAAAAGAAGAGAAACACTCGAAAAGATGTGTATATGCGAGAGCAAAATGGGCGAGGGCTTCCTCGCCTTTTTTCTTCTCTCTCTCTCTTCAAATGGGTGACCCCTCGGCCTATATTTATAGGCGGATGGCGCGGTACACTGCTGGCGGCCATGATTTATATACTACGGTTTGGTCGTGGTGGATCCGAGCCTCATGGGTCCCGTCGTCTCGTAATGCGTGCGATCGTGCCTTGTAATAATGTCGCTCGAACTTGCGAGAACTTCAATCAGAGCATCGAGCGAAGTATATCTGTACTTCTTTGGATCGCTTGTGTCGAGAGATTACGTAATGACATGGATTAGAGGTTATGCGAAGTCGGGAAGAGAGGGTCTATGCCCATGGTCTTCAAGCTTCAAATTCTATCAAAATCTTGCCACACGTAATAGTCACTCGGGATTGTCGATCCTCGGCTCTTGTGGGACATTGTTGTATGTATGTATGTATGAAGTGTTGAGGCGGCGTGCCATTTTCGAAGGAACAAGATGATGTGTGACTCCTTGCAAGGGGTTATCGTCGGTTTGAGTTGAAAGTAAGCGTTGCTTTCGGGGTTCTGGTGAGATTGGACCACTTGTTGGTATCTTTGTGATATCATCTTGTTGAGACAGTAAGATGACGTGTTGACTCCTCACCGGGGTTATCGCCGGTTTAAGCGAAAAGCAGACGTTGCTCAGGGTTACATCTGAGATTGGACTGCTTGTTTGTATGCCTCACTGTCATCTGGATTGAAGTTGATTGCATGTGTTTGCAAAAGCATTTAGGGGTTATCATAGGAGCGCAATGGCATCCTTGGGGTTATCACCAAGGATGGGGTTCTTACTCGATGTTGTCTCTGGGAATTTGGGCTGAAGCGTCGCGGTGTTATCGTAGAGCAATTTATCTCTCTCGGTGTTGTTCTTCGGTCTTTTGATCTGCATATCTGGGGTTATCTCTCGAGATTGGAAATAACACTCGGTGTGTGTTAGGATTTGAGATGATGTTCGGTTTGTGTTAGGGTTGGGTGAACTTCCGGTAGTATCGGCATGGATGTAAGTTGTCTTTCGGGGTTATCTCAAAAAGACAAATCTACCCTCTGATGTTAGGAATAGGAGTGCTGAGAAAATTTGAGTGTCGTGAATTGGTGAAAAATGAAGGAAGAATGAGCTTCTATTTATAGGAAAATATAGTTTCGATAATTGTACGTTTTGGGGCTCGAAATATTACAGTACATACCTCCAATTTTTCTTTTATTTTTAATTTAGTCCTGCAAGTATTATCAAACTTGCACCACCTCCCCTAATAGTAAATAATGTGAATCAATAGTTCAATCATGAGAATCAATAGTTATAATCATGTGAAAATATGAATTACAGTATAGTACCTCCATCTATACCACAATTTTTAACTTAGTCATGCAAGTATTATCAATCTTGCACCAACTCCTCTAATAGTACATGAATGTGATTCAATAGTACACACATGTGAACAAATAATTATATAAGCATGTGAATTAGTAGCAATTAATTGCTCATTTATCCGTTAATTACACGATTTATCAATATAACCCCCAGATATTAATTATCATCGGAATAGATGTTGATTTCCACTAACACTAATAATTATAACATAATGGAACTATCAAATTCATCTTTAATCAACACGAACTTAATCATCATAATATTATAACTCACAATATTTAACAACCAGGTCGTTCCCAGGAAAGAGGGGGCTTTCCGATAAGGATTTCTCCTTATTGGCCATGATTAGATGACCAAACCTCTCATTAGCGGAACTTCTAGACATTGTAAATATTGCAATTTAATAATATAAATAACTTTGTCATCTCAATTATTGATTTAATAATATAACATATTATGGGATGATCTTTGTGACAATAATTGAATCAATAATATGAGAGATGATCACGGCAATTCTTGTAGCAATAATTGAGTATAATGAGTGATTTCCCACGTAAGCATCAATAACCAATCTTTGTGTACTACTATGCAACCACAGCGTATTTTTGTACTTTTATTCTTAGGGTAGTTCAGCAGTTTTTAGCGGTAACACTTAGCCATTATTTTTATAAAAAAGATAATTCTGTCATTTTCTTATTACGACAATACTTCTGTTGTGGGGTCCACCAATAATTATGCCGTTGTACAAATATTCCCTGTTAAAATGAATATTCCCCTACCAATCGAATATTATATAACCACTTGCTTACTTTGCAAAATTTGTAAATATTACCCACAACTATAACATTATATTATATCCACACCATAATATTCAAAAATATATTTCGAGATAAATTAATCTTTATTCATAAAAGTTGGGGTCTTACAACCTCCCCTTCTTATGAAATTTCATCCTTGAAGTTAGGGTACGTACCTGGTATATCGAAGAGGTGAGGATATCTTGACTTCATCTCAGATTCTAACTCCCAGGTCATTTCTTCCACATCGTGGTTTCTCCACAAACTTTGACTTGAGGTATAACCTTGGAGCGTAGAATATGATCCTTCTTATCCAAGATTTTAACAGGTAACTCTTCATACGTTAAATCTTTCTCTATCTCGTCTGGTTCTAATTCAATAATGTGGTTTGGGTCTTTCACATATTTACGTAACATAGATATGTGGAAAACGTTATGAACATGAGACATACTTGGCGGTAAGGCGAGTCTATAGGCCACAGTTCCTACTCGTTCGAGGATTATAAACGGGTCAATGAATCGAGAATTGAGCTTTCCTCTCTTTCCAAATCTCGCAACTTCTTTCCATGGAGCAACACATAACAACACATGATCTCCAATATTGAATTCCACGTCTTTTCGATGAAGATTAGCATAACTATTTTGTCGATCTTGTGAGGTTTTTATACGTTATCGAATCGTTTGATTCTTTTCTGTAGTCATGCATACCAACTCCGGTCCCAACAACGTTGCTTTACCCACCTCATCCCAGCATACTGGAGAACGACACTTTCTTCCACACAACGTCTCAAATGGAGCCATGCCAATATTTGCTTGATAACTGTTGTTGTAGGAAAACTCCACCAATGGTAAGAACTTGTCCCAACTTCCCTTGAAGTCAAGGACATAGAGTCTTAATAAATCTTCAAGAGTTTGAATAGTCCTTCCAGCGCGCCCATCCGTTTGAGGATGATATGCGAACTAAATCGTAAATCCGTGCCCATAGCTTTTTGCAAACTAACCCAAAATCTTGAAGTGAATCTTGGGTCTCGATCAGAAACTATGGATATTGGCATACCATGAAATCTTACAATCTCATTTATATACATACTAGCAAGACGTTCAAGTGTATAAGTTTCTCGTATCGATAAGAAATGAGCAGACTTGGTCAATCTATCAACAATGACCCAAATCGCATCTATGCCTTGAGAAACCTTGGGAAGACCGATGCTTGAAATCCATGGTAATGTGCTCCCACTTCCATTTTAGAATTTCAAGTGGTTGCAATGGACCTTTTGGCACTTGATGCTCCGCCTTGACTCATTGACAAGTTAGACACCTTGAGATAAACCCCGCTATCTCTCTCTTCATATTGCTCCACTAAAATGTATGTCGAAGATCACGATACATTTTGGTACTCCCAGGATGGATTGCAAACGGTGTGTTGTGCGCCTCCATCATGATTTTATACTTCAAGTTAGAGTCGTTAGGAACACAAAGTCTGGAGTTGACTTAAAGTATTCCTTCTTCATCGATTCTTGCTTCCGGAATAGCACCTTCTTGCTTTCTTTCTTCTTATATGCACGCGCTCGACTCCAGTCGCAGCAGCGGCGACTTTAACTTTATCAATTAAAGTCGGTTCTACTCGTATATTCGCCATCATCATATGGGTCCCTAGAGTCTTTAACTCTATCTCCATCGTTTGTAAGTCATACAAAATGGGCCTTTACATTGACAATATCGCACTCGTACCCGCATATGATCTTCTACTCAACGCGTCAGCTACCACGTTCGCTTTTCTAGGATGGTATGATCATAATCTTTCAACAGCTCAAGCCATCATCATTGTCGCATGTTGAGTTCCTTTTGAGTGAAGAAATATTTGAGGCTTTTATGATCTGTAAAAATCTCCACCTTCTCTCGATACAGGTAATGCCTCCAAATCTTAAGCACAAAAATGACTGCTGCCAACTCTAGATCATGAGTAGGATAATTCCTCTCATATTCTTTGAGTTGTCATGAGGCATAGGCTATGACTTTCCCATGTTGCATGAGAACACATCCTAACCCTTTGCCTGAAGCATCACTATAGATGACAAATCCCTCCAAGCCAGATGGTATTGTCGAGCAGTCTTGAAATGAGTCTCCTCTTGAGTTCTTGAAAACTCTTTTCACATTCCTCGCTCCAACCAAATTTTATATCTTTTCGAGTCAGCTGAGTTAATGGAGTAGCGATTTGAGAAAACCCTTCTACGAATCTTCGATAATAACAAGCTAAGCCGGGAAAGCTACGTACTTCGTTCACTGACTTTGGTTGCTCCCAGCTTTGAATTGCTTCAATCTTTAACGGGTCAACATATATTCCATGATTTGATATTACATGCCCAAGGAATGCAACTTCCTCAAGCTAGAAATCACATTTCTTTAACTTAGCATAATGCTTGTTTTCACGAAGCTTTTGAAGTATCAGCCTCAAGTGTTGCTCATGGTCTTCACGGGTTTTGGAGTATATGAGGATGTCATCAATAAAGACGACCACAAAGTGATCCAAATATTCCTTGAATACTCGGTTCATCATGTCCATGAAGGCAGCAGGAGCATTAGTCAATCCAAAAGACATGACTAGGAATTCATAATGCCCGTCATCTAGGAGTTAAAGCGATCTTTGGAATGTCATTAGTTTTAATCTTCAACTAATGATATCCAGGAGCGAAGATCAATCTTTGAAAAGAATTTGGCTCCTTGCAAGCTGGTGAAGCAGGTCATCAATGCGAGGCAACGCAGTACCTATTTTGATGGTGACATGATTGACTCCAGATAATCAATACAAAATCGCATACTTCCATCTTTCTTCTTCACGAATAGAACAGGAGCACCCCAAGGAGGCGTAGTAGGATGAATGAAACCGATGTCTAACAATTCACGTAGTTGGGTTTTAACTTTTGAAGTTCAATAGGAGCCATTCGATATGGGGCTTTGGAAATGGGTTTTATATCGGATTCAAAAGGTCGATTACAAAATTCAATTTCACGCTCTGGGGTAGGCGGGGAAGTTCTTGAGGAGAATCGTCGGAAATTTATTAACAATAGAAATATCATTCAAATTTGGCGTATCTTTATTTAAATCTGTGACACGGGCTAAGAAAGCTTGACATCTATTTTTCAATAAACGAATATCTTTATGACTTGATATGACAGTGATTGATTTTAGTGGTTTGGTTGCTTGAATTCGCATAATAGGTTGGTTAGGAATATGAAAGCTAACAACCTTACGAAAACAATCGATTTTAGCATGATGATTAGTTAACCAATCAACCCCTAAAATCACTTCAAATGCAAGTATTTTCAAAGAAATAAGATCGACAGGTAATGTGCGGTTACCAATTTGAATCAAACAGGACTTATAAACCGTGGATGTAATAAAGGTTTCTCCCAACGGAGTTTCAACAGATAAGTCAAAGTCTAATTTCTCTGGAGTCAAATTTAAACGTTGAGTGCAAGTAGGAGAAATAAAGGAATGGGTAGAACCGGTATCAAATAAAGTATAAACTTCGCTAGAGTTTATGATTAGCTTACCCGTGATCACCTTGTTCGGATTCCTCGCTTTTTAGGAGGTTACGACAAACGCTCTCCCTTGAACTACTGGATTTTGTCTTATGCAGGACACCTTTGATGCCTCCATCCAATTTGGACTTGACTTTGGTGCATGACAAAATCGGTCTAGGTGACCTTCTTTTCCACAATTATAACACGCTTTGGACTGCATCGTGCAGTTTGGACTTATGTGTCCTTCCCCTCCACATTTGTAACATACGACCGGTGGTCGTTCTCCTTCCTTAACAACAGGTGCGGGTGGTGACGTCTTTCCATCCTTGTTGAATCTCCTCTTCTTGAAATGTCCACTCTTATTGTCATGGCCATGATTACCACCGAAGTGATTATCATTTCTGGCATGTTGATTCCCTCCACGTTTGTTGTAAATGCCCGATGGATCGCTACTGCCGGTATTATCGACTTGTCGATTGCTCTCTCTTAGTTGGGTTGACTCATTATTGCGCTCTAATAACTGAGCCCTATTCACAACATCTGAATACAAACACAGTTTGTGAGAAATTAGGTATTGACGTATCTCGGGTTTCAAACCTCTTAGAAACATCCGCGTCATTCTCTCCTCATTATCAACCAAGTGGGACCCAAACCGAGACAACTCGACAAACTTAGCTTCGTACTGCACCACGGTCATATTGTTTTGCTCAAGCTTGATGAACTCTACCTCCTTCATGTGACGAATACTTTCAGGAAAGTACTTGTCATTGAACAGTTCTTGGAACTTCTCCCAAGACATCTTTAGTGCGGCAGGTTGAGTACACTTTATAGATTCCCACCAGTAATCTTCCTGCTGCATTCGCAACATGAAGGTGGCAAAAGGAACCTTTTGCTCCTCGGAGCATCCCAAGACATCAAATATCTTGTTGATACGCTTTATCCACGTCTCGCCTTAAGTGGTTTGGCTCTCTCAAAAACTTCGGTGGTCCCAGCTCCTTGAAGCGCTTAGCGGTGACCATCAAGAGTTATCGGTGTTTCACTTTGCATTTTGGGCGAGAGCCAAAACTTTAACCAAATAGTATCATAGAATATATGAAGCGCAAATGAATTTTCACCGCCATGCGGTAATCCACGTAGACATATCATTTCCACAATTTAATAAGGAATGAATACGAAGGATCATTCACCATGCATGTGATAATCCACATAGACAGGTTATTCTAACAGAATAATAAAGAATGGAACTAGGTCATACATAATCCGCACAGACAGGATATTCCAACAGAATAATAAAGAATGGAATAATAGAAGAATTCACCATGCATGCGATAGACCGTACAAACAGGTTATTCCAACAGAATAATAAAGAATAGAACCAGGTTTAGTGTAATCTACAGGTCTAGTGTAATCTACACAGACAGGATATTCCAACAAAATAATAAAGAATAGAATAACAAAGAATTCACCATGCATGCGATAGACCGCACAGACAGGTTATTCCAACAAAATAATAAAGAATGGAATAACAAAAGAATTTTACCATGTATGCGGTACTTCGCATAGACATGTTATTTCAACATAATAATAAAGAAATAATACCCCTTACCTTAGAAAAAACTGGATACTGGAATAGAGAGGTAGTATACTTCTCTTCTTCTTTCTCTCTATAATAATTGCTTTATAGCTTTAGTGAATTGGTGAGAAATGAAGGAAGAATGAGCTTCTATTTATAGGAAAATATAATTTCGATAATTGCACATTTTGGGACTCGAAATATTACAGTACAATACCTCTAACTTTTCTTTCATTTTTAATTTAGTCCTGCAAGGATTATCAATCTTGCACCAACTCCCCTAATAGTACATGAATGTGATTCAATAGTACACACATGTGAACAAATAATTATATAAGCATGTGAATTAGTAGCAATTAATTGCTCATTTATCCGATTAATTATCTGATTTATCAATATAACCCCCAGACATCAATTATCATCGAAATAGATGCCGATTTCCACTAACACTAATAATCCCAACACAATGGAACTATCAAATTCATCTTTAATCAACACGAACTTAATCATCATTAATATTATAACTCACAATATTTAACAACTAGGTCGTTCCCAGGAAAGAGGGGTCGTTCCCAGGAAAGAGGGATCTTTCCGATAAGGATTTCTCCTTATTGGCGCGCAATTAGATGACCAAACCTCTCATTGACAGAACTTTTAGACATTGTAAATATTGCAATTTAATAATATAAATAACTTTGTCATCTCAATTATTGATTTAATAATATAACATATTATGCAGATGATACTGTGACAATAATTGAATCAATAATATGAGAGATATGATGCAGCAATTACTGTAGCAATAATTGAGTATAACTGAATAACTTCTCACGTAAGCATCAATAACCAATACCGTGTGCTACTATGCAACCACACGTATTACTTTACTTTTACTACTGAGTAGTTCAACAGTTTTAACGGTAACACTTCCGCCGTTATTTTTATAAAAAAGATAATTCTGTCATTTTCTTATTACGACAATACTTCCGTTGTGGGGTCCACCAATGATTATGCCGTCGTAGGAATATTCCCTGTTAAAACGAATATTCCCCGACCAATCGAATATTATATAACCACTTGCTTACTTTGCAAAATTTGTAAATATTACCCACAACTATAACATTATATTATATCCACACCATAATATTCAAAAATATATTTTGAGAGAAATTAATCTTTATTCATAAAAGTTGGGGTCTTACAGTATTTTAGACCTTTGATTAATCTAATTTGTGCATTAAAATAAAGGCAAAATGGATGGGTTATTGGGCATATAGGACCAGCCATATTAGGCTTTTTAAGGGAAAGTAATTAAGCTAATCAAGTTCCAAAAGTAGGAAGTCTTACACACAAGGACAAATGTGTCATGCCACCATTGGTGGAAAAGCTAATTAGTAACCTTAATGGCATGATTAGGCATGATTGGGAAGAGATATGGCTAACCCTTTTATCCAAGGGACAAAAAGAACATGGGGGATATTAGTTAATCACCAACATTACAACTTCATTTCATTCTCCACCATTCTTCTTCTCCTTCTTCTTCTTTTTCTTCTTCTTCTATTTTCTCTCAATTAGCCAAGAACACAAAGAGAGGAAAAGAGAGAGAGAGAGAGAGAGAGAGGTTTGGTTCTTAGTAAGAGGGGAGGAGTATATTGTTCAAGCATCCCAAGTTCCTAACCTATTTTGGAAAGAGAAGGAGAGCATCCCACAAGACAAGGTAAGAAATCAAACTCTAGTTTCTATGTTTTGTATGTTCTATGTGATCTTGTGAGAGATTAATGAAAATGCAAGTTCTAATAGGCTAGAGTCTTATATGAATGTTAAATCTTGAGTATAATATGTTTAACATGTCCATCTATATAGTTTATGTTGGAAAATTTTGAAAGAAAGGAAGCTAAAGTAGTTTTTGAGAAAAACCTAATTTAAAGGGGTGATCTATGCTTTTCATTTTGAAATCTACAAATGGTTTTTATGATTTTGTTTCTTGGTATGCTAGAGCTATGAGTTAAGAGTAAAACCCCTTTGGAAGCATGTAAAAATGTTAAAAAATGAGTAAGATATGGATTTATTACTAGAACACCTCAACTAAAGAACTCATGTGCGATAGTGGCAGGTCACTTACGGACCAATTTCTAGGACCAAAACAGATCCATATTTGATGTTTGATGAATGGAAAGCGTAGTTAGGGAAGATACGAATCCAACGAGTGCGATTGGACCCAAATCGAGTTATAGATTTCATTTTATTCAAGTTTTAGTGAAGGACCCCAAATTTGGAAAAAAATCAAAAAATCTTAAAAAGCTCTTTGCTAGTTCGTTGAGGCAAGGCAAACTAAGGAACATTTAAATGACAGGATTAAACCACTTTTGGCGATTTAAGGTGGTGGTTCTTGGACCCAAATTTTTATAAAATTCTGAAGAATATTAATATATTTAATCTAAAATTTTTCTGGGCATTTAACTAATTATTTAGTAATTAGTGGTTTAAACTCATTTAAAATCATTTTAAACTTACTAATTTATAACTTTTAATGTAATTAATGGATTATTAAACTAATTACATGAAATTTGAATGTAATTAACTATTTAATTATTATCTAAGTAGTATTGGGTGATAATTAAGTAGAGTTAGTATTAATAAAGTAATTATTGATTATTTAATTAAGATTATATAATAAATAGGATAAATGATAATTATTCTTAAGTTAATAAGAAAGAATAATTAAAGACAAATAATGTTAATTATTCAATATTTAATTAACATTAAATAATAAGTAGATGTAATTAGCTATTATTTATTAAATAATAACAAAAGGTAATTAATTAATTACTATTTAACTAATATTAAATGGTAATTAAATGAAAATAAATAAAGATTATTTAAATGATTCATTAATTAAACAATTATAATAAATTGTTTAATGATCTAATAAGTGTTTATTACTTAAGAAAGACCTTTTAAATTTATAAAATCATTAACCTAAGATTTATTAATTATCTTATAGGGTTAATGATGATACATTATACTATGTGTACATTGTGATTGAATTATTTATTGGATAATAGCAAAAGTAAGCGTATAAACGTACAATTATATGCAGTACTAATTAATAGACCAACATTGTCAATGCTAGGTCATTCAAAGAGTTTTAATTAAAGCTAGTTAGCCGTAGCTCGTCAAACATGCAAGTTCTCTAACTCAAACTTGAGTTATTACTTTTCAAGCATGTTAGTGGATAATTGTTGTTGATTATTCCACATCTAATATTATTATTGAATATTCGCATTATGGCAAGTCTCCTAACTCAAACTCGAGTTATTATATTTCAAACATGCTAGTGGATTAATTATTGACAATTATTCCACATATTTGATTATTGATTCACCCTTAGTGCATGTTGCATATGTTCATCAGGTATGAAAGACTGATCACCTTCATTACCATAAGGTTCAGTTAAATTTGTTCATGGTCATTGTTGACCACTCAACATAATTATTCAATTTTTTTCAGTTATTGAAGTTTGATTCATGTTCTTCCTCAATTATATTACACTGTTGAAAACTTGAAAGCTTATTCCTTTTTAATCATGATATATCTTCATTGTACTTAAACTTGTTAGGCAAAATAGTTGCTCATCCTTGCTATATCATGATAACAAATTTCAGATTAAAAGGAAGGCTCGAAGAACGATAGTGGTAAAGGCGAATTCTAAGTTTAGATTATTATGCATTTAGAACTATTAAGTTATCTGATGCAAATAACATTGTAAACCTTTTAAGTTATTGAAGGTATGTATTAAGTTAAGGTTGTAGACCTTGGGGATTATGTTGTAAAAGTTTATTGTATAAATAATTTATGTTAATATCTTCCGCAGTAGTTATAGAAATGATGTATCGTAACGTACCATATCTGAGGTAAAAAGTACTCGAATTTGGGGATATCATAAATATTATGACTAAGATAATGCAGAATAAGTTATCATTGGCCTTCAACAATGTTATACTGATAGAATATAAAAGACAACAAGTTTAACTGCAGTGGAACAAGCAATTCATTAGAAGAGTCATGTAGAGAATAATATCTACTATCTTTTATGATTTAAAAAGTTTATCATTAACTTTATTGCTGGGACTCAGCTTAATAAATAGATCACATCATCGAATCATCCCTGCAATACGGGCCAATGATATTCATTAGTATCACGTCCACAAATTATTCTTGCACTACGGGCCAAGAATTATTCGTGTAATCATCAATGGTCATGATTATATCGAAATATCCCTGGTCATAATCATACCAATCAACAGTCCATCTATGCACGTAAGCCAAAGATGACTTTCATCACAATATAAGCATGAGGATGATGACAATGATATAAGAATTCAATTAAAAGAAAGTAAAGGATACATTTTTAAAGATTTATAATTTAATTTATCCAGAATTCAATAATGTCCAAATTTTCAACATGATACTGCTTTGTAGAGTAAAATTCAAGAATAATATCCATGTATCAAAAATAATTTGGACAGAAAAGAAATAAATTTTTTCGGTGAATAGTACCCCGTGAATAGTATCCTATGAATAGTACTTCAGGAATAGTACCCCATGAATAGTAACCCGACATGAAAAGTGCCCCAAATACTTGAGTGAACAATATTTGAGTGAATAATAATAAGGTGAATAGTAATCTCGTGAATATTAACTCGTGAATAGTACCCCAGCATGAAAAGTGCCCCGAATACCCGAGTGAATAATATTATTGTGAATAGTAATTGGGTGAATAGTAACTCATGAATAGTAACTCGTGAATAGTACTTCAGGTGAAAATATTGATATTTAATAAAAAAGTTCATATCAATATTCCAATAAAATGATATTGGATGAAGCGCAAAACCCACGGATATTCCACTAGTTTGAAGGATTATAGAAGCAATACTTACCATAGTAAGTTTAGATTTAAGAATATGAAAAGAATTAACATACGAAAACTGCAAATGGATTTTCACCTGTCATACGGTATGTAATCCGCATAGATAGGTTATTAGAGCATCTTAAAGGATGAATCGAAAAATTGTATTCCTTATGAATCTGAAAGAAATAATACCCCTTACCTTAGTAGAAAAGCTGGATACTATAAAAGTGAAGTAGCAGAATACTCTTCTTCTTGCTCTCTATAGTTTCTCTCTCTATATTGTTTCTTGTGAATCTCAGTGAATTGGTGAGAATGAAAGAAGAATTAAGCTTCTATTTATAGGAGAATGGGCGAAATAATGGCGATTCATGAGCGGTTCAGATTGATTTACTATTAGAACGGACGATTCATATTGATTATTATTAAAACCACAACCGACGGTCCAGATTGATTTACTTTTAAAACCACCACCGATGGTCCAGATTGATTTACTATTAAAACCACCATCGACGGTCCAGATTGGTTTACTATTAAAATCACCACCAATGGTCCAGATTGATTTAACTTATTATACTTTAATACCCCTAAAGTTTTCCAAGTATGCATTATTCCCCTCTAACTTTTGTAATTCACTCATATTCAATAAACACATTCTGAATACTTCAACAATTATTCATCATTAATATTATAACTCATAATATTTAACAACGGATCGTTTAGGGAAAAGGGGCTTTCAATAAGGATTTCTTCCTATTAGCGCATAATCGGTGACCAAACCTCTCCTCGACGAACTTTTAGAACAACATCGATATTGCAAATAATAATATGAATAACTTTGTTGTCTCAATTATTAATTTAATAATATAAAATATTATCACGAGATGATAATGTGACAATAATTGAATCAAATAACGTGAGATACTATGCAATAATTCTCTGTAGCAATAATTGAGTATAAGCGGTGACTTCTCACATAAGCATCGATAATCAATACTGGTGTGCTTTCTTATGCGACCATGCGTATTCTTGTACTTTTTCTGCCGGGTAGTTCAATAGTTTAACGGTAAAACTTCCGCTATTATTTTTATAAAAAGATATTTCTATCATTTTCTTACTACGACAATACTTCCATTGTGGGGTCCACCAATGATTGTACCGTCATACAACTATTCCTTGTTAAAACGAATATTCCTCGACCAATCGAATATTCACCGACACAACGAATATTTTATATCAACTTGCTTACTTTGCAAAATTTTCCAAATATTACCCACAACTATAACATTATATCATATCCACACCATAATATTCAAAAATATATTTTGAGAAAAATTATTCTTTATTCAAAAATTTGGGGTCTTACAAACCTCCCCTTCTTATGAAATTTTATCCTCGAAATTAGGGTACGTAACTGATATGTCAAAGAGGTGAGGATACCTTGATTTCATTTCAGATTCTAACTCCCAGGTCATTTCCTCCACATCATGGTTTCTCCATAAAACTTTGACTTGAGATATAACCTTGGAGCGAAGAATATGATCCTTCTATTCCAAGATTTTAACAGCAACCTCTTCATACGTTAAATCTTCTTCTATCTCGTCTGGTTCTAATTCAATAATGTGGTTCGGGTCTTTCACATATTTACATAACATAGATATGTGAAAAACGTTATTAACACGAGACATACTTGGCGATAAGGCGAGTCTATAGGCCAGCGATTCTACTCGATCAAGGATTACAAATGGGCCACTGAATCGAGGATTGAGCTTTCCTCTTTTTCCAAATCTCGTAACTCCTTTCTATGGAGCAACACGTAACAACACATGATCTCCAATATTGAATTCCACGTCCTTTCGATGAAGATTAACATAACTCTTTTGTCGATCTTGTGAGGTTTTTATACGTTGTCGGATCGTTTGAATCTTTTTTGTAGTCATACATACCAACTCCGGTCCCAACAATGTTGCTTTACCTACCACATCCCAGCATACTGCGGAACGACACTTTCTTCCAATACTTGCTTGATAACTGTTGTTGTAGGAAAACTCCACCAATGGTAAGAACTTGTCCCAACTTCCTTTGAAGTTAAGGACACAGAGTCTTAATAAATCCTCAAGAGTTTGAATAGTCCTCTCTGATTGTCCGTCCGTTTGAGGATGATACGCCGAACTAAATCGTAAATCCGTGCCCATAGCTTTTTGAAAACTAACCCAAAATCTTTAAGTGAATCTTGGGTCTCGATCAGAAACTATGGATACTGGCATACCATGCAATCTTATAATCTCATTTATGTACATACGAGCAAGACGTTCAAGTGTATAAGTTTCTTGTATCGATAAGAAATGAGAAGACTTGGTTAATCTATCAGCAATGACCCAAATCACATCTATGCCTTGAGAAACCTTGGGAAGACCGATGCTTGAAATCATGGTAATGTGCTCCCACTTCCATTCTGGAATTTCAAGTGGTTGCAATGGACCTTTTGGCACTTGATGCTCCACCTTGACTCGTTGACAAGTTAGACACCTTGAAATAAACCCCGCTATTTCTCTATTCATATTGCTCCACCAAAATGTATGTCAAAGATCACGATACATTTTGGTACTCCCAGGATGGATTGCAAACGGTGTGTTGTGCGCCTCCATCATGATATTATACTTCAAGTCAGAATCATTAGGAATACAAAGTCTGGAGTTGACTCGAACTATTCCTTCTTCATCGATTCTTGCTTCCGGAATAGCACCTTCTTGCACTTTATTCTTTATACGCATTAGCTCCAGGTCTGTAGCTTGAGTAGCTTTAACTTTATCGATTAAAGTCGGTTCTACTTGTATATTCGCCATCATCACATGTGTGAGATCCCGGATTTTATGAAATAAAAGTATTCAATTTTTCCATTTTGGTAAATAGTTAAATTGATAAAAGTTTAAAGTTAAGGGTCATATTTGAATATTTTTTTCAAAGTAAGCAAGTTGTCATAAAATAACCGGTAGTAAAAGTACAGTAATAGCGTGGTTACAAAGTAGCACACGGTATTGATTATTAATGCTTATGTGAGAAGTCACTCAGTTATACTCAATTATTGCTACAATAATTCTTTGCATCATATCTCTCGTATTATTGATTCAATTATTATCACGATTATATCATCGCATAATATTTTATATATTATTAAATCAATAATTGAGGCGACAAAGTTATTCATATTATTATTTGCAATATTGACAATGTCTAGAAGTTACATCGAGGAGAGGTTTGGTCACACTAATAAGCGGCTTGATAAGGAGAAATCCTTATCGGAAAGCCCCCTCTTTCACAGGAGCGACACAGTTGTTAAATATTGTGAGTTATAATATTAATAATGAATGTTATTAAAAATTGAATTTGAGTTCGGAGTTGAATTTGGAGACGTGGACGTGATATTTGAGTCTGGAGTGATGAAATTAGTAGAAAAAGACTATAAACACAAAATTTGCCGAGGTTGACTTTTTGGTCAAAAAAGTCAATAGTTGACTTTTTTGGAAAAAGTCAAACTTCAAAATTTCAAAAATGAAATTTTTGAGAAAAATATTTCCATTGTGTTGGGATTGTTAGTGTTGGTGAAAATCGAAATTTATTTCGATAATAATTGATGTTTGGAGGTTATATTGACCAATCGGGTAATTAACCGGATAAATGATCAATTAATTGCTATTGATTTACATGATTGTAACTATTTATTTACATGTGTGTATTATTGATTTACATTCATGTACTATTAGGGGAGGTGGTGCAAGATTGATAATACTTGCATGACTAAGTTAAAAATAGAGGTATAAATGGATGTACTATACTGTAATTCGTATTTTCACATGATTTTAACTATTAATTCACATGAATGAACTATTAATTCACATGATTTACTATTAGGGGAGGTGGTGCAAGTTTGATAATATTTCAGGAATAAATTAAAAATGAAAGAAAAGTTGAAGGTATTGTAATATAATATTTTGAGCCCCAAAACGTGCAATTATCGAAACTATATTTTCCTATAAATAGAAGCTCATTCTTCCTTCATTTCTCACCAATTCACTAAAGATATAGAGAAATTATTATAGAGAGAAATTATAGAGAGAAAGAAGAAGAGAAGTCTGCTTTACTCTCACTTTTCTAAGGTAAAGGGTATATTTTTTTTAGGTAAGGGGTATTATTTCTTTCGTATTCATGAAGAGCTATTGTTATTCCATTCCTTATTATTATGTTGGAATAACTTTGTACATGCTAATCTATCTGCATACATGGTGAAATTCTTCTATTATTCCATTCTTTATTATTACATTGGAATATCCTATCATGCGGATTCTGGCATGACACATTATTAGATTCTTTATTATTACATTGGAAATATCATATATCATGCGGATTACGCATGACCTAGTTCCATTCTTTATTATACATTGGAATAACTTTTGTTGGTGTGGTTTATCGAATGCACGGTGAATTACTGTTGTTATTCCATTCTTTATTATTACATTTGGAATATCACATCTCTACTGATTCTGCATGACTGGTTCCATTCTTTATTATTACATTTGGAATAACTTTTATGCATGCGGTCTATATCGCGCATGCATGGTGAATTCTTCCATTATTCCATTCTTTATTATTCTGTTAGAATAACTTTTTGTCTATGGATTACTACATGCATGGTGAATGATCCTTTGTATTCATTCCTTATTAAATTGTAGAAAATGATGCATCACGTGGATTCTGGCATGGCGGGTGAAAATCCATTTTGAGTTTCATAATTTTTCGACCCTCAAAAATTTTGGAAAAATTTGAAATGATAATTTGATGAGTTTTCTATATTGTGTCCAAAGATGGCGATTTTTGGATGTATAGATTAAGAGTTATGGATTTTATGGGAAAAGACTATTTTAAAGTAAACCCTTATAACTCCTTGTGGTTAACTCCAAAATTGGTGAAATTTTTATTGGGAGTACATGTATATAACATCGGTATATACTGTAAATTTTGGAATTTTTGGACAAAAGTACAATTTATGATAAATGTCTAAATATTATGATTTTGGCCATATGAAAAATAGTAAATGAATTTTAAAAATTTAGAGAAAAATATATATTCAATATGGGACTATATTACTGCTAAATCCCGGAAAAGAAATATTTTTGGAACTGATTTGGTATTTTTCATGAAAATGAACTAGTTATGAGTAAATGAATTAAATATGTTATGTGAAGTAACAAAATTGGAAAATAGGATTTTATGGCTTGGGAATCTATATAGGGTATATCTGATTTTGATGAGGATTTGATTATTGGTGATGAAATCTTATGAGTATGACATTTTGAATGATTAAATGCATTATTTGGTAAAGTGTAAACAATTGAAATAAATTATTTATAAGTTTAAGAAGTGATTAAAATATTATTATAATATTAATAATATTAGATTATGAGTTTATTAAGTGATTGATAATATTTTGATAAATTTAAAGTCTTTAAAATTTATCTTTGATTTTGTTTGATTAATGTTAATATCATTGTCATCATCCTCATGCTTATATTATGATGAAAATCATCTTTGGCTTACGTGCAAAGATGAATTTATTGATTATTAGTTTTCTGAGTTGTATATCTTTGGCTTACGTGCAAAAGATTGATTATTGATTATTAGTTTTGTGTTGATTATATCTTTGGCTTACGTGCAAAGATGAACTATTGATTGATGAGTATCTTTGGCTTATGTGCATAGATGAACTATTTATTGGTATGATTATGACCAGGGATCATTCGGTATAATCATGACCCGTAATATTATAGATGATGTGGTAAAAGTCCTCATTGGCGTAGTGCATTGATGGAATGATTATTGGTATGATTATAAACGAGGATTATTCGGTATAATCATGACCATTGATGATTACATGAATATCCTTGGGCGTAGTGCTGGGATGATTCGATGATGTGGATTATTTATTAAGCTGAGTCTCAGCGATAAAATATTGATTATACACTTTTAATTCGTAAAAGATAGTAGATATCATGCTCTACTTGACTCTTCTAAAATATCTGATTTGTATGTCTTTGGCTGTAGTGCAAAGATGAATTGTTAATGAATATCTTTGGTAGTAGTGCAAAGATGAATTTATTAGTATGATTATGGCGGGGAATTGTGATTTGGTATAACCATGATTTTTGATGTTTTGGTGAAGATAGGTGATGAAAATTATCTTCGTCTTGGGTGCGAAGAGAATTTAGAATCACAATTATGATTATGAGTTATTCATATGATTGTGGACGAGGAATTGTTGATTGATGTTCTGAGGATAAAACATTATTGGTGGACTTTTAACATGGAGAAGATAATAGATCGATGGTCTATTTGACTCTTCTAATGGATTGCTCGTTAAATTTGTAACTATGGTTGAAAAGTTTTATCATCTACCGTATGTTCTAAATCTACGATTTATTATTGATGAAGGCTATTGATGATGTAAATTATCTTTAGTCATGATATTCTTTCTTTGGGCTAGTTGTGCTCACCCTTTTTGCTTCACAATTCCTTTTAGGTAATAAGAGTGTATTTGGGTGGCCGGGAGTATGAGGAGAATAGAAGCGGTGGTCTATAGTTGTTGAGGTTCTCCTAAATAGTATGGAAATAATTTTATTGAGAACTTTAGATAAGTGTGTCGTATTGTATATCGTCATTTGATATTTAATTTTGGTGAGCCGAATAGGGTGAGGTGAACCTGACTTTGGAAGGTGTTTTGCCACTATCATACAAGATGTCTAATGACATACAACCTCGTGTTATCATAAGACGAGGGGTTGTGCACATCCACTTCTTTGAGTATATCTATGAGCACTACTATATAATCTTGGAGTTTATTTGAAATATAATTCTCACTTGGAGACAGCGGAGATAATTATATGTCGAGAGAAGACTCACCATTGGAAAGAAGATGATAACAATCTTCTTATTTTTTTCTTTAGGGGACTATTAGAATTGACGAGGATAATTCTATGGACATATGATATCTATCATAACCTAGGCGCATGGCCTCCGTATACGAAGGTTTCCTTGAGCACTTCCCAAAGATTTTAATTTCTAAAATAGTTATTATTTGTACTTTTATGTAAGGTACCATTGTAAGGTTGTGGTTAAGGCACCATGAGAGTTACATACATTTGTATTAAAACTCACGGTTTAAGCGTAGTAAGTAATACGCTTGACAGTTCAACGATTGTATAAATGAAGTTTGTATTTGATTTTTATAGTATGATATCTGGTGACTCAGAATGGGTCGTGTGTACCTATTTTGGGGGCGTCACAAATGGTATCAGAGATTAGGGATATTGTCGCTGGCGGAGATATGAGTCTAGAACTAGGAGGGAGGCAGTAATATATACTTCGCTAGTGTGTGACTTACCTAAGCTGAAATTGTTTACTTGATAAGTTGACAAATTGTGATATGTCAATTAACCTTTATTTTGAAGGTATATTCTAGAATGATATCTGAAATACAGGAGATGAACAATGGGAAAATCATGATACAGAGGAAATAACTGGGAAGGTACAATCTGAAAAGAAAGCAAGGTATTCCCATCTCTTCGAACTACCAGGTACGTAAATTTCAAGGTCGAAATTTAATAAGGAGGGGAGATTATGAGATCCCAGATTTTATGAAATAAAAGTATTCAATTTTTCTATTTTGGTAAATAGTTAAATTGATAAAATTTTAAAGTTAAGGGTCATATTTGAATTTTTTTTCAAAGTAAGCAAGTTGTCATAAAATAATAGGTAGTAAAAGAAACGATGTCTGGCATTGGTTGCATAGTAGCACACGGTATTGATTATTAATGCTTATGTGAGAAGTCTTTCAATTATACTAAATTATTGCTACAATAATTGTTGCATCATATCTCTCATATTATTGATTCGATTATTGTCACGATTATCATCTGCATAATATTTTATATATTATTAAATCAATAATTGAGAATGACAAAGTTATTTATATTATTATTTGCAATATTGACAATGTCAGAAGTTACATCGAGGAGAGGTTTGGTCACCTAATTGCTTGTGATAAGGAGAAATCCTTATCGGAAAGCCCCCCCCTCTCTGAGGAGCGACACAGTTGTTAAATATTGTGAGTTATAATATTAATAATGAATGTTATTAAAAATCGAATTTAAGTTAGGAGTTGAATTTGGAGCCCGCGGATGTGATATTTGAGTCGGAGCGATGAAATTAGTAGAAATAGATTATAAACACAAAATTTGCGAGGTTGACTTTTTGGTCAAAAAAAGTTAACAGATTGACTTTTGGAAAAAGTCAAACTTCAAAATTTCAAAATGAAAATTTTTGAAAAATATTTCCATTGTGTTGGGATTGTTAGTGTTAGTGGAAATTGACATTTATTTCGATAATAATTGATGTCTGGAGGTTATATTGACCAATCGGGTAATGAACCGGATAAATAAGCAATTAATTGCTATTGATTCACATGATTATAACTATTTATTCACATGTGTGAACTATTGATTCACATTCATGTACTATTAGGGGAGGTGGTGCAAGATTGATAATACTTACATGACTAAGTTAAAAATGGAGGTATAGATGAAGTTACTATACTGTAATTCGTATTTTCACATGATTATAACTATTAAGTCACATGAATGAACTATTAATTCACATGATTTACTATTAGGGGAGGTGGTGCAAGTTTGATAATACTTGCAGAATTAAATTAAAAATGAACGAAAAGTTGAAGGTATTGTAATGTAATATTTCGAGCCCCAAAACGTGCAATTATCGAAACTATATTTTCCTATAAATAGAAGCTCATTCTTCCTTCATTTCTCACCAATTCACTAAAGCTATAGAGCAATTATTATAGAGAGAAATTATGAGAGAAAAAGAAGAAAGAAGTCTGCTACCTCACTTATTCTTCAGTATCAGGTTTTTCTTCTAAGGTAAAGGGTATTATTTCTTTCGTATTCATGAAAGAGCTATTGTTATTCAATTCCTTATTATTATATTGGAATAACTTCATCATACGAAATCTTTGCATACATGGTGAAATTCTTCTATTATTCCATTCTTTATTATTACATTTGGAATATCCTATCTATCATGCGGATCTACGCGTGACACAGTTCCATTCTTTATTATTACATTTGGAATATCACGTGTCTCTACGGATTATGCATGACTGGTTCCATTCATTATTATTACTGTTGGAATAACATTGCATGCGGTTTATCGCATGCACGGTGAATTCTGTTGTTATTCCATTCTTTATTATTACATTGGAATATATCTCTCTCTCTGGATTACACATGACTGGTTCCATTCTTTATTATTACATTGAGGAATAACACATGCATGCGGTCTATCGCATGCATGGTGAATTCTTCCATTATTCCATTCTTTATTATTACGTTAGAATAACCATCTATGTGGATTCTGCGCATGCATGGTGAATGATCCTTTGTATTCATTTCTTATTAAATTGTAGAAATGATGCATCATGTGGATTACCGCATGGCGGTGAAAATCGATTTGCAGTTTCATAATTTTTACGACCCTCAAAAATTCTGAAAAAATTTGAAATGATAATTTGATGAGTTTTCTATATTGTGTCCAAAGATGGCGATTTTTGGATGTATAGATTAAGAGTTATGGATTTTATGGGAAGAGACTATTTTAAAAGTAAACCCTTTATAACTCCTTGTGGTTAACTCCAAAATTGGTGAAATTTTTATTAGGAGTACATGTATATAATGAAGTATATAAGTGTAAATTTGAAGATTTTTGGACAAAAGTACAATTTATGATAAATATCTAAATATTCAGCAGTTTTGGTCATATGAAAAATAGTAAATGAATTTTAAAAATTCTGAGAAAAATATATGTTCAATATAGGAATATATTCTGCTAAATCCCAAGATTTCTTTTTTGGACTGATTTGGTATTTTTCATGAAAATGAACTAGTTATGAGTAAATGAATTAAATATGTTATGTGAAGTAACAAAATTGAAAAATAAGATTTTATGGCTTGGGAATCTATATAGGGTATATCTGATTTTGATGAGGATTTGATTATTGGTGATGAAATCTTATGAGTATGACATTTTGAATGATTAAATGCATTATTTGGTAAAGTGTAAATAAATGAAATTAATTGTTTATAAGTTTAAGAAGTGATTAAAATATTTTTATAATATTAATAATATTAGATTATTAGTTTATTAAGTGATTGATAATATTTTGATAAATTTAAAGTATTTAATATTTATCCTTGATTACGTTTGATTAATGCTTATATCATTGTCATCATCCTCATGCTTATATTATGATGAAAGTCATCTTTGGCTTACATGCAAAGATGGACTGTTGATTATTAATTTTACAGTTGTATATCTTTGGCTTACGTGCAAAGATGAACTATTGATTGATGAGTATCTTTGGCTTATGTGCATAGATGAACTGTTTATTGGTATGATTATGACCAGGGATCATTCGGTATAATCATGACCCGTAATGTTATAGATGATGTGGTAAAAGTCCTCATTGGCCCGTAGTGCATTGAAGGACAGTTATTGTGACGCCCCCAAAATAGGTCCACACGACCCATTCTGAGTCGCCAGATATCACACTATAAAAATCAAATACAAACTTCATTTATACAACTGTTGAACTGTCGTATAGAATACTACCACAGTTAACTGTGAGTTTTAATACAAATGTATGTAATTCTCATGGTGCCTCGACCACATCCTTACAATGATACTTTAACTAAAAATATAGTCAAAAACTGTTTTAGAAATTAAAATCTTTGGGAAGTGCTCAAGGAAACCTTCGTACATGGGAGTCCATGCGTCTAGGTTATGATAGATATCATATGTCCACAAAATTATCCTTGGTTGACCCAATAGACCCCAAAGAAAAATGAGAAGATTAATATCATCTTCTTTCCAATGGTGAGTCTTCTCTTGACATATAACTATCTCCACTATCTCCAAGTGAAAATTATATTTCAAATAAACTCTAAGATCATATAGGTAGTGCTCGTAGATATACTCAGCAAGTGAATGTGCATAACCCTGTCTTATGATAACACGAGGTTGTATATCATTAGACATCTTGTATGATAGTGGCAAAACACCCTTCCAAAGTTGGGTTCACCTCACCCTATTCGGTTCACCAAAATTAAATATCAAATGACGTATACAATACGACACACTTATCTAAAGTCATCAATAAAATTATTTCCATACTATTTAGAAAGAACCTCAAAGGCTATAGACCACCGTTCTATTCCCCTGTTATCCCTGCTTAACCCAGCTACACATTCTTATTACCTGAAAGGAATTGTGAAGTAAAAGGGTGAGCACAAATAGCCCAGTAAAGAATATCGTGACTAAAGATAATTAAATTATCAATAGCCTTCGTTAGTAATAAATCAGAGATTTAGAACATATGGTAGATGATAAAATTTTCAACCATAGTTGCAGCGAAACGAGCAATCCATTAGAAGAGTCAAATAGACCATCAGATCTATTATCTTCTCTATGTTAAAAGTCCACCAATAATGTTTTATCCCTGTAACATCAATCAACAATTCCTGTCCACAATTATATGAATAACTCATAATCATAATTGTGATTCTAAATTCCTCTTCGCACTCAGGACGAAGATAATTTTCATCACCTATCTTCACCTGAAGCATCAAAAATCATGGTTATACCAAATCACAATTTCTGCTCATAATCATACTAATAAATTCATCTTTGCACTACGCCCAAAGATATTCATTAACAATTCATCTTTACACTATAGGCCAAAGACATACAACTATATTTTAGAAGAGACAAGTAGAGCATGATATCTACTATCTTTTACGAATTAAAAATTTATTATCAACATTTTATCGCTGAGACTCAGCTTAATAAATAATCCACATCATCGAATCATCCCTGCACTACGGCCAAGGATATTCATGTAATCATCAATAGTCATGATTATACCGAATAATCCCTGGTTATAATCATACTAATAACTGTCCATCAATGCACTACGGGCCAATGAGGACTTTTACCACATCATCTATAACATTACGAGCCATGATTATACCGAATGATCCCTGGTCATAATCATACCAATAAGCAGTTCATCTATGCACATAAGCCAAAGATACTCATCAATCAATGGTTCATCTTTGCACGTAAGCCAAAGATATACAATTGTAAAACCAATAATCAACAGTTCATCTTTTCACGTAAGCCAAAGATATACAACTGTAAAACCAATAATCAACAGTCCATCTATGAACGTAAGCCAAAGATATACAACTGTAAAACCAAATTTTTAACTTCACATAACATATTTAACTCATATGTTCGTAACTAAACCATTTTCATGAAAAATTTCCAAATAAACTTATTATTTTTCTATCATTTGTCCAAACATATATACATATATTTCATATACAACAAGTATTTTTTTATAATTTTTCCACTCCCTTAAGTATTTTTCAAAAATCAATTTCTAATTAATTCCTTAAGAAATTAGCTACCTCAAGTTTAACTCCAGAAATTTCCAAATCTTGGCAGGATCTTACACATGTTAACGTGAGCTTCCAGTTTAAATTTCATGGTCATCGAAATTATAGAACTCCGGTTATAGTGTTTTTCGTCAGAAAAACCTAAATATTGAAATAGTCATAACTTGCTCATTTTAAGTCGGAATGAGCTCATTTTTGGACAGGAGGTACTTTATACCATATATTTCCATGTCCAAAAAGGCCGGGAATTTTCTCACAATTTAAGTGGTCAAAAATGCCCTTTTAAATTTCTATGCAGTAGCTTTATGGTACTTTACAGTTTTTGACTCCTTTGCTAAAATCAGTCCACACGAAAATCTACAACACCTTTTCTAGTGATTCCACCTGGATAAGTTAGAAAACTCATAGATCTAACTCTATAACTTAACCACACTCAAAAATTCAAAATATAATAGGAGATATGGTTAATTAAATTTCATGTTTTATTTTTACCAAAATCTGATTTTCAACCCTTTGTGATTTCTAAGAAACTTACATGTTTTCACATAATAACCAACATAACTCATCATAACACTTACTAATACTACATATACCCATGATTTTCATTAGTCCAATGCTTTTATTATGACTTTCATCATAATCAATAGTCCAATGCTTATATTAGGACTTTCCAGAATTTTTTGAGGTCGAGAAAATTATGAAGCGCAAATGGATTTTTCGCGAGTAAATGCGGTAATCCACGATATCTGAGATCATTTCCACAATTTAATAAGGAATGAATATAAAGGATCATTCACCATGCATGTGGTAATCCACATGACGAGTTATTCAACGAGAATAATAAAGAATGGAATAATGAAGGATTCACCATGCGTAAATGCGATAAATTTACGCGCATGCAGACGGGTTATTCCCAACGAATAATAAAGAATGGAACGGGTCGTGCGTAAGCTTACAGACGAGGATATTACGATAGAATAATAAAGAACGGAACTGAAGTCGGCGAAATTACATGCCAAGCGGGATATTCTAATAGAATAATAAAGAATGGAATAAACAAAAATCACCATGCATGCGATAGACGCACTTGCAGATAAAAGTTATTCCAGCGGAAGAATAATTAATGGAACCGAAGTCGGTGTAATACGCACCAAGCGAGGATATTCCAATGAGAATGATAAAGAATGGAATAACAATAGAAATCACCATGCATGCGATAGACCGCAGAAATAGGTTATTCCAACAGAATAATAATTAATGGAACCAGGTCAGGCGTAATACGCATCGACAGGATATTCCTACAGAATAATAAAGAATGGAATAACAACAGAAATCACCATGCATGCGATAGACCATACGCATGCGAGTTATTCAATGAATAATAATTAATGGAACCAGGTCAGGCGTAATATGCACCCACAGGATATTTTAACAGAATGATAAAGAATGGAATAACAGAAGAATTTCACCATGTATGCGGTACTTCACATAGACAGGTTATTCCCACATAATAATAAAGAATGGAATAACAGAAGTTCTCTTCATGAATACGAAAGAAATAATACCCCTTACTATAATAATAATATCCCTTACCTTAGAAGAAAACTAGATACTGGAATAATGAGGTAGCAGACTTTTCTTCTTCTTTCTCTCTATAGATTTTCTCTCTATAGTTTCTCTCTATAATTTCTCTCTCTAGAGTGTCAGTGAATTCATTAGAAATAATGAAGGAATGAGCTTCTATTTATAGGAGAATGGACTGAATAGTAATTAATTCATGAACGGTCCAGATTGATTTACTTTTAAACGAACGGTCCATATTGATTTACTATTAAAACTTAAAGCAACGGTCTATACTAATTCACTATTAAAACTTTAAACCAACGATTCATATTGATTCACTATTAAAACTTTAAACCAACGATCCATATTGATTTACTATTATAATTTCAACCAACAGTCTCCTCATGGAATAATATTGTACCCAAAAATGATTTGGACCGAAAAGAAATATATTTTTCGGGTGAATAGTACCCCGTGAATAGTACTTCAGGAATAGTACCCCGACAAGAAAAGTGTCCCAAATACCCGAGTGAATAATATTAGAGTGAATAATAATTTGGGTGAATAATAACCTGTAAATAGTAACTCGTGAATAGTACTCTGACACAAAAAGTGTCCCAAATATCCGAGTGAATAATACTAGAGTGAATAGTAATCGGGTGAATAGTAACCCATGAATAGTAACTCATGAATAGTACTCCGACACAAAAAGTGGCCCGATTACCCGATCGAATAATATAACCTCCAGACATCAATTATTATCGAAATAAATATCGATTTCCACTAACACTAATAATTCCAACACAATGGAACTATCAATTTTATCTTTAATCAACACGAACTTATTCATCATTAATATTATAACTCACAATATTTAACAACCAGGTCATTCCCAGGAAAGAGGGGGGTTTTCAATAAGGATTTCTCCCTATTGGCGCACAATTAGGTGACCAAACCTCTCCTTGACAGAACTTCTAGACATTGTAAATATTGTAATTTAATAATATGAATAACTTTGTCGTCTCAATTATTGATTTAATAATATATAAAATATTATGCAGATTATACTATGACAATAATTAAATCAATAATATGAGAGATATGATGCAGTAATTATTATAGCAATAATTGAGTATAACTGAGTGACTTCTCACATAAGCATCAATAACCAATACCGTGTGCTACTATGCAACCACGCGTATTTTACCACCGATTATTTTATGACAACTTGCTTACTTTGAAAAATTTTCAAATATGACCCTTAACTTTAAACTTTTATCAATTTAACTATTTACCAAAATAGAAAAATTGAATACTTTTATTTCATAAAATTTGGGTCTCACAGTTATTGGTATGATTATAACCAGGGATTATTCGGTATAATCATGACCATTGATGATTAAATGAATATCCTTGGTCATAGTGCAGGGATGATTCGATGATGTGGATTATTTATTAAGCCGAGTCTCAGCGATAAAATATTGATTATACACTTTTAATTCGTAAAAGATAGTAGATATCATGCTCTACTTGACTCTTCTAAAATACAGTTGTATGTCTTTGACCTGTAGTGCAAAGATGAATTGTTAATGAATATCTTTGGTCATAGTACAAAGATGAATTTATTAGTATGATTATGAGCAGGAATTGCGATTTGGTATACCCATGATTTTTGATGTTTTAGGTGAAGATAGGTGATGAAAATTATCTTCGTCCTGGGTGCGAAGAGGAATTTAGAATCACAATTATGATTATGAGATATTCATATGATTGTGGACAGGAATTGTTGGTTGATGTTACAGGGATAAAACATTATTGGTGGACTTTTAACATGGAGAAGATAATAGATCTGATGGTCTATTTGACTCTTATAATGGATTGGTCGTTCCGCTGTAACTATGGTTGAAAAGTTTTATCATCTACCTTATGTTCTAAATCTCTGATTTATTACTGATGAAGGCTATTGATGATGTAAATTATCTTTAGTCATGATATTCTTTACTGGGCTAGTTGTGCTCACCCTTTTTGCTTCACAATTCCTTTCAGGTAATAAGAGTGTAGCTGGGTCGAGCGGGGGTAACAGGAGAATAAAACGGTGGTCTATAGCTGTTGAGGTTCTCTATAAATAGTATGGAAATAATTTTATTGAGAACTTTAGATAAGTGTGTCGTATTGTATACGTCATTTGATATTTAATTTTGGTGAACCGAATAGGGTGTTTTGCCACGATCACACAAGATGTCTAATGACATACAACCTTGTGTTATCATAAGATAGGGTTGTGCACATCCACTTGATGAGTATATCTACGAGCACTACCTATATAATCTTGGAGTTTATTTGAAATATAATTCTCACTTGGAGACAACAGAGATAATTATATGTCAAGAGAAGACTCACCATTGGAAACAAGATGATAGCAATCTTCTTGTTTTTCTTTGGGGACTATTGGGTCAACCAAGGATAATTCTGTGGACATATGATATCTATCACAACCTAGACGCATGGCCTCCCATGTACGAAGGTTTCCTTGAGCACTTCCCAAAGATTTTAATTTCTATAATAGTTATGGACTGTACTTTTATGTAAGGTACCATTGTAAGGTTGTGGTCAAGGCACCATGAGAGTTACATACATTTGTATTAAAACTCATAGTTTAACTGTAGTCATATTCTGCAAGACAGTTCAACAGTTGTATAAATGAAGTTTGTATTTTATTTTTATAGTATGATATCTGGCGACTCAGAATGGGTCGTGTGGACCTATTTTGGGGGCGTCACAACATGGGTCCCTAGAGTCTTTAACTCTATCTCCATCCTTTGTAAGTCATGTGAAATGGGCCTTTGCATTGACAATATATTACTCATACCCGCATATGATCTTCTACTTAATGCATCAGCTACTACGTTTGTATTTCCAGGATGGTATTGAATGGTATGATCATAATCTTTCAACAGCTCAAGCCATCGTCTTTGCCGCATGTTGAGTTCCCTTTGAGTGAAGACATATTTGAGGCTTTTATGATCCGTATAAATCTCCACCTTCTCTCCATACAGGTAATGCCTCCAAATCTCAAGCGCAAAAACGACAGCTGCCAACTCTAGATCATGAGTAGGATAATTTCTCTTATATTCTTTGAGTTGTTGTTAGGCATAGGCTATGACTTTCCCATGTTGCATGAGAACACATCCTAAACCTTTACCTAAAGCATCACTGTAGATGACAAATCCCTCTGAACTAGATGGTATTGTCAGAACAGGTGCTGAAATGAGTCTCCTCTTTAGTTCTTGAAAACTCTTCTCACATTCCTCGTTCCAACCGAATTTTGTATCTTTTTGAGTCAGCTGAGTTAATGGAGTAGCGATTCGAGAAAATCCTTCCACGAATCTCCGATAATAACCAACTAAGCCTAGAAAGCTACGTACTTCGGCCACTGACTTGGGTTGCTCCCATCTTTGAATTGCTTCAATCTTTGCTAGGTCAACAGATATTCTATGATTTGATATCACGTGCCCAAGGAATGCTACTTTCTCAAGACAAAACTCGCACTTCTTTAACTTGGCATAAAGCTTGTTTTCATGAAGCTTTTGAAGTATCAGCCTCAAGTATTGCTCATGATCTTCACGGCTTTTGGAATAAATAAGGATGTCATCAATAAAGACGACCACAAAGTGATCCAAATATTTCTTGAATACTCGGTTCATCATATCCATGAAGGCAGCATGAGCATTAGTCAATCCAAAAGACATGACTAGGAATTCATAATGCCCGTACCGAGTTTTGAAACCAGTCTTTGGGATGTCATCGGTTTTAATTTTTAACCGATGATATCCGGAACAAAGATTGATCTTTAAAAAGAATTTGGCGCCTTGCAACTTGTCAAATAGGTCATCAATGTATGGCAACAGGTACCTATTTTTGCTGGTGACATGATTCAACTCCCGATAATCAATACAAAGTCGCATACTTCCATCTTTCTTCTTTACGAAGAGAACAGGAGCACCCGAAGAAGACGTACTAGGACGAATGAAACCGATGTCTAATAATTCCTGTAGTTGGGTTTTTAACTCTTGAAGTTCAATAGGAGCCATTCGATATGGGGCTTTGGAAATGGGTTTTGTACCAGATTCAAGGTCAATACAAAATTCAATTTCACACTCTGGGGGTAGGCCAGGAAGTTCTTCAGGGAATACGTCAGGAAATTTATTAACAATAGCAATATCTTTCAAGACTGACATATTTTTGTTTAAATCTGTGACATGAGCTAAGAAAGCTTGACATCCGTTTTTCAATAAACGAATAGCTTTATGGCTTGAGATGACAGTGATTAACTCTAATGGGTTGCTTGCTTGAATTCGCATAATAGGTTGGTTAGGAATATGGAAGCTAACAACCTTACAAAAACAATCAATTTTAGCATGATGAGTAGTCAACCAATCAATTCCTAAAATCACATCGAATGAAAGTATTTTTAAAGAAATAAGATCGACAGGTAACGCACGGTTACCGATTTGAACCAAACAAGACTTATAAACAGTGGATGTTATGAAGGTTTCTCCCAACGGAGTTTTAACCAATAAGTCAAAGTCTAATTTCTTCGGAGCTAAATTTAAATGTTGAGCACAAGTAGGAGAAATAAAAGAGTGGGTAGAACCGGTATCTAATAAGGTATAGACTTCCCAAGAATTTATAATTAACTAACTTGTGCTAACCTCATTCAAGTTCCTCGACAAACGCTCTCCCTTGAACTACCGGTTTTGTCTTATCTGGGACGGCCTTTGATGCCTCCATCCCAGCTTGACTTGACTTTGGTGCACGACAAAATTGGGCTAGGTGACCTTCTCTTCCATAGTTGTAACATGCTTTGGACTGGTGCATATAGTTTGGACTAATGTGTCCCTCTCCTCCGCATTTATAACATACGACCGACGGTCGTTCTCCTTATTTAACAACAGGTGCTGGTGCTGACGTCTTTCCATCATTATTGAATCTCCTCTTCTTGAAATTTCCACTTCTATTATCTTGGCTATGATTACCACCGAAGTGGTTACCATTTCTTGCATGTTGATTCTCTCCACGTTTGTTGTCACCGCTTCGATGACTTCTACCACTGGTATTATCGACTTGCTAGTTGCTCTCTCTTGGTTGGGTTGACTCATTAACGCGCTCCAATAACTGAGCCCTATTTACAACATCTGAATACAAACACAGTTTATGAGAAATGAGGTATTGACGTATTTCAGGTCTCAAACCTCGTAGAAACACTCGAGTCATTCTCTCCTCATTATCAACCAAATGGTATGCGAACCGAGACAACTCGACAAACTTAGCCTCGTACTGCAACATGTTCATATTAATTTGCTCCAACTCGTTATTCGCTCTTTGTTCGTTTTACGTTACTAATGTTCTTTGTTCGTTCGTCCGTAATTCGGTCATCCGAACTCAGAACTCATTCGTTCTCGAGTCCACGACTCACGTTTTATACGTTCTCTTACATTCTTATGAAACCCTACATGTTTGGGTTCATTTACTAACTTTCTAATTCTTGTTTTTCTTTTACAAAATTTTTACCATCACTTCGTTATAGCTCAGTTTTAATCCATTCTTCATAAACGTTTCTAACGTTCCTAACCAAGCAATAAGTAACTAACTTATACATGATGGTTTTAAACTTATCCATCAACAACAATTATCCTACGATGGTTTTAAATTTGTCCATCAACAACATTCTTCGCGTTCTTCGCGTTCTTAGCGTGTTCTTTGTTTTTAATCGATATTTTGGATTACGATTTTACTTTTTCTTGGAATTTGATGTTATAGAACATCATTCCTTACTTATTTTACCTACTAATTCATAAGATTCATTTGGATCGCTCAAAATCCTTACGAATCTTATACTTCCTTAAGAAATTTATAAACTAAATTCCTAACTCTTATTTCTTCATTTTCTCATGATTTCAACCATATGAATTCATTCTTAACTTCATCTACTTCTTATCTTTATTAAGTTATGTTTTTGAACATATTAAACTTAAAGAAAATTAGAAGAAGCTAGGGTTCGGATTATCGTTCTTCTTTAATCTACTTCCATCGGACAAAGCGTGCACTCGGGCTAGCTTTTCCTTATTCCTCTTCCTCTCTTCTCCCATCCAAACCCTCTCTCTCTCTCTCTCAAAGATTAGGATTTTCAAAAGCTCAAAATAATGAACTTAAGTTTTCTATTTATAGAAAACCAAGGCTAGGGGCATTTTGGTCATTTCACCCCACCTCCTTACTATTCAAAGCTTAGCCACCAAGTTTACTTGGTGGCCAAGTGGCCGCCCCACCTCCTTACGTAGCTTCCTTTGGAAGCTACGTGCTTCAAATCTTCGGGTTTTAGGTCAAGCAGTTTTAAAAACTGCGATTCTCAGAATCCAAATATTTTTGGATATTTCGTCTTTCTTTTACCGATTAACTTTTACGTATTCTTCGAATTTCCAAAAAACTGAAAAAACACTTTTTGGTGTCAAGCGTTTTCCTTCACGTTTTCCCCTAACGTAGCTAAATGAGTGAAAAGTACATATAGTACTTTTTCGTCATTTTATTAAATTCGATTTATTTACGTTTTTCAAGAAAAACTTTTATCAGCTTAATTAACTTTTCACGATATATTATCGTCAAATCTTTCGACGGAATGTCATTTTAACATACTGAACTCTCGGAACGGCTTAGGTTATTCAAACCCTAACCCTTAGGTTTCGTCGGGTAAATAGTGCATATTTCGTCCTTTTCCCCGGAAATATTTTTGTTCCCGAAAAATTTTCATTTTCGTCTTGAAAATTCTTACTCGTTCAATCTAGCTCGTAGCCAGAATCCTCCCGATTAATAATCATTCTAGGTTATAGAACGATTAATAAACACATAACACAGAATAGTATTAATAAAAATTCATTTTATTAATAACTAATTCTTTAAACTTAAATTCTGGACAATCCAATTTTCCGGGTTGTCACAAATCATGCCTATGTGCTTGTGAATAGTCCATTTAATAGAGGAGACTCTGGTAAAAAAATTCATGAGTCTAGGAATTTTAATGTGCATGCATAATTAACTCTACTGGGGATGTATGTTAAAATAACATAAATTTACTCAAGTAGATTATGCATGATGTGATTATCTAAACATATTCTTAGGACTCTGTTGTCCTAGATGGATGCATATGCTCAATTAAATTGACTAGACTAGAAATATACATCACCCTTTCTGAGGTAATTTGGAGTTTCTTTTCAGGCATGTATTCTGATAGGCCTAGCAGTTCCTCATCACGTAGGGTGTCCTTGGGCATTTGGAGGACCGCTTCAGATGTTCCTTTGCCTCGCCTAACCCGACAGGTTCGTCGGTTGACTGAGTCTGTGATCCGTCCTATTAGGGTTGATAGGACTAGAGTTCCTGAGGAGGAGGAAGAGGATGTTCCTGCTGAGGATCTCATTCCTTCTTCTTCCATTGCTCGTCCGGACCTTCTCGGGATACATGTGACGATTCCTGATCTATTAGGCGACTTGAGACCCCACCCACCGACCCATCTTCATACTAACGAGGTACTGGAGGTATTCATTTTTTGAATAACTTTTCTTTTCCATTTTTGGTAATGGTTAAACCTTGATTTGAAATGCAGGTTCCCGGGTTTACTCAGCCCCAGGGCAACTGGTTTATCATTCACTCTTTGTATAGGAGTCTGCATCCTGAATACCATGCTATTGTGCATTCCTGGGGCTTCAAGGCTTTCTTTTCCATTGCACCACAACGTTGTTCGTGGGGATATTTGAGAGCTTTGTTCGAGAGGTGGTTTCATCAGACCCAGTCACTCCATTTGTTGGATTGTGAGGTGGTGATGACGTCGATGTATTGGTATTTTATCATCGGTTTGGAGTTTACATGTGAGAGGGTGCCATTGGTGGTGGATACTTCCCCTGTTACTGTTCGATCCCTACCGGGGTTCCTCCTTCTGCTCTTAAGGGTTGAACCGTTTGGTCCAGTCCTCTGAGCATTGATACTACCAGTAGAACTTTGTCAGAGCCTCTTCTTAATGATTAGAGGGAGAGAGATTGCATTCTGTGACATTTGTTTCTGACTATCATCAGTGGTTGATTCATTGCAGACAACTCCTCGACTGTCTCATTTGCCTTAGTCGACGCTCTTCGCGAGGTAGACCGCATATGGGATTTTGACTGGGGATACTTTACCTCTGCGTATTTCCTTTGCGAGATGTGTTTGCGCTTAGAAGGGGTTACAGAGTCTTGGCAAGGTTTCTACCCATTTCTACTAGTGAGTAGCTTTAATCAGTTTTCCATTTCCCACCTTTGGGTATTTTTAACTGATGTAGTTAATTAATGCCTTTTCAATTCTGGGCTTACGAGATGCTTCCTTACCTTTGGCTAGTTACCACCTTATGCTTGGATACATATCTGCGGGGACACCGATGGCACCATTCTACTTTGGCTGAGGTCCCTATGGCAGATGGCTTTACTCACTATCGTTTATAGCTAGAGTTGCTGATTACTGATGTTATCACATGGGTTCATTATACTCTAAATTTCTTAACAGTGGGTTTCGAGGGATGTTTGGCTGAGTATACATTGTCTACCTGTCAGATTCCCTTCTTGACTAAGGGAGGTTGGGAGCTCTACTTGGGAAAGCGTGCTATCAGGTGCATCAAAGAAGAGATTCATATTCCTCATCTTCCTCTTAATTGGCGTTCATGGCCTTTGTCCCAGCCTATTAGAGATATTCCCCTGATGGGCTTGGATGGTTTTACATTATTCGATGGCTTTTGTACTCAGAACTTTTTTCATCGATGGTGGACTCCCTGCACCATTGGGGCTCAGACTCGTGCTACCCAGTTCCTAGTGGACATGGTGCCTGGATCCTTGATGTTAGCAGATTGGCTAGCCTGTGTCTGGGATCTAACTCACTTAGATCAAATAGCAGCATTGACTTAGTATGTGGATTAGTTGCCCCTTTTTGTACTCCATTTAAGTAGGGATCCGACGAAGGCTGCTACTTATTACCCCTCCGGGTCTGGTTCCTGTCCTTCTGACGGGCCAAATGCTGGTGATTTTGCTGGTGGGGATCCTCCCATGTATCGTCTGGATGTGCCTTTTAGCATAGATATCGTGACTCAAGAGGAGTTGGATTGTGTTGATCGCCTTGGGGATATAGATATCCATGATTTCTTTTGATAGGATTTTGTTAGATATTGGGTGGATGTACCCCATTTCCCTGTACTTTTTATTTTCATTTGTAGGACAGAGATGATGTATTTAATTTCATGATATATTCAGTTTTATATTTTACAGAGATGTATGTATAATGCTTTTCTTTTACTGCACCTATTGAATTGTCATTTATCATGATGCATGCATTATATGTCATGGATTTGTATTTGTATTTTTATGAGTTAGAATTGACCCCTGTATAGTCACATGATACGGTTTTACAGATGTCTTCTTCATCAGTAGTACGTATCGACCACCTTCCTTGTACCCGCATTACTTCCAGCTTGAGATCCTGGTATAATAGTCTGTCGAATTTAGATCGCATGTCAGCACATCGGATGCTGTGACATTACATGTCTTTCTTGATGTTTCAGGTCCCGGAGGGCTTTATGGAAAGTATACTATTTTGTTGGATCCCTCGATAGACATGTTTTCATATTTGGATTGACTGAGTTACCTCTGACCTTAGATGAGTAACAGCGTATTACTGGTTTACTACTAGATTTACCTTGTGCTAGGGTAGTTGTTGGTCATACATGTCACTAGTTCATGACTATGACTGGTTTGAGATGGACCGTTATTTTAAATGAGGTCTCTTCTGGACATGTGGTGTCCATGGATTTTTTGATTGACCACTTTGGGGCCGCTGACAGTTTTTTACTACATTAGGGGGACTTTGTCATCTCCGAGGAGGTTTGGAGGAATGCCCGAGTGGATGCTTTATTGATTTGTGTTATAGTTGTATATGCCTCTTTATATGGATCACCTGGACATTGGTTCAGTCACTGCAGTTATGGCTCTCAGGAAGGATTATACAATTCTTCCCATGATTTTGGCAGAGACTTACATTTTAGCTTCTCTTTATCGCTCTCGTCCTGATGAGTATTTTCGAGGCAGTGATGTATTATTATATGTTTGGTTTAAGACGTATTTGATACCGATAGATACATTCACGCGTTATGGATACTGATTCAGACATGACATAATGATGTCCTACTCTTTCTGTGATGCCCCCAAAATAGGTATACATCACCAATTCTGAGTCGCCAAATACATGGTACAAAATACAGATACAAACTTAAGTATACAACATGAACTGTGAGTTTTAATACAAATATTGTCTTCTAGATAGTATTCAAACTCAAAATAAGTCCCCATTATAATTACTATCACACTATTTCACAGAATAGTGAGGACTACTAATGCAAACATCTGGACCGTCACTCCATTCCCCGACTAGTCCCAGCTATATTCTCATTTACTGAAGAGAACACTGAAAGCAAAGGGTAAGCTCAACTAGCCCATTAAGAAATATTATGACTAAGATAATGCAGAATAAATTATCATTAGCCTTCAACAGTGTTAAACTGATAAAATATAATAAACATCAAGTTTAACTGCAGCAGAACAAGCAATCTATTAGAAGAGTCAAGTAGAGCATTATATCTACTATCTTCTATGATTTAAAAAGTTTATCATCAATTTTATCACTGAGACTCAGCTTAATAAATAATCCACATCATCCCTGCCCTACGGGCCAAGGATATTCATTAGTATCACGATCACGAAATATCCATGCACTACGGACCAAGGATATTCATGTTTTCACCAATGGTCATGATCATGCCAACAACTGTCCATCAATGCACTACGGGCCAATGAGGACTTTTACCACATCATTTGTAACATTACAGTCATGATTACACCGAATAATCCCTGGTCATAATCATACTAAGTCCATCTATGCACCACAACTACATATGACTTTTCTCATAATATAAGCATGATGATGATGACAATGATATAAGAATTCAATTAAAAGAAAGCAAAGGATAAATTTTTAAAGAGTTATAATTTAATTTATCCAGAATTTAATTTTGTCCAAATTGTCAATATGATACTACTTTGTGGAGTAAAATTCAAGAATAATATTGTATCAAAAATGATTTGGACCGAAAAAAAATCAATTTTTTTGTCATGAATAGTACCCCAGGTGAATAGTAACCGAGTGAATAGTAACTCGTGAATAGTACTTCAGGAATAGTACCACGTGAATAGTACTCTGGCATGAAAAAGTTAAAACTTATCAAGAATGTTCAGAATAATATTTCCATGAAAATATACTGGATGATGCGCAAATATCAAGGATATTCTACTAATTTCATGGAGTATAGAAGCCAAAACTTAACAAAATGAGTGTAGAATTCAAAATCTGAAACGAAATAATATTACTTACATACTACAGAGTATGGAAGAAAATATTATTTCTTAAGAGTATTGAACAAAAATAATATCCCTTACCTTAAAAAGAAGAGTATTCTGACTAGTAGGGCGGGGATATTCTTGAAGAAAACTTGTATTGTTTTCTACGCTCAAAACTTTCTTAAACTCTAAAGAAATACGCTAAATATTATAGAAGAAGAATTCTCTGATTCTGGTGTGATTTTTAATTCTAACTAAGCATCCTATTTATAGGAGAATAGAAGGGGTACTGTTTAAGATATTCACGGATAAAATAGTTTTAAAATTCACAAATGCCTTACGAATATCACGGACGACTCAAATTCCAAGCAATCATCAAGTAAAAACAAAAGCGAAATAATATATATATATATATATATATATATATATATATATATATATATATATATATATATATAGAATTAGGGATCGGTAAAGGGATCCCTTACTTTCTTAAAATGAGGACTTTTTTTTTTGCTTTTTTAAAACAACTAAAAATAAAGTTTAATATTTTATGGGCTGAAATTTTTCATAATCTGATGTTTTGGGTGTGATTTGGTGCACGTATAACAAAACATGTATATACAGTCTGAAGGCATTTGTATCACCACTTTTGGTATAGGTATTCAAAACACGCCTAAAACATTGTATTATGGAAAAATTCGATTTATAAAATATTAAACTTTTAGTTGTTTTTTTAAAAAAAAAAAAAAAAAAAAAAAAAAGTCCTCATTTTAAGAAAATAAGGGATCCCTTACTTGATCATTTCTCTCTCTCTCTCTCTCTCTATATATATATATATATATATATATATATATAAACACATGTTACTTTGAAAAACATCCACCATCCGTGACAAATTTTTCTCCCCCCTCCCCTCTATTTCAATTTTCTTCCACATGTGGGCCCCATATGTGGCCCCCCACCTATTATTATTATTATTATTATTATTATTATTATTATTATTATTATTATTATTATTATTATTATTATTATATATTGAATAACTTTCTACCGATTATTTTGAAAAATGGGTAAGTGGGGGTCCAAATAATAAGCCAAACTTACAACAAATACTTCATAAAAATATCCCCTCAATATTGTTAACAACATTTATCATCATTATTATAATTCGTAATATTTAACAACCAGATCGTTCCTAGGAAAGAGGGGACTTTCCGATAAGGATTTCTCCCTATTGGTGCGCAATTAGGTGACCAAACCTCTCCTCGACAGAACTTTTTAGACATCGTTAATATTGCAAATAATAATATTAATAACTTTATCGTCTCAATTATTGATTTAATAATATAAAAATATTGACAACAATTGAATCAAATAACGCGAGATACTATGCATCAATTACTATAGCAATAATTAAATAAAAGTGAGTGACTTCTCACATAAGTATCAATAATCAATACTGTGTGCTACTATGCAACCACGCGTATTACTGTACTTTTACCACCGGGTATTTCAACAGTTAACGGTAAAACTTTCATCGTTATTTTCATAAAAAGATAATTCTGTTGTTTTCTAACTCCGACAATAATTCCGTTGTGGGGTCCACCAATGATTGTTCCGTCGTACGAATATTCCCCGACCAATCAAATATTTTATGACATCTTGAATACTTTGCAAAATTTATAAATATTACCCACAACTATAACATTATATCAAACTCACTCCATAATATTCAAAAATGATAATTATAGAAAAATGCATCTTTATTCATAAAAGTTGGGGTCTTACAACCTCCCCTTATTATGAAATTTTGCCCTCAAAATTAGGGTACATACCTAGTATGACGAATAGGTGAGGATACCTTGATTTCATTTCAGATTCTAACTCCCAGGTCATTTCCTCAACATCTTGGTTTCTCCACAAAACTTTGACTTGAGGTATAACCTTGGAGCGTAGAATATGTTCCTTCTTATCCAAGATTTTAATAGGTACCTCTTCATACATTAAATCTTCCGCTATTTCGTCTGGTTCTAACTCAATAATGTGGTCTGGGTCTTCCACATATTTACGTAACATAGATATATAAAAAAAGTTATGAACATGAGACATACTTGGCGGTAAAGCGAGTCTATAGGCCACAGTTCCTACTCGGTCAAGGATTTTGAATGGCCCAATGAATCGACGATTGAGCTTTTCTCTCTTTCCAAATCTTGTAACTCCTTTCCATGGAGTAACACGTAACAACACATGATCTCCAACATTGAACTATGCATCTGTAGACACTCGAAATTTTCTGCACACCTGTTACTAACATTGTAGGAGGGCAGATTCGTCTTTCGGAGATAACCCTGGAAGATAACTCACATCCATTCCTGATACCACTGGAAGTTCAATCTCAACCCCGAAATACACACCAGGAGTATCAGTTCCAATCTCGGAGACAACCCCGAGTTTCGTCCTTGGAGATAAATCCAAGGAGTGTCGTTACAGTTCTGGCGATAACCCCGGAAATGTTTGTTTCAAATGCACGCATTCAGCTTCAATCTCAGACCTCCCGCCGAGGCACTCATTCCAAGAACCCATAGATAACACCAGGAAGACAAACACACTTGAAGATAACCCTGAGGAATTCAAACACTTGCAACAGTCCAATCTCAGAGATAACCTTGACCAACGTCTGCTTTATCAGCCCAAACCGGAGATAACCCAGGTGATGGGCAAAATCGTCATCTTGCCACCTCAACCCCACATCGCGCCGTCTCACATTTCATACATACATTTTCACAAGAGCCAAGGAGTTACAATCCCGAGTGACTATTACGCATGACAGCACACCGGATAGAATTTGAAGCTTGAAGACCATAGGCATGGTCCCCTCTTCCTGACTTTGTACAACCTCTAATCCCATGTCATTGCATAACTCTTAACAAAAGTAATCCAGAGAAGGTCTTGTACACCTCATTCGGATGCTCGGATTGAAGTTCTGCAAGTTCGAGCGGACATCACAATGCACGAGTGCATGTACTTCGAGATGGCGGGACCCGCAGAGCCTGAGGTACCCCGGGCAGCCGCAGGTGCATCTACGGCTACTGCATGTACACCTGCGGCCACCAGCTCTATAAATATAGAGCTTGGGGTGGCCATAATTCAAGAAAGAAAGGCGAGGAAGCCCTGTCCAATTTGCTCTGTAGACACCCCATATTGAGTGCTTTCTCATTTTAAACACCTGTTAGCTCATATATAGCTATATTTTTACCGGCGGGAGCAGAGTGTTTATCCAATTAGAATCATAGAAGTCTTCTTTGGCAGCCCACTATAAGTTTTCTTACACTCTATAAAGCCTTTTTCTTCATCTTTGCACACACTATTCTTCACATTGAGAGTCGTGATGTGTGTGTATGCCCGAACTTCGGTCCGTGGTTTTCATTCTTGTCTGTATATATATACTTATATATGTATATATTTCTATATGGACTAACATTATCGAGTTATGCCTCGATTGAGCCTAGACTTATGTATGGAGCATTTACTTGCTTATATATATATATATTTACATTTCTATCAGGCTTGGAGTTTACTTTGTGGCCTTTTACAACTTTATTTATATTTAGTCCCGCCTGGAGTTTAATTCATGGCGGTTGATCGTCTTTACTGCTTTATTTACATTTAGTCCTGCCTGGAGTTTACTTCGTCGTGGTTGATCGCATTTACTATTTTATTTACATTTCTGATCCCCCATGGAGGTGTTTCATGGTGGTTGATCATGTCTCTCTCTATATATTTATCTCTTTTATATATTTACATTTCTGATCCCCTATGGAGGTGCTTCGTGGTGGTTGATCATGTGCGTATATATATATATATATATATATATATATATATATATATATATATATATATAACTTCATCGCTTTTCATATAAAGCTATGCATCATGTGAGCTTAGGAATCATGTGATCTGATTGATCCTTGAATCTAGTTTGAGTTCAAGTGATGGACATTTTCACTATATATCATGACTTGTAAATTATTCACGGTGTTTGAATTTCCTTAGATGGCTGTCATGCCCATGAGGAGTTCGACACTACTATATACTATTTTCTTGAAGATGCTTCGCATCTCAAAAATAAAAGCAAACAAGCTGAACATTTAATAATAAAAATAGAAGTATGAAAAGGTCTCAATTACTATTGAGCACAGGGTTTGAAAAACCTCTTTTACAAAACTTCACCGCTATATCATGTTTAAAACTGAATTTTTCATACAAATTCAAACCCTTTGTATATAGGTGCGAACGAGGCCTCACACTACTTCCAAATAATAGCACATTAATCCACACACACACACACATATTCATATAACAGTTTCTTAAAAAGTGGCGGTCACCGTGGTAACACGGATGTCAGGGGGTGCCTAACACCTTCCCTCCGCATAATCAAGCCCCCAAACCCAAATGAATCTCGGTTTCATAAACCCGTTTAGCAGTGTCACATCATTGGGTCAATGTGCAAACTTTTTCTCGGTTGCGTTGGTGCAACCAGTTAAAAACACCAACTGGCGACTCTTACAGTCAAATCGTCGACATTATACATGTCGGACCTTTTTCACTTGTTTTTTCAAACAAATCTCACATAACATGAGAACACCAAAGAATAAGAAACGAAAAGGGAGAAATAAAAATCCCGACATCGATAGGTGGCGACTCTGCTGGGGACACCAGTAAGAGGGCTTAAGCTGCTACTACAAGCTTTTCAAAACTGTTATATGCTTGTGTGTGGATGTTGCATTTACATTTATGATGAATGTGTAAGAATGCATTTACTTACTGCACTGCAATATATCTATTTGTGATATTTGTGCTTTGCACATGTGATCATTTTCATAAACGGTGAGACACGTTATATGTGAATGTATGTTGTGTTGTTCCTCCATCAGGAGGCTATCCTGTCGGTGTTTGATTACTGGACTCGTGGGGAGACTAATTCCAACGAGGCTCAGGAAAGGCACCACCCAAATTCGCTCCAGTTGAAAGACCAGATTAACTTCCCTTCAAGTAGATTGTGATGATCTGGGAACCTTCATGCCAAAAAGCCGCGAGAGTAACCTAAGATAGGTCAGCCTCTGATAAACCAAATGTGGAGGAAAGTCTTTTTATGCTTTCCATTTTCAATTACTTGTAAAATCATTTACTTGTAATTTTATTCCATGTTCATCTTTATGGAAAATATGAAGAATATTTGCACATACATGACATGCTATCGAATGACACCCATTTTTGCAAGATAATATTCCTAAAATGGACACATTATGATAGCATGTAAATATTTACATTATCCCTAAGACTAAACTACATAAGTTTTTATAGGGAAATAATTGGGCCTGTTACCCGCTCAAAATCCGAAAAGGCCATGAGCCTACAACCAATAATGGTTTCTTCTGACCAGTCTAATCCAGTTTCTCGAGAAGAATTTAACGAATTAAGTAAACAAATTACAGATTTGGCTGTTCTGCTTAAAGAATTGCATCAGTCTACTCAAGGCACAAAGATGCGTATACATACAGAATCCTCTACACAAGGAGGAACTCAAGGTTTGGATAAAACAATTCCAAAACCTCAGTTGGATATGACCAACAAAGATCCTGAAAACACCCATCTTAAAAGAGATCCAGACACCGGTGATATCAGGAAAAAAGGTTCTTCAAATGGAAGAAACCATCCGTTCTATCAAAGGTATTGGAACACATGGGAGTGTTTCATATGCTGCCCTTTGCATATTCCTTGGTGTTTATTATCCAGAGAAGTTCAAAACCCCTGACTTTGAAAAGTATAACGGATTAGGGGATCCTTACACACATTTAAAGATATTCATAGGAGAACTTGGATCTTATGCAGAGGACGAGAAGCTCAGAATGCAGCTGCTCCAGAAGAGTCTGACTGGAGAAGCCCGTTCATGGTATACCAGATTAGACAACTCAAAGATCCATAGATGGGAAGAGCTAGCTCATGCCGTCCTCACTCAGTACACCTTTCAATCTCAGATGGCTCATGACTAGTATCAGATTACCAAGATCAAGAAACAGTCCAACGAGTCTTTCAGAGAGTATGCTCAAAGGTGGAGGCGCCTTGTTTCTCAAGTTATTCCTTCCATGACGGAATCAGAAATGGTCATGACCTTCATAGACATACAAGAAGCTCCTTTCTATGAGAGAGTCTTAGCTGGTATTGGAAAACCATTTTTTGAAATGATTAAACATGGAGAGATGGCTGAGATGGGATTGAAGTCAGGAAAGATTCAAGACCTAGCCGCTCTTAAAGCAGTTGCTGAGCACATCCAGTCTGGAACTTATGGAAACAACCCCCAGAGGGTCCATAAAAAGAAAGAGGAGGATATTTCCTTGATACTACAAGGTCAAAAAGGCAATCAAAATATGCCTATACAGAGGAGAAACTACTCCCCTTTTCAAGCATAGTCTTCAAACCCTCCATTGCCTAAAAGTGGAGAAGCAAAGTGCCCTCGAACGTTCACACCCTTAGGGGAGTCGCTCGAGAATATTCTTGCTCTTCTGACTACTCAGAAGTAAATCATGCATCTTCTTCCACCAGCCAAATCTAATGGGAGGGGTTTCAATGCTACTCGGAAGTGTGCTTATCATGCTGGGGCACCTGAACATGATACTCAAGATTGTTGGGCCTTGAAACACAAGATCAAAGATTTGATAGACAACGGTGAGATCGTGCTTACCAAACCAGATCAACATCATGTGCAAGATAACCCCCTTCCTCAACATAAAGAAGAAGAGGTTAATATGATTAGTTAGAGCAGTGGACATAGTTCCAATTTTAATGGTGAATCATCCTAGACCATCAAAGATGGTGTTGATAGATGGGTTTATGCAAAGTTTCAATTTTCTATGTAACGAAAGATGAAAGCTCTTTGTAAGCAAGTTAAACAATTGGCAGAACTGGTGATCCATCAGCATCAAGTCACACGCCAGTTAATCAGCCAGGAGCATGCATGTCTCCTTCCTTTTGTCATGAAAGATCCATCATCAACTTCAGAAAGTGAAGCACTGGATGACAAGGTTGCGAAGAGAGCAAGTGCTAAAACCCATCGGGATTTTGCCAATAGAAGGGAATTTACATACCTGGGCCAAACTATGGAGGAGATATTTCATATGCTAATCAATGAAGGAAGAATCACCTCCCTTCTACCTCCAATCAATCCCCGTTCAAGATGGTTCAACTCTGATGGAGTATGTCAATATCATTAACTCTCGCGGTCACAGCATTGAAGAATGCTGCGCACTCCACCACCTTATTCAGAATCTAATTGACAGTGGTGTCCTGCAAATGGCAGACGATGACACTGTGCTACTCGATAGTGGGAATACATGTCCTACCAAATGAAAGGGATTAGTAGCAGTTATATCCACTGAGGCTGATGATACTGTCAAACCATTTCCCAGACAAGCGATTCAACTCAAAGGTGGTGATAATCCTTTGAAAGTGGCTGCACCAGAGCCAATTTCTTTACCCTTCAGACCGCAGTATCCTGTTGTCAACCTACACAAACTCGCATGGAATTATGGATAAGTTAAAGGATCCACATCTCATACTACTACAACAGTGTCGAAGGAAAATCCATTTTATCTTCCTCAACGGGTAATGAAACCCACCATAAAAGTGAAGGGAAATATTCCCATGGAGAAGATTGAGAAATTCCTCCGCACTATGGGCCATAATGAAGCCAAGGTCGTTCTAAGCTTAAGAGAAGCTCCACATCAAATCTCAATACTGGACTTGGTTTTCTCTTCCGAGGATCATAGGAAGATCTTATTGAAGGTTTTAGAAGAAGCCTACTTACCGAAATCAGTGGATGTGGAAAAATTTCAACATCTGGTTGATCATATTTTTAACAATAATGTGATATCTTTCACTGATGATGACATACTGCTTCAAGGGAACCCAATTCAAGCTATTGCACATTGCAGTTTTGTCCTCCGGGTATATGTTAGCTGGAGTTTTGATAGATGGAGGTTCGTCTCTAAATATTTGTCCTTACACCACTTTGGTAAAGATGAACATCAATCTCAAGCGGATCCGAATTAGCCATACGGTTATCAAAGCTTTTGATGGATCCCGACGAAATTTTGTCTAAGAGATTGAGCTGCCAATTGAAATTGGTCCAAATACATTCAATGTATCCTTTCATGTCCTTAAGATAGATTTAGGATACAACATGCTATTGGGGAGACCATGGATCTAATGGCTGGAGCCGTCCCTTCTACACTTCATCAACAACTTAAATACATTGTCAACAATAGCCTAGTCACTGTCAACGCTGAGCCAGAATGTCCTAAACAAGGAGACCTACCACTCATGAGTTTCAATTCAGAAGTTGAGCCGGCCAGTTTTCATATTTTGGAAGTGAGTAACATGCAATTCCATCCTATTGGAGCGTCACTTCCCGTACCCAAGATTTCTGCCGAAGTGATGGCAGCTACCCATGAAATGATGTCATTGGGTCATCAGCCTGAACAAGGGCTGGGTAAAAATCAGCAGGGTATTAAGCACCTAATTCAAATGTCCAATAAAACTGAGACAGCCGGATTAGGCTATTCTTCCAGTTCTAGTCATAGGAATCTTCATAAGCACAAACAGAATCCTCAAGCTTCCGCCAAATGGCAATTTTCTCCACTTGCACCTCATGAGCTGATATAATCTCCGGTAAAGGTGCCAACCCATGTCATGTGTAACAATCCGAAATTTTAAATTATAATTTTAAATATTTATTGAAGTATATAAATATTTATTTGATGTGTTTATTGTTGAAATTGATAAAATAAATATTTTATTGATGCAGTTATTATTAGTAAATATTTATGAATTAAATTTATTAGATAATATTCTAAATTAAATTAATTTATAATATTGAGAGTTGTAATATAACATGAGATGTTATATTGTTGTTTTAATTTAATAATTTAAAGTGGTATGTTAAATTATTAAATAAAATTATAATTTTGTGATATTTGTTAAAGTGGAATATTTACTTAAAATATAGTATGTGTAATTAAATTATTTGATTAATGTTGGATATAGAAATCCAAATAAATAATATGTGATTATAAATTATAAACTAAATAGTTTATTAAAATAAAATTAAAGTAGTTTAATTTAGTTTTGACCAAACAAGGCTTAAAAATATTAAGTCTTTATTTTAAAGACTTTTTGCCGAACAAAGCCTTATGGATTTTGGATTTTTAATGTTTGAATTTTTAAATAATATAAATAAAACAAATAAAATAAATTAAATAATAAATAAAATATAATTATAACTTATACGTTATATTTTGTAACTGATTAGGCTTATTATGGCCATATCAGTTTCTTTTTACGCATTTGGCTTATCAGTTTGGTATTACGCATAAACTAGTTGCTAAGTCTGAGAAGAATACTGAGAAAATATAAAGGAACTTGATAGAGCTTGAGAGGATTTGAGAGAGACTTGTGAGATTTGGCTGCAATTAGCAAGGATTATCTTAGTAATTAAAGGTATGTTCTATAACTTTGATATTATATATGTATATGTATGAGTACGACATAATTTAGATGTTCTGTGAATTCAAAATTTTAAATTGATGATTATATTACTGAGTACTTGTAGTTTTATGTGTTTATGATGATTAGAGTTTGTGTTTAAATAAGGAATTGTATGCTAATTTTGTTTAAAAAGTATGAAAAGTGTTTACAGTGAATATTTTACATATGGCTTGTAAAAGTGCCATTTTTTGTAGTCAATTCGTATGATAAACTGTAAATTGAGGCTTGTTTATGTTAGTTCGTTAAGAAACAAAGAAAACATAGTTTGAATGAAGTAATTTGGACAAGAATAGCGATTGCAGTGATGCTTTTTGTAAAGGATGTCAAAAATGGTGTTTTTGTATGAAAACATGGAATTTGAGGAATTAAGTTAGTAAAAGTTGTTGTTAAATTGTTCTATGTTAATGAATAAGTGAGGAAACATGTTTATGATAGTTCTATATCAATTGTTCGTGTTAAATTCACTGTTTTGTGGGTGAAATTCGTGTTATTTGGGCTAAAGTGGCTCATTGTTTCACTGACCTTTACGGTTCTCGTTTGCAGACCTTTGGCGTACTTGCGGCGGTTGAGGTTAAAAAAGCGGTAGCATTGCCGATTCGAAGCTTGTGTATGGCACATTGCGCCATACCACAATCCCGAGACAGGTGACTTCATTCTTCTGCTGCAGACCTTGGGTTCCCTTACCACTTGGTCTAAGGTTATGGTAATGTGTCAAACATGTAGTAAGAAGGTTAAAACAGAACCGTGATGTGTAATTGATAAATTCAAAGTTGTAAAAATGATTAGTAAGTTATGAACGTGATATGTGGAACTTAGTGTACACATCAAATGGTAACTAGGTGTTGTGATGTTAACACTTGTGATTTCTGAAATGAACACTAAAATATGAAAGGTGATTAATATAAAACCAATGAGTCTTAGGAAGACTTAAACACTTGATTGAACTTTAAGTTTGATTAAGGAGAAATGTAGTATTGATTAATAAGAGTTGAAAATGTAATTTGGATGCTAAAAGTCTTATGTATGTGTTAGTGAGTTTTCAGATTCGTGTTATGTGGTTTAGTATTATGGTTAACCTTAAACTAAAGGTTATAACTTAACTAAGATGAGAAATGAATCTATGAGGTTAATGTGTGTAGCTAATTGATGTGATAATCCTAATGGTATGTGTAGGACATTAGAGTACGTGAGTTGTAATTGTATAGCTTACGCAAGAGGCAAGTTCCCTAAACTTTGCTACTTTATTATTCAACAAGGTTAATTTGCACTGTCATGTTATACTTATGCAAGTTCTCTGTCTCTAATCTCTTGTTGAGCAATTTATTGTTGTGCAAGTTCTTTAACCCTCATTTATTGTTGATCAAGTTAACTAATCTTTGTTACTTTATTCCAAACGAGATTACTTTGGTTATTCAAAAGTTGTAATTTTATTATAAGAAATGTGTTTATTCAGCTACTAATAACTGTTGTTCGATCTTTGTTCTCCAATGTCATTGTACTATCTTACATTATTGTACCGAACTATAAGTTGCCTAGTGATTCTTTACTAATTCAACTAATCCTTAGTTGATGAATGTTCTAAAATCTAAATTACCCTTGAAGTCAACCCAAACCAAACTTCCTTTGGTTTGCTTATGTACTCACACAATTTTGAAAGCATGTTGTCGATGATAACATTTGTTCAATGTAGAAATTGTTAATACTCTAGCTCTTATTAATTCATCGATATACCTTGTTCATGAAGATATTATAATCAAACTCTTGAATAGTTATTGGTCTCTATCTGATTCAACTAGTACTTGGTTGCTGAACGTTTTAAAAATCTAGAATTCCTTTGAAGTTAATTCCCAACCAAACTTCCTTTGGTTCGGAACCTGATAATCTAAGCTGAGATGAACAACCCTATATTAGGGGATTATTTTAGAGCTACACAATAGCGTTAAAATGTTTCTTGTAATATATAGTACAAAAGAAATTTGATCACCGGAGTATGCAGGATGATGGTCCATATAGTCGTTTAGATCGTTAAAGGTTATAGTAGAAACATCTCATTAACCTAGGACATAGATGCTGATTATAGTCTTTTAGAATGTTAAAGGTTAAAGTAGAAATACTTAAAAACCTAGAGTATAGTTTGTGGTCTCGTGACCCTCAGTGTATTCTTTGATGTTGATATCTATTGTTAACTTAAACGTTCATTATTCCTTTGAACTCATAGCTGTTGAACTAAAGTTTATTGTTCCGGTAAGAATACTTTACCATTGAAAGCTCAGTTATTGTCATTCACAAAATGTTATTATATATTATCCTTCTTGTGGGCAATTGTTTGCTCACTCTTGCACAAAACAATGCAGATGAAGTTAAGAAGTTTGAAGAGCTTTCTACAAGCAAGGGCAAGGACAAAGTGCTTGATTAGACGACAACGTTTAATTTATCTTTTATTTACGAAGCTTATGTAATAGATTTAATTATGATCATGTTTTAATTTTCCGCTGATGATTGTAATAAAGGTTAGATGACCTGGGATTTATTTTAGATTATGTAACCCTTTAATGGGAGATTGATTGTTTAAACTTTTGAGTTTAATTATATCCTTTGTTTATGGGTAGTTAGTTACGATGTAATTAGACAGTGAACACCAAATCTGTGGAATTGAAGTGCCCAAATTTGGGGGTGTCACATCATGGCTATGTTGTTTCCCAAACCAATACCATTTAAAGCAAAAGAGGTCCTGATTCCTGATCCCGAAGTGGAAGAAAAGGAACAAAAACGTAAACATGACATCGCCCTGATGATGTCAGGCATACGCATCATTGTCCATGATGAACATACAAATAGATACACCCCAGAAGATGATTGCCCAGATGTTATGGTCATCATTTGGGAAAAGGAGAATGATGACAGCCCCTCTATCACTGCAGTCCATCAAGACTTTACCCTCGACAATTGGAGCAGCACTCCATGAATTGGTTGATGAGGGTAAAACAGGCAAAAAATTCCATTGCCCTGTAGATAACTTTAATTGTTTAATTTTTTGTACAGTATTAGCAGTTATTTTATCAGTACATGCTAACACTTTTGTATGATTAAACAGTTTCATATATTAAGTGAAAGCATATTTTGTTTCAGGACTCTGAATTTAGATGTGCTTGTACTTGCTGATGAGGTACCTTTTCTCCACAAGGACTGTAACTTTGATGAAAAGTTGGACTCAGACTTGATGGAAATCCAAGAGGACATTGAGATACCTTAGGATATTAAGGAATGGGTCAAAGACAAACTTAAACCTAATCTTGATCAAACCACTTCTTTCAATCTCGGAACCTTAAAAAGCCCTAAGTTAATCCAGATTGGTTCAGACCTCACCCCAAACCAACGGAATGACATGGTTGTGCTACTAACCCAATTCCAGGATGTGTTTGCATGGTCTCATAAAGACATGGTGGGTTTGTCCACTGACATTGTCCTTCATTACCTTCCCATTAAAGAGGGATTCAAGCTAGTCAGGCAGAAGCTCAAGCGATTGAAACCTGAGTGGAGTTTAAAAGTGAAAGAAGAAATTGTGAAACAATTTCAAGCTGGTATTATCATGGTGTCTACATATCCGGAATGGATATCCAACATAGTTCTCATGCCTAAACCAGGAGGAAAGGTGCGAGTTTGTGTGGATTACCGGGATCTGAACAAAGCTTACCTTAAAGATAGCTTTCCCGTGCCCTTTATCCACATTTCCATTGACAATACTGCTCAATACGACATGTACTCCTTTGCGGATTGCTTCGCGGGGTATCATCAGATTATGGTCGCTGATGAAGATCGTGAGAAAACTACTTTCATCACTCCTTGAGGAACCTTCTACTACAGACGATTGTCATTCGGCCTCATCAATGCCGGGGCAACCTATCAGCGAGCTATGATAACTCTTTTTCACGATTTAATGCACAAGGAGATAGAGATCTACATGGATGACATCATTGTCAAGTCTCGAAGGGAGGAAGACACTTAGACCATCTCAAAAATCTCTTCAACAGGTTGCATAAGTACAACTTAAAGTTGAATCCAGCCAAGTGCTCCTTTAGTGTTAAATCAGGAAAGTTGCTATGTTTCCTAGTCAGCCACAAAGGGATTGAGCTGGATCCCACCAAAATCCAGGCCATCAAGGAAATGCCCATTCCTCAGACAGAGAAGGAAATACAAGGATTTTTGGGCAGAATCAACTTCATTAGCAGGTTTATCTCTCAACTCATAGTAACCTGTGAGCCCATCTTCAAGCTGTTAAGGAAGAACTCCTCCATGAAATCGAATCATGAGTGTCAGAAAGCCTTCCTTACAATCAAAGAGCAGTTGGTTAACGCTCCTGTTTTGGTACCTCCCAGGGATGATGTTCCCCTGTTCGTGTACCTGTTTATTAATGACAATGCTATGGGTTGCATGCTGGGACAGAAAGATGATAAAGGCTAAGAACGAGATATCTATTACCTCAGCAAAAGATTCAGCAGCAGTGAACACAAGTACACTCTGATTGAGAAGACTTGTTGTTATTTATCATGGGCTTCCATGAGGTTACAACATTACCTCCATGGTCACACAACCCATCTCATATCCCGCGTGGATCCTCTCAAGTACGTGTTCAGTTAGCCCATACTGAATTGTCGGCTATCCAGATGGCAGTTGATCCTACAACAATTTGACATCGTCTACGTGACGCAAAAGTCTATCAAAGGTCAAGGAATTGCGGATCAACTGGCTGCCGCACCTGTAGGGAATTTCAAACCCTTTGAAACAAACTTCCCCAATGAAGGGGTAATGGCAGTTCAGCAACACCATCAGTACGATGCATGCCATACGTGGAAAATCTATTTTGATGGAGCTGTTAACATGGAAGGCTCTGGAGCTAGAGCAGTTCTAGTATCTAGTATGGGGGAGCAGTATCCCATCACCGTCAAATTATAGTTTGTCAGCACCAACAACACAGCTGAGTATGAAGGCTATATCATGGGGCTAAAACTTGCACGTTCAATGGGAATCAGGCAGTTAACTGTCTTTGGGAATTTTGAGTAGGTAATCAAACAATCCACGGGAATCTATCAAACCAAAGAATTACATTTTATTCCTTACCATTGGCAAGTTTTACAGATGGCTTTGGAGTTTGAAGAAATCTCCTTTTCATACATTCCTCACAATAGGAATGATTTTACGAATGCACTAGCAACATTGGCCTCCTTGGTTCACATACCTGACAAGGAAAACATGCCAACCATCACATTTGCCCTACAAAAGGCCCCATCCCATGGGAACTATGTTGGAGAAGTATCAGATGAGCTACCTCCCATCTAATACCCTTGGTATCAGCATATCAAGGAGTATCTATGAGATGGATCTACACCCACTGAGGCGAGCCCAACTGAAAAAAGGCGGACCATCGACTTGCTATGAAATTCTACCTGAGCGGAGATGCACTCTACAAAAGAGATGCAGGATTAGGTCTCCTTAGATGTCTGGACAAGGACTAAGCTCAAAGGCTCATGGATGAGATCCAAGGTGGAGTATGTGTCCCACACATGAGCGCCCCCCTACTTATTAAGAAAATCCTTAGAACAGGGCATTATTGGCTTACGCTCAAAGCTGACTGTGATGATCACGCCAAGAGGTGCTATCAATGCCAAATTCATGGAAATGCTATCCACGCCCCTCCAAGGGAACTCCACAACATGAGTTCGCCATGGCCCTTCCCCAAAATAGGTATACATCACCCATCTTGGGTCGCCAAATACATAGTCTTGAATACAAATACAAACTTAATTATACAACATGGTGAGAGTTTTTACACGAATATTGTCATCTAGACAATATCAAACTCAAATAGAGTCCTCATTACATTTATTGGCACACTATTTTATAGAATAGTGAGGACTACTATAACACCATCTCGGGCCATCACTCAGTTCCCAGAGCTAGTTCGGCTACGTTCTCATTTCACGAAGAGAACAATGGAAGTAAAAGGGTGAGCTCAACTAGCCCGATGAAATATTATGACTAAGATAATGCAGAATAAGTTATCATTAGCCTTCAACAATGTTAAAGCGATAGAATATAATAGACAACAAGTTTAAGCTGCTGGTGGAACAAGCAATCCATTAGAAAAGTCAAGTAGAGCATGATATCTACTATCTTTATGATTTAAAAAGTTTATCATTAACTTTATTCTTTGGGACTCGACAATAAATAGATCACATCATCGAATCATCCACACTACTACGGGCGAGGATATTCATTAGTATCACGTCCACAAATTATTCTTGCACTACGGGCGAGAATTATTAGTGTAATCATCGATGGTCATGATATATGCGAATTATCACAGTCATAATCATACCAATCAACAGTCCATCTATGCTATGCACGTAAGCCAAAGATGACTTTCATCACAATATAAGCATGAGGATGATGACAATGATATAAGAATTCAATTAAAAAGAAAGTAAAGGATAAATTTTTAAAGATTTATAATTTAATTTATCGAGAATTCAATAATGTCAAATTTTCAACATGATCTTTGCTTTGTGGAGTAAAATTCAAGAATAATATCCATGTATCAAAAATAATTTGGATGAGAAAAGAAATAAATTTTTTTGGTGAATAGTAAAGTGAATAGTACCTATGAATGAATAGTACTTGAGAATAGTACCAAGTGAATAGTAACCCGACATGAAAAGTGCCCCGAATGCAGGAGTGAACAATATTTGAGTGAATAGTAATTGGGTGAATAGTAACCCGTGAATAGTAACTTCATGAATAGTACCCCGGCATGAAAAGTGCCGAATACTAGAGTGAATAATATTATAGTGAATATATAATGGGTGAATAGTAACTAACCGTGAATAGTAAACGTGAATGAATAGTACTTGGGTGAAAATATTGATATTTAATAAGAAAGTTCATATCAATATTCAATAAAATGATCTTTGGATGAAGCATAAAACTCACGGATATTCCACTAATTTCAAAGGATTATAGAAAGCAATACTTACCATAGTAAGTTTAGATTTAAGAATATGAAAAGAATTAACATCATGAAAAGCTGCAAATGGATTTTCACGTAAATACGATGCGTAATCCAGCGTGAGGCAGGTTATTCCGACATCTTAAAGGATGAATACTGAAAAATAGTATTCCTTATGAATCTGAAAGAAATAATACCCCCCTTACCTTAGTAGAAAATTTGGATCTTGCAAAAGTGAAGTAGCGAGAATACTCTTCTTCTTGCTCTCTATAGTTTTCTCTCTCTATAGTGTCTCTTGTGAATCTCGGTGAATTGGTGAGAATGAAAGAAGAATTAAGCTTCTATTTATAGGAGAATGGACTAAATAGTAACTAATTTGAGCGGTCCAGTGAGCGGTCAGATTGATTTGATTATTAGAGCAGACGGTCCATATTGATTACTATTAAAACCCATGCAAGCGGTCAGATTGATTTACTTTTAAAACCACCACCGCAAGGTCAGTTGATTTACTTTAAAAAAACCACCAGTTGATTTACTTTTAAAACCGGTCAGATTGATTTTACTTTTAAAACCACCATCATGATGGTCCAGATTGATTTATTTATTAAAACCACCATCGATGGTCGAGTTGATTTACTATTAAAACCACCACCGATGGTCAGATTGATTTAACTTATTACACTTTAGTACCCTAAAGTTTTCCAAGTTTGCATTATTCCCCTCTAACTTTTGTAATTCACTTATCTTGATAAACACATTCTTAATACTTCAACAATTATTCATCATTAATATTATAACTCACAATATTTAACAACGGATCGTTTCCCGGGAAAGAGGGGCTTTCGATAAGGATTTCTCCTATTGGCGCGCATGATTAGGTGACAAACCTCTCCTCGTGAGAACTTTCTAGACATTGTCGATATTGCAAAAATAATAATATGAATAACTTTGTTGTCTCAATTATTGATTTAATAATATAAAATATTATATGAGATGATAATGTGACAATAATTGAATCAAATAACGTGAGATCTTATGCAACAATTCTTGTAGCAATAATTGAGTATAAGCTGAGTGACTTCTCACGTAAGCATCAATAATAATCAATCTGTAAGTGTCTTCTTATGCGACCACGCGCGTATTCTTGTACTTTTACCTTAGGGTAGTTCAGCGGTTTAACGGTAAAACTTTCATTGTTATTTTTATAAAAAAAGATATTTTTGTCGTTTTTCTAACTACGACAATACTTCCGTTATTGTGGGGTCACCTGATGATTGTGTCGTCGTCTGAATATTCCTGTTAAAGCGAATATTCCCGACCAATCGAATATTCACTTGACACAACGAATATTTTATATCAACTTGCTTACTTTGCAAAATTTTCCAAATATTACCCCAACTATAACATTATATCATATCCACACCATAATATTCAAAAATATATTTGAGAAAAATTATTCTTTAAAAAAAAAAAAGTTGGGGTCTTCTGACCTCCCCTTCTTATGAAATTTCATCCTCGAAATTAGAAGTGCGTACACGATATATCGAAGAGGTGAGGATACCTTGATTTCATTTGATTCTAACTCCCGGTCATTTCCTCCACATCGTGGTTTCTCCTAAAACTTTGACTTGAGGTATAACCTTGGGCGTAGAATATGATCCTTCTTATCAAGATTTTAATGACTACCTCTTCATACGTTAAATCTTCCTCTATCTCATCGGTTCTAATTCAATAATGTGGTTTGGGTCTTTCACATATTTTCGTAACATAGATATGTGAAAAGCGTTATGAACACGACGACACATACTTGGCGGTAAAAGGCGAGTCTATAGGCCGCGATTCCTACTCGATCAAAGGATTACAAATGGGCGATGAATCGAGGATTGAGCTTTCCTCTCTTTCCAAATCTCGTAACTCCTTTCCATGGAGCAACACGTAACAACACATGATCTCGATATTGAATTCCCGTCCTTTCGATGAAGATCGACATAACTCTTTTGTCGATCTTGAGAGTTTTTTATCGTTGTCGGATCGTTTGAATCTTTTCCGTAGTCATACGTACCAACTCGGTCCCAACAACGTTGCTTCACCTACCTCATCCCGACATCTTTGGAAGCGACACTTTCTTCCATAGCGCCTCAAATGGAGCCATGCCGATACTTGCTTGATAAGCTGTTGTTGTAGGAAAACTCCACCGATGGTAAGAACTTGTCCCAACTTCCTTTGAAGTCGAGGGACACGAGTCTTAATAAATCCTCAAGAGTTTGAATAGTCTCTCTACGATTGTCCAAAATCCAGTTTGAGGATGATATCGCCGAACTAAATCGTAAATCCGTGCCCATAGCTTTTTGCAAACTAACCCAAAATCTTGAAGTGAATCTTGGGTCTCGATCGGAAACTATGGATCTTTGGCATACCATGCAATCTTACAATCTCGTTTATGTACATCTGAGCAAGGCGTTCAAGTGTATAAGTTTTCTCGTATCGGTAAGAAATGAAGCGAGACTTGGTCAATCTATCAACAATGACCCAAATTGCATCTATGCCTTGAGAAACCTTGGGAAGACCGATGCTTGAAATCCATGGTAATGTGCTCCCACTTCCATTACGGAATTTCAAGTGGTTCTGATGGACCTTTTGGCACTTGATGCTCGCCTTGACTCGTTGACAAGTTAGACACCTTGAGATAAACCCCTATATCTCTCTCTTCATATTGCTCCACCAAAATGTATGTCGAAGATCACGATACATTTTGGTACTCCCGAGATGGATTGCAAAGCGGTGTGTTGTGCGCCTCCATCATATAATTTTATACTTCAAGTCGAGAATCGTTAGGAACACAAAGTGTGGAGTTGACTCAAAGTATTCCTTCTTCATCGATTCTTGCTTAGGAATAGCACCTTCTTGCACTTTCTTCTTCATACGCATTAGCTCAGAGTGCGTAGCTTGGCGCGGCTTTAACTTTATCGATTAAAAGTCGGTTCTACTCGTATATTTCGCCATCATCACATGGGTCCTGAGTCTTTAACTCTATCTCCATCCTTTGTAAGTCATACAAAATGGGCCTTTGCGTTGACAATATCGCTTTTCGTACCGCATATGATCTTCTACTCGATGCATCGACTACTACGTTCGCTTTTTCGAGGATGGTATTGAATGGTATGATCATAATCTTTCAATGACTCAAAGCCATCGTCTTTGCCGCATGTTGAGTTCCTTTTGAGTGAAGAAATATTTGAGGCTTTTATGATCCGTATAAATCTCCACCTTCTCTCTCCATACAGGTAATGCCTCCAAATCTTAAGCAGCGAAAAGCAGCATTTGCTTGACTCTAGATCATGAGTAGGATAATTTCTCTCATATTCTTTTTGAGTTGTCGTGAGGCATAGGCTATGACTTTCCCATGTTGCATGAGAACACATCCTAAACCTTTGCTGAAGCATCTTTGTAGATGACAAATCCCTCGAACCGGATGGTATTGTCGCCGAGCAGTCTTTGAAATGAGTCTCTCTTGAGTTCTTGAAAACTCTTCTCACATTCCTCGCTCAACCAAATTTTGTATCTTTTTTTGAGTAAATTTGAGTTAATGGAGTAGCGATTAGAGAAAATCCTTCCACGAATCTCGATAATAACCGATTAAGCCAGAAAGCTCGTACTTGATCCTTGACTTGGGTTGCTCGACTTTGAATTGCTTGATCTTTCTTTGGGTCAGCAGATATTCCATGATTTGATATCACGTGCCCCGAGGAATGCTACTTCCTCAAGCCAAAACTCGCACTTCTTCAACTTGGCATAAAGCTTGTTTTTCACGAAGCTTTTGGAGTATCGACCTCAAGTGTTGCTCATGATCTTCACGGCTTTTGGAATATATGAGGATGTCATCAATAAAGGCGACTACAAAATGATCAAATATTCCTTGAATACTCGGTTCATCATATCCATGAAAGCGGCGGGAGCATTAGTCGATCAAAAAGACATGACTAGGAATTCATAATGCCGTCTTAGAGTTACGAAAGCGGTCTTTGGGATGTCATCGGTTTTAATCTTTAGCGATGATATCAAGGAGCGAAATCGATCTTTGAAAAGAATTTGGCGCCTTTGGCTGGTCAAACAGGTCATCAATCGTGGTAAGCGGGTACCTATTTTTGATGGTGACATGATTGACTCGATAATCAATACAAAAGTCGCATACTTCCATCTTTCTTCTTCACGAAGAGAACGAGGAGCACCCCGAGGGAGATGTCTTGGGGATGAATGAAGCGATGTGTCTAACAATTCACTGTAGTTGGGTTTTAACTCACGAAGTTCAATAGGAGCCATTCGATATGGGGCTTTGGAAATGGGTTTTGTCTAGGGTTCAAAGTCGATACAAAATTCAATTTCACGCTCTGAGGGGTAGGCGGGAAGTTCTTGAGGGAATCGTCGGAAATTTATTAACAATAGAAATATCATTCAAAATGCGTATTTTTGTTTAAATCGTGACATGAGCTAAGAAAGCTTGACATCCGTTTTTCAATAAGCGAATAGCTTTATGACTTGAGATAGCGATGATTGACTTTAATGGTTTGGTTGCTTGAATTAGCATAATAGGTTGGTTAGGAATATGAAAGCTAACAACCTTACGAAAATAATCAATTTTAGCATGATGAGTAGTCGACGATCAATTCCTAAAATCACATCGAATGCAAGTATTTTTAAAGAAATAAGATCGACGAGGTAGCGATGCGGTTACCGATTTGAATCAAACAAGACTTATAAGCGAGTGGATGTTATGAAGGTTTCTCCCAGCGGAGTTTCAACGAGATAAATCAAAGTCTAATTTCTCCGGAGTCAAATTTAAGCGTTGGCGCAAGTAGGAGAAATAAAAGAATGGGTAGAGCCGGTATCAAATAAGGTATAAGCTTGCAAGAGTTTATGATTAGCTTACGTGATCACCTCGTTGGATTCCTCGCTTTTTGGGAGGTTTACGACAAAGCGCTCTCCCTTGAACTACTGGGTTTTGTCTTATATGGGATGACCTTTGATGCCTCCATCCAATTTGGACTTGACTTTGGTGCATGCGACAAAATTGGGCTAGGTGACCTTCTCTTCCACAATTGTAACATGCTTTGGGTGGTGCGTCTACAGTTTGGGTGATGTGTCCCTCTCCTCGCATTTGTAACATCTGATAAGGTGGTCGTTCTCCTCCTTAACAAATAGGTCTTTGGTCTTTGCGTCTTTCCATCATTATTGAATCTCCTCTTCTTGAAATTTCCACTTCTATTATCTTGGCCATGATTACCACCGAAGTGGTTACCATTTCTTGCATGTTGATTCCTCCGTTTTTGTTGTCCTTTGCCCGATGATTGCTACCTTTGGTATTATCGACTTTTGGTTTGCTCTCTCTTGGTTGGGTTGACTCATTATCGCGCGCTCAATAAGCTGAGCCCTATTTACAACATCGAATACAAACCACGGTTTTGAGAAATGAGGTATTGGCGTATTTGGGTCTCGAACCTCGTAGAAACATTAGCGTCATTCTCTCCTCATTATCAACCAAATGGGATCTGAAGCGGGACAACTCGGCAAACTTAGCCTCGTCTTTGCGACACGGTCGTATTGTTTTGCTCGACTTGATAAACTCCACCTCCTTGTGATGAATACTTTTGGGAAAGTACTTGTCATTGAAGCGACTCTTGGAACTTCTCCCAAGACATTTGAGTGTGGCGGTGGTGAGTGCGTTTTCTTTGATTCCCACCGATGTCTGCTTCTCCTCTCAACATGAAGGTGGCAAAGGGAACCTTTTGCTCCTCGGAGCATCCCAAGACATCAAATATCTTGGTGATCTGCTTTATCCACGTCTTCGCCTTAAGTGGTTTTGGCTCTCCCCAAAACTCTGATGGTCCCAGCTCCTTGAATTGTTTAGCGGTGACCATCTGTGAGTTGCCAGTGTGTCCTACTGCATTTTGAACAGGAGCCTCTCTCGCCTGATGTTGCATGAATTGTATGAAGCCTCTAAACATCCCATCGTTCATCATTTGATCAGTGTTGTTGTTTACCTGAGGATTATTGTCTTCATGTTGCACATTATCACGGGTATTGATCGTTGGTGACTCAGCGGTCTCATGTGCTTCATTGCTTATCTCGACATTTTAGGATGCCATTTTCAAAATCTTGCCACAAAACAAGGGTTAATTGACATGCCACATATTATCCCTATACTACGTGAACCAATTAAATACCAAATAAACTTAGGTAGGTCATACTAGCGTGAAGAATTCCCGTCTCTCCCCTCTAGTTCTTGTCTCACATCTCGGCCGGGGATCATATCCTAAGCTTTAATACCAATTGTGGCGCCCCCAAAATAGGTATACATCACCCATCTTGGGTGCCAAATACATAGTCTTGAATACAAATACAAACTTAATTATACAACATGGTGAGTTTTTTTTACGAATATTGTCATCTAGACAATATCAAACTCAAATAGAGTCCTCATTACATTTATTGGCACACTATTTTATAGAATAGTGAGGGACTACTATAACACCATCTCGGGCCATCACTGGTTTCCCAGACTAGTTCGGCTCGTTCTCATTTCTGAAGAGAACAATGGAAGTAAAAGGTGAGCTCAACTAGCCCGATAAGAAATATTATGACTAAGATAATGCGAGAATAAGTTATCATTAGCCTTTGACAATGTTAAGCGATAGAATATAATAGACAACAAGTTTAAGCTGCGGTGAACAAGCAATCCATTAGAAGAGTCGAGTAGAGCATGATATCTACTATCTTCTATGATTTAAAAAGTTTATCATTAACTTTATTCTTTGGACTCGACAATAAATAGATCACATCATCGAATCATCCACCACTTTCTACGGGCGAGGATATTCATTAGTATCACGTCCACAAATTATTATTCTTGCACTACGGGCGAAAATATTTAGTATAATCATCGATGGTCATGACTATACAAGAATTATCACTGGTCATAATCATACCAATCAATAGTCCATCTATATGCGTAAGCGAAGATGACTTTCATCACAATATAAGCATGAGGATGATGATGATGATATAAGAATTCAATTAAAAAGAAAGTAAAGGATAAATTTTTAAAGATTTATAATTTAATTTATCGAAATTCAATAATGTCAAATTTTCAACATGATCTTTGCTTTGTGGAGTAAAATTCAAGAATAATATCCATGTATCAAAAATAATTTGAATGAAAAAAAAATAAATTTTTTGGTGAATAGTACCGAAGTGAATAGTAGTACATGAATAGTACTTGAGAATAGTACCCAGTGAATAGTAACCCGACATGAAAAGTGCCCCAAATATACAGGAGTGAACAATATTTGAGTGAATAATAATATAATGGGTGAATAGTAACCCGTGAATAGTAACTCGTGAATAGTACCCCGGCATGAAAAGTGCCCCGAATACTAGAGTGAATAATATTATAGTGAATATAATTGGGTGAATAGTAACTTAGTGAATAGTAACTTCGTGAATAGTACTTGGTGAAAATATTGATATTTAATAAGAAAGTTCATATCAATATTCAATAAAATGATCTTTGGATGAAGCGCAAAACTCACGGATATTCCACTAATTTCAAGGATTATAGAAGCAATACTTACCATAGTAAGTTTAGATTTAAGAATATGAAAAGAATTAACATCTGAAAAGCGCAAATGGATTTTCACACGTCATAAATACGATGCGTAATCAGCGTGAAGCAGAGTTATTAGACATCTTAAAGGATGAATCTGAAAAATAGTATTCCTTATGAATCTGAAAGAAATAATACCCTTACCTTAGTAGAAAATTTGGATCTTGCCAAAAGTGAAGTAGCGAAGAATACTCTTCTTCTTGCTCTCTATAGTTTCTCTCTCTATAGTGTCTCTTGTGAATCTCGGTGAATTGGTGAGAATGAAAGAAGAATTAAGCTTCTATTTATAGGAGAATGGACTAAATAGTAACTAATTCACGAGCGGTCAGATTGATTCACTATTAGAGCGGACGGTCCATATTGATTACTATTAAAACCACAAGCAAGCGGTCAGATTGATTACTTTTAAAAAAACCACCACAAGCGGTCCAGTTGATTTACTTTTAAAACCACCACCACGGTCAGATTGATTTACTTTTGGTCAGGTTGATTTTACTTTTAAAACCACCATCGATGGTCAGATTGATTTACTATTAAAACCACCATCGATGGTCAGATTGATTTACTATTAAAACCACCACCAATGGTCAGATTGATTTAACTTATTACACTTTAGTACCCTAAGTTTTTCAAGTTTGCATTATTCCCCTCTAACTTTTGTAATTCACTTATCTTGATAAACACATTCTTAATACTTCAACAATTATTCATCATTAATATTATAACTCACAATATTTAACAACAACGGATCGTTTCGAGGAAAGAGGGGCTTTCGATAAGGATTTCTCTCCTATTTGGCGTGATTAGGTGACGAAACCTCTCCTCGTAGAACTTTCTAGACATTGTCGATATTGCAAATAATAATATGAATAACTTTGTTGTCTCAATTATTGATTTAATAATATAAAATATTATGAGATGATAATGTGACAATAATTGAATCAAATAACGTGAGATATTATATACAACATTTTTGTAGCAATAATTGAGTATAAGCTGAGTGACTTCTCACGTAAGCATCGATAATCAATCTGGTGTGTGCTCTTATCAACCACGCGCGTATTCTTTGTACTTTTACCATAGGGTAGTTCAGCAGTTTAACGGTAAAACTTATTTATTATTTTTATAAAAAGATATTTTTGTCATTTTTTCTAACTACGACAATACTTCCGTTGTGTGGGGTCCACTTTGATGATTGTGTCGTCGTCACGAATATTCCTGTTAAAAGCGAATATTCCCAGACCAATCGAATATTCAACGACACAATGAATATTTTATATCAACTTGCTTACTTTGCAAAATTTTCCAAATATTACCCACAACTATAACATTATATCATATCCACCATAATATTCAAAAATATATTTGAGAAAAATTATTCTTTATTCAAAAAAAGTTGTATAATCAAAGCATCTCTGGCTGATCTGGCCTCATCTCTCTCTAATAGAGCTGCGTCTCTCCCAACAAGAGCTGTCAACATTAAGGCCCTAGCATGATCTCTCTTAAAGGTCATCAGATGAAGACTCTGCTCTAGATACTATGCTGAATGTTGAATAATAGTAGCACTCGTAGTGGGAGAATCCATCACAAATGTTGGCAACCCAGTAGTCAAATCCTCGATGGGAATATCAGTCTCCTCCATAGGCTCCTCATCGTCGGAATCAATCCCCTGCACTGTGGATAATACCGCAGTCAATGCAGTCTCTGTCTCTATCCATGAGGAATACTCTGCAGAACAACCCGGATGGCTGACGAAAAACTCAGCTAGGTCACGCTGATCTCAACAGGCATACAACCTGGATCTATCCTCTGTTGATAAGTGGCGAGAAGCAAAGCGTTGACTCAATGCCCCCTCAAAAGGATGGAAATCATGGAACTGGTCAAATTGACACATCACGACAAGTGGGTGGTAAGTAATTATGCCTCTCAAACCAGCCAGAGGGAGATAATCCATGCCCAGAGCATGAGTGATTAAGCTGTAGGGTGAGCTAAGCCCTGAACACGGTAATATAGCAAACGGATCTCCAATCCCTGCCAGGAAAGCTGACCAAGATGCAACATCTATACACTTTGCGGGCTGAAAGGAGTATGACATGGCTATATCGTGGGTGAAACAATACCAATGCCGTCTAAAAGTGCCAATCGGTCTCAAGTGTGACATAAACCACATGTATAGCATGGCCGAGCTACTTGTAAACACTCTTGTCAGATAAGTGCGGCAGTATGTGGTCGACCTCAAAGTCTCTGCCATAATCATTGGTATGATGTTGTGACCCTCCTTGAGAGCTCTCACTGCCATGATAACTCCTATATGCAACTCATCCATGTACCGTGGCATGTAGACATACGAAATTATACATAATAGCAGTACATCCACTCTTGCCAAACGCCAATGATATTTCGGTGTGGTGAAATCCCCAGAATGCCGTGCATAACTATCCTCAGAGCAAAATCTGTTAAATAGAAAACACTGGGATATCACGTGGCCAGATGTAAGCTCATCCTACACCACCCTACGCCTCAATCCAGTGAGTGTCATAAACTGTCGACTCATGTCTCCAATCACTATATGCACGCAAGGTCTGTCCAGTGGCAGCATCGTCAAATGTCCATACTCCTCCAGAGTAGGAGTCAACTCCTAGGTCCCAAATCGGAAAACCTGCCTCTCCGATACCCAGTGCTCTGGCATGCCCTCTATGAATCCTGTAGGAACCTGAAACATCAATAGGGTCATAGTATGTCGCAATGACTAAATCTGATCACCTTATGCGGTGGTGACATACTATCATACCACGATCGATCGATACCGGATGCCACCAATAATGGTGGGGTATGATCAATACTGACTAACTGTCGAAGAAGACATCATGACGGCCGTAATATAAGACCATCCAGGTCAATCTTTGAATATCTTTGGATATACATACATATGCATAATATAATAACATGCATGATACAATAAATGGCATTATGATATAGGGAATGGAAAACTGTACATACATTCCTAAGTATATCATCATCTAATACATCTCTGTATAGCTAAAATACAGGGAAATGGGGCAAAACTGACCTACAACTAACAGAGGCCTATCAAAAGATATAGCGAGAATGGGGCGAAGCTACCCAATGTCTAACAGAGGCCTATCAAAAGAGATAACGAGAATATACATTAGAAGATGACAATGGTGTCAATGTCTACATCATCAATCCTATCCACCTGATGTAACTCCTCCTGAGTCACTAGATCTCTATCCACAGGGATGTCAGGCCTATACAAGGGAGGATCTGCACCAGCAAAGCCATATGGGTCACCTGAAGGGCCAGTGCCAGAGCTGGAAGGATCAAAAGTATCTGCCTCTGAAGGATCTCTGCCCAAGTGCCAGATAAAAAAATGTGCCCGGTCCAACTATCGGGTCAAACTGTCAATCTGTGTCAAATGAGTCGCATCTCAAACACATGCTATCAAATCTTTCATCATCACGGATCCTGGAACCATATCCCCTATGAACTAAGTGGTACGGGTCTGGGCTCCAATGGAACGAGGGAACCACCAATGCTGGAACATCTCCTGAGTGCAGGGACCCTCTGACAGTGCAAAACAATCAACGCCCAATAATGGGATATCAATTACGGGTGACTGCGAAATAGGCTAGTATTGCCTGACAGGAGGCAAGATTGGTATACGAATCTCTCCTGTAGTACTCCTGATAGAATGCTCTCCTAAGTAAAGCTCTTATCCTCTATATGTGAAGAGAGGAATCCTATGGGTTGAAATAACGTGCTCAACTCCAGTCGGGTATCCATCCTCAAATCGAATGCTCAAATGCTCCCCAGAGTAGGGAACCCACGTGGTGACATCCGCTGTCAACAACTCCAGTTGTAGGCGACAATGAGTAAAGCCATCCGCGACAGGGACCTCCGCCAGTATAGAATGATGCCATCTTCGTCCCCGTGGATAGGTATCTAAGCCTAACACACTCACAGGACGCAAACATGGGAGCCTCTTATAGGCCCAAAACTAACAACACAAAGGCAAACATCTGCTGTCAGTCAACGCTCTTAACCTGTACATGGGAAAAGACAAATGAAATACTCACCAGCACAAACAGGTAGAATCCTAGCCAAGCCTCGGTCAAGCCTTGCGAGCGCATGCGTATTCCCCTAAGGAAGTAGGCAAAGGTGTAGGAACCCCAATCATAATCTCCTATACAGTCCACGTGTCGAGTGGCACTAATCAAAGTGAAGGACACCGTAGAAGAGTTATCAGCTATGAAGCAGCCCCTAATGATCATCAGAAACATTCGCCGAAGAATGCGATCCCTGACTCTCACATCATTGGGTATGGGCTCAATCAATAGCCTGCTCATAGCATCTACGCTCAAACGACCTGCACGTACAGTCCTACTCTTAAGCGCCCCGTTTGGAACTCCTAGCAAGGATCTGACGGCAGTAGGGGTGATATCCGTTGTACAAGGCACTGGTACCCCTCCAAACTCCATACCTGTGATAAACCGCCAATCCATCGGCGTCATCATCACCTCATAATCTAGCAAATGGAATGACTAAGTATGGTGAAACCAGCGCTTAGATAATGCCCTGAGGTAACCCTAGGGACAACGGCAGGGAAGAATGGAAAAGAACGTCCCGAATCCCTAGCCATGTACAATCGCTCTATAGTCATCATGCAAAGCCTGATACATAGAGTGGTTGCTGAACCAGTTCCCTCGAGGCTGTGTAAAGCCGGGAACCTACATCAAATGTAGATCAATATCAATATCCTTTACTCCTGATCAATAGGAAATAAGGAAGATTAAGATCTAACTTTATACCTCATTTGCGTGCAGGTAAACTGAAGGTTGTCGACTCAAATCGCCCAGAAGCTCTGGATTCACCACTTGAATGCCTGGAAAATTCCTATGAGGAATAGATGCAGCAGGAGCGGGAACCTCAATCGGTACATCCTCCTCCTCGTCCTCGACGTCTGATATATCAACCTGGACTGGACGTATCACCGCCTCCACCAAACGACGAGGCTGTCTAACAGAATGGGGTCGAGGCACTTTAGAAGCCCTCCTCCGTACACCAGAAGTGGTCATGCTGGAACTACTCGGCTGATCCGGATCCATATATCTGGACAACAAGTCTCCAAATCACCTCAGAAAGGGTGTGGTAAATTCTTATCTGGAGCTTTTCAAAATGTCTTTTTTATGACTACATACATGCATGCATTATTTTAATATACATCTATAGTAGAGTTAAAAATGCATGACTACCCAATGCCTACATTTTGGAAAATTTGTCATAGTCCCCTTTATAAATAGGACTATCCACATGCACATAAGCATGACTAGGTGGCCATTCAGTAGCACACCTACCCACAGTCATATACATCCTACATGCATTAATACATCATAGTAAAAAATCCGTAAGTGTAGTCTAATTACCAGGATTATTTTTCTTTTCCACCTTTACTCATTTGTCCTCAAATAGGATAAGAAATGATAGTAAAAGGTGCCAATTTGACTGTTTCAAAAGTCAAATTTTTTCATATCATTATGTTCAGCATGGTTTAATACTAACATTTACTATGTTGAATATTTTTTATAAAGTCATATCAGCATGCATATTCACTACTATGTGTCTAAATGCATTTCATGCGATAAGTCATTTTCCAATGGATAGAAACTGGAAAAGAATACATGCATACGTTACCAGGACAATGTAGAACACTTGTACGGTAGTAAAATTTGTAGAAAGTCTCCCAAACTCAGCAGATCTGAAGAAGAGCTCTCGGATTTCCTTCGCGGTGTCACTTGAAAATGACTTATAAAAGCAACCTGCAGGCATTTCATACCCACGGTTGGTTGCAGGTCCACCTGTGGCACCCCTACATAGGTCCCACCCCTTCGGCTCAGTTCAGTTCAAGTTGCAAAGGAGGTCTCACAAGCTGAAAAGGCCAAATCAGGAATAAAAATGCTACGCGATTGAGCGGAATAGCTTGGAATCTTGGTTGTCACAAGTCAAATTATGGCTTCAAATGCCACTCATTGGTATTCACCTAAATACAAGTTACACTATACCGATGAGCTCAGATTTTGTAAATCATAATCGACAATGCCTCACACATGTCCGATGTCGCCAAATACATGGTCGTAACCATAAACAGTGTCCCCCGCGGGGGTCACAACGTCGATATCATTGATATAGTGTCCCCGGCGGGGGTCACAACACCGATATCATTTATAAAGTACCCCTGGCGGGGGTCACAATGCAGATTTCATTCATCCACGTATCCCCGGCGGGGGTTACAATGCATTCTTCGTCCAAGAACGAATCCCCGGCGGGGGTTACAACGCAATCCAACCGTTGATACACACATGAATGAAGGTCAAACAGCCTTGATAGTTCACCCAATAGGGATCTATTGTGACGCCCCCAAAATAGGTATACAACACCCATTCTGAGTCGCCAAAATACATGGTATAGAAAACAAACTACAACTTTGACAATACAGATGTCGTGTAGAATACGACAATACAACTGTGAGTTTGAATACAAATATTGTCTTCTAGACAATATACACACCCAAATAAGTCTTCATTAATTATTCATACACTATTTTACGAAGTAGTAGTGAATGACTAAAACATCTTCCTAGAACCATCACTCCATACCCCAGACTCGATCCTCGCTATGTTCTCACCTCCCGAGAAGAAAATGGAACAAAAGGGAAAGGGTGAGCTCGACTAGCCCAAGAAAGAATATTATGACTAAGATAATATACAACAAATTATCGTTAGTCTTCAACGAGGAAAAATCTAATAGAATACAATAGACAACAAGTTTTAGATCAACAAATGCAACGTGAAGCAAAGAATCCATTAGAAGAGTCACGTAGAGAAAGAATTCTCTCATCTTCTAAGGTTTAAAAGTCCATCATCAATAGTTTATCCCTGTAATAACAATCAATATACATCTTTAATCATCTTTGCACTACAGGCCAAAGATATTCATTTGTATCACCAGTTGGTCATGTTCATCTCAACACCTGTTCATCTTTGCACTACAGGCCAAAGATATTCATTTATATCACCATTTAGGACTGAGGATGATGAAAAACATTTTTAAAGAAACGAATCCAGTGAAACAAAATGACAAGGATTAAGGATTAAGGATTCGTACTTTGTTTTACCCATGTCCAAAAATACTTCGAAAATAATCATATTGGTGTAAAATTCAAGAATGATCAAAACATGGATACAATCAAAGCTAGTATCCAGAATAGATATTTTGGACAAAAAGAAAATTTTTTATTTTTCGGTGAATAGTGCCGTATTCGTGAATAGTGTCGTATACGTGAATAGTGCCGTATACGTGAATAGTAACCCCGACACAACAAGTTCCAAATTTGATAAAAAAGTTCACCAATACTTCGGCATAATGATATTGAAGAAAAATATCATTTAAGAAGAAAATAATACCCCTTACCTCAAAATAATCGTCTTACATTTGAATTTCAGGTATAGTCGATGTGAAACCCGCAGTAGATAGCAACACTCAAAGTATACTCACAAGAATACATTTCGATAATTTAGAGAGAGAAAGAGAAAACTTAGTTTACGGTGTGATTTTCAATTCTAACTTAGCCCTCTATTTATAGGAAAATGTTAGAGCTACTAAAGGAGACTAAAATAATAAATTAATATTATTAATTTTTAAAATTCATATGCATGCTTTAGACCATGACCAGCCACCACCTTGGAAAAAATCCCGAGAGCCCATGTGTTTGAAAAAACAAAAGTGGGTCCCACCCATAATTTAATAAAAATCATTTTATTCTCCTAGAAACTTCAATAATTCACAATAAATAGCCCTTTTATCAGAAAATTCGAATCTCATGACTTTTTTATAGGAATTTCAATTCTCTACAACTTTCTGAAGAAAGTTTTCCAAATTCCAAACAGAAATTGACCAAAATCCATAAGCAGACGATTTTACGCCTATAATCAATTTTCTATCAAGAATTGTGTCCACCGACACACCAAACATATGTTAAACATTTAATGCCACAAAATACTCTACCTCCTCATATACTCATATATCCCACAATCATTATAAAAATATCACTAATTAATATATTATTAAAATAATATATTTAAATGTATTATTTTATCGAAAAAGATAAAATATTAATTTTCAACAATTGTCACATTAAAATTTTCTCCATCTATATCCAAATAAATATTTTCTTTATCATAATAATCAATAATTAATTATTCAAAATAATATTCTGAGAATCACGATCGACAAACGGTAGTTCCTCAGAAAGAGGGGCTTCAATAAGGATTTCTCTCTTCTTGGCGCATGATTAGGTGACCAAACCTCTCCTTAGACAGAACTTTCTAGACATTGCCAATAATGTTATCTCGATAATATTATTCAAATAATATAAATTATTGATTTGATAATGGAAAATCTTGTGTAATGACAATTATTGAAACAATAATAATATAAATATCAATGCAACAATTATTGAATCAATAAGATAAAATAATGAGCAAGTAATTTTTTGTAACAATTATTGAGTAGTGTCTTCTTACGTAAGGATCAATAATTCAACAATCTGCGTGCAATACTGCAGTGCTACTCAGGCAACCCAGCGTAGACATCGTATTTTAACCACCGTGTAACCCAACGGTGTTAATCGGTAATAATTTACGATCGTTATTTATAAAACTCAATTTTGTCGTTTTCCTTCATCCAACCGTTTTTTCCGTTATGGGGCCCACTAATGATTTAGCTTGGCCGTCGCATCGGAGATTCCCGACAAAAAGAATATTCCACGACCAAACGAATATTCCCCGACAATAATGAATATTTTATAACCACTTGCTTATTTTGTAAACTTTGCACATTTCACCCATAACCAAAGAATTATATCAAATTAACCCTTATTAATTTAGAATAATGAATAAAGGAAAATTCAATTTTATTTATAATAAGTTGGGGTCTTACATCTATCCATTGATACACACATCAATGAAGGTCAAGCAGCCTTGACAAATCACCCAGTAGGGATCTATTCGGTGATACACACATCAGCGAAGGTCAGGCAGCCCTGAAAATACATACTTTTGGCAGTAACTCCAACAGGACCGTGGTATATGCTGGTAACACAAACCAGAGCAGACCATCCTCATCAGAGAGGATCGATGATGGAATATGTTATACACATCTTCAAACAGATAAAACTTTATCTCCACAAATCTCTTGCACACGAGAGGCACATCTTTAGAGTAAAGTTTGTATCAAGGATTCAGGACTTTGGTGATAACCCCAACGTCAACATCCTGGAAGACTTGGATCGCATGTCCAAGACATCACTGATTGTCATCCCCGACAGGATTAAGATGGAACCGGCAATCATCCCATCATGATGGAACATAATCCAACAAAACACATGCATCATGCATTTGCATCATGTTGCTGCACATGGCATCATATTTATCTTGTTGCATTTCAAGTGTCTAGGATTCTTTGTCATATCCATGCCTTGCATTGCATGAATATGATAAAGAGGGGCATCTGTAGACACTCAAAATTTTTTGCACACCTGTTACTAACATTGTTGGAGGGCAGATTCATCTTTCAGAGATAACCCTGGAAGACAACTCACATCCATTCCGGATACCACCGGAAGTTTAGTCTCAACCCCAGATCACACACCGGGAGTATCAGTTCCAATCTCGGAGACAACCTCTAGTTTCATCCTTGGAGATAACCCCAAGGAGTGTCGTTGCAGTTCCGACAATAACCCCAGAAATGCTTGTTTCAAATGCATGCATTCAGCTTCAATCTCAGACCTCCCGCCGAGGCACTCATTCCAAGAACCCAGAGATAACTGTAAAAACCCAAAACCTTAATAAGACTCGTATATGTAAAATCCCGTTATATAAATAAAATTTCTCCGTTCTGAATGTGTTATGAGTTAATATATACTTGGTTTTACAAATTTGACCAAATAAATTTTTGTTCGAAAAATGTCGTGCTTGACACCTCGTGCTTAATTTTTTTTTCTATATTCGGACTTTTCGGTAAAATTATTTTGACAAGTTGCTTTGTCGTGCTAACATTGACAAAATTCTTTGTCGTGCTTGTTAGGATTAGTGAGAAATTTAGGTTAACAATCCTAGATTAACAAACCCTGACCCTAATTAGCAAAACCCTAACCCTAATTTGTAAACCTAACCCTAATTAGCTAAATAAATCCTAATTAGATTATGTTAACACCTAATCATGGTTAGTAAACTTCAATTCGGTACTAATTAACATTACTTAACATTTTTAATTATTAGAAATAAAACCCTAATCAAGATTAGTGAAGATTAAAGCCTAATTAAGCTAATAAACAAACCTAACTAGCTCACAAGGAGGTTAGGAGTCACCATTGCAAGTTCCAAGGTAGCACATGACATGCTTGTAACTCCCAAGCATCACCATAGTCATCAAATCAGAATTTTGTAGAGGAAGTTGCTCAAAAATGACCAAAAAGCCAAGTTGAAGAATTCCATAAATTGAACAAACAACGTATAGGTTTACTGGAATTAATGGTCAAAAGTCATTGATCGAGCTTGACCATGTTTTTTGGGTTTTCCAGAAAACTGAAGAACACGAAGAACAACGTTTGGCTGTACTTTGACCAGCATAATTATAGACCTTAGATTTATGCTTTGTTCATGTTAATGTTATATATATGTACCCTGACATATATACTACATGTTACAACAAACATTACACACATCAAATACACAAAATCAAAGATATTTAAGCCACAAAACCGTTGATCGGCCATGACTTCTGTTCTGGGTTACCCAGAAACTCAAAAATAGCTCTGACAGTGACTTTGAGCCTCTATAACTTCTTATTATATGTAGGTTAAAGCCTAAAATTTATTTCATGTTATACTACTGTATGAGTACTATAACATCAACTCTTGAACAAACTAAAACTCATTAACAGTAGCCTTATAATTAATGGTCAAATTAGTAACTCGACCATAACCAAACTGCTGCCCAGAAACTCAAGAACACCTACAACAACACTTTCTGTCACTGAAGGGCTTTAGCGACAGACAAAAATTATTTTTCTAAAAATAAATTATAAAAATTAGAAATAATTAATAAATAAATATAAAAACAATTTTAAAAATTATATTAAATTATTATAAATAAATTCTAATATTTTTACATAAATTCAATAATTATTTTATATTATTTTGATATTATTAATAATTAACTTATTAATAAAGAAATTAGAATAATATTTATAAATAATAAATAATTATGGAAAAATAATATTAATGATATAAAAATTATAATAAATGAATATAAATTATTTAAAAATTATAATAATGTTTTTGTAAAATTTCAAGTAAATATTAATTACTTATAAATAGAAATAAATGATTTAAAAATTAAAATAAATGTTTTAAATACTTTAAAATTTCTAAAAAGGTATTTTAAATTATAATTAAATTTTATAAATAAAATTTTGTCCATTTATCAAATGTATTAAACACCAAACCTAAGTAATCTAACCTGATATTATATTAATGTTATAATTGAGTATTGTTATCAATACTAACATGTTAGATTTATGTATATGAACTTCGTAGGTATTTATTAACGATTGAATAACATAACTTGACTGATCTACGCTCAGGCAAGTTCTCTATCCTTAAATTTCTTATAAAACAAATTTCTTAAACCCTATTTATTCATTGAACAAGATTTTTTATCTTGATATGATGTTGATATAATATACTACACCTACAATTGAATTACCTTCTTATTGTAAAGTTATTGCTATAGTTCCAGCATAACTAAGAAATGAATTGTTTATTCATATGATAATGTTTATTGAGCATGAACTGTTTGAGTCAAACCAAATTATTTTGGTAAGACATCTTATACTGAAGTTGGGTATCCCGTAAGGGATTGAAAGTTGGTCAATTCATATATTTACTTTAATTTTGGTGTATTTTGAGCACTAGTAGGATGATATGCATACTCCTAAGATGTTGAATAGGCTGATCCCCTATCTCATATCTGAACAAAATTTCTAAGTCTGTGTGGAGCGATGTAAATAAAGAAAATTCCAGAAATGGTTGAAATTAGAAATCCAGAAATGGTACAACTATCAGTCGAAATTTGAACTGTTATATTTCATCAAATCCTATATTGTTATAAATACAAAACTTGCTGAGCATGTCATAACTCACCCTTGCAAATTATTCCCTTTGCGGTTTTAGATGGTAATCTGGAACTTGGAGAGTAGATAATAAAAGCGTCCCCTACATACATTAGATTATATTCTTGTTTGGTTGAATACCTTGTAATAAGAACTCGTTATGAGAATCATGTAATCGAATTTTAATATTATGATATATATAACATCTTTATTTCCGCAACCGTGTTTTCTTACATATACAGATGTAAAATTAGACTTCTTCAAATCTAGTTGAGATCCTTGGGAACTATTTATCTGAGTGAGGGTATTAATAGCATGGACTGTTCATATTTTTATTAATACTCTGGATTTTGGATAGATAGTTATTATCGATACGATAGTATAAATTCGTTTGGCTTAGACTATACATCTGGGTGAGGGTATTAATAATATGGACTGTTCATGTTATTGCTGATACTCTAAATTTTGGATAGATAGACTCTAGTAACATATAAAGTTCATATATCCAAGTGAGGGTATCCAAACACAGTAAAAGTTCTCTTAAGAATTGACATCTGTTATGGGATACTATGAATTTTGGATCTATGAGAATTATATCTACTAGTCCCTCTATTTAATGTAATTTTATAATCAGATACAACGGGTGTATAGATTTAAAAGCATTATGTTGATTTTCTGTAAACACCATATCAGATACCGTGGGAGTATAGATATGGGGCGTTACAATTTTGGTATCAGAGATGTTAAGGATATAGATATAAGGAAGAGAAATCTTAGTATATAGTCTTCGAGCCTATAAAAATTTTAAAAGTAAACATAAAATATAACATTAAAATTATTATGTTGTGTAATTTCTATACAGTATTAAAGGAGTTTTCTTTTATAGATGGCAAACTCTAATTCTGAGGAAATGGTAATAGCCAATAATCCACCACAAATAGAGTCATACATAGCCAGTGATGCAGAAGATGAGGAATTGCTTCATGATCAACAACTGTTAGATGCTGAGGAAGAAGAGGATCCAGTGGAAGGACATTTAATGAGAATAGATGAGCATGATGAGGCAATGACATCACTGTTGAAGACAACAAAATATGAGGGTAATAAGTTGAGGTTTAGGGCTGATATAGCTGAAGGAATGCTATAGCATGAGAGAGGACATAATCAACGACTAAAAGTACAATTGCACCACGCACAGAGGGGCAGAAAGGAAATTCAGTCAAGGCTTCTTAAAACATCTATGGGTGTTCGAGATACTTTTAATGACTTGCAACGCCGTGTAGTTCGATATCCGATAGAGGAGAAGAAAATGGCTTATATCATCGATTGATCTGTGGTTTGTCACATGATTTAGGATTCCATTGATGATATCAATGAATTCTAGAGAGTAGCATATGTGGTTGAATGCTTAATATTAGTACAATAAAGAAGCATTCAAAGTTTGCAATGTAATCAGTACTTTGTAAAATAGCAGTATGTTTAATTATGAAGTTATTGTGTAATACTATTGTGATATATGAAATAAAAAATATGTTGTGTTACTCAAATTCTTATGTGAATTTTATTGGTTTATATAGAATCATGCCACCAACCAGAAGACCCCGAAGAGAAATGAATGATGATAATTCTACCCAGCAGTTAGTAGACCTTATGCTAAGAGTTATAAATAGACCTGTGAACCAAAACACCACTTTTAAAGACTTTAAATTAGTTGGACCACCTGAGTTTAAAGGTACATCAGAACCTGTAGATGCACAAATTTGGATTTCTGAGATAGAGAAATTTTTCCTAGTAACCAATGTTAATAATAACCAAAAGACAACTTTTGCAATCTTTTTCTTAAAGGGTGAGGCTAATTATTGGTGGGAATCAACCAAAGGTCGGGTAGAAACTGAAATTGTTCCTTGGGATAGATTCAAAGAGTTGTTCTATGAAAACTATTTTTCCCAATCCCTGAAAGACCGAATGGAAATAAAATTTCTAGACTTAAAACAAGGAGATCTTATTGTAACCCAGTATATAGCTAAGTTTAATGAACTATCCAGGTTTGCTCCTCATCAAGTAATCACTGAACTTAGAAAGGCTCGTAGGTTTCAGGAGGGTTTAAAACCTCAGATTCGGAGTAGATTGTCAGTACTTCAAATAAAAACTTTCTCTGAAATACTATAGAAGGCCACCATAGCCGAAAGTGAAAATGTCAGTCTTACTAAATTTCATCAGGACAAGAGAAGTCAGAATGAAAAAGGAAAAATTAGGACAGAACCCAATTCAGGTGGGTTTAATAACAAACGTAAATGGGATAATTCTTTTTCAAACAACCCAGGGAAAAAGATATGAAATACTAACAATAACTTTAGTAATAATAATATTAAACCTTGTCCTAATTGCGGTAAGAAACATAGAGGAGAATGCCTTCATAACAAATGTTTTAATTGTGGACAGTCGGGACATTATTATCCACAGTGTCCTCTTCCAAGGAAAAATAAATGTTTTAATTATGGTTCCTTAGACCATTTTTCAAGGAACTGTCCCAAACCTGGGAATCAAGGAGGAAAAGGGGTTAGAATACCAGAGAATAATCAATCAACAATAGCTGCAGTTGGGGTTAAGAATTGACCTACCATGAGAACATTTAATATGTCGGTGAGGGATGCTGTTGCTTCACATGACGTGGAGACAGGTATCATCCCTATCAACACTTTAAATGCATATGTGTTATTCGATTCTGGTGCTACATGTTCTTTTGTGTCTAAAAATTTCTCTATAAACTTGAATACACCTTGTGAAAATCTAGAAAAACCATTCTGCGTGGAAATTGCTAATAATGAAAGAATTCCGGTTGAGACCATATACAGAAACTATAGTGTGGTAATAAAAGGACATAATTTTAAGGTAGATTTGATACCAATTCAGTTGGGAGAATTTGATGTAATTTTAGGAATGGATTGGTTAGTTAATCATAACGCGATGATTGATTGTCATCAAAAACGTATAAACCTTTTGACTACTTCAAAGTCAAAGGCAGTGTTCAACGGTAGTTGTTCACCTAAGAAATCTCGATGTTTGACTATAGTTCAGGCAGAAAGATTACGTAGAAAGGGTTGTTTAGGATATTTGGCCTATATAGTTGATACTCGACAGGAAGGAGTAAAACTAGATCAAATACCTATAGTTAAGGAATTTCCTGATGTATTTCCAGATGACTTACCAGGTTTGCCTCCAGATAGGGAAATTGAGTTCGTCATTGATCTTGCACCAGGAACGACACCAGTTTCTAAGGCACCGTACAGAATGGCACCTATAGAACTGAAAGGGTTACTTATTCAATTATAGGAATTCTTAGATAAAAAGTACATATAACCTAGTGTTTCACCTTGGGGAGCACTAGTTCTATTTGTAAAGAAAAATGATGGAACTATCAGACTATGCATAAACTATAGGGAGCTAAATAAGTTAACTATTAAAAATAAATATCCTTTACCAAGGATTGATGATTTGTTTGACCAATTAAAAGGGGTAGAACATTTTTCAAAAATTGACTTTAGAACATGTTATCATCAATTAAAGGTAAGAAAGCAAGATGTGCCGAAAATAACGTTTAGGACACGCTATAGACATTATGAGTTTCTTGTAATGTCTTTTGGATTAACAAATGCATCGGCAGCATTTATGGATTTAATGAATCGAGTGTTTAAACCATGCTTGGACAAATTTGTTGTAGTGTTTATCGACGATATTCTGGTATACTCGAAAACACGGGAAGAGCATACTGAACACTTGAGAGTCGTATTAGAGATATTACGAAAGGAACAACTTTATGCAAAGTTTTGAAGTGTGAATTTCTGGTTGAAGAGAGTTCAATTTTTAGGTCACGTAATTGATAAAATGGAATATCGTAGATCCAACTAAGATCGAAACTATTTGTGAATTGGGAACAACCAACAACTCCAACAGAAGTACGAAGTTTTCTCGGTTTAGCGGGTTATTATTGACGGTTTATAAAAGATTTTTCAAAAATAGCAACCCCATTAACCAATTTAACTCGAAAGAAGGTGAAATACTGGACATATAAATGTAAGGAAAGCTTCCAAGAGTTGAAGAAGCGACTGAGCATGGCTCCAGTGTTATCCTTACCAGATGATACAGGAGGCCTTGTAGTATATAGTGACACATCACACACAGGTTTAGGGTGTGTGTTGATGCAACATGGGAAAGTGATAGCTTATGCATCACGACAACTCAAAGATTATGAGAAGAGGTATCCTACTCATGACCTAGAGTTAGCCGCGGTAGTTTTTGCTCTAAAAATTTGGAGACATTACTTGTTCGGGGAGAAGTGCGAGATATATACATATCATAAAAGTCTGAAATATATTTTTACACAAAAGGAATTAAATTTAAGATAGAGACGATGGTTAGAACTGATAAAGGATTATGACTATGAAATCTTGTATCATCCTGGTAAAGCCAATGTTGTAGCTGATGTATTAAGTAGAAAGAATCAGGAAAAATTGAATGTATTAACCACCAATAATGGGTTAATAAAAGACTTTGAAAATTTAGAAATTGAGGTGGAATGTCCAACTACCTCTACCCAAAAATTGTATATTTTAGAAGGAGTTTCATCTCTGCTTAATAAAATTAAAGAGATACAGGAGAAGGATGAAGAATGTCAGAAGTTTAAATCTAATTCAACACATGATAAGTATAATAAATTTAGAATAGATACGGATGGAATAATAAGATATGAAAATAGAATTTGGGTTCCGTTAGACAAAGCTTTAAAAGATGAAATTTTAAACGAAGCTCATAATTCTAAATTTGCCATACATCCTGGTAGTACAAAAATGTTTAAGGATTTAAGTCGACACTTTTGGTGGTCGAACATGAAAAGAGAAATAGTTGAATGGGTAAGTAAATGTCTCACGTGTCAAAGGGTTAAGGCTGAGAATCAAAAGCCGAGTGGTTTACTTCAACCCTTACCAATTCCCGAGTGGAAGTGGGAACATATAACTATGGATTTTGTTGTTGGTCTTTTTGCTACACAAAAGTGCCATAGTGTCATTTGGGTAATAGTTGACCGTTTTACAAAATCAGCTCATTTTCTACCTATTAAGATTACTCATAACCTAGATCACCTTGCCAAACTTTACATCAATGAAATTATCTCTAAGCATGGAGTACCTGTGTCCATAGTATCAGATCGAGATCCAAGATTTACTTCTAATTTTTGGAAAAGCCTTCAGAAACACTTAGGAACACAACTAAGATTGAGTACAGCTTATCATCCTCAGACTGATGGACAGAGTGAAAGAACCATACAAACATTAGACGATATGCTAAGAACTTTTATTATAGATTTCAAAGGAAGTTGGGAAGATTAGTTACCCTTAGTCGAATTTGCCTATAACAATAGTTATCATGCTAGCATAGGTATGCCACCCTATGAAGCTTTATATGGGCGTAAATGTAGAACACCTTTATGTTGGGATGAAGTAGGGGAAAGAAAAATGTTAGGACCTGAGATAATTCAACAAACAATTGAAACTATCAGAATTATTCGTTAACGATTACAAGCATCTCAAGATCGACAAAGAAAATACGCCGATCCACATCGTCAACAACGAAACTTTAACGTAGGAAATCACGTATTCTTGAAAGTATCTCCTTTGAAAGGCAAGATATGTTTTGGCAAGAAAGGAAAATTAAGTCTGAGATTCATTGGACCTTTTGAAATTTTGAGAAGGGTTGGTGAAGTTGCTTATGAAATAGCACTACCTCCTGAGTTAAATCATATTCATAATGTGTTTCATTTCTCCGTATTACGACCATATAAACTTGATTATAAACACGTTATATAATATGAGCCAATCCAAATAGAGGAAGATCTTTCTTATGTAGAAGAACCTGTGCAGATCGTCGACCGTAAAGAGCAAGTCCTGAGAAATAAAGTGATAGCATCGGTCAAAGTAATTTGGAGGAGTCAGAACGTTGAAGAAGCTACATAGGAGCTTAAAGATAAAATGCGCTAGAATTATCCTCAATTATTTACTTAACTTGTACTGTAATTTTGAGGACGAAATTCTTACTAGTGGGGGTGAATGTAAAAACCCAAAACCCTAATAAGACTCGTATGTGTAAAATCCCGTTATATAAATAAAATTTCTCTGTTCTGAATATGTTATGTGTTAATATATACTTGGTTTTACAAATTTGACCAAATAAATTTTTGTCCGAAAAATGTCGTGCTTGACACCTCATGCTTAATTTTTTTTTTTCTATATTCGGACTTTTCGGTAAAATTATTTTGACAAGTTGCTTTGTTGTGCTAACACTGACAAAATGCTTTGTCGTGCTTGCTAGGATTATTGAGAAATTTAGGTTAACAATCCTAGATTAAAAAACCTTAACCCAAATTAGCAAAACCCTAACCCTAATTTGTAAACCTAACCCTAATTAGCTAAATAAACCCTAATTAGATTATGTTAACACGTAATCATGGTTAGTAAACTTCAATTAGGTACTAATTAACATTAATTAACATTCCTAATCATTAGAAACAAAAGCCTAATCAAGATTAGTGAAGATTAAAGCCTAATTAAGCTACTAAACAAACCTAACCAGCTCACAAGGAGGTTAGGAGTCACCATTGCAAGTTCCAAGGTAGCACATGACATGCTTGTAACTCCCAAGCATCACCATAGTCATCCGATCAGATCTTTGTAGAGGCAAGTTGCTAAAAAATGACCAAAAAGCCAAGTTGAAGAATTTTATAAATAGGAACCTTAGGGCTAAGCAAACTCACGAAATTCCTAAGCCTAGATACACTTATAAACCTACCAAATCAAGCCTGGGTGATAGCAGCAACAACATCAGAAGTTAGAATCAAAAATTGCTCAAGAAAAGGTACAAACCCTAGTTCATAATTAGCTCTTTGATCCTATGTTAGATTTGTTGGTTAGATGTTTAGAATTAAGTATTAGTATGTCAGAAAGTATGTTAGATTGGTAGAACACATTTTCATAACATCTAGATGCCTTAATTAAGTGTTTTAAGAAATCTGGAAATTTTGAAAACTAGGTTTGACAACCGAATGCAGAGCCTATAGATTTATATGTGTTTATGTTTTGGTTTGTTAATTGTTTGGTATTTGTAGCCTGTTAGTAGGTCTTTAATCTGGAAAAGAAACCAAGTTCATTTGAACCATAGATTTCAAGTTATAAGCAGTCAAAATGGGTTGACCATTCACGGATTGCAGTTTTCTAGGTTACTCAGAAAGCTAAAGAATAGTTGAACCGACTACTTTGACCAATCTGTTTAGTCGTCTTCTGTTTGTTATTTTTGTAAGTTTTTGTTATAGATCAATACCCTGATATATGTACTACATATCTATGATCTTTAATTGAACAAACAATGTATAGGTTCACTGGAATTAATGGTCAAAAGTCGTTGACCGAGCTTGACCATGTTTTCTGGGTTTTCCAGAAAATTGAAGAACACGAAGAACAGCGTTTGGTTGTACTTTGACCAGCATAATTAGAGACCTTAGATTTATGCTTTGTTCATGTTAATGTTATATATATGTACCCTGACATATATACTACATGTTACAACAAACATTACACACATCAAATACACATAATCAAAGATATTTAAGCCACAAAATCGTTGACCGACCATGACTTCTGTTCTGGGTTACCCAAAAACTCAAGATCAGCTTTGATAGTGACTTTGAGCCTCTATAACTTCTTGTTATATGTAGGTTAAAGCCTAAAATTTATTTCATATTATACTACTATATGAGTACTACAACATCAACTCTTGAACAAACCAAAACTCATTAACAGTAGCCTTATAATTAATGGTCAAACCAGTCACTCGACCATGACCAAACCACGCCTTGAAACTCAAGAACACCTCTAACGACACTTTACATCACACCAAGAGCTTTAGCGACAGTATGTAAATTATTTTTCTAAAAATAATTTATAAAAATTAGAAATAATTAATAAATAAATATAAATAAATATAAAAATAGTTTTAAAAATTATATTAAATTATTATAAATAAATTCTGATATTTTTACATAAATTCAATAATTATTTTATATTATTTTGATATTATTAATAATTAACTTATTAATAAATAAATTAGAATAATTATTTATAAATACTAAATAATTATGGAAAAATATTATTAATGATATAAAATTATAATAAATGAATATAAATTATTTAAAAATTATAATAATGTTTTTGTAAAATTTTAAGTAAATATTAATTACTTATAAGTAGAAATAAATGATTTAAAATCAAAATAAATGTTTTAAAAACTTTAAAATTTCTAAAAGATATTTTAAATTGTAATTAAATTTTATAAATAAAATTTAGTCCATTTATCAAAGGTATTAAACACCAAACCTAATTAATCTAACCTGATATTATATTAATGTTATAATTGAGTATTGTTATCAATACTAACGTGTTAGATTTATGTATATGAACTTCGTAGGTATTTATTAACGATTGAATAACATAACTTGACTGATTTACACTCAGGCAAGTTCTCTATCCTTAAAGTTCGTATAAAACAAATTTCTTAAACCCTGTTTATTCATTGAACAAGATTTTCATCTTGATATGATGTTGATATAATATACTACACCTACAATTGAATTACCTTCTTATTGTAAAGTTATTGCTATAGTTCCAGCATAACTAAGAAATGAATTGTTTATTCATATGATAATGTATATTGAGCATGAACTGTTTGAGTCAAACCAAATTATTTTGGTAAGACATCTTATACTGAAGTTGGGTATCCCGTAAGGGATTGAAAGTTGGTCAATTCATATATTGACTTTAATTTTGGTGTATTTTGAGCACTAGTAGGATGATATGCATACTCCTAAGTGGTTGAATAGGCTGATCCCCTATCTCATATCTGAACAAAATTTCTAAGTCTGTATGACTAACAGAAATAAAGAAAATTCCAGAAATGGTTGAAATTAGAAATCCAGAAATGGTACAACTATCAGTCGAAATTTGAACTGTTATATTTCTTCATATCCTATATTGTAATAAATACAAAACTTGCTGAGCATTTCATAGCTCACCCTTGTAAATTATTCCCTTTGCAGTTTTAGATGGTAATCCTGGAACTTCTGGAGTAGATAAAGGGAAGCGTCCCTACATAGATTAGATTATATTCTTGTCTGTTTGAATACCTTGTAATAAGAACTCGTTATGAGAATCATGTAATCGAATCTTAATATTATAATATATATAACATCTTTATTTCTGCAACCGTGTTTTCTTACATACATAGATGTAAAATTAGACTTCTTCAAATCTAGTTGAGATCCTTGGGAACTATTTATCTGAGTGAGGGTATTAATAGCATGGACTGTTCATGTTGTTATTGATACTCTGGATTTCGGATAGATAGTTACTATCAATACGATAGTATAAATTCGTTTGGCTTATATTTTGGATCTATGAGAATTATATCTACTAGTCCCTCTATTTAATGTAATTTTATAATCAGATACCATGGGTGTATAGATTTAAAAGCATTATGTTGATTTTTCCGTAAACACCATATCGATACTGGTGGGAGTATATAGATATGGGGTATAATAACAACTGGGAAGACATGCACACTTGAAGATGACCACGAGAAATTCAAACACTTGCGTGATCCAATCTTAGAGATAATAACGAGCAACGCGTCGCTTATTATCGCCCAAATCGGAGATAACCCTGGTGAGGGGCAAAATTGTCATCTTGCCACCTCAACCCCACATCGCGCCATCTCAACATTTTATACATACATTTATACACAGCAATGTCACACAAGAGCCAAGGAGTTACAATCCTGAGTGACTATTACGCATGACAGCACACCTGATAGAATTTGAAGCTTGAAGACCATGGGCATGGTCCCCTCTTCCTGACTTCGTACAACCTCTAATCCCATGTCATTGCATAACTCTCGACAAAAGCAGTCCGGAGAAGGTCTTATACACCTCGTTCGGATGCTGAGATTGAAGTTCTGCAAGTTCGAGCTGACATCACAAGGTACGAAGTTCGAGAATGAGGACTCGGGGAGCAGGGGCACCGTCTGCACCAACCAAGCAGCATCTGTGTATGCAGCAGTACACCTATGACCATCGATTCTATAAATAGAGCGTGGGGTGGTTATAATTCATGAAAAAAAGGCGAGGAAGTCCTGTCCAATTAGCTCTGTACACACCCCATATTGAGTGCTTTCTCATTTTAAACACCTGTTAGCTCACATATAGCTATATTTTTACCAGCAAGAGCTGAGTGTTTATGCAATTAGAATTATAGAAGTCTTCTTTGGCAGGCCACTACAAGCTTTCTTACACTCTATAAAGCCTTTCTCTTCATCTTTGCATACACTATTCTTCACATTGAGAGTCGTGTTGTGTGTGTATGCCCGGACTTTGGTCCGTGGTTTTCATTTTTATCTGTATATATATACTTATATATGTATATATTTAGATATGGACTAACATTATCGAATTATGCCTCAATTGAGCCTAGACTTATGTCTGGAGCGTTTACTTGCTTATATATATATATATATATATATATATATATACATATATATGAACTGTTGTCAAATTGTGAATCTGGGCTCATCGGATATAATTAACAACAGCATATATATATATATATATATATATATATATATATATATATATATATATATATATATATATATATATATATAGGCTATTGTCGAACTCATTCGATGAGCACCGATTTTACATCTCGATGTGTTTTTGCTTTTATATATATATATATAGCGACAAATCATTTGAAATGAACATCCGATGTGTTTATTTGCTTTTATATATATATATAGCGACAAATCATTTGAAATGATAAATAAGTAGGGATTGAGAAACATCATGTGCATTTACCACTTATATATATATATATATATATATATATATATATATATATATATATATATAAATTTCTATCAGTTCGGAGTTCACTTCGTGGACTTTTACTACTTTATTTACATTTAGTCCCGCCTGGAGTTTACTTCATGGCGGTTGATCGTCTTTATTGCTTTATTTATATTTAGTCCCGCCTGGAGTTTACTTCGTGGCGATTGATCGCATTTACTGCTTTGTTTACATTTTTAATCCCCCATGAAAGTGCTTCGTGGTGGTTGATCATGTTTTTGTGTGTGTGTATGTGTGTATATATATATATATATAACTGCTTACTGCTTTTCATATAACCTGCGGCATCATGTGAGCCTAGGAATCATGCGATCACAGATTCAGTCCACTGAATCTAGATTCGGTTCCCGTTATGGACATTTTCAGCTATAAGCAGCTTGTAAATTATTCACGGTGTTTAAATTCCCTTAGATGGTTGTCATGCCCATGAGGAGTTCGACACTACTATATACTATTTTCTCAAAGATGTTTCGCATCTCGAAAATAAAAGCAAACAAATCGAACATTTAATAATAAAAATGGAAGTATGAAAAGGTCTCAATTACTATTGAGCACAGGGTTTAAAAAACCTCTTTTACAAAACATCACTACTATATCATGTTTAAAACTGAATTTTTCATACAAATTCAAACCCTTTGTATATAGGTGCGAACGAGGCCTCACACTACTTCCAAATAACAACACATTGATTCAGACACACACACACACATTCATATAACAGTTTCTTGAAAAGTGGCAGTCACCGTGGTAACATGGATGTTGGGGGGTGTCTAACACCTTCCCTCCGCATAATCAAGCCCCCAAACCCAAATGAATCTTGGTTTCATAGACCCGTTTAGCAATGTTACACCACTAGGTTAATGTGCAAACCTTTTCTCGGTTGCGTTGGTGCAACCAATTAAAAACACCAACTGGCAACTCTTACAGTCAAATCATCGACATTATACATGTCGGACCTTTTTCACTTGTTTTTTCAAACAAATCTCAAATAACATTAGAACATCAAAGAACAAAAAACGAAAAGGGACAAATAAAAATCCCGACGTCGACAACGTCCTTTCAATGAAGATCAACATAACTCTTTTGTCGACCTTGTGAGGTCTTTATATGTTGTCGGATCATTTGAATCTTCTTCGTAGTCCTACATACCAATTCTGGTCCCAACAACGTTGTTTCACCCACCTCATCCCAGCATACTAGAGAACAACACTTTTTTCCACACAACGCCTCAAATGGAGCCATGTCGATGCTTGTTGGTAACTGTTGTTATAGGAAAATTCCACCAATGGTAAGAACTTGTCCCAACTTCCTTTGAAGTCAAGGACACAGAGTCTTAATAGATCTTCAAGGGTTTGAATAGTCCTCTCTGATTTTCTATCAGTTTGAGGATGATATGCCAAACTAAATCGTAAATCCGTGCCCATAGCTTTTTACAAACTAACCCAAAATCGTGAAGTGAATCTTTGGTCTCGATCAGAAACTATGGATACTAGTATACCATGCAGTCTTGCAATCTCATTTATGTATATACGAGCATGACGTTCAAGTGTATTAGTTTTTTCGTATAGGTAAGAAATGAGCAGACTTGGTTAGTCTATCGACAATGACCCAAATCGCATCTATGCCTTGAGAAACCTTGGGAAGACCAGTAACGAAATCCATTGTAATGTGCTTCCACTTCCATTCTAGAATTTCAAGTGGTTGTAATGGACCTGTTGGTACTTGATGCTCCGCCTTGACTCGTTGACACGTTAGACACCTTGAGATAAACTCTGCGATCTGTCTTTTCATTTGGCCACACCAAAATATATGTCGTAGATCACGATACATTTTGGTACTCCTAGGATGGATTGCAAACGGTGTGTTGTGCGCCTCTATCATGATCTTATACTTTAAATCAGTGTCATTAGGAACACAAAGTCTGGAGTTGACTCGAAATATTCCTTTTTCATCGATTCTTGCTTCTGGAATAGTACATTCTTGTACTTTCTTCATCATACACATCAGCTCCAGGTCTGTAGCTTAAGCTGCTTTAACTTTATCGATTAAAGTCGGTTCTACTCGTATATTTTTCATCATCACGTGGGTCCCTAGAGTCTTTAACTCTATATCCATCCTTTGCAAGTCATATATAATGGGCCTTTGCATTGACAATATCGCACTCGTACTCGCATATGATCTTCTACTCAACGCATCAGCTACTACGTTCATTTTTCCATAATGGTATTGAATGGTGTAATCGTGATCTTTTAATAGCTCGAGCCAACGTCGTTATCGCATGTTGAGTTCCTTTTAGGTGAAGAAATATTTGAGTCTTTTATGATCCGTATAGATCTCCACTTTTTCCCCATACAGGTAATGCCTCCAGATCTTTAGTGCGAAAATGACTACTACCAACTCTAGATCATGAGTAGGATAATTCCTTTCATATTCTTTGAGTTGTTGTGAGGCATAGGCTATGACTTTCCCATGTTGCATGTGAACACATCTTAACCCTCTGCCTGAAGCATCGTTGTAGATGAAAAATCCCTCCGAACCAGATGGTATTGTCAGAACAGGTGCTGAAATGAGTCTCCTCTTGAGTTCTTGAAAACTCTTCTCACATTCCTCGCTCCAACCAAATTTTGTATCTTTTCGAGTCAGCTGAGTTAATGGAGTAGCGATTCAAGAAAACCCTTTTATGAATCTCCGATAATAACCAGCTAAGCCGAGGAAGCTATGTACTTCAGTCATTGACTTAGGTTGCTCCCAGCTTTGTATTGCTTCAATCTTTGTTGGGTCAACAGATATTCTATGATTTGATATCATGTGCCCAAGCAGTGCTACTTCTTTAAGCCAGAACTTGCATTTCTTAAACTTGGCATAAAACTTGTTTTCATGAAGCTTTTGGAGTATCAGCCTCAAGTGTTGCTCATGATCTTCATCTCTTTTGGAGTAAATGAGGATGTCATCAATGACGACCACAAAGTGATCCATATATTCCTTGAATACTCAATTCATCATATCCATGAATGCAGCAGGAGCATTAGTCAATCCAAAAGACATGACTAGGAATTTGTAATGCCCGTACCGAGTTCTGAAAGAAGTCTTTGAGATGTCATCGGTTTTAATCTTTAACTAATGATATCCGGAACGAAGATCAATCTTTGAAAAGAATTTGGCACCTTGCAACTGGTCAAACATGTCATTAATGCGAGGTAACAGATACCTATTTTTGATGGTGACATGATTCAACTCCCGATAATCAATACAAAGTCGCATACTTCCATCTTTCTTCTTCATGAATAGAATAGGAGCACCCCAAGGAGACGTACTAGGACGAATGAAATCGATGTCTAACAATTCCTGCAGTTGGGTCTTTATTCGATATGGGGCTTTGGAAATAGGTTTTGTACTGGGTTCAAGGTCGATACAAATTTCAATTTCTCGCTCTGGGGGTAGGCCAGGAAGTTCTTCAGGGAATACGTCACGAAATTTATTAACAATAGAAATATCATTCAAAACTGACGTATTTTTGTTTAAATCTGTGACATGAGGTAAGAAAGCTTGACATCCATTTTTTAATAAACGAATAACTTTGTGGCTTGAGATGACAATGATTGAATTTAGTGGTTTGGTTGCTTGAATTCGCATAATAGGTTAGTTAGGAATATGAAAGCTAACAACCTTATGAAAATAATCAATTTTAGCATGATGAGTAGTTAACCAATCAATCCCTAAAATCACATCAAATGTAAGTATTTTCAAAGAGATATGATCTACAGGTAATGTGAGGGTGCCGATTTGAATCAAACAAGACTTATAAACAGTGGATGTAATGAAGGTTTCTCTCAAAGGAGTTTCAACAAATAAGTCAAATTCTAATTTCTCTGGAGTTAAATTTAAACGTTGAGCACAAGTAGGAGAAATAAATGAATGGGTAGAACCGGTATCAAATAAGGTATATACTTCTCTAGAATTTATGATTAGATTACCCATGATGACCTAATTCGGGTTCCTTGCTTTTTAGGAGGTCACGATAAACGCTCTCCCTTGAAATACTGGCTTTGACTTCTTTGGGACGGCCTTTGGTGCCTCTATCCCAGCTGAACTTGGCTTCTCTACATGACAAAATCGAGTTAGATGACCTTCTCTTCCACAATTGTAACACGTTTTGGATTGCTGCATGCAATTTGGACTGATGTGTCCCTCCCCTCTGCATTTGAAGCATATGATAGGTGGTCGTTCTCTTTCCTTAATAACGGGTGCTGGTGCTGACGTCTTTCCATCATTGTTGAATCTCCTTTTCTTGAAATGTCCACTTTTATTATCTTGGCCATGATTACCACCGAAGTTGTTACCATTTTTTGCATGTTGTTTCCCTCCACGTTTGTTGTCACCGCTTTAATGACTGCTACCACTGGTATTAACATTTTGTCGGCTGCTCTCTCTTAGTTGGGTTGACTCATTATCGTACTCCAATAACTGAGCCTTATTTACAACATCTGGATACAAACACAGTTTTTGAGAAATTATGTATTGACGTATCTTGGGTTTCAAACCTCTTAGAAACATCTGCGTCATTCTCTCCTCATTATCAACAAAGTGGGACGCAAACTGGGATAACTTGGAAAATTTAGCTTCGTACTGCGACACGGTCATATTATTTTGCTCCAGTTTGATGAACTCTACCTCTTTCATGTGACGAATACTTTCGAGAAAGTACTTGTCGTTGAACAATTTTTGGAACTTCTCCCAAGACATCTTCAGTGCGGAAGGTTGAGTACTCTTTACGGATTCCCATTAATAATTTGCCTCGCCTCGCAGCATGAAGGTGGCAAAGGGAACCTTTTACTCCTCGGAGCATCCCAAGATATCAAATATCTTGGTGATCTATTTTATCCACGTCTCCGCCTTAAGTGGTTTTGGTTCTCCCAAAAACTCTGGTGGTCCCAGCTCCTTGAACTGCTTAGCGGTGACCATCCGAGAGTTGCCAGTATTTCCACCTGCATTTTGAACAGGAGTCTCTCTCGTCTGATGTTGCATGAATTGCATAAGGCCCCTAAACATTCCGCCGTTCATCATTTGGTCGGTGTTATTGTTTGCATGATGATTGTTTCCTTCCTGATGCACATTTTCCTGGTTATTGATCGTTGGTGATTCAATGGTCTTATGTGCTACATTTCTATTCTCAACATTCTCGGATGTCATTTTCAAATAGTGCAACAAAATAAGGGTTAATTGACATGCAACATATAATCCTTATATCCTTATCTAGCGAAGGATTTCCCCATTTCTCCCCCTAGTTATAGTCTCACATCATAGCCAGGGATCATATCCCTAAGCTTTGATACCAACTGTGACACCCCCAAAATAGATATACATCACCCATTCTGAGTTGCCAAATACATGGTACAGAATACAGATACAAACTTAAATATACAACATGAGTTGTGAGTTTTAATACAAATATTGTCTTCTAGACAGTATTCAAACTCAAAATAAGTCCACATTACAATTACTATCACACTATTTCATAGAATAGTGAGGACTACTAATGCAAACATCTGGATCATCACTTCGTTCCCCGACTAGTCCCATCTATATTCTCATTTCCTGAAGAGAACAATGAAAGCAAAGGGTGAGCTCAACTAGCCTAGTAAGAAATATTATGATTAAGATAATGTAGAATAAATTATTGTTAGCCTTCAACAGTGTTAAACTGATAAAATATAATAAACATCAACTTTAACTGCAGCGGAATAAGAAATCCATTAGAACAGTCAAGTAGATTATGATATCTACTATCTTCTATGATTTAAAAATTTTATCATCAATTTTATTGCTAAGACTCAGGTTAATAAATAATCCACATCATCCCTGTCCTACGGGCCAAGGATGTTCATTAGTATCACGACCATGAATTATCCATGCAATACGTACCAAGGATATTCGTGTTTTCACCAATGGTCATGATCATGCCAACAACTGTCCATCAATGCACTGTGGGCCAATGATGACTTTTATCACATCATTTGTAACATTACGGTCATGATTACACCGAATAATCCCTGGTCATAATTATACCAAGTCCATCTATGCACCACGGCCACAAATGACTTTTATCATAATATAAGCATGAGAATGATGACAATGATATAAGAATTCAATTAAAAGAAAGCAAAGGATAAATTTTTAAAGATTTATAATTTAATTTATCCAAAATTCAATAATGTCCAAATTGTCAACATGATACTGCTTTGTGGAGTAAAATTCAAGAATAATATTGTATCAAAAATGATTTGGACCAAAAAGAAATCATTTTTTTTGTCATGAATAATACCCCGGGTGAATAATAACAGAGTGAATAGTAATAGAGTGAATAGTAATAGAGTGAATAGTACTTTGGGAATAGTACCACGTGAATAGTACTCCGACATAAAAAAGTTAAAACTTATCAAGAATGTTCAGGATAATATTTCCACGAAAAGATATTGGATGAAGCGCAAATATCAAGGATATTCTACTAATTTCATGGAGTATAGAAGCCAAAACTTAACAAAATGAGTGTAGAATTCGAAATCTAAAATGAAATAATATTACTTACATACTACAGAGTATGGAAGAAAATATTATTTCTTATGAGTATTGAACAAAAATAATATCCCTTACCATAAAAATAAGAGTATTCTGACTTGTAGGGTGGGGATATTCTTGACAAAAAATTGTACTGTTTTCTACGCTCAAAACTTCCTTAAACTCTAAAGAAATACGCTCAATATTATAGAAGAAGAATTCTCTGATTCTGGTGTGATTTTCAATTCTAACTAAGCATCCTATTTATAGGAGAATGGAAGGGGTATTGTTTCAGATATTCACGGATGCAATAGTTTTAAAATTCATAGACGCCTTACAAACATCACGAACGACTCAAATTCCAAGCAATCATCAAGTAAAAACAAAATAAAAATATAATATAATATATATATATATATATATAAACACATGTTACTTTGAAAAACTTCCACCACCCGTGACAATTTTTTCTCCCCCCCCCCTATTTCAATTTTCTTCCACATGTGGCCCCCCCACCTATTATTATTATTATTATTATTATTATTATTATTATTATTATTATTATTATTATATACTAAATAACTTTTGACAAAATTATTTTGAAAAATGGGTAAGTGGGGGTCCAAATAATAAGTCAAACTTACAACAAATACTTCATAAAAATATCCCCTCAATATTTTTAATAACATTTATCATCATTATTATAATTCGCAATATTTAACAACTAGATCATTCCCAGGAAAGAGGGGGCTTTCCAATAAGGATTTCTCCCTATTGGCGCGCAATTAGGTGACCAAACCTCTCCTCGACAGAACTTTCTAGACATTGTCAATATTGCAAATAATAATATGAATAACTTTATCGTCTCAATTATTGATTTAATAATATAAAAATATTGACAATAATTGAATCAAATAACGTGAGATTCTATGCAGCAATTACTGTAGCAATAATTGAATAAAACTAAGTGACTTCTCACGTAAGCATTAATAATCAATACAGTGTGCTACTATGCAACCACGCGTATTACTGTACTTTTGCCACCAGGTATTTCAACAGTTAACTGTAAAACTTTTGCCATTATTTTCATAAAAAGATAATTTTGTCATTTTCTAACTTCGACAATAATTCCTTCGTAGGGTCCACTAATGATTGTGTTATCGTACGAATATTCCCTGTTAAAACGAATAGCCCCCGACCAATTGAATATTTTATGACAACTTGCATACTTTGCAAAATTTATAAATATTAATCACAACTATACCATTATATCAAACTCACTCCATAATATTAAAAAATGATAACTATAGAAAAATTCATCTTTATTCATAAAAGTTGGGGTCTTACACTTTCCGCCCCACCGACTGGTAGATACTGTGTCATGGTTTATCTTTTTGATTGTGATTGAGGAGCCATTCTCTAAATTGGTTTATTCTGGCTATTGTTCTCTATTTAGTTTCATCACACATGCCCCTAGTATGGACTATCTCCCACTGGCAGGTCTGAGAGATGTGACTTACATATCATCCCTTAGCTATTATGGGATAGTTTGATCAGTTTCAAGGCTTACATTACTTTGATGGAGCTTTAGGTTAGCGATCATCATCTTTATCTTTATCTGGGGAAGATCTGGCTAGAGTATAGTCACCCTGGTCATTCTTTAGAGTACACTGCATGGTTGGAGGTAGACATAGCAGCGTCTCTTGCTGCTCATTCACCATTGAGTTCTGATACTGATAAGGAGGAGCCTATGGAGGCTCCACCCTCCCCTACAAAGGATGAGCTATTTACTGGCTTGACATAGCTTTAATTAGCACAACTCCTAGCTGTTGCTGCTCCCCCACTTCCCATATTGGCCTTAGAGCGAAGGGTACAACTTTTGACTTTTGAGCGGGATCAGGCTTGGGCATTGATATTGATAGCTTTATCCAGCCGGGACGCTACTCTTTTAGAGAGGAATGAGGCCCGGGCTGCCAGGGATGTTGTTGTTGCTGAGAGTGTTGCTCTCAGATCTTTCACAAATAAAATTGAGCTTGGGTTATAAAGATAGCACCATGCATACCGCGACAGAGCTTTTGACTTGTATTAAGATAGCGAGGCATGAGCTTAGAGATGCCCCTCTATCTGCAAAGAGGGATAGTCTTCTGGAGTTGTTGGCCCATCTGATGGCGGGATTATAGATTAGCTTTTATTTCCTACATAGACTAGGTTAGTCACTTTTGTCATGTACATAACACATTGTATATACCAAATAGTAACATATAAAAGGAAATATATTTAGTTCACTTCCCTTTTGGATATGTTTTGACTTGCTTGATGGTTGCCACTTTTCTCGTTAACTTGTTGTCTTGATGTATCGCTAACTCTTTCTTGATAGACTGACATTGGGGTATCCCAGGGTCTCTCAGAATGATTTGTCGATCTTCATGTTTTTTTGGTGTATAGGCTTACAAGTTTAATTTTGGTTTCTTGGGACTGGTATTTGATTTGATGCTTATGTAACAATCCAAAATTTGAAATTGTAATTTCAAATATTTATTGAATTATATAAATATTTAATTGATGTGTTTATTATTGAATAAATTTTTGTTTAATGTGATTTGATTTGATTATTTATTTGTTAAATAAATAATTTATGAGTTAAAGAAATTAATTATTATGAGATAATGTTCTAATTTAATTTTATAATTAAGTTAGGGAGTTGATAGGATTAAATGAATTATTATAATGTTTTTAATTTAATTTGGTAATAAAAGTGTGACAATAAACTATGCTATAAATGAGTTATTAAAATAAATTAAAGGAGTTTAATTTAGTTTTACCAAACAAGACTTAAAGATATTAAGTCTTTATTTTTAAAGTGTTTTGCCCAAACATAGCCTTATGGCTTTTAAATTTTTAATTTGAATTATAATAAATAAAATAAATCAAAATAATATATAAATATATATAATATTTTATAACTGATATGTAATTATTATAATAATAATTATACGACAGTTACATACGTTTTATGAGCGTCTGTTTTATTTACGTGAAAAGCTTTTGGCTTAAGCCTAAGGAGAGAAAAGAAAAGAAAGAATACAGAGAAAAGAAAATAGAGAGATTTTGCAGAGAGAAGTTTGTGACAATTTGAGAGTTCTGTGATTCCAAGCAGTTGTATGTGGTTAGCAAGGATTATCCAAGCAATTGAAGGTATATTTTCAAAGATTTAATATTATATATATGAATATTTTATATTCACGAGTCTTATGTTTTTTGTGAATACATGTTGGGTGAATTGTTATTATAAACTAAATTGTTGTATTTATATGTATTTTTGATGTTAGAACTAGCATCTAGATAAGGATTTAGTGTACCAATTACTTTCTTTACGTTCAAAAATAAGAAAAAACTGATTACAGTGCATGTGTGCATGAATATGGCTTGTCGGAGTTCAAAATTGATACTTGGTTTGTAAACTAATCTATAAATTGAGTCTTGAATATGTTAATTCAGTAAGAAACGAAGAGAACATAGTTTGAATGAGTTAAATTGGTGTAGAATTGTGATCAAAGTGTTAATTTTGTCAATGATGTCAAAAATTGAGTTTTGGCAAAAATATTGAAATTAAAACACTTAATTTGATTGTAGTTGTTGTTAATTATTCTAAATCATTATATATATATATATATATATATGATGGGTAATGATTATGTGAATTAGACGTGTTAAATTGGTTGCTTGAAATTTAGATGTAGGCCAAATTGGCTTTACTGCGTTTCGTCGCCTCGAATCAGTAATTCAGAGCAGCAGCTTATAAGTCTCTCACGCCATATAGCGTTAACAACACTGCATGTACACAACGCTGCTCCCAAAGTAATGGGGGCATAAAGACCTAAATTAGCGTAATGGCCGTAAAATTTGTTTTTATCATACAAAGTCTGTAATTGTTGATAAGGTGCAATGTTATGACTGTTAAAATGTGATTTTTGTTAATTGTGGTATTATAGTACTAAGAATGAGAATTTTATTAACAATTGATGAGTTTTGTTATTACATTACTAGTGGAACTAGACTATATGATTAAAATCAAGTCATACATGAAGTAGATACTTAATTGTATATAGAGTATAGGTAGTAACTAATTATGTCATGATGGCATGTGTATAGGATATTGAGAATTGAGTTATTACGATTTAGCTTATACGCAAGGAAAGTTTTCTTTATCCTACCTTGTTTACAATTGAGCAAGTTTCTAAACCTTATCTCTTGATATTGAGCAAGTTTTCTTATCTTTAACTTGTTTCTTAGTATGCAAGTTCTCTAACTCTATTGTTACGATTATGCAAGTTTCTTAACTCTAATTATATCGTGCAAGTTTTATTTACTCTACCTTGTTTATTATTGAGCAAGTTATTCCTAATCCTATTTATACAATTTAATTATGTTCGTGCAAAACTATTTAACCTAACTCTTACTTTGAGAAGGTTTCCTACTTTAACTTGTTTCTTAGCATGTAAGCTTCTAAATTCTGATATACTTATGTTGAACAAGTTTTATCGTTCAATTTGCTATTTACTATGCATGCTCAAAAAACTCAATTATGTTACTAAACAAAATTCTAGCCTTAGCTTAACCTTGTTCAAGCAAGGTATGTTATGTTATTCAATGCTTATGTTGTTAGTTCTTTTCTAAAGCATGATCTTAATATATTGTTGATTCCTTTATGACTTATTCCATAGCATATTGTGATTACATTTTATTCAACTAATCCTTAGTTGATGTTCGTTAAACTCTAAATTACCTTGAAACTTATCCAAACCAAACTTACTTTCGTGCGGACTTGTATTCTAAATACTGAGATGAATAACCCTGTTAAAGGGGATATTTTTACGCAAAGAGTTTACATGTTTGTGCACAATACATTGTACGAAGGGTAGATCCCCCTAAGTACGAGGAGTCCCTGCAGTCTTATGACTGTTTAGGTTTAAGTTGAAAGAATACTTATAACTTTGGACATAGTTCGTGGTCTTATGACCCTCAGATACATATTTCAAATTTTATTCCTGATTATCATTGATAGAGCAGATTATTCCGTTCTATTGAGCCTATTCATTTGGCAGTTGTTATGATGTTTTATTCATTGTCATTTCAAGTGAGCATTATTTGTTTACCCTTGCTTATATAACCATTACAGCTAAAGTTGAGAAGGTTGATGAACCTACCACCAGTAAAGGAAAAGGAAAGATGAACAAGTGTTGAAGACTTGTAAACTTGTTGACTTTTAAATTGTCAGAATCTATTTTAAATGTTGGGATGTAGTTGTTTAATTTTCCGCACTTGATGTTTATATTTAAAGGTTAGATAACCTGAGAGATTTTATTGAACTTATTGATGTAATCAATTAATAGGAAGGTTTATTGTTAAATTTTATTATGTTTGGGTAGTTGGACATGAATGTTTTTATCAAGTGAACACCAAATCTTATGGGAATGAAGTACCCAGATTTGGGGGTGTCACAAGTTGGTATCAAAGCTTTAGGTTATGAACCTTAGGTGGGGAAAAGCCTTAGGGAGTAACCTTTGAAAAGATAGTGGTGATAAACTCTTATCGAGTTTTAAGGAAGAAGTAATAAAACACTTATGTGCTTATGTGATTGCAACCTATGTGCTCGTGAGTGTCGAGTAATAATGATTAGTAATTAAAACTTAAAAATTTTAGTTGTCAGGATGGCTAATGTAGGAGAATCCAGTTAGGCTAGAGAGGAAGGACCCCAGATGCCTAGAGGGGAGGAGCCTCGTGACATTCAGGTGGTTTGGGAACAACTACTGCCACGAGAGTCATCTCCGTTGGTTATAGTGGTTGAGCAGGACGGTTTACTTGATGAGGATGATGAGATAGAGACGGACGAGGAGGACCATGTGGAGCTACCATTGTCGAATGAGGATGAGGAGGAAGAGGAGGAAGAGATTCCACTAAACTCGATTGTTGCCTGTATGTACGATAAAGTATACGACCGCAATGTGGAACTCCAAGATAGCGTCGAGGAGTTGGAAGAGATAGTAGCTGAGCAGCAGATCTCAATGGCATAAAAGGACAACGAGTCCAGGATCTAGAGTAACGTCTGAGTAATGTCGAAGGGAAGCTGGTCCACACTGAAGGAGGAAACGAGCAACTGACAGAGGAGATTGCAGAACTGAAGAACAAGCTAAAGAAAGAGTCTACTAAGAGGGCAAGAGCTGAAGACGCGTACGAAGAAGCTTCTAAATGAGCTGGGGTAGCAGAGAGAGATGTACAAGTGAAGAAGATCAAGATGGAAGAGATGAATAGTGTTTTCAACACTATGATCAATCGAGCTCAAGATCGGGTCATGTGTTATCTGATTCAGTTCGAGACGCTGCCATCGTACATGTTAGATCGCCGAACAATGTTCCGTATTATGGAAGAAGAGCGTTGTAAGGCTATACAGTATTTTCGTAGGTCTTCATAAATATAATTGATATGTGATTAATGATATGATAAATAAGATGTAAATCCCAAGTGTTATGTAACCTATGGGATATGATGATGATGTTATCTTGAAACTTTAATAGTTCAGGAAAGTAATGTAAATAGCAGTGATGTTATTGTTCTTATGTTTTCTAAAGATGATAAATGAATAAAATGATAATTTTTATTCAAGATGTTATGTGTTATGTGATGATATTTTATGATGTGAAAATTAAGTAGAAAATATTTAAAAGAAATTGAGTAATAATCTAATAAGTGTATTTTAATCAGAAAATGCCTCAAAGAAGACGTCAACCACGACAACAAATCCCTGAGGGATCTACCAATAATAACAACGCTGAAGCTAACCCAGTTCAGCAGTTGGTGACACTTCTAATAGGTGCACTGCAGAATCAACCGCAGAATCAAGTTGTAACTTTTAAGGATTTCAAAGCGGTCGGACCACCAGAATTCCATGGAACCATGAATCTGGTTGACGCACAGACCTGGATCATGGAAATAGAGAAGGTATTTGATGTTGCTAGGGTCGATGAGAACTAGAAGACTGCTTTTGCAACATTCATATTGAAAGCAGAGGCCAGTTATTGGTGGCAAGCCAATAAAACTAGAGGAGGTCAAGGAGTGATGACCTGGGAAATGTTCAACAAAATATTCTTCGAGACCTATTTCCCAGAGACCCAAAAAGGTAGGTATACATCACCCATCTTGGGTCGCCAAATACATAGTAATTGAATACAAATACAAACTTAATTATACAACATGAGTTGAGAGTTTTTACACGAATATTGTCATCTAGACAATATCCAAACTCAAATAGAGTCCTCATTACATTTATTGACACTATTTTATAGAATAGTGAGGACTACTATAACACCATCTCGGGCCATCACTCCGTTCCCCGACTAGTTTCAAGCACGCGTTCTCATTTCTGAAGAGAACAATGGAAGTAAAAGGGTGAGCTCAACTAGCCCGATAAGAAATATTATGACTAAGATAATGCGAGAATAAGTTATCATTAGCCTTCAACAATGTTAAGCGATAGAATATAATAGCAACAACAAGTTTAACTACAATGTAAAACAAGCAATCCATTAGAAGAAGTCAAGTAGAGCATGATATCTACTATCTTCTATGATTTAAAAAGTTTATCATTAACTTTATTCTTTGGGACTCGACTTAATAAATAGATCACATCATCGAATCATCCATGCACTACGGGCCAAGGATATTCATTAGTATCACGTCCACAAATTATTCTTGCACTACGGCCAAGAATTATTAGTGTAATCATCAATGGTCATGTCATGACTATCCAAATTATCACTGGTCATAATCATACCAATCAATAGTCTATCTATACACGTAAGCCAAAGATGACTTTTATCACAATATAAGCATGAGGATGATGACAATGATATAAGAATTCAATTAAAAAAAAGTAAAGGATAAATTTTTAAAGATTTATAATTTAATTTATCGAGAATTCAATAATGTCCAAATTTTCAACATGATCTTTGCTTTGTGGAGTAAAATTCAAGAATAATATCCATGTATCAAAAATAATTTGGACGAGAAAAGAAATAAATTTTTTGGTGAATAGTACCCGTGAATAGTATCCCATGAATGAATAGTACTTGAGAATAGTACCAGTGAATAGTAACCCGACATGAAAAGTGCCCCGAATACCGAGTGAACAATATTTGAGTGAATAGTAATTGGTGAATAGTAATGAATAGTAATAGAATAATAGTACTCGACATGAAAAGTGCCCGAAATCGAGTAAATAATATTATAGTGAATAGTAATCGGGTGAATAGTAACTTCGTGAATAGTAACTTCGTGAATAGTACTTGGTGAAAATATTGATATTTAATAAGAAAGTTTATATAAATATTCCAATAAATTGATACTGGATGAAGCGCAAAACTCATGGATATTCCACTAATTTCAAGGATTATAGAAGCAATACTTACCATAGTAAGTTTAGATTTAAGAATATGAAAAGAATTAACATCTGAAAAGCGCAAATGGATTTTCAATCATCACGATGCATGTAATCCGCGTGAAGCGAGTTATTCCAACATACTAAAGGATGAATACAAAAATAGTATTCCTTATGAATATGAAAGAAATAATACCCTTACAAAAACTTAGTAAGAAAATTTGGATCAAATAATATCCTTTACCTTAGTAGAAGCGAGAATACTCTTCTTCTTAGCTATACTATAGTTTCTCTCTCTATAGTGTCTCTTGTGAATCTCGATTGAATTGGTGAGAATGAAAGAAGAATTAAGCTTCTATTTATAGGAGAATGGACTAAATAGTAACTAATTCATGAGCGGTCCAGATTGATTTACTATTAAAGCAGACGGTCCATATTGATTACTATTAAAACCACAATCGATGGTCCACATTGATTTACTTTTAAAAAAACCATACTTTTAAAACCACCAAGCGGTCATTGATTTACTTTTAAAACCACCATCGGCGGATGGTCAGATTGATTTATTATTAAAACCACCATCAATGGTCCAGATTGATTTACTATTAAAACCACCATCAATGGTCAGATTGATTTAACTTATTACACTTTAGTACCCCTAAATTTTTCCAAGTTTGCATTATTCCCCTCTAACTTTTGTAATTCACTTTTTATCTTCAATAAACACATTCTTAATACTTCAACAATTATTCATCATTAATATTATAACTCATAATATTTAACAACCAGATCGTTCCCGGAAGAGGGGCTTTCAATAAGGATTTCTCCTATTGGCGCGTAATTAGGTGACCAAACCTCTCCTCGACGTGAACTTTCTAGACATTATCAATATTGCAAATAATAATATGAATAACTTTGTTGTCTCAATTATTGATTTAATAATATAAAATATTATCTGAGATGATAATGTGACAATAATTGAATCAAATAACGTGAGATCTTATACAACAATTCTGTAGCAATAATTGAGTATAAATTGAGTGACTTCTCACGTAAGCATCAATAATCAATATCGTGTGTCTACTATGCAACCCGCAGCGTATTTGTACTTTTACCACCGGGTAGTTCAACAGTTTAACGGTAAAACTTTCGCTGTTATTTTTATAAAAAGATATTTATGTCATTTTCTAACTACGACAATACTTCTGTTGTGGGGTCCACCAATGATTGTGCCGTCGTACGAATATTCCCTGTTAAAACGAATATTCCCCGACCAATCGAATATTCACTGACACAATGAATATTTTATATCAACTTGCTTACTTTGCAAAATTTTCCAAATATTACCCACAACTATAACATTATATCATATCCACACCATAATATTCAAAAATATATTTCGAGAAAAATTATTCTTTATTCAAAAAAGTTGGGGTCTTACAACCTCCCTTCTTATGAAATTTTATCCTCGAAATTAGAATGCGTATACGATATATGTCGAAGAGGTGAGGATACCTTGATTTCATTTTGATTCTAACTCCCGGTCATTTCCTCACATCGTGGTTTCTCCATAAAACTTTGACTTGAGGTATAACCTTGGAGGCGTAGAATATGATCCTTCTTATCCAAGATTTTAATGACTACCTCTTCATACGTTAAATCTTCCTCTATCTCATCCGGTTCTAATTCAATAATGTGGTTCAGGTCTTTCACATATTTACGTAACATAGATATGTGAAAAAATATTATGAACACGAGACATACTTGGCGGTAAGGCGAGTCTATAGGCCACAGTTCCTACTCAATCAAGGATTACAAATGGGTTAATGAATCGAGGATAGAGCTTTCCTCTCTTTCCAAATCTCGTAACTCCTTTCCATGGAGCAACACGTAACAACACATGATCTCCAATATTAAATTCCACGTCCTTTCGATGAAGATTAACATAACTCTTTTATCGATCTTATGAGGTTTTTATACGTTGTCAGATCGTTTGAATCTTTTTACGTAGTCATACTTACCAACTCGGTCCCAACAATGTTGCTTCACCTACCTCATCCCGGCATATCTTTGGAGAGCGACACTTTCTTCCATCTGGCGCCTCAAATGGAGCCATGCCGATACTTGATAATTGTTGTTATAGGAAAACTCCACCAATGGTAAAAACTTGTCCCAACTTCCTTTGAAGACAAGGACACAGAGTCTTAATAAATCCTCAAGAGTTTGAATAGTCCTCTCTGATTGTCCGTCCGTTTGAGGATGATACGTTGAACTAAATCATAAATCTGTGCCTATAGGTTTTTACAAACTAAACCCAAAATCTTGAAGTGAATCTTTGGTCTCGATTAGAAATAATGGATACTGACATACCATGCAATCTTACAATCTCATTTATGTACATACGAGCAAGATGTTCAAGTGTATAAGTTTCTCGTATCGGTAAGAAATGAGCAGACTTGGTCAATCTATCAACAATGACCCAAATTGCATCTATGCCTTGAGAAACCTTGGGAAGACCGATGCTTGAAATCCATGGTAATGTGCTCCCACTTCCATTACGGAATTTCAAGTGGTTGCAATGGACCTTTTGGCACTTGATGCTCGCGCCTTGACTCGTTGACAAGTTAGACACCTTGAGATAAACCCCAATATCTCTCTCTTCATATTGCTCCACCAAAATGTATGTCGAAGATCACGATACATTTTGGTACTCCCGAGATGGATTACAAATGGGTGTGTGTGCGCCTCCATCATAATTTTATACTTCAAGTTAGAATCGTTAGGAACACAAAGTGCGGAGTTGACTCAAAGTATTCCTTCTTCATCGATTCTTGCTTAGGAATAGCACCTTCTTGCACTTTCTTCTTCATACGCATTAGCTCCAGTGCGTAGCTTGAGCGACTTTAACTTTATCGATTAAAGTCGGTTCTACTCGTATATTTGCCATCATCACATGGGTCCACAGAGTCTTTAACTCTATCTCCATCCTTTGTAAGTCATACAAAATGGGTCTTTATGTTGACAATATCGCCTCGTGCAGCGTATATGATCTTCTACTCAATGCATCGACTACTACGTTCGCTTTTCAGGATGGTATTGAATGGTATGGTCGTAATCTTCAACATCTTGAGCCAAGCGTCTTTGGCGCATATTACGTTCACTTTGGATGAAGAAATATTTGAGGGTTTTGTACCGAGTTCAAGGTCGATACAAAATTTGATTTCACGCTCTCGAGGGTAGGCGAGGAAGTTCTTAGGAGAATCGTCGGAAATTTATTAACAATAGAAATATCATTCAAATTGATGTATTTTTGTTTAAATCGTGACATGAGCTAAGAAAGCTTGACATCCGATTTTTTCAATAAACGAATAGCTTTATGGCTTGAGATGAGCGGTGATTGACTTTAGTGGTTTGGTTATTTGAATTCGCATAATAGGTTGGTTAGGAATATGAAAGCTAACAACCTTACGAAAATAATCAATTTTAGCATGATGAGTAGTTAACCAATCGATTCCTAAAATCACATCGAATGCAAGTATTTTCAAAGAGATAAGATCGACGGAGTAGCGTGAAAGTGTCGATTTGAATCAAACAAGATTTTTATAAGCGAGTGGATGTAATGAAGGTTTCTCTCTAACGGAGTTTCAACCAGATAAGTCAAAGTCTAATTTCTCCGAGTTAAATTTAAGCGTTGAGCGCAAGTAGGAGAAATAAAAGAATGGGTAGAAACTAGTATCAAATAAGGTATAAACTTCGCAAGAGTTTATGATTAACTACCCGTGATCACCTCGTTTGGATTCCTCACTTTTTGGGAAGTTACGACAAAGCGCTCTCCCTTGAACTATGAGTTTTGTTTTATAAAGTATCGGCCTTTGATGCCTCCATCCCGGTGGACTTGACTTTGGTGCACGACAAAATCGAGCTAGGTGACCTTCTCTTCCACAATTGTAACATACTTTGAATTTGGTGTGTACAGTTTGGATGATGTGTCCCTCTCCCTCGCATTTTTTTGCATCTGACCGGTGGTCGTTCTCCTTCTTTAACAATAGGTCTTTGGTCTTTGTTGCGTCTTTCCATCATTATTAAATCTCCTCTTCTTGAAATTTCCACTTCTATTATCTTGGCCATGATTACCAATTTAGGAGTGGTTACCATTTACGGCATGTTGATTCCCTCCACGTTTGTTGTCATTAACGCCGATGACTGCTACCAATTGGTATTATCGACTTCTGCTGATGCTGCTCTCTCTTGGTTGGGTTGACTCATTATCGTGCTCAATAAGCGAGCCCTATTTACAACATCGAATACAAACACAGTTTATGAGAAATGAGGTATTGGCGTATTTGGGTCTCAAACCTCATTAGAAACATTAGCGTCATTCTCTCCTCATTATCAACCAAATGGGATGCGAGCAGGACAACTTCGACAAACTTAGCCTCGTCTTTGCGACACGGTCATATTATTTTGCTCCAACTTGATAAACTCCACCTCCTTCATGTGATGAATACTTTCGGGAAAGTACTTGTCATTGAGCGACTCTTGGAACTTCTCCCAAGACATCTTGAGTGTGGCAAGTTAGAGTGCGTTTTCTTGATTCCCACCGATGTCTGATTCTCCTCTCAACATGAAGGTGGCAAAGGGAACCTTTTGCTCCTCGGAGCATCCCAAGACATCAAATATCTTGGTGATCTGCTTTATCCACGTCTCCGCCTTAAGTGGTTTTGGCTCTCCCCAAAACTCCGATGGTCCCAGCTCCTTGAATTGTTTAGCGGTGACCATCTGTGAGTTGCCAGTGTGTCCACCTGCATTTTGAACAGGAGCCGCTCTCGCCTGATGTTGCATGAATTGCATGAAGCCTCTAAACATCCCATCGTTCATCATTTGATCGGTGTTGTTGTTTACCTGAGGATTATTGTCTTCCTGTTGTACATTATCCTGGGTATTGATCGTTGGTGACTCAACAGTCTCATGTGCTTCATTGCTTATCTCGACATTTTCAGATGCCATTTTTAAATGCTACCACAAAACAAGGGTTAATTGACATGCAACATATTATCCTATACTCGTGACCAATTAAATACCAAATAAACTTAGGTAGGTCATACTAGCGAAGGAATTCCCGTCTCTCCCCTCCTAGTTCTTGTCTCACATCTCGGCCGAGGATCATATCCCTAAGCTTTGATACCAATTGTGGCGCCCCCCAAAATAGGTATACATCACCCATCTTGGGTCGCCAAATACATGATACATGAATACAAATACAAACTTAATTATACAACATGAGGTGAGGTTTTTACGAATATTGTCATCTAGACAATATCAAACTCAAATAGAGTCCTCATTATATTTATTGGCACACTATTTTATAGAATAGTGAGGACTACTATAACACCATCTCGGGCCATCACTCTGGTTTCCAGACTAGTTTGACTACGTTCTCATTTCTGAAGAGAACAATGGAAGTAAAAGGGTGAGCTCAACTAGCCCGAAGAAATATTATGACTAAGATAATGCGAGAATAAGTTATCATTAGCCTTCAACAATGTTAAAGCGATAGAATATAATAGACAACAAGTTTAAGCTGCGCGGAACAAGCAATCCATTAGAAAAGTCAAGTAGAGCATGATATCTACTATCTTCTATGATTTAAAAAGTTTATCATTAACTTTATTATTTGGGACTCGACAATAAATAGATCACATCATCGAATCATCCGTGTACTACGGGCCAAGGATATTCATTAGTATCACGTTCATAAATTATTCTTGCACTACGGGCCAAGAATTATTCATGTAATCATCAATGGTCATGACTATACCGAATTATCCCTGGTCATAATCATACCAATCAACAGTCCATCTATGCACGTAAGCCAAAGAAGACTTTCATCACAATATAAGCACTAGGACGATGACAATGATATAAGAATTCAATTAAAAGAAAGTAAAGGATAAATTTTTAAAGATTTATAATTTAATTTATCTAGAATTCAATAATGTCCAAATTTTCAACATGATACTGCTTTGTAGAGTAAAATTCAAGAATAATATCCATGTATCAAAAATAATTTGGACAGAAAAGAAATAAATTTTTTCAGTGAATAGTATCCCGTGAATAGTATCCTGTGAATAGTACTTTGGGAATAGAACATCGTGAATAGTAACCCGACATGAAAAGTGCCCCAAATACCCGAGTGAACAATATTTGAGTGAATAGTAATCCCATAAATAGTAATTTATGAATAGTACCCCGACATGAAAAGTGCCCCGAATACCTGAGTGAATAATATTATAGTGAATAGTAGCCGGTGAATAGTAACTCGTGAATAGTAACTCATGAATAGTACATCAGGTGAAAATATTGATATTTAATAAAAAAGTTCATATCAATATTCAAATAAAATGATACTGGATGAAGAGCAAAACTCACGGATATTCCACTAATTTCAAGGATTATAGAAGAAATACTTACCATAGTAAGTTTAGATTTAAGAATATGAAAAGAATTAACATACGAAAACTGCAAATGGATTTTCACCTGTCATACGATGCGTAATCAGCGTGAGATAGGTTATTCCGACATACTAAAGGATGAATCTGAAAAATAGTATTCCTTATGAATCTGAAAGAAATAATACCCTTACTTAACTAACAAATAATATCCCTTAGAACACAAAATTTGGATACCTTAGTAGAAAGTGAAGTAGTGAGAATATTCTTCTTCTTGCTTTCTATAGTTTCTCTCTCTATAGTTTATCTTGTGAGTCTCAGTGAATTGGTGAGAATGAAAGAAGATTTAAGCTACTATTTATAGGAGAATGGACTAAATAGTAACTAATTTATGAACGGTCCAGATTGATTTACTATTAGAACGGACAGTCCATATTGATTACTATTAAAACCACAATCAACGGTTCAGATTGATTTACTTTTAAAACCACCACCGACGGTCTAGATTGATTTACTTTTAAAACCACCACCGACGGTCCAGATTGATTTACTTTTATAACCACCATCAATGGTCCAGATTAATTTACTATTAAAATCACCATCAATGGTCCAGATTGATTTACTATTAAAACCACCATCAATGGTCCAGATTGATTTACTATTAAAACCACCACCAATGGTACAGATTGATTTAACTTATTACACTTTAGTACCCCTAAATTTTTCCAAGTTTGCATTATTCCCCTCTAACTTTTGTAATTCACTTATCTTCAATAAACACATTCTTAATGCTTCAACAATTATTTATCATTAATATTATAACTCATAATATTTAACAACCAGATCGTTCCCAGGAAAGAGGGGGCTTTCCAATAAGGATTTCTCCCTATTGGCGCGCAATTAGGTGACCAAACCTCTCCTCGATAGAACTTTCTAGACATTGTCAATATTGCAAATAATAATATGAATAACTTTGTTGTCTCAATTATTGATTTAATAATATAAAATATTATACAGATGATAATGTGACAATAATTGAATCAAATAACGTGAGATACTATGCAACAATTACTGTAGCAATAATTGAGTATAACTGAGTGACTTCTCACGTAAGCATCAATAATCAATATCGTGTGCTACTATGCAAACCACGCGTATTACTATACTTTTACCATTGTGGGTAGTTCAACGGTTTAATGGTAAAACTTCATTTGTTATTTTTATAAAAGATATTTCATCGTTTTTCTAACTACGACAATATACTTTCCGTTGTGGGGTCCACCAATGATTGTGATGTAAATATAAATATTCCTTGTTAAAGCGAATATTCCCTGACCAATCGAATATTCACTAACACAACGAATATTTTATATCAACTTGCTTACTTTGCAAAATTTTCCAAATATTACCCACAACTATAACATTATATCATATCCACACGATAATATTCAAAAATATATTTTGAGAAAAATTATTCTTTATTCAAAAAGTTGGGGTCTTACAGCTTAAGGGTAAGTTTAGTATGCTTCAACTGTGGCAAGGAGGGTCACATTGCCCCAAATTGCCATCAACCAAAGAAGAATGTTTGCTACATATGTGGGTCAAAAGATCATTTTGCTCGCGAGTGCCCTAAAAAGAAAGCTGGAGAGATAACGGGAAACAAGGGTGGTAGTAGTGGAGGTACATTGACTATTGTTGGACCAATGTCATCAAACAGACCCACAGCCAGAACCTTCAACATGTCTGTACAAGATGTTGTACAATCAAAAGATGTTGTGTCAAGTATTATCCCAATCAATGATATAGATGCTTATGTATTATTTGATTCAAAAAGCTACTTGCTTCGCTTATATCTGATGAATCTGCTAAAAAGTTAAAATTGCCTAGTGAAGAATTAAATTTCCTTTAAACATAGAAGCTGCGAATAGGAGGTGATTCTGTTAGGTAGGTTCAGATACAAGAATTATAGGGTGAATATTAAGGGAATGTCATGATAGTAGATTTAATTCCGATAAAACTTGGAGAGTTTGATGTTATATTGGGAATGGATTGGCTATTCAATTATGGAGGGATAATTGATTGCCAAAAGAAATGTGAAAACCTTATGACTCTGTCAAAGGTAGTTTTCTATGGTAGAAAATCGCCTAGACAAGCAAGATGTCTGACGATTATGCAGGCCAAGAAGTTGTTGAGTCAAGGTTGTGTAGGGTACTTAGCTTACATAGTCGATACTCAAAAGAAGACGGGTGTGAAACTGGAGGAGATACCAGTGGTTAGGGAATTTGTAGATGTGTTTCCGGAGGATTTGCCATGACTTCCGCCTGACACAGAGAGCGAGTTCGTTATCGATTTGGCGCCATGAACTGCTCCGATATCGAAGGCCCCGTACAGGATGGCTCCGGTAGAAATGAAGGAACTGATGGTACAATTGCAAGACTTGTTAGACAAGAAATACATTCAGTTGAGTTTATCACCGTGGGGAGCATCAGTGTTATTCGTAAAGAAGAAGGATGGGTCAATGCGTCTTTGCATTGATTATAGGGAATTAAACAAAGTCACTATTAAGAATAAATATCCATTGCCAAGAATAGATGACTTGTTTGATCCATTGAAGGGTGTTAGATACTTCTCAAAAATAGATTTAAGAAGTAGGTATCACCAATTGAACAGCCATTCGGGAAGTTGATACCATGATAATGCCTGCTTTAAATTTCTTGATAATTTCTTCTTTAACTTTTAGGCTCTATTCAAGCTTCAGTCTCTTGAGTTTCTATTTGACTAGTTTGAACCCCTCTTTGATGGGCAGTTGGTGAATGATAATATCAGTGGATAATCCGATTATGTCTTCATGCGACCATGCAAAAACATCATGGAATTAGGTCAAGAGTTTAATCAGGTCTTTCTTTTGGCTTAGGGTAAGATCATTCTCAATTTGCAGTTCTTTGGGATTTTATGAGGTTCTGATATTGACAGGGGTGGTTTGTTCGAGGTTTGGTTTGGGTTTCTCTTCAACCCATCCTTTGATCTCCTTAGGCACCTCATTGTCATCTATCTCCTCTAGATCAATTCCCATCAGGTCAGAGTCCAACTCTACATCAAAGTTATAGTCACCACTCTGATTTGGAAATTCATCAACAAAGCTAAACAAATTCAACTTTGGAGACCTGAAAACAAAATGCTTTTACTTAATATATGTAACTGTTAGATAATACAAAGTATCATTAAAGCATAACAAAACTAAACTGCTAGCACTATTGTGACGCCCCCAAAATAGGTATACATCACCCATCTTGAGTCGCCAAATACATGGTACTGAATACAAATACAAACTTAATTATACAACATGAGCTGAGAGTTTTTACACGAATATTATCTCATAGAAAATATCCAAACTCAAATTCAATCCTCATTACATTTATTATCAAACTAAATAGTGAGGATTACTAAAACAACCATCTCGCATCATCACTCCATTCCCCGACTAGTCTCCAGCCACGTTCTCATTTCCTGAAGAGAACAATGAAAGCAAAAGGGTGAGCTCAACTAGCCCAGTAAGAAATATTATGACTAAGACAATACAGAATAAATTATCATTAGCCTTCAACAGTGTTAAACTGATAAAATATAATAAACATCAAGTTTAACTGCAGTGGAAAAAGCAATCTATTAGAAGAGTCAAGTAGAGAATGATATCTACTATCTTCTATGATTTAAAAAGTTTATCAACAATTTTATTGCTGAAACTCAGCTTAATAAATAGTCCGCATCACTGAATTATCCATGCACTACGGGCCAAGGATATTCATTAGTATCACAACAACGAATTATCCATGCACTACAGGCCAAGGATATTCGTGTTTTAACCAATGGTCATGATCATGCCAACAACTATCCATTAATGCACTACGGGCCAATGAGGACTTTTACCACATCATTTGTAACATTACAGTCATGATTATACCGAATAATCCCTGGTTATAATCATACCAATCAACAGTCCATCTATGCACTACGGGCCAAAGATGACTTTCATAACAATATAAGCATGCGGATGATGACAATGATATAAGTATTCAATTAAATGAAAGTAAAGGATAAATTTTAAAGATTTATAATTTAATTTATCCAGAATTCCAAAACATCCAAATTGTCAACATGATACTGCTTTGTGGAGTAAAATTTAAGAATAATATTATATCAAAAATGATTTGGACCGAAAGAAATCAATTTTTGTCATGAATAATACCCCGGGGGAATAGTACCTGAATGAATAGTACACCATGAATAGTACTTCTGGAATAGTATCCCGTGAATAGTATTCCGACATAAAAAAGTTAAAACTTATCAAGAATGTTCAGAATAATATTTTTATGAAAAGATACTAGATGAAGCACAAATTTCAAGGATATTCTACTAATTTCATGGAGTATAGAAGCCAAAACTTAACAAAATGAGTGTAGAATTCAGAATTTGAAACGAAATAATATTACTTACATACTACAGAGTATGGAAGAAAATACTATTTCTGACGAATATTGAACAAAAATAATATTCCTTACCTTAAAAAGAAGAGTATTCCAACTGGTATAGCGGGGATATTCTTGAAGAAAACTTTCACTATTTTTTACGCTCAAAGATTCTTAAAACTCTAAAGAAATATGCTCAATATTATAGAAGAAGAATTCTCTGATTCTGATGTGATTTTCAATTTTAAACTAAACATCCTATTTATAGGAGAATGGAAGGGGTACTGTTAAGGAAAATCTTCACGACCGAAACAATTGAAGATTCACGGACGAATTATTTAAAATCTTCAGACGTTTCATTTTTTTAAAATAAGAATAAATATTCAACTTACCTATCTTGCAGGGAAACATATATATATGGGAATTAATCCATGGCACACGTTTTTTATGAACACTATTCAGCAAACAAGTTTATATCCGTTGATCCTTGCAATGAAAGGCTCAGATTGGTTGGTTTTATCCACTGCCGCTACAGCGGCAGTCCATCTGTCGTGTAAAATGATGGTTTATTACCAAACTGCCCCTTAATAATTTAATTCACCCTGCCGCTACAAGCTCCTACGGTAGGTATGAATGACAAATTCACCACATTTTCAACTTTATGACAAAGGTGACCGGCTTTTTGACCACCTTTTTAACTTTATGACAAAAAGGTAACCGGCTTTTATGATAATTTGAAAGCTTTTCACCTTTCACGGAATTCGATGAGTGTCGCTACAAGCTATAGCGGCAGGGACATTTTTTTTAAATACCATGCTCACTTCTTCTTTTCTTGAATTATCTCTCCAACCTTTCCTCTCATAGATATCATGTCTTAGTTTCCTCTCGATATTTCTTTCCTTTTTTATAGCTTTGGTTTTTTTGTTGATGTAGTTGCCCACTTTTAATCTCAAGTCCAAACTGAAATTTTTATCTGGTGTTTCTTCCTTCTTATTTCAGAATGGCACACAACATACCTGCTCATAAAAGGTTTGTATCAAGTTCTTCAGATTCTGTTGCTAGCTTAAATTATGAAAATACCTCTATGTTTGTAAGTGAAGTTGAAAGTAGTAAATCTGAATTGGTACCATACGTTGGTCAATTATTTTCAAATTTGGAAGAAGTTGAATTTTTTTACAGGTCGTATGCTAAAAAAATTGTTTTGAGATTAGAATTGCAACTAGTCATAAATATGCTGGTACTAATAATGTGTCGTCTAGGTTGTATGTTTGTAAAAAAGCTGGTACACCAAATTCTATAAAGAGTTTGCCTGATGATGAAGATGGTAGTAAGAAAATAACTAGGTAGCGAGACTCTATAGGACGCACATTATGCAAAGCTAGAATATTTGTTGTTCATAATAAGAAAGAAGACAGTTAGCGTATTTCTACTGTTGAATTAGAGCACAATCATCACCTAGTGACCCCTACCAAGGTAGATTTGATTGAGACACATAAATATATTACCCTGGTTGCAAGAAAATTAATTGACACTTTAAATAAGTCTGGTATTGGACCTAGTAGGATGATGAACGTTTTGAGCACAATGGGTGGCGGGTTGCAAAATGTTCCTTTTTCTAATGTTAATGTTCAGAATGTGGTGAGGGATTTAAGACGTGATTCTGTAGATGAAAATGATGCACAAGCTACTGTAAATTATTTGCAAAAACTTGCATCAAAGAGTTCAAGTAAATTTTTTTATCGTGTCAAACCAGATGCAACAAATCGCATAGCATGCATTTTGTGGTTTGACGCCCGATCAAGGTCTATGTATCAACATTTTGGAGATATTGTGACATTTGACAGTACGTACAGGACAAATAAGTATGACATGCTGTTTGTTCCTTTTACCGGGGTTAACCACCATTTTCAGTCTATATTGTTCGGATTTGCATTGTTAAGGGATGAGACAGAGGACACTTTCGTTTGGGTATTAGAGACATGGCTCAAAGCCATGGACTACAAGATTCCTATAGCCATCATCACTGACCAAGACAAAGCCATGAGTAATGCTATTGCCAAGGTACTCCCTTCTACTTATAACTTATTGTGTTCTTAGCGTATTAGCAACAAATTTCTTGAGAAATTGCATCATGTTTATTCTGAGCACCCTGACTTCAAAGAGCATTTTAACCATTGTGTGTATAATTCATTATCCATTGGGGAGTTTGAAGAGCGTTGGCAGATTCTGTTGAGGAATTATGAATTATATAACAATGAGTGGATTAGAAGTTTGTATGATGTATGAGAGAAATGGATTCCAGCATATACAAGGAGATATTTTTCCGTGGGAATGACAACCACTGAAAGAAGCGAGAGCATGAATAATTTTTTTGATGAGTTTGTCAATGCTTCAACGGGCATAAAAGAATTTGTAGTGCAAAGTCAGAAGGCTATAGCAAAACAATTTATAAGAGAGAGGAAGGCCGACTATATAACACAATATCGGAAAAGGAATATGGTACTCGGGTCATCTTTGGAAGTGTATGCTGCGCAGGTGTACACAAAAGAGATGTTTAGACATTTTCAGTGTCAATTCGTCGATTCAATGAAGTACAATGTTAGTAAAGTTAGTGAGTTGTGTGGCCCTGAAATTAAAGGTTTATGCAGTGTATAAGACAGATGTAGCTAAAAATGGTGGAGGATATAAAGAAATTGTCAACAATCATTAGCTAGGGTCGGTAACATGTAATTATCAATTATTTTCACATTCTGGTGAATTATGCAGGTACATCTTGAGATATTTTTTGGCTATGAGTATTTCCCAAATTCTGAACGACATTATTCTTTCTCGTTAGACAAGAAATGTGAACAAAATCGATGTTGAAGAATTACTCTTTAGCCCAACAACTGCTGACTTAATCATTTAATGACTGATTGCACGGAGTTGACAAGTAAAGCTGCTTGCTCAGTTCGAGGTTACAAAACTCACCTTAAGTTGAATGCCCGAGGAAAAGCATTAATTGACATGTATGATCCGAACGAGAATGTTACTGAGTTGGCAAACGATGACATTGATTACACTGTCGATGATACTCAGACAATGGGCTATGACAATGACGATGAAGATGCAGAGGAAGAAGCGGAAGAACATGAGTTTTTGACACCAGTTATTTCTCAAACAAAGAGCCGCAAAAAAAATCAAGGTTAAAGAGTGCATTTGAAAAAATAGTGGGTTCTAAACCTCATCGAAAATGTGCAATTTGTGGCTTTGAAACCGACCATGATAAGCGCAATCACTATCGTAATCGCAATCACCCTATCTGGCATATGGTATTCTACAATATCAAAATGGATCAAGGGGATTCTACCAGATCCCAACAATCTTCCTTCAAAATTAAATCCACCCATTTTGTCATCCCACCTCATGTAAGGGCGCCAAACTACTTGCCATTCAGGCTGGACATCTAACTCCCCTCAGTAAAACTTTTAATGATGATGGGGATTTGGTCATCTATCAAGGTAGCTGTGATTTTCTGAGTATGCCCAGGCTAGGGCCCTAGGTAACCATAACTATGATTGAGGCCAGGGGTTAGGTCTGCCAATTATTATACACTCGTATGCCCAAATTTGTAAGAGAGTGACACAACCATTAATATATTTTGCTCCTTTCCTAGTGGCAGTATACAAAGACCTATACAAATAGCCCAACACAACTGCACACCAAGAATATGTTACACAATTTTCAGCGTTAGCAATAAAATACATATACTTGGGATGAACAGTGTTTTTATTCCTAGTGGGGAACAATATTGCCCCACACAACCAAAGAATATAGGCCTTTGTGCATCGACCAACAATTTCCTTACTTGCTTTAGGGGGACAATTATTAAAATGTTACTGCAACAATAGTAATGAAATAGAGCCGCATTTTTTTGATTCCTGATATTCAGCAACTACTTCACTACCAAAACATTCTTTAAAATGAGCCAATGGAGTGTCAAATAACGGACAAGTTAAGGGTTTGCCAACCACCGGCAACCTAAGAATGAAGTGTACATCCTCTAAAGTTATTGTAATTTCCCCACAATTTAAGTGAAAACTATTGGTCTCCGGCCGCCATCTCTCTACCAAGGCGGAAACGAGCCCAATGTCGGGCCAGGGTACACCACTATTTGATAAGAAAAAAATCCCAAACCCACATTTTTGTAGAAGAGTTTTTTGAGCTTTTGTTAATATACATTGATCGTATTTTTTTTCAGTTAATTGACATAAGAGTAGTCTGCCCTTGTCTTTTCCATCATATATATCATCTGACACATGATTTTGTTGGTCGTTAAGGACACTTGGGTCAATTTGTCCATAAATCCATTTATACATCTAGTACCTAAAAAAATAACAACCGCATGTTTTTTATATTGTTTAATAACTATGTAACACAATATATCTATATCCTATTAATCCAAAAAAAACATCATACTTAAATAATTTTAATAATTCTTTTTTTTTTTGCACATTCTTATAATAATTAATCATTATTAGTCACAATACTCACATGCATATTATATCCCACATAACTCACAATATTTTATCAAAATAAACATTCATAATAAAATAAAACACTACTCCATTACAATTATTAAGCAAATAATTTAATCATAAGTCAAAAATTATAATAACTACTTCACCACATAGTTATATAATTATCCAACACGTATACATAAATCACAATTTTTTTTTTTAAATTCACATGCATATATGTAGACATAGTAATAATTGATCATTTTCCTTCAAAGTTTAAACATCTATTTTTTTTATCAATACATGTTAAAAAAAATAATTATATTATTTGAAAAGTAAATCTTACCAAAATAATATCTGAATCTTAAAATTTGTAGGCTTATAATCGGCTGTTGATCTTTAATTTTTACTGATGGTGAATTGTTGCAAGCTTTCTCTGATCATAGTTAATTCTGTTTTGATGCTTGAATGGAGGTTTTTCCAAGTTGGGAGTGAATATGTGTAGCGGCAGGGTAAGAGAAGCATAAGGGATAGGGGAGCGACAGATTGTTTAATAGAGTGTGAACCTGCCGCTACAAGCTGTAGCGGCAAGGCATGCCCTTTCGTGCAGCCAAATTTTTGGCTTCCGTGTAGCCAGTGTCTGTTTTTGGCTTCCGTGCAGTCAGTTTTGGCTTCCGTGCCGGTTATGTTAGTCAAAATAATATTAATGGCCTGCCGCATGAGCCTTTGAAAGTTAGGTTGAAACATTTTTCAAAGATAAATCGGGGCATATTAGTAACTTGGCAATAATTTAAATTTTATATTGGCTGTCGCTACAGCCTGTAGCGGTAATGCTTAAAATGATTTAATCTGAGCCTTTCATTGCAAGGATCAACAGATATAAACTTGTTTGCTGAATAGTGCTCATAGCAAACGTGTGCCATGGATTAATTCCTATATATATATATATATATATATATATATATATATATATATATATCAACAAAGACACCTAAATTCACACACACACAAAAGTACTCCTCCCTTTTTCCATTCCACCTGTGATTTTAATATTTCCCTCACCCCTGAATTTTTTTTCAACATGTGGGCCCCACCACTATATATATATATATATATATATATATATACTGAATAACTTTTTACATATTATTTTAAAAAATGAGTGAATGGGGGGGTCCATATAATAAGCAAATTTACAACAAATATTTCATAAAAAAAAATCCCCTCAATATTTTTAACAACATTTATTCATTATTATTATAACTCGCAATATTAACAACCAAATCATTCCTGTGAAAGAGGGGACTTTTTCGATAAGGATTTCTCCCTATTATGTAGCAATTAGGTAACCAAACCCCTTTCTCGATGTAACTTTCTAGACATTATTAATTATGCAAATAATAATATGAATACCTTGTCATCTCACTTATTAATTTAATAATATAAAATATTAACAATAATTGAATCAAATAACGTGAGATACTATGCAACAATTACTGTAGCAATAATTGAATATAACTGAGTGACTTCTCACGTAAGCATCAATAATCAATATCGTGTGCTACTATGCAACCACGCCAGACATCGTAATTTTAATAACAAGGGTATTTCAACATTTAACGGTAAAACTTTTGTCGTTATTTTTATAAAAAGATAATTCTGTCATTTTCTAACTTCGACAATAATTCTGTTGTGGGGTCCACGAATGATTGTGCCGTCGTATGAATATTCCCTGTTAAAACGAATATTTCCGACCGATCGAATATTTTATAACAACTTGCATAATTTGAAAAATTTATAAATATAACCCACAACTATAACGTTATATCAAATCCACACCATAATATTAAAAATGATATTTCAAGTAAAATTAATCTTTATTTGTGAAAGTTGGGGTCTGACAACCTCCACTTCTTATGAAATTTCATCCTCAAAATTGGTGTGCGTACCTGATATGACGAAGAGGTTAGGATACCTTGATTTCATTTCAGATTCTAACTCCCATGTCATTTCCTCAACATCGTGGTTTCTCCACAAAACCTTGACTTGAGGTATAACCTTGGAGCGTAGAATATGCTCCTTCTTATACAAGATTTTAACAGGTACCTCTTCACACGTTAAATCCTCCACTATTTTGTCTGGTTCTAACTCAATAATGTGGTTCGGGTCTTCCACATATTTATGTAACATATATATGTGAAAAATGTTATGAACACGAGACATACTTGGCGGTAAAGTGAGTCTATAGGCCACAGTTCCTACTTGATCAAGGATTTCAAATAGGCCAATGAATCGAGGATTGAGCTTTCCTCTCTTTCCAAATCTCATAACTCCTTTCCATGGAGCCACACGTAACAACACATGTTCTCCAACATTGAATTCCACGTCCTTTCGATGAAGATTAACATAACTCTTTTGTCAATCTTGTGAGGTCTTTATACGTTGCCGGATCATTTGAATCTTCTTCATAGTCATACGTACTAATTTTGGTCCCAACAACGTTGCTTCACCCACCTCGTCCCAACATATTGGAGAATGACACTTGCGTCCATACAATGCCTCGAATGGAGCCATGCCAATACTTGTTGATAATTGTTATTGTAGGAGAATTCCACCAATGGCAAGAACTTGTCCCAACTTCCTTTGAAGTCAAGGACACAGCGTCTTAATAGATCTTCCAAAGTTTGAATAGTCCTCTCCAACTGCCCGTCCGTTTGAGGATGGTATGCCAAATTGAATCGTAAATCCGTGCCCATAACTTTTTGCAAATTAACCAAAAATCATGAAGTGAATCTTGGGTCTCGATCAAAAACTATGGATACTGGCATACCATACAGTCTTACAATCTAATTTATGTATATATGAGCAAGACGTTCAAGCGAATAAGTTTCTCGTATAGGTAAGAAATGAGCAGACTTGGTCAATCTATCGACAATTACCCAAATCGCATCTATGCCTTGAGAAACTTTGGGAAGACCAGTAACAAAATCCATGGTAATTTGCTCCCACTTCCATTCTAGAATTTTAAGTGGTTGCAATGGACCTTTGGGCACTTGATACTCCGCCTTGACTCGTTGACAAGTTAGACACCTTGAGATAAAATCTGCTATCTCTCTCTTCATATTGCTCCACCAAAATGTATTTCGAAGATCACGATACATTTTGGTACTCCCAGGATGGATTGCAAATGATGTGTTGTGCGCCTCCATCATAACCTTATACTTTAAGTCATGGTCGTTAGGAACACAAAGTCTGGAGTTAACTCTAAGTATTACTTCTTCATCGATTCTTGCTTTCGGAATAACATCTTCTTGTACTTTCTTCCTCATACGCATCAGCTCCAGGTCTGTGGCTTGAGAATCTTTAACTTTATTAATTAAAGTCGGTTTTACTCGTATATTTGACATCATCACATGGGTCCCTGGAGTCTTTAGTTCTATCTCTATCCTTTGCAAGTCATACAAAATAGGCCTTTGCGCTGACAATATCGCACTCGTACCCGCATATGATCTTATACTCAATGTGTCAACTACTACATTCTCTTTTCCAAGATGGTATTGAATGGTATGATCATAATCTTTCAACAGCTCGAGCCAACGTCATTGCCACATGTTGAGTTCCTTTTGGGTGAAGAAATATTTGAGGCTTTTATGATCCGTATAGATCTCCACCTTCTCCCAATATAGGTAATGCCTCCAAATTTTTAGTGCGAAAATGACTGCTGCAAACTCTAGATCATGAGTAGGATAATTCATCTCATATTCTTTGAGTTGTTGTGAGGCATAGGCTATGACTTTCCCATATTGCATGAGAACACATCCTAACCCTCTGCCTGAAGCATCGCTGTAGATGACAAATCCCTCCGAACCAGATGGTATTGTTAGAACAGATGCTAAAATAAGTCTCATCTTGAGTTCTTGAAAACTTTTCTCACATTCCACGCTCGAACCGAATTTTATATCTTTTCGAGTCAGCTGAGTTAATGGAGTAGCGATTCGAGAAAACCCTTCTACGAATCTTCAATAATAACCAGCTAAGCCGAGAAAGCTACGTACTTTGGTTACTGACTTAGGTTGCTCCCAGCTTTGAATTGCTTCAATCTTTGCCGAGTCAACAAATATTCCTTGATTTGATATCACATGCCCAAGAAATGCTACTTCTTCAAGCCAAAACTCTTACTTCTTCAACTTGGCATAAATCTTGTTTTCACAAAACTTTTGGAGTATCAGCCTCAGGTGTTGTTCATGATCTTCACGGATTTTGGAGTAAATAAGGATTTCATTAATAAAGACGACCACAAAATGGTTCAAATATTCCTTAAATACTCGGTTTATCATATCCATTAAGGCAGCAAGAGCATTAGTCAATCCAAAAGACATGACTAGGAATTCGTAATGTGACGCCCCCAAAAATAGGTATACATCACCCATCTTGAGTCGCCAAATACATGGTACAGAATACGAATACAAATACAAACTTAATTATATAACCGAAGTGTAATATACGACAATACATAAACTGAGAGTTTTAATAGGAATATTGTTATCTAGACAATATCCACACTCAAAGGAGTCCTCATTACATTTATTGTCACACTATTTAACAGAATAGTGAGGACTACTAATGTTATCATCTAGACCGTCACTCCTTTCCCCGACTCGTCCCAGCTATATTCTCATTTCCTGAAGAGAACAGTGAAAGAAAGGGTGAGCTCAACTAGCCCAGTAAGAAATATTATGACTATGATAATGCAGAATAAATTATCAATAGTCTTCAACAATGTTAAACTGATAAAATACAATAGACATCAAGTTTAACTACAGCGGAACAAGCAATCCATTAGAAGAGTCAAGTAGAGAATAAAATCTACTATCTTCTATGGTATAAAATGTTTTCATCAATTTTTATCATTTGAGACTCAAATTTTAATAAATAAAACACATCATCTAATCATCTCTGTATTATGGGCCAATGATATTCATTAAATCATCAATGGTCATGACTATACCGAACAATCCCTGGTCATAATCATACCAAAAACTGTCCATCAATGCATTATGTGCCAATCGAGGACTTTTACCATATCATTTATAACATTACCGGTCATGATTATACTGAATGATCCCTGGTCATAATCATACTAAGTCCATCTATGCACGTAAGCCAAAGATGACTTTCATTATAATATAAGCATGAGAAATAATGAAGAAACTGGATATTGGAATAGAGAGGTGGCTGACTTCTCTTCTTCTTTCTCTCTAAAATTTTTCTCTCAAGAGTTTCAGTGACTTCGTAAGAAATAATAAAGGAATGAGCTTCTATTTATAGGAGAATGGACTGAATAGTAACTAATTCATGAACGGTCCAGATTGATTTTCTTTTAAACGGACGGTCCATATTTATTTACTATTAAAACTTTAAACCAGCGATCTATATTGATTCACTATTATAACTTTCCACCAGCGGTCCATATTGATTCACTATTATAACTTCAACGAACGGTCTGAAAAATTAGCACATCTCCTCATGGAATAATATTGTACCCAAAAATGATTTGGACCGAAAAGAAATATATTTTTCGGGTGAATAGTACCCCGTGAATAGTAACTCGTGAACAGTAACTCGTGAATTGTAACTCGTGAATAGTAACTCATGAATAGTAACTCGTGAATAGTACTCTGACATGAAAAGTGCCCCGAATACCCGATTGAACAATATAACCTCCAGACATCAATTATTATCGAAATAAATGTCGATTTTCACTAACACAAATAATTTCAACACAATGGAATTATCAATTTCATCTTTAATCAACACGAGCTTATTCATCATCAATAGTATAACCCATAATATTTAACAACCAGGTCATTCCCAGGAAAGAGGGGGCTTTCCAATAAGAATTTCTCCCTATTGGCGCGCAATTAGGTGACCAAACCTCTCCTTGACAGAACTTCTAGACATTATAAATATTGCAATTTAATAATATGAATAACTTTGTCTTCTCAATTATTGATTTAATAATATATCATATTATGCGTAAGATAACGTGACAATAATCGAATCAATAATATGAGAGATATGATGCAAAGAATTCTTTGTAGCAATAATTGAGTATAACCGAGTGACTTCTCATGTAAGCATCAATAACCAATACTGGTGGTGCTACTATGCAACCACGCCAGACATCGTATTTTACTACTATCGGGTAGTTCAACGCTTTTAACGGTAACACTTCCGCCGTTATTTTTATAAAAAGATAATTCTGTCGTTTTCTTACTACGACAATACTTCCATTATGGGGTCCACCAATGATTGTGTCATCGTACAAATATTCCCTATTAAAACAAATATTCCCCGACCAATCGAATATTATATAACTACTTGCTTACTTTGAAAAATTTATAAATATTACCCACAACTATAACATTATATTATATCCACGCCATAATATTTAAAAATATAATTCGAGAGAAATTAATCTTTATTCATAAAAGTTGGGGTCTTTCAACCTCCCTTTCTTATGAAATTTCGTCCTCGAAATTAGGGTGCGTACCTGATATATCGAAGAGGTGAGGATATCTTGACTTCATCTCAGATTCTAACTCCCAGGTCATTTCTTCCACATCGTGGTTTCTCCACAAAACTTTAACTTGAGGTATAACCTTGGAGCGTAGAGTATGATCCTTCTTATCCAAGATTTTAACAGGTAACTCTTCATACGTTAAATCTTCATCTATCTCATCCGGTACTAATTCAATAATGTGGTTTGGGTCTTTCACATATTTACGTAACATAGATATGTGAAAAACGTTATGAACACGAGACATACTTGGCGGTAAGGCGTGTCTATAGGCCACAATTCCTACTCGTTCGAGGATTATAAATGGGCCAATGACTCGAGGATTGAGGTTTCCTCTCTTTCCAAATCTTGTAACTCCTTTCCATGGAGCAACACGTAACAACACATGATCTCCAATATCGAATTCCACGTCCTTTCGATGAAGATTAACATAACTCTTTTGTCAATCTTGTGAGGTTTTTATATGTTGTCGGATCGTTTGAATCTTTTCTGTAGTCATATGTACCAAATTCGGTCCCAACAACAATGCTTCACCCACCTCATCCCAACATACTGGCGAACGACACTTTCTTCCATACAACGCCTCAAATGGAGCCATGCCAATACTTGTTTGATAACTATTGTTGTAGGAAAACTCCACCAATGGTAAGAACTTGTTCCAACTTCCCTTGAAGTCAAGGACACAGAGTCTTAATAAATCTTCAAAAACTATGGATACTAGCATACCATGCAATCTTACAATCTCGTTTATATACATACTAGCAAGACGTTCAAGTGTATATGTTTCTCGTATCGATAAGAAATGAGTAGACTTGGTCAATCTATCAACAATGATCCAAATCGCATCTATGCCTTAAGAAACCTTGGGAAGACCAGTAACGAAATCCATGGTAATGTGCTCCCACTTCCATTCTGGAATTTCAAGTGGTTGCAATGGACCTTTAGGCACTTGATGCTCTGCCTTGACTCGTTGACAAGTTAGACACCTTGAGATAAACCCCGCTATCTCTCTTCATATTTCTCTACCAAAATGTATGTCGAAGATCATGATACATTTTGGTACTCCCAAGATGGATTGCAAATGGTGTGTTGTGCGCCTCAATCATGATTTATACTTAAAGTCAGAATCGTTAGGAACACAAAGTCTGGAGTTGACTCGAAGTATTCCTTCTTCATCGATTCTTGCTTCCGGAATAGCTCCTTCTTCCACTTTCTTCTTCATATGCATCAGCTCCAGGTCTGTAGCTTGAGAAACTTTAACTTTATCGATTAAAGTCGATTCTACTCATATATTCGCCATCATCACATGGGTCCCTAAAGTCTTTAACTCTATCTCCATCCTTTGCAGGTCACACAAAATAAGCCTTTGCGTTGACAATATCACACTCGTACCCACATATGATCTTTTACTCAATGCGTCAGTTACTACGTTCGCTTTTCCAGGATGGTATTGGATGGTATGATCATAATCTTTCAACAACTCAAGCCAACATCGTTGCCGCATGTTGAGTTCCTTTTGAGTGAAGAAATATTTGAGGCTTTTATGATCTGTATAAATCTCCACCTTCTCTCCATACAGGTAATGCTTCCAAATCTTAAGCGCAAAAATGACAGCGACCAACTCTAGATCATGAGTAGGATAATTCCTCTCATATTCTTTGAGTTATCGAGAGGCATAGGCTATGAATTTCCCATGTTGCATGAGAACACATCCTAACCCTTTGCCTGAAGCATCACTATAAATGACAAATCCCTCCGTGCCAGATGGTATTGTCTGAACAGGTGCTGAAATGAGTCTACTCTTGAGTTCTTGAAAACTCTTCTCACATTTCTCGCTCCAACTGAATTTTGTATCTTTTCAAGTCAGCTGCGTTAATGGAGTAGAGATTCGAGAAAACCCTTCTACGTATCTACGATAATAACCAGGTAAGCCGAGAAAGCTACGTACTTCGGTTACTGACTTAGGTTGCTCCCAGCTTTAAATTGCTTCAATCTTTGTCGAGTCAACATATATTCTATGATTTGATATCACGTGCCCAAGGAATGAAACTTCTGTGACACCCCCAAAATAGGTATACATCACCCATCTTGAGTCGCCAAAAAATACACTACTAACAACTTAATTTATACAACTGTTGTGCAAAATACGAGGACAGGTATACTGTTAGTTTTAATACAAATGTTTGTAACTCTCATGGTGCCTCGACCACAACCTTACAATGGTACTTTACATAAAAGTACAGTCAAAAACTGTTTTAGAAATTAAAATCTTTGGGAAGTGCTCAAAGAAACCTTCGTACATAGGAGGCCATAAATCTAAGTTAAGATAGATATCATATGTCTAGAGAATTATCCTTAGTTGGCCCAATAGACCCCAAAGAAAAACAAGATGATTACTATCATGTTCCTTCCAATGGTGAGTCTTCTCACAAATTAAGTGGCCGAAAATGCCCTTTTAAATTTCTGGGCAGTAGCTTTTTCATAATTTGCAGCTTTTGACTCCTTTGCTAAAATCAGTCCACACAAAATCTACAACACCTTTTCTAGTGATTCCACCTGGATAAGATAGAAAACTCATAGATCTAACTCTAGAACTTGACCACACTCAAAAATTTGAAATATAATAGGAGATATGGTCAATTGAATTTCATGTTCCATTTTCTCCCAAAATCTGATTTTCAACCCTTTGTGATTTCTAAGAAACTTTCATGTTCTCACATAATAACCAACATAACTCATCATAACACTTACTAATACTACATATACCCATGATTTTCATCAGTCCAATGCTTTTATTATGACTTTCATCATAATCCACGTAAACAGATCATTTCCACAATTTAATAAGGAATGAATACAAAGGATCATTCACCATGCATGTGGTAATCCACATAGACAGGTTATTCTAAAAGAATAATAAAGAATGGAATAATTGAAGAATTCACCATTCATGCGATAGATCGCATGCATGACAAAAGTTATTCTCAATGTAATAATAAAGAACGGAACCGTGTCAGCGTAATTGCACCAACAGGATATTCCAAATGTAATAATAAATAATGGAACCAGTCGTGCAGAACCTTACAGATAGGATATTCCGACAGAATAATAAAGAATTGAATAACAGAAGAATTTCACCATGTATGCGGTATTTCACATATACAGGTTATTCCAACAGAATAATAAGGAATGAAATAACATAAGAATTTCACCAAGTATAGGGTAGTCCACGTATACAGGTTATTCCAACAAAATAATAAAGAATAGAACAACAGAAGTTCTCTTCATGAATACAAAAGAAATAATGAAGGAATGAGCTTCTATTTATAGGAGAATGGACTGAATAGTAACTAATTCCTGAACGGTCCAGATTGATTTACTTTTAAACAGACGGTCCAGGTTGGTTTACTATAAAATATTCTAATAAAAAAAAATCTTTTAAATAAAATATAATATATTCTATTTATAATCTAATAAAACGAATAACTTTATAAAAGTATTCTATTTTATATAAAAAGATTTTACTATGCAAACACTATACAGGCACTATACAAACACTATGAATAATAAAATATAATATATTCTAATTATTGTCTAATAAAACAAATAACTTTATAAAAGTATTAAGTTTTATATAAAAAGCTTTTCTGTTTTATTACATTAATAATACTAATAAAATAAAACTTCATCATCGTTATTATAATTCACACTATTAATCGACCAGGTCATTCCCAGGAAAGAGCTTCTATTTGGGGTCTCACAATCTCCCCTCCTTATAAAATTTCGCCCTCGAAATTTACGTACGTACCTAGTATTTCGAAGAGATGAGAATACCTTGCTTTCTTTTCGGATTGTACCTTCCCAGCTATTTCCTCTATATCATGATTTTCCCATTGCTCATCTACTGTGTTTCAGATATCATTCTAGAATATACTTCAAAACAAGGTTAATTGACAAATCATAATTTGTCAACTTATCAAGTAAACAATTTCAGCTTAGGTAATTCACACACTAGCGAAGTATATTACTCGTCTCTCCCCTCCTAGTTCTAGACTCATATCTCCGTCAACGACCATATCCCTAAGCTCTGATACCAAATGTGACGCCCCAAAATAGGTATATCACCCATCTTGAGTCGCCAGAAAATACACTACTGACAACTTCATTTATACAACTGTTGTGCAAAATACGAGGACAGGTATACTGTGAGTTTTAATACAAATGTATGTAACTATCATGGTGCCTCGACCACAACCTTACAATGGTACTTTACATAAAAGTACAGTCAAAAACTGTTTTAGAAATTAAAATCTTTGGGAAGTGCTCAAGGAAACCTTCGTACATAGGAGGCCATGAATCTAAGTTATGATAGATATCATATGTCTAGAGAATTATCCTTGGTTGACCCAATAGACCCCAAAGAAAAATGAGAAGATTACTATCATGTTCCTTTCAATGGTGAGTCTTCTCACAAATTAAGTGGCCGAAAATGCCTTTTTAAATTTCTGGGCAGTAGCTTTTTCATAATTTACAGCTTTTAACTCCTTTGCTAAAATCAGTCCACACGAAAATCTACAACACCTTTTCCGGTGATTCCACCTGGGTAAGTTAAAAAACTAATAGATCTAACTCTAGAACTTGACCACACTCAAAAATTCGAAATATAATAGGAGATATGGTCAATTGAATTTCATGTTCCATTTTCTCCCAAAATCTGATTTTCAAACCTTTGTGATTTCTAAGAAACTTTCATGTTTTCACATAATAACCAACATAACTCATCATAACACTTACTAATACTACATATACCCATGATTTTCATCAGTCCAATGCTTTTATTATGACTTTCATCATAATTCACGTAAACAGATCATTTCCACAATTTAATAAGGAATGAATACAAAGGATCATTCACCATGCATGTGGTAATCCACATAGACAGGTTCTTCCAAAAGAATAATAAAGAATCAAATAACTGAAGAATTCACCATACATGCGATAGATCACACAGACAGGTTCTTCTCAATAGAATAATAAAGAATCTAAACCAGTCAAAGCGTAATTACACCAAGACGGGATATTCCAAATGTAATAATAAAAAATGGAACCAGGTCATGTGTAAACGCACAAATAGGATATTCCGACAGAATAATAAAGAATTGAATAATAGATGAATTTCACCATGTATGCGGTACTTCGCATATACAGGTTATTCCAACAGAATAATAAGGAATGGAATAATAGAAGAATTTCACCAAGTATTGGGTAGTCCACGTATACAGGTTATTCCAACAAAATAATAAAGAATAGAATAACAAAAGTTCTCTTTATGAATACAAAAGAAAAAAAATAAAGGAATGAGCTTCTATTTATAGGAGAATGGACTGAATAGTAACTAATTCCTAAACGGTCCAGATTGATTTACTTTTAAATAGACGGTCCAGATTGGGTTACTATAAAATATTCTAATAAAATAAAATCTTTTAAAAAAAATATTATATATTCTATTTATAATCTAATAAAACGAATAAGTTTATAAAAGTATTCTATTTTATATAAAAAGATTTTACTATACAAACACTATGCAGGCACTATACAAACACTATGCATAATAAAATATAATATATTCTAATTATTGTCTAATAAAACAAATAACTTTATAAAAGTATTATGTTTTATATAAAAAGCTTTTCATTTTATTACATTAATAATACTAATAAAACAAAACTTCATCATCATTATTATAATTCACACTATTAATCGACTGTGTCGCTCCGTGAAAGAGGGGCTTTCAATAAGGATTTCTCCTATTAGGCGCCGCAATTAGGTAACCAAACCTCTCCTGGCGTAACTTCTAGACATCGTTAATATTGCAAATAATAATATTAATAACTTTGTTATCTCAATTATTAATTTAATAATATAAAAAATATCGACAATAATTTAATCAAACTGAGTGACTTCTCACGTAAGCATTAATAATCAATACTGTGTGCTACTATGCTACAACACGTATTTTACCACCGATAATTTTATGACAACTTGCTTACTTTGAAAATTTTTCAAATGTCACCCTTAACTTTAAACTTTTATCAATTTAAGTATTCACCAAAATAGAAAAATTGAATACTTTTATTTCAGGGTCTCACAATCACCTCTCCTTATGAAATTTCGCCCTCGAAATTTATGTATGTACCTGGTATTTTGAAGAGATGAGAATACCTTGCTTTCTTTTCGGATTGTACCTTCCCAATTATTTCCTCTGTATCATGATTTTCCCATTGCTCATCTACTGTGTTTCAGATATCATTCTAGAATATACTTCAAAACAAGGTTAATTGACATATCATAATTTGTCAACTTATTAAGTAAACATTTCAGCTTAGGTAAGTCACACACTACCGAAGTATATTACTCGTCTCTCCCCTCCTAGTTCTAGACTCATATCTCCACCAGTGACCATATCCCTAAGCTCTGATACCAAATATGATGTCCCAAAATAGGTATACATCACCCATCTTGAGTCGCCAGAAAATACACTACTAATAACTTCATTTATACAATTGTTGTGCAAAATACGAGGACAGGTATACTGTGAGTTTTAATACAAATGTATGTAACTCTCATGGTGCCTCGACCACAACCTTATAATGTTACTTTACATAAAAGTACAGTCAAAAACTGTTTTAGAAATTAAAATCTTTGGGAAGTGCTCAAGAAAACCTTCGTACATAGGAGGCCATGAATCTAAGTTATGATAGATATCATATGTCTAGAGAATTATCCTTGGTTGACCCAATAGACTCCAAAGAAAAATGAGAAGATTACTATCATGTTCCTTCCAATGGTGAGTCTTCTCACAAATTAAGTGGCCGAAAATGCCCTTTTAAATTTCTGGGCAGTAGCTTTTTCATAATTTGCAGCTTTTGACTCCTTTTGCTAAAATCAGTCCACACAAAACTCTACAACACCTTTTCCAGTGATTCCACTTGGATAAGTTAAAAAACTCATAGATCTAACTCTAGAACTTGACCACACTCAAAAATTTAAAATATAATAGGAGATATGGTCAATTGAATTTCATGTTCCATTTTCTCCCAAAATCTGATTTTTAACCCTTTGTGATTTCTAAGAAACTTTCATGTTTTCACATAATAACCAACATAATAACACTTACTAATACTACATATACCCATGATTTTCATCAGTCCAATGCTTTTATTATGACTTTCATCATAATCCACGTAAACAGATCATTTCCACAATTTAATAAGGAATGAATACAAAAGATCATTCACCATGCATGTGGTAATCCACATAGATAAAAGTTATTCCAAAAGAATAATAAAGAATGGAATAATGAAGAATTCACCATGCACATCACGATAGATTGCATGCAGAAAAGTTATTCTCAGCGAGAATAATAAAGAACGGAACCAAAGTCAAGCGTAATTGCAGACCGATAGGATATTCTAACGTAATAATAAATAATGGAACAGTCATGCGTAAACGCTACGCATGTGATATTATTCCGAATAATAAATAATTAATGAATAATAGAAGAATTTCACCATGTATGCGGTACTTCGGATATACAGGTTATTCCAACAGAATAATAAGGAATGAAATAACATAAGAATTTCACCAAGTATAGGGTAGTCCACGTATACAGGTTATTCCAACAAAATAATAAAGAATAGAATAAAAGAAGTTCTCTACATGAATATAAAAGAAACAATGAAGGAATGAGCTTCTATTTATAGGAGAATGTATTGAATAGTAACTAATTCCTAAACGGTCCAGATTGATTTACTTTTAAATGCATCATCTAAAGTTGGTTTACTATAAAATATTCTAATAAAACAAAATCTTTTAAATAAAATATAGTATATTCTATTTATAATCTAATAAAATGAATAACTTTATAAGAGTATTCTATTTTATATAAAAAGATTTTACTATGCAAACACTATGCGTAATAAAATATAATATATTCTAATTATTGTCTAATAAAACAAATAACTTTATAAAAGTATTCTTTTTTATATAAAAAGTTTTTCTGTTTTATTACATTAATAATACTAATAAAACAAAACTTCATCATTATTATTATAATTCACACTATTAATCGACCAAGTCGTTCCCAGGAAAGAGGGGGCTTTCCAATAAGGATTTCTTCCTATTGGCGCGCAATTAGGTGACCAAACCTCTCCTTGGCAGAACTTTTAGACATAGTTAATATTGCAAATAATAATATTAATAACTTTGTTATCTCAATTATTGATATAATAATATAAAAAATATCGACAATAATTGAATCAAACTGAGTGACTTCTCACGTAAGCATTAATAATCAATACTGTGTGCTACTATGCTACCACACGTATTTTACCACCGATTATTTTATGACAACTTGCTTACTTTGAAAAAATTTCAAATGTCACCCTTAATTTTAAACTATTATCAACTTAACTATTCACCAAAATAGAAAAATTGAATACTTTTATTTCATAAAATTCGGGGTCTCACAACTTCCTCAAGCCAGAACTCACATTTCTTCAACTTGGCATATAGCTTGTTTTCACGAAGCTTTTGAAGTATCAACCTCAAGTGTTGCTCATGATCTTCATGGGTTTTGGAGTATATGAGGATATCATCAATAAAGACGACCACAAAGTGATCCAAATATTCCTTGAATACTCGGTTCATCATGTCCATGAAGGCAGCAGGAGCATTAGTCAATCCAAAAGACATGACTAGGAATTCATAATGCATGTACTGAGTTCTGAAAGCAGTCTTTGGAATGTCATTAGTTTTAATCTTCAACTGATGATATCCAGAACGAAGATTGATCTTAGAAAAAAATTTGGCGCCTTGCAACTGGTCAAACAGATCATCAATACGAGGTAACGGGTACCTATTTTTGTTGGTGATATGATTCAACTCCCGATAATCAATACAAAGTCGCATACTTCCATCTTTCTTCTTCACGAATAGAACACAGAGCACCCCAAGGAGACGATTAGGATGAATGAAACCGATGTCTAACAATTCTCAGAGTTGGGTTTTTAACTCCTAAAGTTCAATAGAGCCATTCGATATGGGGCTTTGGAAATGGGTTTTGTCTACGGATTCAAGGTCGATACAAAATTCAATTTCACGCATACAGGGTAGGCCAGAAGTTCTTCGAGGAATACGTCAGAAAATTCATTAACAATAGAAATATCATTTAAAACTGACGTATTTTTGTTTAGATCCGTGACATGAGCTAAGAAAGTTTGACATCCGTTTTTAAATAAACGAATAGCTTTATAGCTTGAGATGACAGTGATGGATTTTAATGGTTTGGTTGCTTGAATTCGCATAATAGGTTGGTTAGAAATATGAAAGCTAACAACCTTACGAAAATAATTGATTTTAGCATGATGAGTAGTTAACCAATCAATCCCTAAAATCACATCAAATGCAAGTATTTTCAAAGAAATAAGATCGACAGGTAATGTGCGGTTATCGATATGAATTAAACAAGACTTATAAACTGTGGATGTAATGAAGGTTTCTCCCAACAGAGCTTCAATAGATAAGTCAAAGTCTAATTTCTCCGGAGTCAAATTTAAACATTGAGCGCAAGTAGGAGAAATAAAGGAATGGGTAGAACCGGTATCAAATAAAGTATAAACTTCGCTAGCATTTATGATTAGCTTACCCGTGATCACCTCGTTCGGATTCCTCACTTTTTGGAAGGTTACGACAAACGCTCTCCCTTGAACTACCGGTTTTATCTTATCTGGGACACCTTTTGACGCCTCCATCCCAGTTAGACTTGACTTTGGTGTACAACAAAATCGGGCTAGGTGGCCTTCTTTTCCGCAATTATAACATGCTTTGGACTGCATCATGCAGTTTGGACTTATGTGTCCTTCCCCTCCACATTTGTAACATATGACCGATGGTCGTTCTCCTTCTTTAACAACGGGTGCTGGTGCTGACGTCTTTCCATCTTTGCTGAACCTTCTCTTCTTGAACTTTCCACTCCTATTGTCTTGGCCATGATTACCACCGAAGTGGTTATCATTTCTGGCATGTTGATTCTCTCCACGTTTGTTGTCACCGCTTCAATGACTGCTACCACTGGTATTATCGATATATCGGCTGCTCTCTCTTGGTTGGTTTGACTCATTATCGCGCTCCAATAACTGAGCCCTATTCACAACATCTGAATACAAACACACTTTATAATAGATAAGGTATTGACGTATCTCGAGTTTCAAACCTCTTTGAAACATCCGCGTCATTCTCTCCTCATTATCAACCAAGTGGGACGCAAACCGAGACAACTCGGCAAACTTAGCTTCGTACTGCGCTACGGTCATATTTTTTTGCTCAAGCTTTATGAACTCTACCTCCTTCATGTGATGAATACTTTCAGGAAAGTACTTGTCATTGAACAGTTCTTGGAACTTCTCCCAAGACATCTTCAGTGAGGCATGTTGAATACGCTTTACAGATTCCCACCAGTAATCTGCCTCTGCACGCAACATAAAGGTGGCAAAGGGAACCTTTTGCTCCTCGTAGCATCCTAAGACATCAAATATCTTGTTGATCTGCTTTATCCACGTCTTCGCCTTAAGTGGTTTTGGCTCTCCAAAAAACTTCGGTGGTCCCAGCTCCTTGAACTGCTTAGCGGTGACCGTCCGAGAGTTGTCAGTGTTTCCACCTGTATTTTGGACAGGAGCCGCCTTCGCCTGATGTTGCATGAATTTCATAAAGTCTGACCATCCCATCGTTCACCATTTCATCGGTGTTATTGTTTTCATGAGGATTATTATCTTCCTGTTGCACATTACCCTGGGAATTGATCGTTGGTGACTGAACGGTCTCACGTGCTTCATTTCTTATCTGAACATTTTCGGATGCCATTTTCAAATACTGCAACAAAACAAAGGTTAATTAACATATCACATATTATCCCTATACTCTGACCGACCAATTAAATACCAAATAAACTTAGGTAGGTCATACTAGCGAAGGAATTCCCCGTCTCTCCCCTCCTAGTTCTTATCTCACATCTCAACCAGGGATCATATCCCTAAGCTTTGATACCAACTGTGAAGCCCCCAAAAATAGGTATACATCACCCATCTTGAGTCGCCAAATACATGGTACAGAATACAAATACAAACTTAATTATACAACCCTCGTGTAATATACGACAATACATAAACTGAGAGTTTTAATAGGAATATTGTCATCTAGACAATATCCATACTCAAAGGAGTCCTCATTACATTTATTGCCACACTATTTAATAGAATAGTGAGGACTACTAATGCTATCATCTGGACCGTCACTCCTTTCCCCGACTCGTCCCAGCTATATTCTCATTTCCTGAAGAGAACAGTGAAAGAAAAGGTTAGCTCAACTAGCCCAGTAAGAAATATTATGACTATGATAATGCAGAATAAATTATCAATAGTCTTCAACAATGTTAAACTGATAAAATACAATAGACATCAAGTTTAAGCTGCAATGAACAAGCAATCCATTAGAAAAGTCAAGTAGAGAATAAAATCTACTATCTTCTATGGTATAAAATGTTTTCATCAATTTTTATCATTTGAGACTCAAATTTTAATAAATAAAACACATCATCTAATCATCTCGTTTCACGGGCCAAGGATATTCATTAAATCATCAATGATCATGACTATACCGAACAATCCCTGGTCATAATCATACCAAAAACTGTCCATCAATGCATTATAGGCCACTAAGGACTTTTACCATATCATTTATAACATTACCGGCCATGATTATACCGAATGATCCCTGGTCATAATCATACTAAGTCCATCTATGCATGTAAGCCAAAGATGACTTTCATTATAATTTAAGCATGAGGATGATGACAATGACATAATAATTCAATAAAACAAGTTCAAGAATTAATTTATCCAGAAATTAATAACGTCCATATTGTCAACATGATACTTCTTTGTGGAGTAAAATTCAAGAATGCTCAGAAGAATATTTCCATGAAAAGATACTGGATGAAGTGCAAATATCAAGGATATTCCACTAATTTCATGGAGTATAGAAGCTAAAACTTTAACCAACTGAGTATAATAGAATATATGAAACTGAAAATGGATTTTCACCCACCATACGGTAATCCACGTATACAGATCATTTCCACAATTTAATAATGAATGAATACAAAAGATCATTCACCATGCATGTGGTAATCCACATGAGGCAAAGTTATTCAACGAGAATAATAAAGAATGGAATAATGAAGGATTCACCATGTGTGCGATAGATCGCATGCATGAGTTATTCCCAATGAATAATAAATAATGGAACCAGTCCCACAGAACGTAAAAGACAAGATATTCCAAATGTAATAATAATGAACGAAATAATAGAAGAATTTCACCATGTATGCGGTATTTTAGCATAAACAAAGTTACTCCAACATAATAATAAAGAATGGAATAATGAAGAATTTCACCATGTATGCAGATTGCAGATAACAAAGTTATTCAACATAATAATAAAGAATGGAATAATGAGAATAATTTCACCATGTATGCGGTACTTCGCATAACAGGTTATTCCAACAAAATAATAAAGGATGGAATAACAGAAGTTCTCTTAATGAATAAGAAAGAAATAATACCCCTTACAAGTACAACAAATAATATCCATTACCTTAGAAGAAACTAGATATTGGAATAGAGAGGTAGCTGACTTCTCTTCTTCTTTCTCTTTATAATTTCTCTCTCAAGAGTTTTAGTGAATTCATAAGAAATAAGAAAGGAACGAGCTTCTATTTATAGGAGAATGGACTGAATAATAACTAATTCATGAATAGTCTAGATTGATTTACTTTTAAACAGACGGTCCATATTGATTTACTATTAAAACTTTAAACCAGCGATCCATATTGATTCACTATTCTAACTTTCCACCAGCAGTCCATATTGATTCACTATTATAACTTCAACCAACGGTCTGAAAAATTAGCACATCTCCTCATGGAATAATATTGTACCCAAAAATGATTTGGACCGAAAAGAAATTTATTTTTTGGGTGAATAGTACCCCGTGAATAGTAACTCATGAATAGTAACTTGTGAATAGTACTCCGACACGAAAAGTGCCTCGAATACCCGATTGAACAATATAACCTCCAGACATCAATTACTATCGAAATAAATGTCGATTTCCACTAACACAAATAATTTTAACACAATGGAACTATCAATTTCATATTTAATCAACACGAGCTTATTCATCATCAATATTATAACTCACAATATTTAAGAACCAGGTCGTTCCCGGAAAAGGGGCTTTCAAAAGGATTTCTCCTATCATGGCCTATGCAATTAGGTGACCAAACCTCTCCTTGACAGAACTTCTAGACATTGTAAATATTACAATTTAATAATATGAATAACTTTGTCGTCTCAATTATTGATTTAATAATATATCATATTATCACGAGATGATCTTTGTGACAATAATCGAATCAATAATATGAGAGATATGATGCAACAATTACTATAGCAATAATTGAGTATAATTGGGTGACTTCTCACGTAAGCATCAATAACCAATACCGTGTGCTACTATGCAACCACGCGTATTCATTGTACTTATACTCTTTGGGTCGATTCAATAGTTTTAACGGGAACACTTTACGTAGTTATTTTTATAAAAAGATAATTACATGCGTTTTCTTACTACTAACAATACTTACATTGTGGGGTCCACTAATGATTGTGCCGTCGCATTTAATATTCCCTATTAAAACGAATATTCCCCGACCAATCGAGTATTATATAACCACTTGCTTACTTTGCAAAATTTATAAATATTACCCACAACTATAACATTATATTATATCCACACCATAATATTTAAAAATATAATTCTAGAGAAATTAATCTTTATTCATAAAAGTTGGGGTCTTACACGTAATGCCCGTACTGAGTTCTAAAAGCAGTCTTTGGAATGTCATCAGTTTTAATCTCTAACTGATGATATTCGGATTAAAGATCGATCTTTGAAAAGAATTTGGCGCCTTACAACTTGTCAAATAGGTCATCAATGCGAGGTAACGGATACCTATTTTTGATGGTGACATGATTCAACTCCTGATAATCAATACAAAGTCGCATGCTCCCATCTTTCTTCTTCACGAATAAAACAAGAGCACCCCAAGGAGACGTACTAGGACGAATGAAACTGATGTCTAGCAATTCATATAGTTGGGTTTTTAACTCCTGAAGTTCAATAGGAGTCATTCGATATGGGGCTTTGGAAATGGGTTTTGTACCGGGTTCAAGGTCGATACAAAATTTGATTTCACACTCTGGGGTAGGCCAGGAAGTTCTTCATGGAATACGTCAGGAAATTTATTAACAATGGGAATATCATTCAAATCAGACGTATTTTTGTTTAAATCTGTGACATGAGCTAAGAAAGCTTGACATTCATTTTTCAATAAACGAATAGCTTTATGGCTTGATATGACAGTGATTAACTTTAGTGGTTTGGTTGCTTGAATTCGTATAATAGGTTGGTTAGGAATATGAAAGCTAACAACCTTACGGAAATAATCAATTTTTATATGATGAGTGGTTAACCAATCAATCCCTAAAATCATATCAAATGCAAGTATTTTCAAAGAAATAAGATCGACAGATAACATGCGGTTGCCGATTTGAATCAAACAAGATTTATAAACAGTGGATGTAATGAAGGTTTCTCCCAACGGAGTTTCAACAGATAAGTCAAAGTCTAATTTCTCTGGAGTTGAATTTAAACGTGGAATGCAAGTAGGAGAAATAAAAGAATGGGTAGAACCGGTATCAAATAAGGTATAGACTTCACCAAAGTTTATAATTAGCTTACCCGTGATAACCTCGTTCGGATTCCTCGCTTTTTGGGAGGTCACAAAAAATGCTACTACCGGCTTTGACTTCTTTGGGATGGCTTTTGGTGCCTCCATCCCAGCTGGACTTAGCTTTACTGCATGACAAAATCGAGCTAGGCGACCTTCTCTTCCATAATTGTAACATATTTTGGATTGATGCATATAGTTTGGACTGATGTGTCCCTCCACTCCGCATTTGTAGCATACGTTCAGTGATCGTTCTCTTTCTTTAACAACGGGTGTTGGTGTTGATGTCTTTCCATCATTATTGAATCTCCTCTTCTTGAAATTTCCACTCTTATTGTCTTGGCCATGATTACCACCGAAGTGGTTACCACTTCTGGCATGTTGACTTCCTCCATGTTTGTTGTCACCGCTTCGATGATCGCTTCCCTTTGGTAGTATCGCTATTTACCGCTATCTCTTGGTTGAGTTGACTCATTATCACGTTCCAATAACTGAGCCCTATTTAAAACATTTGAATAAAAACATAGTTTATGAGAAATGAGGTAATTGTTGGTCGAAAAACCAATCACTAAACACGCGTAAGTATACGCGGTCTAACAAGTAATAAAGTGATAAGGAAAGTGTCGAACCCACGAGGAACTATCACTAATATTTACCAAGTACAGACTTTGTATCGCTAAAGTCTTATTCGAACAACAATAAATGGAAGTGTGGTTAATCTAAGTATAACTAATTATCAAAGCATGTAACTGGATAACGAATGGTAATCGAAGGAATTACAAGCTAAGGTTACAACTTCACCCCACACAGGCATTCTATCGAACACCTGGCGTTCTATGCTTCATCAAACTTCCTAACCTTCTCTCTTTGGTCTTAATGGTCACGACAATTTGTCGACTGAGAACACACAGGTGCTCATACACCTCTGTTAAGGTATGCACAAACATATCCTTTCAAGATCCACCCGATAGGGAATAGAACAGAAAAGAACGTCCAAGCTAGATACAATCCTACATATGTCTATGCGAGTTAATCATAACAAAGATTTAAGCAAAAGTTCTCAAGGTCGCACATGGTGCACAGATATATGTCTATTCTACGCACAACTTATGCAGTCGAAACCCATAATCACATGTCAATATATTTAGGTGTAAATCTACAATCCTTCTTTCAATATCATGTAAATTACCAAAATCATCACTAATGTCTTAGCGAGAATCATTAAGCATGAATATATTAAACCAAACCATATGGTGTCAACCAAAGAGATAAGACAGTCAATTTATATAACAAAGGGTTCCTTTATAACCTTAGAGCAAATACTCAGTTCATAGCTATTGAACAAAATATAAGTAGTAATAAAGACAACATTAATGGATTACAAAATCAGAGGAAATAAATGGATACGAGGAAACTCTGTCAAAGCCCTTCAGTCACAAAGCATTCTGCTAAAATCAAGCTTTCCAATTCGTGTAGCTTGCTGCTCTTATTGCTCAAAGGAAATCCCAGACTTCTCCCTAATCTACCTAATCTATATTTACAGACATTTATCTAAGACTAGAGAGAGAAATTAAAAGAGGAAAAACTATACTATTCTCTGATATGAGATATCAAATATGTTAGATGCAGAGGCTTACTTGATATTTATATCCCTTTCCTTCTTTAGCTAGGTCAAACACAAGCCCTCTCTGCCTGGGCACCAGAGCTCACGCTGCGGCGCGGGTAATAACTCTAAGGGTGGCGATGCGGCTCCACATTAGTTTGGAAAACACGGAGCTCATGCGGCAGCGCGAGTCTAAGAGATATCAGTGGCGCTGCAGCACCAAGGTGACGTCAGGCTGGACAGGGGGGTGGCGTTGCGACACGAACACAAAACTTGGCTTTGGCGCCGCGGCGCGGGTACATGTAAAATGACCATTTTATCCCTAAAAGCGTGGAAAAGACCTAATAAGCCCTGCATTGCATCAGTTAAGCGCAATAACACTATAATCATATAAAACTATATAAAATCTATGAATTCAGGCAATTATTTAAGTCATAAAGTATACGATTCGTGGGTATAAATCCAACTCATCAAATACCCCCAAACATAAGTCTTTGCTTGTCCTCGAGCAAACGGTCTAACACAAAAATAACAGTAGTAAATTAACACGCGAAAGGAATATAAAACTATATACTAGCATCGTGGCTACAAATCTCAATCATAGCTAGTCCCAGAGAACAAGGAAAACACAGACATGAGTAAGGGTGTTTCTATTTCAAGCATAAAACTGTATTCGATCCATTCTATGTGTGTGTGTGGAGACCAACCATCCTAACTAATCATAGCTCAAATAAGTTCGCACAGTCGATTTTTAATTCTAATATGCACACTCCATAACTTAAACATTCAACAAGCATTAAGAATAAGACACAAGTGCAGAAAAGGATCAAAAGACTCTAGTATGAAGACAGTAAAATCTGACTCGGACAATCCTTAATTACCTCTTAGGCTAATCAGAACTACCCATTAATGAGCTTTTGATCAGTGACTCCCAAGCCAGACGACTTTAGGACACTAGGTGTAGAACACCCCTAAGAATATAGTAACTCGAGCATCAAAGGCCACGTAATTAACATAAGCCAAATTAGAATTTACGAAAACCGAATATTATTAGGCGAGTGCATTTTATGCTCCATCTCAATATCGGTCATGCGTTTATAGATGAGTGCATTTTACGCTCCATCTCGACCCACCGCAAGACTTTCGATACTCAATCTTCATTTCTTTTTATTCTAATTAAAAAAAAATTATTTATTTATATTATTTATTTTATTTTTTATTTTTTATATTTCAACATGCCAGAATCCAAGATCCAAAACTATATAAACATCTAAGTATTTTATTACCTTGTAAAAATGAAATTTTATAAGAGTGAACAACTCTCAAAGCAATAAACATGCGAACTAAATTCAAAAAATAACTAGTTAACACAGTTGGTCGGTGCTTGCTAGAAGGACGGATCAATAACAGTCTCAACTTATCAACTAACAAACCCCTAGATCATACATGTTTGACACAACTCTAAGAGAGAAAAAATCATTTGGCGCTTGTCATAGCCACAATAAAAAATTAATAATGTATAACACCCTTGCTATTAAGCAGCTCAAAATAAGGTAAAAAGACTATTAATATGGCACAAGCATATAAATCTGTATAAGCCCCAAAAAGATGGCTATAAACCACAAGCATGCTAATTATAATCAAAGAATTAATAATTAATAACCAAAAAAAGTTTATGGCATCCTTAATGATAAAAATTCAAAACATAATCACGTAGTTCAAAACGACTGCACCACAATACTGCAAATAAACAAAAGAAAAGTACTAAATATGCAACCTAACATAGCATTAGATAGAAATAACAAGATAATAGGTCCTAACACCCCCAAACTTAAGGTGAATGCCCTCATTACTAAACATATAACAATCTATACAAGAGGGCTTCTCTGAAGATCGCTCACTCGACATCAGCATCGTCCTCATCAGCTTCGGCGGGCTGTGATGGTGAAGGGTATGGTGGGAAGACAGGAGGCTCTGGGAACTGGTATGGCATGAACTCAGCGTTCTCACCACAATAGTCGGTGTATATGCTCTGCATGGTGTTCACCAGCTCAACCTGGTACTGCATAACAAAGTCCTGCCTCTGCGCCACTGCAGCAATGTGCCTCTGCTGCCTCAGAGCCTCGGTGTCGTGCTTTTGATGCAGCAAGGTGAGGGATGCCATAATGTCTGCTAGTAGTCCTTGTGCAGCTAGGCCTGCGTCTGGAGGTTGCGAGGGCTCGGCCTCTGCTGTGGGAGGTGGCACGGTAGGTGGCCCGTATCCTTCGCCTCTAACATGAGACTCTACCTCGTCCCATACATAGTAGCGTGCGATAGTCTGATGATCAATGACTGACATGGGTGGCAAGGCTATCTCCTCTGGGCCCCACTGAATACCTACTTGCTTGAACAAGCGGGTGATCAATGATAGATGTGGAAGTCCTGCAACGACGTTACTCTTCATCGCCTTCAAAATTGACTCGTGAATCAGAACTCCAATATCCACATGCAGACCCGTGACAATGACGAATAACAGAATTTCCCTATCTTTAGTCACGTCGCTCAAGTGATGGGTCGGGATCATGTTGGCACAAATAAATTTGAACCATGCCTTCCCATAACGACTGAGTGCTGAAGCCAGGAAACTAGTCTTTTCACCCATGTAGTCATTCGTCTTCCATGTAGTCCCGGGCTTGCAGAGTTGCCTAATGATATCCTCGAGGTCATAGCTGCGGAGTCCCGGCTCCATATAATCCTTGCCCTGATAGTTGGGTGCCGCGAATAGTGCATTGATGGCTTGGCTTCCAAAATCAACTGACTTCCCCCTAACTTAGACATCAGTAGGACCTTCGGGACTAGAATTTGCATAGAATTCTCTGACCACAGATACAATGGCTGATTCGGGTGATCTTGTGAAGTGGATCCACTGGCGTTCCGAAATTACGGCCACCAACTCGCTATCCTTTTTGTCCGTCCTCAAACCCTGCTCAGGAATCAAATTTCATGTGACAAAAGAGCTTTTGTATCATTTCCATGCCACCTCATTCACGAATTTGGTGTCGTCCCATGGTGGTGGTGTTGCGGACGATGATCCTCCCATACTAAGGTGTTGCCTCTTTTGTGCTATGTCAGAAATCTTAGTTGGTTTGGTTCAAAAAAATAGTCTCTAAGCAATGCCACACTCTATAGAAATGACCCTTGAAGCAATGCACAACAAATCCCCAATGAAATCTATGTGATTCTAAGCCAAAACAGTCCAACTTTTCTCTTAGGCAAATTATCGAACACCTTGTGTGCGCTCTGAAAATCCAACTAGACAAACCTCGCTTGACAGTGCTTTAACCAGATTTCCTTCAGTGGAAATCACTCAAACAAACAGGAAGAAGAACACAACAATTTGATCACAGTCTATTTCAAATTGAACGAAATCTCAAAAGTACCTTGAGTGGGAAAACCCTAGGTGAGAAATCGAGTGGGCTATGACTTTGACAAGCAAATTATTGGAGGCTTTCGGCTGTAAAGGTAGTTTGAGATGGGGTACGCAATCACTGTTTGGGCTATAGGGTGGGTTGGCATTCGACTATCGAGAAGGGCTGATAAGGAGGCGTTATGTGCACAAGAGGGGAATCAAATGACTGCTGAGACCAGGTTATGCCTAATCAAGGTAACTAAAATTCGCCTGTGGCACCACGGCGTGAGAAATTCTTCTTTGATTGGTGATACGATGTGAGTTATCAGTAAGAGGGGCTCACTGGTGGCACCGCGGTGCGGCCTTGCCTTTGTTCCTTGGCGCTGCGGCGTGAAAGAGGAATTCTAGATTTTGAACAAGGAGTTGCGACGCGAGTTGTGGTCTATAAGTTAGCGCCTGTGTTGTATTTGAGTTTTTCCTGCACAAAAGCCATATATTAGATAACATACCTTAAACATATATCATACAAGCTAGATACCCCTTATTTCTACTAAGATTTACACTAGAATAAATAAACATTCGGCTTGCATCCTATAATTGCAAAATCATGCACATCAGATATGACAATGCATTATAATTAAACTGGCAGCAATGTTAACAAAGTAAAGAGAGAAGATGTAATATTAACTAGACATAAGTAAAGGGAAATAGGGAACATTGATACTGAGATGGGGATGCCTCCCCACCAAGCGCTTGTTTTAAAGTCGTCGGCTTGACTATACTGAGGCCTCTCAATCCAGCTCATAAGCGAAAATGACCACTTTATGCCACCTATTTGTTAATTCCTTTAATTTTTTGGTCGACAGGGATGATTGGCCATTCTCGTTTTCTTCACCCATTAGCACGAAGAATCTTTCACCACTGGAATTATCCACTAATTCACCTTTTTCATCAAGTAGAAAGCATTCCTTGTGCACTAGCTTGCCCTCTAGGGTTTCCACAGTCGTGAGCATGGTTTCTGGTTGTTGATCAATCTTGACTATACAACCAATGTTGATCATTTTGTCTCCAACTTCAGACTCCACTAGTTGGATAGTTTGCACCATGACGTCTCCCTCAACCACTGTGCGAGATTCATCGCCTTCTCCTTCCGTATCCACCTTGCATTGCTCTACTCTTTCATTGTCGAGATCAATTATGACCGGTAGATTGCCTTGCGGCGGATTTGTGAAAGCATTGACGAGTTGCCCCAATTGATTTTCAAGGCTTTGCAATGCGGCTTCTTGGCTTGCCATCTGAACCTCATTTCTCTCAATAAAGTTGGTGAGAAGCTCTCCGAGCCTGTTCTCTTCTTCTCGTGTTGAGTACTCTAACAAGCTCTCATTGGGTTGAGACGTTACCTCATATTGCGGCGGAGACTGATATTCAACTTAATAGGCATAGGAGTAATTCGGATCATGATATTTCTCTTGACTGTAGTCCCAAGAGTTTGGATAACCCTAACAGTTTGGATGATAAGAGATCGGTTCAATGTCAGCTTGTTCCTGACAGTAGGCATTCTGAGTGGATTGACACTCAAGATTGTCAAAAAACCTCAAGACGTTTGCAATTTGAAATTGCAATTGCTTGAGTCCTTCTTCCGAGCTTGGTTGTGTCTTCCTCTCATAAGGCCATTGATAACAATGATAGTCCATAACCTGTAAACTAAAAAACAAAAAGGAAGATCAAATATATATATATATATATATATATATATATATATATATATATATATCGTTCAATCAAGACTATATTGATTTAAATCAATATTGGACAATATTAGAATAATATTTCCCTGGCAACGGTGCCAAAAACTTGTTGGTCGATTTCGCTATTGCTAAATCGCGCGCAAGCATACGCGGTCCACAAGTAATATATGATAAGTTGAGTGTCGAACCCATGAGGACAAAGTCCTAAAAGATAAACAAATACTAAGGTAAAGTCTTTACTACCTTATCTAAACAAGTGAAATAAGATGGTTGGTTAAGCTATGTGATTAAAACTGTAAGAATAAGAGAAGTAGTTGTGCTAGGAAGTCAAGATAGGATTACAATTCCCCTAATGTGTCACCTAATCTCCTAACTCTCCACATTACAAATGAATCAAGGAATGGTCAACCGAGAACAGTAAATACGCATAAGCTTCTGTCGAAGGTCAAATGCACATCCCTAGCCAGATAAATCACAATATGTCTATTGGTGAAATTAACTAGGCCAAGGTCATTAAGCTAAGTCTCAAGGCTACACAAGGCAAATAGAGATATGTCTATCCTATTATCAGTTTATGCACACATTCCATTGGGATGGTCATAACAGGTGTTGTTGTATTTAAAGGCTAGAAAATAACATCCATTTTTTAATCTCCGTTAATATCAATACTCATTAAGTAAGAAATACAACAACCCATTCACAAATGATTCATTATATAAAATAAGAGAGAAAGTTAATTAAGCTAAATATAAGGTTACATTGCAATCCTAAATATGGAGTTAGTTCATATCCATGGTACTAAAACACATTTTTAATACATTCCACATTCTCAGTAATACACAAATAAATGGGAGATTTGGAATAAGAAAACTCTTCTTTGGAAGTGTTTTGTCTCCAAATCTTCTCTTCTCTGTGTAGCTCCTAAGCTCTCGTCGGAAGCAATAACTCTTCCTCCTTGAAGCACAGCTTCTTTCTCTTCTAAGAAATTAATATTGTAATAACTATTTCTAGCCTAAGCTATATATCTGTCTTAAAATCTATCGCAGGCGGCTGCTAAGGATTAAGTATTTCATCCTTCCACTCTTTAGGTCATTTAAAGCCTTTTACTGTCTGGACACCGGAGCTCGCACTACGGCACGAGCATTGAAGTAGCAAGTGGTATTTATGTGGCACCACGTAGGGTAAAAAGAGGAGGAGGTCGTCTGCATGCGACTCCATGAAGAGGCCTCGGACTGCTTGATGAGGATGACATCAGCCCAAGAAAGGGCATGGCACTGCGGTGCGGGATCTTAGTTAATCCTTGGCGTTGCGACAGACAGATTTCGGTATGTTCTAAACTTGCTACGACAACTTTGCTGGTGGCGGACTCTTAGTGTATCTCTAATACTGCTATACTAATCTGACAAAAATGCCCATTATGCCCCTGGAAGCTAGAAAAGATCTGTAAAGCCTTGCATCATAGAAATTAGACAAAATAACAACAAAATATAATTAAAAGCTAATTAAATCACCGAAAATAGGCAACATCATAAGCCACAAAGGATCTGATTCGCAGGTATAAATCCCACTCATCAAATACCCCCAAACTTAAGCTTTTGTTTGTCCTCAAGTAAACTATCAAACAACCATACCCCATTACTACAAGATACGAATGAAAACTAATCCTATAGACTAATACCATGGCCTCTAAGCACAATCATAAACACCCTCTGAGAATAGGACAAACACGCATACGAACGAGGGCTTAATGTCTATTAATAAACATGAGACTGTAATCGATCCATTCTCTGTGTGTGCAGACCAAACATCTTAACTAGCCATAACCCAAATTAAGATCACACAAATCATTGTGATAACCAATAAAACTTACTATGCAACCCACATAATTAACAAGCATTAAGAACAAGACGCAAAAATAAGAAAGGATCAAAAGGTTCTAGTATTATGAAGTAAATTCTGACTCAGACAGTACTTGATTACTTTTAGGCTAAACAGAGCACTCAATAGTGAGCTTTCGATCAATAACTCTCAAGCTAGATGACTTTAGGGCCCTAGGTGTAGAACACCCCTATGAATCTAATAACTCAAGCAACAAAGGCCACATAATTAACATAAGTCCAAAATAGATTTTTCTAGTCGGCGTTTATGGGCGAGTGCGTTTCCACGCTCCATCTCAACCCACCGCAGGACATTTATTATAATATATTTTTTTTCAAATAGAACTATAGACCTGAAAGTGTAAAAGCCTCTAAGTCTTTTATTATCTTGAAATTAACAGAGTTTTAACAGCGTATAAATTCTCAACATAATAAATAGGCAACCTAAATCTGGACACATAACTAGAAAAGAAAATTGGTCAGTGCTCGCTAAAAGGATGGATCCAAAACAGTCTCGACTTATCTCATTAACACGCCCCTAGTTCACATAAATTTGACACTATTCTAAGAAAACGATATAATTACCTAGCGCATGTCATAGGCCATAATCAAAACTTAAGAGCTAAAATACCCTAACCCCAGCATATAAATAGTTACAGACCGAGGGTTAGAGTTAATCAAAATGTACTAGGAAAAAACTATAAAATATAAAGTACCCATGTCAAAATAGGGTAAAGCCATAACACATGGCATTGAGTATACCAATAATCAATGTAAACCCTAAAAACTATGTCTATCCACAAAATAATATCTGATTTAGTCAAGATATCCCCAAATATCACCTGGCAACTACACAATCCCAACATGATAATAATTATAAACATAAGATATACATCCAAAAACATGCATTCATATATAAATTAAAATACTACTATGAAAAACATGCATCCAAAATAAACCAATCACCACATAAAACCATTAACCACAATAATAATAAACATAGATAAAACATAGTTAAATAAGTAGTCTGGGGCTATCCAGCCCAAATGATTCTCTCATACCCTCACACAATAACATAAATAAACTTACACATCGTAGCAGTTCAAATAAAATAATACTAAATTAACAGAATTCATATATAATTAAAATAAAAGGAATTCTCCCCCCAAACTTACAATTTGGCCAGTGTCCTCAATGGCCTCTGAACTTCATCATCAAGCATCCGGAGCATCGCCACCTTCATCACCGACCACCTCAAGATCATCTTCATCACCATCATCCTCCACATTCACCGCCTCATCTTCGTGCGCCTCCTCAGCAGGCAGAAATTTTGGTGGATAAGGTGCAAAAATTGGAGGCGCTGAAAATGGAAAGGGCATGAAATCAACATCATCCCCTCCCTGAGTAGTATGAATGTTGGAGAGTGTATTTGTGAACTCTGCATGGTAATGATGGAATTGGTTCTACCATTGGGCGATAGTGTCTACTTTGTAGTGCAGAAAGCTCAGGCTGTTCAAAATTTCTGCGAGGGCTCCAGAATGAACAGTATCTGATGAAAGGGACTGAGGCATGTGCGTGGAGGTACCCGCTTCAGTAGAAGGCGTCGGATCATTGGATGGCAGCGGTTGAGGCGCTGGCAAAAAGCCCTCTCCTCGGGGATGCGACGGTGCTCCTTCCCAGACTTCATAGTAGCCTATAAGATGATGATCAATAACAGACGTGGGTGGCAGGGTGACATCTTCCTTCTCCCACTGAACACCCGCCCTTTTGCATAGACGGGTAATTAGAGACGAGTGTAGGAGGCCTGCCATAACATTGCTCCTTATGGCCTTCCTAATGGACTCGTTAATATAAGTACCCCTACATCAACTTTTAAACCCCGCAATAATGGCATAGAGCAAAATTGTCCTCTCCCGGGTTACATCGCTCAAGTGACGTGTAGGCATGATATTAGCATAGATAAACGAGTACCAATCCTTACTATAATAAATTAAGGCCTATTGGGGGAACGACGTCTTTTCACCATGCAACTCATTAGTTTTCCATATAGTCCCAGGCTTGCAGAGTTTACTAATGATGTCGTTTGTGTTATAACTCTGAAGCCCAACCTCCCGATAATCATTACCATCATAGTTGGGAGTCCTATAAACTACATTGACAGCCCGGCTATCGAATAGGATTAACTTTCCCTGCACTGGCACCGCCAGAGGGCCATCAGCAATGGCATTAGCGTAGAATTCTTTCACCACCGCGACAACTGCTGATTTAGGCAGCTTGGTGAAATGAACCCATTTTATGTTGACAATCATGGCCATCATCTGACCATCTAATTTGTCATCAGTCCTAAGCCTTCCCTTAGGCACCAAACTACGCACTAGGAAATTTTGAGTATAGCGCTTATAGGCCTCTTCCGTTGGAAATTTGACAGCATCTCAAGCTGAAACAGGAGTTCGGGAAGAGGATGGAGGAGGGGGACCAATACTGGTTCTTAGACTATTAGAACCCATGATTAGTTTGCAAGAATAATCTAAAGGCACCAACTTTATGCTCTGTAAGCAATTTTCTACACCCAACAGACACAAAGAAGGAACAGATACAAAATCCTTACCTCGCTCTGCTTATATGGACATAGGCGTCAGAGAGGAGAGAGGAAACAACGGTCGGAACAATAACTACACGACGGTTGGCCTTTGAACGGTAGGAAACTGACGGACGCGATGGTTGGGTAGCCTAACGGCTCTTGGCGGCTCTTGGAAGAAGAGGGGACGGGGGAGAAAAACTATTGAAAGGAAAAGAAAAACTGCTGCAAAATGACTAAACAAACGCGTCTTTAAAAACAAAATTTCGAGACTTATGGCTATGCAGATGCGTGTGCAGTACGTAAGCGCGGGCATGGGTTTGATTTGGCGCTTCTGGTCGCGAGAAGCTCGTGACTATGGCCTGATTTCGTAATGTAATGCCCATTGGTGGCGCCGACAAGCATGAAAGTTAGAGCATAGGGTGGTATTGCTGTTGAGTTTCAGATGGTACCAATGCACCCCATTGGCTGGCTCGAATAATAGAGCATTGGGCGTACAAAGAGTTCAGCTATGGTACCAAGTATGTAAAGGGGTGCAAGTTTGTAGTGTGCTCTCCTTAGCTGTGGCACTGTAGCGCGAACTTCTATATGGAATTCGACACTGCGATGCGAGTTTCCAGTGGGTAGCCTCTTTGTCAGGCGCTGCAGCGTGAATAATGAGGCCTCAACGCGACTACGATGCTGCGGCGCGAATACCAATATGAACTGTTACACCACGGCGCGGCATCTAAATTTCATATACTAAGTTGAATAAACTTGAACAAGCCAAAACTTTATATCAGGCAACAACACAACTAAAGAAGACTGCAAACACTGTAAATAGCATCTAACTACTAAAGACCGTAAAACACATGCTGTTGAACATACTAACATGCACTTGATACTGAACTAAGCACTATACAGAACTAGTGAACTACTAAGAAATACAAAGAGTAACTAAACCAAAATAAGACTGAAGTGAATAAACATAAAAGCAATTTGTTTGATAGTGATATGGGGATGCCTCCAATCAAGCGCTTGATTTTGAGTCGTCAGCTTGACTTTTATCCCGCCTTACACCGGGTCTCCCGAGGTGATGGAGGTATTTTGCCGGTCTACCTCGCCGCCCCAGTAATGCTTCAAATGCTGACCATTAACCTTGAAGGTTTTGTCTAAATGAGGGTCCTCAACCTCTATTTCCCCATACAGATACACCTTAGCAACCATGAATGGCCTTGACAATCGAGACTTCAATTTCATGGGGAATAATTTCATACGGGAGTTGAAAAGAAGCACCTTTTGACCCAGCTCAAAATTTCTTTCGAGGATTTTCTTATCGTGCCACCTCTTTTTCTTCTCCTTGTATAACTTAGCGTTTTCATATGATTGTAGATGAAACTCGTCTGATTCATTAAGTTGCAAAAGTCTTTTCTCACCGGCTGCTTCTAAATCAAAGTTTAGCTTCTGGATAGCCCAATAAGCATTGTGCTCCAACTCCACTGGAAGATGATAAGCCTTACCATAGACAAGCCTATACAGAGACATTATGATAGGCGTTTTGTAAGCTGTGCGGTAAGCCCACAAGGCATCGTCAAGCTTCTTTGACTAGTCCTTGCGATTGGGGTTAACAATATTCTCCAAGATTCGTTTTACCTCTCGATTGGAAATTTCAGCTTGGCCACTAGTCTGTGGATGATAAACAGTGGCTATCTTATGGGTCACCCCATACTTAGCTAGAAGGACTTCGAAGTATTTGTTACAAAAATGCTACCCTTCATCACTGATAATAGCCCGAGGCGTACCAAAACGAGTGAAAATGTTTCTCTTAAGGAAACTAAGCACTATCTTCGCATCATTAGTCGGCAAGGCAACTGCTTCAACCCACTTGGAGACATAATCAACTGCCACAAGAATATAGAAATTGTTGTAGGAGGACAGGAATGGACCCATGAAGTCAATACCCAAGACATCAAATAATTTAACTTCGAGGATATTCTACAAGGGCAATTCATGCCTTCTCGAGATGGTTCCCACCCTTTGGCATCTATCGTAGTGTAATACATATATGTGTGTATCTTTGAATAGGGTGGGCCAGTAAAATCAAGACTGAAGCACTTTAGTTGCAGTTCTTTAACCCCCAAAATGACCTCCAAAATTTGAGGAATGGCAGTGATTGAGCACACCTTCAATTTCTTCATCTGGCAAGCATCTCCACAAAATTTGATCAGAACACTACTTGAATAAGAAGGGCTCATCCCATAAATATTGTTTGGCATCTTTTAGGAATTTCTTCCTCTATTGATAGCTCAGGTTTAGAGGGAGCACTTGGCAAGCGACAAAATTGGCAAAGTCTGCTTACCACGGGGCTTTACTTTGGACAACAAAAAGTTATTCATCCGGAAAGAAATCATTGATGGCTTTTTCAGCATCTCCCAAATACGGGGTGTTTTCCAACCTTGATAAGTAATTCGCTACCTGATTTTATGTCCCTTTCTTATCTCGGATCTCCAAATTGAACTTCTGGAGAAGCAGAACCCACCTTATCAATCTCGGCTTTACATCTTTCTTTTCAATTAGGTGATTGCCGAGTGATCAGTGTAGACAATCACCTTCATTCCAATGAGGTAGGAACGGAACTTATCAAACGCATAGACTACTGCTAGCAGTTCCTTCTTAGTGGTAGTATAATTTAGCTGAGCATCAGTTAAAGTTTTGTTGGCATAGTATATTGTGTGGAATACATTATCCTTTCTTTGGCCTAGCACCGCCCCAATAGTAAAATCGCTTGCGTCGCACATTAGCTCAAAAGGGAACGTCCAGTTAGGGGCTACCATAATAGGAGCCGAAATAATTTTTTCCTTTAATTAATCAAAAGCACTTAGACAGGCTTTATCAAATTAAAAAGGCATGCTCTTTTCCAGAAGTGTACACAGCGATTTGGTTATCCGTGATAAGTCCTGGATAAACCTCATGTAAATCCCAGCGTGCCCAATGAAGCTCCTTACCCGTTTTACTGATGTCGGCGGTGGAATGTTATTAATGACATCAATTTTTGCCTTGTCAACCTCAATGCCGCCAATAGAAACCCGGTGGCCCAGAATAATGCCCTCCTAAACCATGAAGTGACACTTCTCCAAATTCAATACAAGGTTAGTTTCAACACATCTATGGAGCGGTAGTCAAATTTCTTAGGTAGTTATCAAATGAGCTCCCGAATACCAAAAAGTCATCCATGAAGACCTCCAGGGTCTTTTCAACCATATCAGAGAAAATCAACATCATGCAATGCTGAAATGTTGCAGGAGCATTACACAGCCTGAAAGACATTTTTTGAAAGGCAAACGTCCCATAGGGGCATGTGAATGTAGTTTTCTCCTGATCTTCAGGAGCAATTGAAATATGATTATATCCAGAGTAACCATCCAGCAGACAATAAAATTCATGCCCAACAAGTCTATCGAGCATCTGTTCAATAAATGGAAGAGGAAAGTGATCCTTACAGGTGGATTTGTTTAATTTCCTGTAATCCATACACACCCTCCATCCAGTCACCATTCTGGTTGGAATCAGCTCGTTGTTTTCGCTGGCACTACAGTCATTCTGCCCTTCTTTGGCACGCACTGGATAGGACAAACCCAAGGACTATCAGAGATGGGGTAGATGATGCCTGCATCCAGCAATTTTATAATCTCCTTCCGAACCACCTCTTTCATGATGGGGTTCAACTGTCGCTGATGTTCAATGGACGGCTTAGACCTTTCTTCCAGTAAGATTTTGTGCATGCATAGTGTTGGACTAATCCCTTTAATATCAGAAATTGACCACCCCAGGGCCGTTTTATATTGCTTGAGCACTAGCAGCAACTTTTCTTCCTGGCACTCCATTAAAAAAGCAGAAATTATCACAGGTAAAGTGGTTGAGTCCCCTTAGTAAGCATACCTTAGGTGATTGGGCAAAGGCTTTAATTCTAGGACAGGAGGTTCTATGATAGACGGCTGAGCCTTGGAAGTTGACGTTTCATCATCATTTAGAGACTCAAACTATCTTTGGAACTGTTTGGATCTTTGGGGTGCATCTAGCCACTTGGAAAATTCGACATGTGTGGGCTCTTCCATAGTACTGGCCCCTATCAATGTGGCTTCTAAAGGGTCTATAATGCAGGTTTTTGAGAACACTTCCCTAACTATATTATCAATCACATTAATCTAGAAACAGTCCTCAGGAGTATTCAGATATTTCATCAATCTGAAGACATTGAAAGTTACTTCTTGATCCTCTACCCTCATTGTCAACTCCTCTTTCTTTACATCAATTAGGGTCCTCCCTGTCGCCAAGAATGGCCTTCCCAATATTATAGGAACCTCCCTGTCTTCTTCAAAATCTACGACAATAAAGTCAGCTGGGAAGATGAACTTGTCAACCTTGACAAGCACATCCTCTACTATCCCCTTCGGGTACGTAAGAGATCTATTAGCCAATTGTAAAGTGACACTTGTAGGTTTGGCTTCATTTAGCCCCAGATTCTTATATATAGACAGAGGCATCAAGTTGATGCTAGCCCCTAGATTACACGAAGCCTTGCCAATGAATTGGTCCCCAATAGCGGAAGTAATTATGAAGCTTCCTGGATCTTTTAGCTTAGGGAGAAGCTTGTTTTGTAGAATGGCACTGCACTCCTCAGTCAGTGCCACTATTTTATAATCCCCCATTTTCTGCTTCTTAGATAATGTCTTTCATAATCTTGATATAACTTGGCATTTTCTCCAATGCCTCCGCAAATGGGATGTTTATTAAAAGCCTCTTGAACACCTCTAGGAATTTAGAAAACTGCACATCCAGCTTTTATTTCTGCAGGCGTTGGGGGAAAGGCATCTGAGGGAGAGGAGGATTAACTTTATTCATTGGAAGGGTTGGTGTTGTAGGGCTAACTTGAGTACTTTCCTCACCCCCCAGATTCATCATTATTCTTCTCCATTATAGATTCCTTTTCAGTAACTTCTTCTTCCACTGGAGAACTCCCTCCACCTTGTTCATTAGTAGTTCTCCCACTTCTGAGTGTCACTGTTTTGCATTGTTCTTTGCCTTCCCATTTCGGGTTGACATCAGTGTCACTAGGCAATGTGCCTTGTAGACGACTGTTTAAAGCAGTGGCCAATTTTCCCATTTGGACTTCAAGATTTCAAATGGATGCTTCTTGATTGTTACTCCTTGTTTCATTCTGAGCAATATACCGCGACAGGAGATCTTCCAAACTAGGCTTTCTCTCCTGTTGAGGCGGTGGATGCTGGAACTGATTTTGAGAGCTCTGTGGTTGTGGATTGTACTGATTTTGAGAGCTTCGTACTGCGACACGGTCATACTATTCTATTCCAGCTTGATGAACTCTACCTCCTTCATGTGACAAATACTTTCGGGAAAGTACTTGTTGTTGAACAATTATTGGAACTTCTCCCAAGACATCTTGAGAGCAGCATGTTGAGTGCATTTTATAGATTCCCACCAAAAATCTGCCTCTCCTTGCAACATGAAGGTGGAAAATGGAACCTATTGCTCCTCGGAGCATCCAAAGACATCAAATATCTCGGTGATCTGCTTTATCCACGTCTCTGCCTTAAGTGGTTTTAGCTTTCCCAAAAACTCTGGTGGTCCCAGCCCCTTGAACTACTTAGTGGTGATCGTCCAAGAGTTGCCAGTGTTTCCACCTACATTTTGAACCAGAGTCTCTCTTGCCTAATGTTGCACGAATTGCAGAAAGCTCCTAAACATTTTGTCATTCATCAGTTGGTCGGTGTTGTTGTTCACCTAAGGATTATTGCCTTCTTCATGCACATTATCCTGGGTATTGATCGGTGGTGACTCAACGGTCTCATGTGCTTCATTGCTTAACTCGACATTTTCAGATGCCATTTTCAAACACTGCCACAAAACAAGGGTTAATTGACATATCACATATTATCCCTATATTCTGACCGACCAATTAAATAACAAATAAACTTAGGTAGGTCATACTAGCGAAGGATTTCCCCATCTCTCCCCCCTAGTTCTAGTCTCACATCTTAGCCAGGGATAATATCCCTAAGCTTTGATACCAACTGTGACGCCCCCAAAATAGGTATACATCACCCATCTTGAGTCGCCAAATACATGGTACTGAATACAAATACAAACGTAATTATACAACATTAGCTGAGAGTTTTTACACGAATAGTCTCATAATCAATATCCAAACTCAAATTCAATCCTCATTACATTTATTATCAAACTAAATAGTGAGGACTACTAAAACAATCATCTCGGACCGTCACTACATTCTCCAACTAGTCTCGGCTACGTTCTCATTTCCTAAAGAGAATAATGAAAGCAAAAGGGTGAGCTCAAATAGCCCAATAAGAAATATTATGACTAAGATAATGCAGAATAAATTATCGTTATCCTTCAACAGTGTTAAACTGATAAAATATAATAAACATCAAGTTTAACTGCAGTGAAACAAGCAATTCATTAGAAGAGTCAAGTAGAGCATGATATCTACTATCTTCTATGATTTAAAAAGTTTATCAACAATTTTATCACTGAGACTCAGCTTAATAAATAATCTACATCACTGAATTATCCATGCACTACGGGCCAAGGATATTCATTAGTATCACAACCACGAATTATCCATACACTACGGGGCCAAGGATATTCGTGTTTTCACCAATGGTTATGATCATGCCAACAACTGTCCATCAATGCACTACGGGCCAATGAGGACTTTTACCACATCATTTGTAACATTACGGTCATGATTATACCGAATAATCCCTGGTCATAATCATACCAATCAACAATCCATCTATACACTACGGGCCAAAGATGACTTTCATAACAATATAAGCAATAGGATGATGACAATGATATAAGAATTCAATTAAATGAAAGCAAAGGATAAATTTTAAAGATTTATAATTTAATTTATCCAAAATTCAAAAACGTCCAAATTGTCAACATGATACTATTTTATGGAGTAAAACTCAAGAATAATATTGTATCAAAAATGATTTGGACCGAAAAGAAATCAATTTTTGTCATGGATAGTACCTCAGGTGAATAGTACTCGAGTGAATAGTACCCCATGAATAGTACTTTGGGAATAGTATCCTGTGAATAGTACTCTGGTATGAAAAAGTTAAAACTTAACAAGAATGTTCAGAATAATATTTTCTTGAAAAGATACTGGATGAAGAGCAAACTTCAAGGATATTCTACTAATTTCATGGAGTATAGAAGCCAAAACTTAACAAAATGAGTGTAGAATTCAGAATCTGAAATGAAATAATATTACTTACATACAATAGAGTATGGAAGAAAATACTATTTATAACGAATATTGAAACAAAAATAATACCCCTTACCTTAAAAAGAAGAGTATTCCAACTGGTATAGCGGGGATATTCTTGAAGAAAACTTTCACTGTTTTCTACGCTCAAAGCTTCTTAAAACTCTAAAGAAATACGCTCAAAATTATAGAAGAAGAATTCTCTGATTCTGGTGTGATTTTCAATTCTAAACTAAGAATCCTATTTATAGGAGAATGGAATGGGTATTGTTAAGGAAAATCTTCATGGACGAAACAATTGAAGATTCACGAATGAAGTATTTAAAATTTTCAGACATTTTATTTTTTTTAAATAATAATAAATATTCAACTTACCTATCCTGCAGGGAAATATATATATATATATATATATATATATATATATATATACACACACACACACACACACACACTTCACACACTAGCACACCTAAATTCACACACACACAAAAGTACTCCTCCCTTTTCCATTCCACCCATGATTTCAAAATTTCCCCCACCCCTGACTTTTTTCAATATATGGGCCCCACGACTAATTATATATATATATATATATATATATATACTAAAAGACCCCAACTTTTATGAATAAAGATTAATTTCTCTCGAATTATATTTTTTAAATATTATGGTGTGGATATAATATAATGTTATAGTTGTGGATAATATTTACAAATTTTTAAAAGTAAGCAAGTGGTTATATAATATTAGATTGGTGGGGGAATATTAAACGGGGAATACCAAGACATGATCACAATCATTAGTGGACCCCCTAGCGGAAGTATTATGTAGTAGTAAAAGCGAGCGGAATTATCTTTTTATAAAAATAACGGCGGAAGTGTTACCATTAAAAGCTGTTGAACTACCCGAGTAGTAAAAAATGCGATGTCTGGCATGGTTGCATAGTAGCACACGGTATTGGTTATTGATGCTTTACGTGAGAAGTCACTCGGTTATACTCAATTATTCTCGATAATTCTTTGCATCATATCTCTCATATTATTGATTTGATTATTGTCACAAAGATTATCATACGCATAATATGATATATTATTAAATCAATAATTGAGGCGACAAAGTTATTCATATTATTAAATTGCAATATTTATAATGTCTAGAAGTTACATCGAGGAGAGGTTTGGTCACTAATTGCGCGCGTGATAGGGAGAAATCCTTATTGGAAAGCCCCTCTTTTTCAGGAGCGACCTAGTTGTTAAATATTGTGAGTTATAATATTGATGATGAATAAGCTCGTGTTGATTAAAGATGAAATTGATAGTTCCATTGTGTTGAAATTATTAGTGTTAGTAGAAATTGATATTTATTTCGATAATAATTGATGTCTGGAGGTTATATTGTTCAATGAATATATTGGGGCACTTTTTTGTGTGAGTACTATTCGAGTTCTTATTCATGAGATTCTTATTCACGAGTTATATTATTCTATTTGGGTCCAAATCATTTTTGGGTACAATATTATTCCATGAGGAGAGATGTGCTATTTTTGAAACAGTTGGTTGAAGTTATAATGGTGAATGTTATAATAGTTGGTGAAGTTATAATATGAATCAATATGGACCCTGGTGGTGGAAAGTTATAATAGTGAATCAATATGGATCATTTGGTTTAAAGTTTTAATAGTAAATCAGTATGGACCGTTGCTTTAAGTTTTAATAGTAAATCAATATGGACCGTCCGTTTAAAAGTAAATCAATCTGGACCGTTCATGAATTAGTTACTATTCAGTCCATTCTCCTATAAATAGAAGCTCATTCCTTCATTATTTTTTATGAATTCACTGAAACTCTTGAGAGAGAAATTATAGAGAGAAAGAAGAAGAGAAGTCAGCTACCTCTCTATTCTAATATCCAGTTTCTTCTAAGGTAAGGGATATTATTTGTTGTACTCGTAAGGGGTATTATTTCTTTCTTATTCATGAAGAGAACTTCTGTTATTCCATTCTTTATTATTCTGTTGGAATAACTTTTGTTATGCAAATACCGCATACATGGTGAAATTCTTACATTATTCCATTCTTTATTATTATGTTGGAATAACCTATTTTATGCAATACCGCATACATGGTGAAATTCTTCATTATTCCATTCTTTATTATTATATTTGGAATAACTTTTTTCATTATTATTATGGTGAAATTCATTATTATTTCATTATGCGTATGCGTTCTTGGGACTGGTTCCATTCTTTATTATTATGTTGGAATAACTTTTATTTATCGCATGCAATACCATTCATTCATGGTGAAATTCTTCTATTATTCTGGTTCATTATTTATTATTCTATTGGAATATATCAAATATCGCATGCATGGTGATGCGTTTAGTAGGACTGGTTCCATTATTTATTATTACATTGGAATAACTTTTATGCTGGTTGTATTGGTCTATCACATGCGTGGTGATTCATTGTTGTTATTCCATTCTTTTATTATTTTATCGGAATATCACTGGTTCCATTATTTATTATTTTATCGAAATATTTGTGCGTTCGTCGGACTGGTTCATTATTTATTGGAATAACTTATTCCATTATTCATTCTTTATTATTACAGAATATATCACATGCATGCGTTTATGGGACTGGTTCCATTATTTATTATTACATTGGGAATAATTTATTATGCATGCGATCTATGCGATCTATCGCATGGTGAATCCTTTTGTTATTCCATTCTTTATTATTACATTGGAATAACTTTTATCTATGTGGATTACCACATGCATGGTGAATGATCCTTTGTATTCATTCCTTATTAAATTGTGGAAATGATGCATATCGTGGATTTCGCATGGCGGGTGAAAATCCATTTGCAGTTTCATATATTCTATTATATATTCAGTTGGTTAAAGTTTTGGCTTCTATACTCCATGAAATTAGTGGAATATCCTTGATATTTGCGCTTCATCCAGTATCTTTTCATGGAAATATTCTTCTGAGAATTCTTGAATTTTACTCCACAAAAAGTATCATGTTGACAATTTGGGCGTTATTAATTTCTGGATAAATTAATTCTTGAACTTATTTTATTAAATTATTATGTCATTGTCATCATCCTCATGCTTATATTATAATGAAAGTCATCTTTGGCTTATGTGCATAGATGGACTTAGTATGATTATGACGAGGATCATTCGGTATAATCATGACATAATAATGTTATAAATGATATGGTAAAAGTCCTCGAGTATTTTGTAATGCATTGATGGAATGATTTTTGGTATGATTATGACCGAGGATTGTTTGGTATAGTCATGACCATTGATGATTTAATGAATATCCTTGGCCGTAGTACGAGGGATGATTAGATGATGTGTTTTATTTATTAATTTGAGTCTCAGTGATAAAAATTGATGAAAAACATTTTATACCATAGAAGATAGTAGATTTTATTCTCTACTTGACTCTTCTAATGGATTGTTTGTTCATTCTGATTAAACTTGATGTCTATTGTATTTTATCGGTTTAACATTGTTGAAGACTATTGATAATTTATTACGCATTATTATAGTCATAATATTTCTTCTTGGGCTAGTTGAGCTCACCCTTTCTTTCCTTTATTCTCTTGGAAATGAGAATATATTTGGGACGAGTCGGGGAAAGGGTAGCGGTCGAGATGATAGCATTAGTAGTCCTCACTATTACATTAAATAGTGTGACAATAAATGTAATGAGGACTCCTTTGAGTGTGGATATTTTCTAGATGACAATATTCTATTAAAACTCTCGATTTATGTATTGTGTATATTATTACGATGGTTGTATAATTAAGTTTGTATTTGTATTCTATACCATGTATTTGGCGACTCAAGATGGGTGATGTATACCTATTTTTGGGGCGTCACGGTTGGTATCAAAGCTTAGGGATATGATCACTGGTGAGATGTGAGATAAGAACTAGGAGGGAGAGGCGGGGAATTCCTTAGCTAGTATGACCTACCTAAGTTTATTTGGTATTTAATTGGTCGGTCGAGTATAGGGATAATATGTGATATATTAATTAACCCTTGTTTTGTGGCGAGTGTTTGAAAATTCTGAAAATGTTGAGATAAGCAATGGAACAAAATAATATATGCGTATGTGATCACGAGGCTAAATTACGGAGTTATCGGTTTGCATCCCATTTGGTGATAATGAGGAGGCGAAATGAATGTTTCTAAGAGGTTTGAAACCGATATCGTCGATACCTCATTTCTCATAAACTTTGTTTATATTAGGATGTTGTGAATAGGGCTCGATTATTGGAGCGCGATAATGAGTCGACTGACAAAAGTTAACGACGACCAACATGACATAATAATCGTCTGCGGTGGCTACGACCATCGAACAATGATAACCATCGTGGGGGAAATTATCATGCAAGAATGGTAACCACTTTGGTGGTAATCATGGCCAAGACAATAGGAGTGGAAAGTTCAAGAAGAAGGTTCAATAAAGATGGAAAGACGTCGGCATTTTGACATCCGTTGTTAAGAAGGAGAAAGCGATGATTGGTCGTATGTTACAAATGTGGAGGGAAGGACACATAAGTCCAAAGCTACGATGCGGTCCAAAGCATGTTATAATTGCGGAAAAGAAGGCCACCTAGCCGATTTTGTCGTACACCAAAGTTAAGTCCGGTGGGATGGAGGCATCAAAAAGGTGTCGAGATAAGAAAAAATCGGTAGTTCAAGGGAGGCGTTTGTCGTAACCTCCCAAAAGCGAGGAATCGAGCGAGGTGATCACGGGTAAGCTAATCATAAATGCTTAGAAGTTTATACTTTATTTGATACCGGTTCTACCCATTCCTTTATTTCTCCTACTTGCGCTCAACGTTTAAATTTGACTCCGGAGAAATTAGACTTTGACTTATCTGTTGAAACTCCGTTGGGAGAAACCTTCATTACATCCACGGTTTATAAGTCTTGTTTAATTCATATCGGTAACCGCACGTTACCTGTCGATCTTATTTCTTTGAAAATACTTGCATTTGATGTGATTTTAGGGATTGATTGGTTAACTACTCATCATGCTAAAATCGATTATTTTTAAATAAGGTTGTTAGCTTTCATATTCTAACCAACCTATTATGCGAATTCAAACAACCAAACCATTAAAATCCATCTTTGTCATCTCAAGCCATAAAGTTATTCGTTTATTGAAAAGCGGATGTCAAGCTTTCTTAGCTCATATCACGGATCTAAACAAAAATCGTCGGTTTTGAATGATATTTCTATTGTTAATGAATTTCTGGCGTATTCACTGAAGAACTTCTGGCCTACCCCAGGCGTGAAATTGAATTTTGTATCGACCTTGAATCGATACAAAACCCATTTCAAAGCCCCATATCGAATGGCTCTATTGAACTTTAGGAGTTAAAAACTGACTTCTGAGGAATTGTTAGACATCGGTTTCATTCATCCTAAATCGTCTCCTTGGGGTGCTCTCTTCTATTCGTGAAGAAGAAAAGATGGAAGTATCGACTTTGTATTGATTATCGGGGAGTTGAATCATGTCACCATCAAAAGGAGTTGATTATCGTATTGATGATCTGTTTGACCATCAAAAATAAATCGATCTTACGTTACGGATATCATCGATTGAAGATGATGACATTCAAATTTGACGAGAACTTGTATGGGCATTATGAATTCTTCATGTCTTTTGGATTGAAATGCTCCTTTGCGATGGACATGATTAGAGGAATATTTGGATCACTTTTGTCATCTTTATTGATGACATGAATATACTCCAAAACCCGTGAAGACCATTGAAAAGACACTTGAGGCGATACTTCAAAAGCCGTGAAAACAAGCTATATGTCAAGTTGAAGAAATGAGTTACGGCTTGAGGAAGTTGCATTCATGGACATGTGATATCAAATCATGGAATATATGTTGAAGAAGGCAAAGATTTGAAGCAATTCAAAATTGATGACAACCTAATCGACTCCAAAATCGTAGCTTTCTCGGCTTATTTGGTTATTATCGGAGATTCGTAGAAGGGTTTTCTTGAATCGCTACTCCATTAACTTGATGACTCGAAAAGATACAAAATTCGGTTTGGGCGAGGAATGTGAGAAGAGTTTTCAAGAACTCAAGAGTAGACTCATTTTAGCACCTATTACGACAATACCATCATACGCGGAGGGATTTGTCATTCTGATGATGCTTCAGGCAAAGGGTTAGGATGTGTTCTCATGCAACATGGGAAAGTCATAGCTTATGCCTCCCGACAACTCAAAGAGTATGAGAAGAATTATCCTACTCATGATCTAGAGTTGGCCGCTGTCGTTTTTGCGCTTAAGATTTGGAGGCATTACACGTATGGAGAGAAGGTGGAGATTTATATGGATCATAAAAAGCCTCAAATATTTCTTCACTCGAAGGAACTCAACATGCGACAGCGGCGTTGGCTTGAGTTGTTGAAAGATTATGATCATACCATCAATACCATCTGAAAAGTGAGCGTAGTAGGTGGCGCGCATTGAGTAGAAGATCATATGCGAATCTGAGTGCGATATTATCAAAGCAAAGGCCCATTTTGTGTGACACGCAAAGGATGGAGATAGAGTTAAAGACTCGAGGGGACCCATGTGATGATGGCGAATATCTGAGTAGAACCAACTTTAATCGATAAAGTTAAAAGTTGCTCAAGCTCTGAGACTTGGAGGTGATGCATATGAAGAAGAAAGTGGAAGAAGATGTTATTCGGAAGCAAGAATCGATGAAGAAGGAATACTTCAAGTCGACTCGGACTTTGTGTTCCTAATGATTACGACTGAAGTATAAAATCATGATGGGCGCACAACACACACCGATTTGCAATCCATCACAGGAGTACCAAAATGTATCATGATCTTCATGATATACATTTTGGTGGAAGCAATATGAAGAGAGAGATAGCGGGGTTTATCTCAAGGTGTCTAACTTGTCAATGAGTCGGTAGACATCAAGTGCCAAAAGGTCCATTACAACCACTTGAAATTCAAGAATGGAAGTGGGAGCACATTACCATGGATTTCATTCTTTGGTCTTCCCAAGGTTTCTCAAGGCATAGATGCGATTTGGGTCATTGTTGATAGATTGACCAAGTCTGCTCATTTCTTCTCGATCTGAGAAACTTATACACTTGAGCGTCTTGCTAGTATATATATAAAGCGAGATTGTAAGATTGCATGGTATGCTAGTATCCATAGTTTACGATCGAGACCCAAGATTCACTTCAAGATTTTGGGTTAGTTTGCAAAAAGCTATGGAGCGCAATTTACGATTTAGTTTGGCATATCATCCTCAAGCGGATGGACGATCGAAAAGGACTATTCAAACTCTTGAAGATTTATTAAGACTCGTGTCCTTGACTTCAAGGGAAGTTGGGACAAGTTCTTACCATTGGTGGAGTTTTCCTACAACAATAGTTATCAAACAAGTATTGGCATGGCTCCATTTGAGGCGTTGTATGGAAGAAAGTGTCGATTTCGCTGAGTATCTTTGGGATGAGGTGGGTGAAGCAAGCGTTGTTGGGGACCGAATTTGGTACATATGACTACGAGAAAAGATTCAAAGCGATCAAACGATGTATAAAAACCTCACAAGATCGACAAAAGAGTTATGTTGATCTTCATCGAAAGGGCGTGGAATTCGATATTGGAGATCATGTGTTGTTACGTGTTGCTCCATGGAAAGGAGTTACAAGATTTGGAAAGAAGAAAGCTCAATCCTCGATTCATTGGCCCATTTATAATCCTCGAGCAGAGTAGGATTGTGGCCTATAGACTCACCTTACCTTAAGTATGTCTCGTGTTCATAACGTTTTTCACATATATATGTTACGTAAATATGTGAAAGACCCAAACCACATTATTGAATTAGAACCGGATGAAGAGTTACCTGTTAAAATCTTGGATAAGAAGGATCATATTCTACGCTCCAAGGTTATACCTCAAGTCAAAGTTTTGTGGAGAAACCACGATGTGGAAGAAATGACCTGGGAGTTAGAATCTGAGATGAAATCAAGATATCCTCACCTCTTCGATGTATCAAGTATGCACCCTAATTTGGAGGATGAAATTTCATAAGAATGGGAGGTTGTAAGACCCCAACTTTTATGAATAAAGATTAATTTCTCTCGAATTATATTTTTAAATATTATGGCGTGGATATAATATAATGTTATAGTTGTGGGTAATATTTACAAATTTTGCAAAGTAAGCAAGTGGTTATATAATATTCGATTGGTCGGGGAATTTTCGTTTTAATAAGGAATATTAAATGCGGCGGCACAATCATTAGTGGACCCCCTAGCGGAAGTATTGTCGTAGTAAGAAAACAACGAATTATCTTTTTATAAAAATAACGGCGGCGGAAGTGTTACTGAATTAAAAGCTGTTGAACTACCCGGTAGTAAAAAAGTGCGATGTCTGGCGTGGTTTCATAGTAACACACGGTATTGGTTATTGATGCTTACTTGAGAAGTCACTCAGTTATACTCAATTATTGCTACAGTAATTGATGTATCATATCTCTCATATTATTGATTCGATTATTGTCACAGTATCATCTGCATAATATGATATATTATTAAATCAATAATTGAGATGATAAAGTTATTCATATTATTAAATTGCAATATTTATAATGTCTAGAAGTTCTGTCAAGGAGAGGTTTGGTCACCTAATTGCGCGCCAATAGGGAGAAATCCTTATTGGAAAGCCCCCTCTTTCTTGGGAACGACCTGGTTGTTAAATATTATGAGTTATAATATTGATGATGAATAAGCTTGTGTTGTTTAAAGATGAAATTGATAGTTCTATTGTGTTGAAATTATTAGTGTTAGTGGAAATCGATATTTATTTCGATAATAATTGATGTCTGGAGAGGTTATATTGTTCAATACGAATTTATTATGGGGCTTTTTTTATGAGTTTTACTATTCACGAGTTATTATTCATGAGTTACTATTCACGGGATATTATTCACTAGAAAAATATATTTCTTTTCGGTCCAAATCATTTTTGGGTACAATATTATTCCATGAGGAGATGTGCTAATTTTTAGGACCATTGGTTGAAGTTATAATAGTGAAATATTATAATGGTGAATATAATAGTGAATCAATATGGACCCATTGGTGGAAAGTTATAATAGTGAATCAATATGGATCATTGGTTTAAAGTTTTAATAGTAAATCGGTATGGATGAATTTGCTTTAAGTTTTAATAGTAAATCAATATGGACCGTCAGTTTAAAAGTAAATCAATCTGGACCGTTCATGAATTAGTTACTATTAGGTCCATTCTCCTATAAATAGAAGCTCATTCCTTCATTATTTCTTCTTGAATTCCTTGAAACTCTTGAGAGAGAAATTATAGAGAGAAAGAAGAAGAGAAGTTAGCTACCTCTCTATTCAATATCCGATTTCTTCTAAGGTAAGGGATATTATTTGTTTCTAAGGTAAGGGGTATTATTTCTTTCTTATTTATGAAGAGAACTTACATTATTCCATTCTTTATTATTATGTTGGAATAACTTTTGTTATGCAATCTTGCATACATGGTGAAATTCTTACATTATTCCATTCTTTATTATTATATTGGAATAACTTTGTTTATCTGAAATACGCATACGTGGTGAAATTCTTATATTATTCCATTCTTTATTATTATTGAATTTGTTCTATTATTGAAATTCTTCATTATTATTCTATTGGAATATCATGAGGAAATCTGCATGTGTTTGGTGAAATTCTTTTATGGTTCCATTCTTTATTATTTATTATGTTGGAATACTGGTTCCATTATGTTATTATCGCATTGGAATAACATGCGTGTGGTGAAATTCTTGGTGATTATTGTTATTCATTCTTTATTATTTTGTCGAGATATCATACGCATTGTTGCATGCATTTATTTATTGGGACTGGTTCCATTATTTATTATTACTGGTTGGAATAACTTTGTAATATGCTGCGGTCTATCGCATGCATGGTGATTTCTGTTGTTATTCCATTCTTTATTATTACGTCGAAAAATCACATGCATGCGTTACGCTTGAACACGGTTCCATTATTGGTTCGAGAATATTATTTATTCTGGGACCTAGTTCCATTATTTATATCATATATGAATGCGTGCGTTCTGGGACTGGTTCCATTATTTATTATTACATTGGGAATAAACATGTGTATGTAGTCTATCCCATGCGGATGGTGAATCATACATTATTCCATTCTTTATTATTACATTGGAATAACTTTTGTCTATGTGGATTACCACATGTATGGTGAATGATCCTTTGTATTCATTCCTTATTAAATTGTGGAAATGATGCATATCGTGGATTACCGCATGGCGGGTGAAAATCTATTTGCAGTTTCATATATTCTATTATACTCAGTTGGTTAAAGTTTTGGCTTCTATACTCCATGAAATTAGTGGAATATCCTTGATATTTGAGCTTCATCCAGTATCTTTTCATGGAAATATTCTTCTGAGCATTCTTGAATTTTACACCATAAAGAAGTATCATTTTTACAATTTGGACAGTATTAATTTCTGGATAAATTAATTCTTAAACTTGTTTTATTAAATTATTATGTCATTGTCATCATCCTCATGCTTATATTATAATGAAAGTTATCTTTGGCTTACGTGCATAGATGGACTTAGTATGATTATGACCAGGGATCATTCGGTATATAATCATGACCGGTAATGTTATAAATGATATGGTAAAAGTCCTCAGTGGCCTTTAATGCATTGATGGACAGTTTTTGGTATGATTATGACCAGGGATTGTTCGGTATAGTCATGACCATTGATGATTTAATGAATATCCTTGGCCCGTAGTACAGAGATGATTAGATGATGTGTTTTATTTATTAAGCTGAGTCTCAGCGATAAAAATTGATGAAAACATTTTATACCATAGAAGATAGTAGATTTTATTATCTACTTGACTCTTCTAATGGATTGTTTGTTCATTATGATTAAACTTGATGTCTATTGTATTTTATCGGTTTAACATTGTTGAAGACTATTGATAATTTATTTTGCATTATCATAGTCATAATATTTCTTCTTGGGCTAGTTGAGCTCACCCTTTTTTCTTTGTTCTCTTGAAGAAATGAGAATATAAATTTGGGATGAGTCGGGGAAAGGGTGAGCGGTCCGGATGATAGCATTAGTAGTCCTCACTATTACATTAAATAGTGTGACAATAAATGTAATGAGGACTCCTTTGAGTGTGGATATTATCTAGATGACAATATTCTATTAAAACTCTCGATTTATGTATTGTCGTATATATTACTGACGGTTGTATAATTAAGTTTGTATTTGTATTCTGTACCATGTATTTGGCGACTCAAGATGGGTGATATATACCTATTTTTGGGGGTGCCACATAACCCCTTTCCACGACAGAACTTTCTAGACATTGTTAATTATGCAAATAATAATATGAATAACTTGTCATCTCAATTATTGATTTAATAATATAAAATATTAACAATAATTGAATGAAATAACGTGAGATACTATGCAGCAATTACTGTAGTAATAATTGAATATAACTGAGTGACTTCTCACGTAAACATCAATAATCAATAACGTGTGCTACTATGCAACCACGCGCATTACTGTACTTTTAACACTGGGTATTTCAACAGTTAACGATAAAACTTTCACCGTTATTTTTATAAAAAGATATTTATGTCATTTTCTAACTCCGACAATAATTCTGTTGTGGGGTCCACTAATTATTGTGTCGTCGTACGAATATTCCGTGTTAAAACGAATATTTTTGACCGATCGAATATTTTATAACAACTTGCATACTTTGCAAAATTTATAAATATAACCCACAACTATAACATTATATCAAATCCACACCATAATATTAAAAATGATATTTCAAGAAAAATTAATCTTTATTTATGAAAGTTGGGGTCTTACAAATATGCAACAAAAGTAAGAAGTTTAACAATATCTACACCTCAGGGCAAATTTTCTGCCCTTTTTACCCTTTACGAGTGATGAAAGGAGTGTTGCTCCAATTATCCAGAGTTTGGTCCTGGTTGACCGCTATGGTAAAGGGGTTATTATTGTCCTCCTCCTTCATGATGACCATAATTGTATCCATATCAAGGTCAGTATCTTTACCTGGGACATCAGTGTGTGCCAAGTAGAACATCTTTGCAAATTGATCTTGAATTTCCTGTAGAAATAGTTCATTCTGCATCTTTTCTTCCTTGGCAAGAAGGGGCGCTTCATTTTTATCCTCAACGCTTTTGTTCTTTGGCATTAGCAGATTGGACACCACGGTAGGAATCATTCTCCCCTGTTTCCTGAATCCTGCATCAGTGAGAACTGGTAACAAGATGGTTGATAGATGAGTTGGCATATGTTTATACGGGTTTCTGTGTTTTGATCCAGAGTAGTAGCCCAATCCAACTTTCCCTACTTAGCTCGGTATCTGAATTGGACTCTTAACTTGTTGTTGATTCTTTCCCAGCCCTTTTCCTGGCCAAAAGCCCAAGGATATCATCTCTTGACCGACATAAATTACTTCAGGAGAAATTCTTGGTTTCAAGGTTGGTGCCCCAATAGGCCGATAGTGAGTGTTGCTCACTTTAAATGCTTGAAATCTAGCAGGCTTAACTCCTTCATTAAGACCGATCAGAGGCATATCCATTTGCATAGAGATTTGGTAGTCTGGTTCGGCATTAACAGTCACTAGATTACCATTGATGATATATTTCAATTACTGATGTAGTGTGGATGGAACAGCTCCTGCCATATGAATCCACAGTCTTCCCAATAGTAAATTGTATCTAGTGGTGATGTTAACACTTGGAAAGAGATGTGGAATGTTGTGGGCCAATCTCCATTGGAATTTTTATTTCTCCCATAATATCCCGTCGAGATCCATCAAAGGCTCTTATGACGACATGACTGCCCTAGATTATGTTTGGGTTGATCTTCATCCTTTCTAAGGTATCATAAGGGTAGATGTTTAAGGATGATCCTCCATCTATTAATACCCCCCCCCCCCATAACATATCCTGATGATATCACTAATATATGTAGTGACTTACAATGGCATGTTCCTTCTGTTGGTATGTCATCATCAGTGAAGGATATCACATTACTGTTCAAAATGTGATCTATCAAGTGTTGAAATTTTTGAATTTTAAGATGATCCTTAGAGGATAAGATCAAATCCATGATGGATATCTGAATGGACACATCTCTTAAACGTTGCACCACTCTGGCTTCATTATGTCCCATTTTGCTGAGGAATTCTGTAACCTTCTTCTTGGGTACTTTACCCGGGGTTTTAATAATGGGCTTTCTCACGCACTAAGGTAAGTACAGTGGATCATCCTTTGATAGGACAGTGGTACAATCTGATGTTGATCCCGCATTTTCCCCATAGTTCCATCCTTTTCAAACTAATAATGGGATATTGGGGTAGATATGGCAACAACAGTGGTTCTAGTGCAACTATCTTTATAGGATTCTTTCCTCTTTTATCCCCCATTCCTTGAATTACTAGAGGTGCTGCAGGCATGTCTCCTTCAAAGGAAATGACTGGTATAACTTCCCTCCATTTCTATGTTCCAAGAGGAAATATCTCCTCTTCTTCATACCCAATATTGTCATTGTTCATCATTTAAAAATCACCACCATCAATTTGATTCTGGATTAGGTGACGAAGTGCCCAATAGCCTTCTGTGTTATGACCATGAGTGTTGGAACGGTATTGACATATTTTAGTGACATCGAACCTCCTAGATCGGGGGTCCACTAGGGGTAATAGATCTATGATCTTTCATTTATGGATCAACATCTGTAAGATTTCCTCCATTATTTGGCCTAAAGGAGTAAACTCTCTACGAGCACAGAATCATTCTTTCCTTGCAACTTTCTCTGGCAAGGTTTCATTTTCTTGGAATCTAATGTGATCCTTCCTTGAAATAGGGAGGATGTTTGTTTGACTCTGGCCGATCTGGCTTATCAACTGTCTAGTGACTTGATGTTGATATTTTAACGAATGTGATTTTTATAATTAATTAAAATATTTATTTGAGTTAGATAAATATTTTAGTTGGATAAATATTTTAGTTGATTTATTTATTGAATAATAAATATTTGATGTTGGTTGTTATGGCTTAATTTAATTAAGCATTATAATTTGATAAATAATTTTATAATTGATGTGCATTTTATTATTAAAGTTTAATTAATTTTACTAATAAAATAGCATAAATTATTTAAGTGTGATTTTATTAATTAAGTGTATGTTAAATAATTCTTCAATTGATGTGTATTTTATTACTTTAATGTTATGGAAATATTCTAATTTAATTAAATAATTAAATTAGAAGGTTTGTAATGGGTTAAATAAAATTACAATTATTTTTTGTTAAATTGGAATTATAATTAGTAAGGTTTAATTGAATTTATTACTAAAATAAGTAATTATTTAAGTGTGACATTAGAAATATGTTATATGTCATAGTAAAGTAATAATAGTATATAATGAATAGCCTAACCATTGAGTTACTTAACTAATGATGGAAAAGTGACGTTATGCTACTAAGATGGCTTAATGTGATATTGGTCATGCATGTAGGAGTTTTGAAACATAAGCCTTATGTTATTAGTGGGAGTTACTATTATATTAATTAATTACATAACTATTACCCAAATGAGGAGTTACACAAGAAGAAATCCTAGAGTTTTTTTTCTTTTAGAGCAAGAGTCTTTTTGGAAGAGACAAATAAAGAAATTGAGAGAGATAGAGAGAAATAGAGGAATTGAGAGAAGCTAGAAGAAGAAGAAGAAGAAGAAGAAGAAGAAGAAGAAGAAAAAGAAAAAGCTAGAAGAAGATAACTTCTAAACCCTTGTTTAATCTTTAATTTTTTGGGTAGATTTATGTTCTTATAAGATCTAGGGTAGTAGATCATGCTTAATCTTGTTTGTATTAGTTTAATCTTGGATTATCAAGAATCAAACAAGAGGATTCAAGAAAGAAAATGAAATGGAAAGAAAATTTGAAAAATAAAATTCGTAGGTTTTGAGTAATTGTGGACAGATCTTGTGAAATTCATACCTCTTTGGGTATAATGAGTTAGAAAGTGAGCCTTGTATCAAATCGAAGATATGGAAGTAAGATATATTATAAAAGTGTAATCACATGAAAATTCCTTGTAGACTTCTTGCAGTGTCTGTTTTAGTAAGGCTGGTCCGAAGGGAAAACAATCTGCCCAAAAAATCAAAACTGTTACGGTTTTTGACTTTGAAAAAATCATATAAATTCGTGTGTTTTGAATCTGACGAAACTTTTAACTGGAAAGTTGTAGATATGGAAATTTACTATCCAACCTCGTAAGATTGAGCCATTTTTTGGACTGGATCATGTCCGAAATAAATTGTTTAGTAAGGCATTTTCTGGACTAGTTAATGAAATTGCAAAATCTGTTTTAGATGGATAAGGGTCTGACTTTAAAGCCTAGATGAGGTTTTAGTACACTGAGTAAGGGTTAATTCTATATAAGAAGGAACAAAAACGGACATGTAACGAAGGAGTTACGTTAAAAACGAAAACAACGTTTTGTTAAAAGAAATTGTGAAGAGATGAGTTTTATAATTCTGTTTGAATTAAGATTTTGGGTGATGGTATATTTTGATGATTAACAATATATTTTGACATATGTAATAAGTATAGATATGTTATAATACTTTAGCAAAGTGTATAAAGATATTCTATTGCTGCATAAATTTAGAGAGAATAAGCAAGAGAAAAGAGAGAGAGAAATTCTTCAAAGAATTCTTCAATTTATTCAGCAGCATATACTACCTTATATAGGCAAGGTATGAGAGTCACGGGGAGGGGAAAGAGAAGAAGGAAAGGAGAAGGGAGTCACGGAAGGAGGGAGTCACGGGGAGCTATAGGAGGGAATCAAATCCTAATACTTCCCCTGATTTCCTACGTTAGAAGATTATGTCTCATTAAAAACCTTGTTAAGAAAACCCAGTGGGAAAAACTTAACGAAGGGAAAAAGAGTACATATCTTTTACATAAATATCCTTTAATTGACTTCCTTGTTAAAACCTTGTCAGGAAAAACCCATTGGGATAAAAACCGTGACTAAGGAAAAAGAGTACAGTCTTCCCCTCAAAAAGAATTCATTACTTCTTGATGAAATGTTGTCACAAGTCTTTCAGTCGACACATTCCAATCCTTTTCCGAAGTTTTGTAAACGTTGCATTTGGTAGCGACTTTGTGAATAAGTCGGCTAGATTATCACATGATCAAATTTGATGCACATCTATATCACCCTTCTTTTGTAGCTCATGTGTGAAGAATAATTTAGGTGAAATGTGCTTTGTTCTATCTCCCTTGATGTACCCTCCTCTAAGTTGAACAATACATGCAGCGTTATCATTATATAGAATTGTAGGAATGTCTTTGATTGATGGTAATCCACATGACTTTTGAATATGCTGAATAATTGATCTCAACCAAACACACTCTCTGTTTGCTTCATGTATAGCAAGAATCTCTGAGTGATTTGAAGATGTAGTTGTCATGGTTTGCTTTGTGGATTTCCAGGATATAGCCGTGTCACAATATGTAAATATATAACCTATCTGTGATCTTCCATTGTGTGGATCTGATAAATATCCTGCATTGGCATATCCAACCAATCGCGACGTTGAATCTCTTGGATAAAATAACCCAAGATCTATACTTCCACGGAGGTATCTAAAAATGTGTTTGATACCATCCCAATGTCTCTTAGTAGGAGAAGAACTGTATCTTGCTAAAAAGTTTACAGCAAAAGTAATATCAGGTCGTGTATAGTTTGCAAGATACATAAGAGCACCTATTGCACTTAGGTATGGAACTTCAGGTCCAAGAACTTCTTCCCCACTTTCTAGAGGACGAAATGGATCTTTATCAACTTCTAAAGATTGAACAACCATCGGGGTAGTCAAAGGATGAGCTTTATCCATATGAAAGTGACTGAGAATTTTTTTTCAGCATATGTGGGTTGATGAACAAAAATTCCAGATGCTAAATGCTCCACTTGTATTCCCAAATAGAATTTTGTCTTTCCAAGATCTTTCATTTCAAATTCATCTTTTAAATAAGTAGCAATTCTTGTGAGTTCTTCCGGAGTACCTACAAGATTCAAATCATCCACATATACAGCAATGATGGAAAATCTACTTTGTGATTTCTTAATAAAAACACATGGGCATACTTGATCATTTATATATTCATCTTTTATTAAATAATCACTAAGTCGATTATACCACATACGATCAGACTATTTCAACCCAAACAATGAGCGTTGTAACTTGATTGAATATATGTAACGGGGCCTTTGTGATTCAGCCATTTTCAATCCTTCAGGGATTCTTATGTAAATCTCACTGTTAAGTGAGCCATATAGGTATGATGTTACAACATCCATCAGACGTGTTTCCAAACCTTCCATGGTTTCCATACCTATTAGAAAGCGAAAAGTGACTTCATCCATTACTGGAGAGTATGTATCCTGATAATCAATACCATGTTTTTGTGAAAACCATTGAGCTACAAGTCGGGCTTTGTATCTCACAATTTCATTTTTCTCATTTTGCTTTCGTACAAATACCCATTTGTTTCCAATCGGGATTACACCCAGTGGTGTTTGGACTACTGGTCCAAATACTTCTCTTTTCAATAGATATTGTAGCTCAGTTTGAATAGTGTATTTCCATTTTGGCCAATCTTTTCTTTTCCGACATTCTTCCACGTTTTGTGGTTCAAGATCCGTGTCAGAAATCAAAGTAATATCTAATGCTATAAAGAAAGCAAATATATCATCAATCATGACTTTGCTTCGATCCCATATTTTCTCATCATGTACATAATTTATTGAGATCTCTTGGTCTTCATCTCTTATCCCTTCACTGAGATTTTGAACCTTTTCTAGGGCTATTCCCACTCTTGGAATAAGTGCTACTTCTGGAGCGGTTTGTACCTCTTCTGGGGCTATTCCCACTCTTGGAATAAGTGCTACTTCTGGAGCGGGTATTCCTTCTGAGATTCCCTTATTTGCTTTTGATTTTCGTGGTTCAGTGTCTTTTGCACCAATCGGTCTTCCACGCTTCTGGTGTGGTTTAGATTCTTCTATTACCTTATTCGTCAATTCTCCAGGAATTGAATTTTCAATAGGTATTTCTATCCTTGCTGGAGTATTCACTGCAGGTGTATGTGACTTTATCACTTTTTCAAGCATCATTAAATGCATCTGGCATTTGATTTGCAATATTTTATAAATGAATAATTCTTTGAACTTCAATTTCACAATGTCCTGTACGAGGATCAAGTGAATTTAAATCTGATGCATTCCAAGATATTTTAGAGGGATTTTTATTTAAAACTTTCCCTCCTCCTAAAGTTAGAAATACAGATTCATCAAAATGACAATCTACATAACGTGCAGTAAAAACATCTCCAGTTAAAGGTTCAAGATATCTGATAATAGAAGGAGAATTAAAACCAACATAAATACCTATTCTTCGTTGGGCTCCCATCTTAGTTCTTTGTGGAGGTGCAATTGGAACATATACTGCTCTTCCAAAAACTCGAAAGTGTGATATGTTGGGTATCTGTCCAAGAACTAACTGTAGAGGAGAGAATTTATGAAGAGTCGTTGGTCTTACTCGAATGATGTGTGACGCCCCCAAAATAGGTCAACAAGACCCATTCTGAGTCACCAGATATCACACTATAAAAATCAAATACAAACTTCATTTATACAATTGTTGAACTTTCGTATAGAATACGACCACAGTTAACTGTGAGTTTTAATACAAATATATGTAACTCTCATGGTGCCTCGACCACATCCTTACAATGATACTTTCCATAAAAGTATAGTCAAAAACTATTTTAGAAATTAAAATCTTTGGGAAGTGCTCAAGGAAACCTTCGTACATGGGAGACCATGCGTCTAGGTTGTGATAGATATCATATGTCCACAGAATTATCCTTGGTTGACCCAATAGACCCCAAAGAAAAATGAGAAGATTATTATCATCTTCTTTCCAATGGTGACTCTTCTCTTGACATATAACTATCTCCACTGTCTCCAAGTGAAAATTATATTTCAAATAAACTCCAAGATCATATAGGTAGTGCTCGTAGATATACTCAGTAAGTGCACAACCCTGTCTTATGATAACACGAGGTGTATGTCATTAGACATCTTGTATGATAGTGGCAAAACACCCTTCCAAAGTAGGGTTCCTCTCACCCTATTCGGTTCAGCAAAATTAAATATCAAATGACGTATACAATACAACACACTTATCTAAAGTTCTCAATAAAATTATTTCGATATATAGACCACCGTTCTATTCCCCTGTTATCCCCGCTCGACCCAGCTACACTCTTATTACCTGAAAGAAATTGTGAAGCAAAAAGGGTGAGCACAACTAGCTCAGTAAAGAATATCATGACTAAAGATAATTTACATCATCAATAGCATTCATCAGAAATAAATCAGAGATTTAGAACATATGGTAGATGATAAAACTTTTCAATCATAGTTGCAGCGGAACGAGCAATCCATTAGAAAAGTCAAATAGACCATCAGATCTATTATCTTCTCTATGTTAAAATTCCACCGATAATGTTTTATCCCTGTAACATCAATCAACAATTCATGTCCACAATCATATGAATAACTCATAATCATATTTGTGATTCTAAATTCCTCTTCGCATCTAGGACGAAGATAATTTTCATCACCTATCTTCACCTGAAACATCAAAAATCATGGTTATACCAAATCTCAATTTCTGCTCATAATCATACTAATAAATTCATATTTGCAATACGGGCCAAAGATATTCATTAACAGTTCATCTTTGCATTACAGGCCAAAGATATTCAACAACAGGTCATCTTTGCACTACAAGCCAAAGATATTCAACAACAGGTCATCTTTTCACTAAAGGCCAAAGATATTAATATCTCAAAGAAATATATAATCATTTCAGAATTTATATAAACAATAATTATAACCATGTTGATCAATTCACCTTTGCACTTAAGCTAAAAATATTCAATTATAAATTTAATGGTCATGATCATACCAGTCAACAATTCATCTTTGCACTACTGGCCAAAGAGAACCCATAGTTACGATCACATCAATAATCTACCCATCTTTACACTTAAGTCAAAGAGAAATTCCATCACCAGGGTTATAAAAATGTTATATATGATAATAAAAATAATATTATCAAAATATTGATTTAATTTCAAGAGTAAGATTCATAAATCCATGATTTCATAACACCTCAATCCAAATGTTATAAATCACTTGATAAACTCATAATCTAATATTATTAATATTATAATAACATTTTAATCACTTCTTAAAATTATAAACAATTTATTTCAATTGTTACACTTTTCCAAATAATGCATTTAATCATTCAAAAATGCCATACTCATAAGATTTCATCACCAATGATCAAATCCCTTATAAAAAATCTGTATATACCCTATATAGGATTCCCAAGCCATAAAATTCTATTTTCCAATTTTATTACTTCACATAACATATTTAATTCATTTACTCATAACTAGTTCATTTTCATGAAAAATATCAAATCAGTCCCAAAAATATTTCTTTTCTGGAATTTAACAGAATATAGCCCCATATTGAACATATATTTTTCTCGGAATTTTTAAAATTCATTTACTATTTTTCATATGTCCAAAACTGCCGAATATTTAGACATTTATCATAAATTATACCTTTGTCCAAACATTCCAAAATTTACAGGGTATACTCCTGTTATATAAATGTACTCCCAATAAAAATTTCACCAATTTTGGAGTTAACCACAAGGAGTTATAAGGGTTTATTTTTAAAATAGTTTTTTTCCATACAATCCGTAACTCTTAATCTATACATCCAAAAATCGCCATCTTTGGACACAATATAGAAAACTCATCAAATTATCATTTCAAATTTTTTCAGAATTTTTGAGAGTCGGAAAAATTATTAAAGCCGCAAATGGATTTTCACCGCCATCACGGTAATCCACGTAAAGCAGATCATTTCCATAATTTAATAAGGAATGAATACAAAGGATCATTCACCATGCATGTGGTAATCCACATGACAAAGTTATTCCAATGAATAATAAAAATGGAATAATAGAAGAATTCACCATGCATGTGATAGACCGCATGCAGAAAAAGTTATTCTCAATGTAATAATAAAGAATGGAACTGTGTCATGCGTAAACGCATGCATGTGATATTCGACAGAATAATAAATAATGGAATCAGGTCATGCAAAAACGCACAGACAGGATATTCCGACATAATAATAAAGAATGGAATAATAATAGAATTTCACCATGTATGCGGTATTTCGCATAGACAGGTTATTCCAACATAATAATAAAGAATGAAATAATGTAAGAATTTCACCATGTATATAAAGAAAGATACTTAGATAGACAAGTTATTCCAACATAATAATAAAGAATGGAATAACAGAAGAATTTCACCAAGTATAGGGTAGTCCGCGTATACATCTTATTCCAACAGAATAATAAAGAATGGAATAACAGAAGTTGTCTTCATGAATACGAAAGAAATAATACCCCTTACGAGTACAACAAATAATATCCCTTACCTTAGAAAGAAGAGTACTACTACCTGGAAGAGTTGGGGATATACTTGAAGAAAACTTGCACTACGCTCAAAGATTTATTAAACTCTAAAGAAATACGTTCAAGATTATAGAAGAGAATTCTCTGAATTTCTGGTGTGATTTCAATTCTAACTAAACATCCTTTTTATAGGAAAATAAAAAGGATACTATAGCTAATAATATATATATATATATATATATATATATATAATTATATATTTATATATTTTATTTAAAATCTAATAAAACAATTAACTTTATAAAAGTATTCTATTTTATATAAAAAGATTTTACTATACAAATACTATGCAGCACTATGTAAACACTATGCATAATAAAATATAATATATTCTAATTATTATCTAATAAAACAAATAACTTTATAAAAGTATTATGTTTTATATATAAAAAGATTTTACTATGCAAAACACTACGCAGGCACTATGCAAAACACTACGCATAATAAAATATAATATATTCTAATTATTGTCTAATAAAACAAAGAACTTTATAAAGTATTTTATTTTATATATAAAAAGCGCTTTTACATTTTATTACATTAATAATACTAATAAAATAAAATTTATATATATAATATATATATATATATATATAAACTTACGTGACTTCATAAAAAGACACCTCAATATATTTAACAACATTTATCATCATTATTATAATTCATAATATTAATCAACCAGGTCGTTCCCAGGAAAGAGGGGGCTTTCCAATAAGGATTTCTCCCTATTGGCGCGCAATTAGGTGACCAAACCTCTCCTTGGCAGAACTTCTAAACATCCTTAATATCGCAAATAATAATATTAATAACTTTGTTACCTCAATTATTGATTTAATAATATATAAAATATCAACAATAATTGAATCAAATAACGTGAGATACTATGCAACAATTACTGTAGCAATAATTGAGTATATCTGAGTGACTTCTCACATAAGCATCAATAATCAATACCGTGTGCTACTATGCAACCACGCCAGACATCGCATTTCTTTACTACTAAGTTATTTTATGACAACTTGCTTACTTTGAAAAAATTTCACATATAACCCTTAACTTTAAACTTTTATCAATTTAACTATTTACCAAAATAGAAAAATTGAATACTTTTATTTCATAAAATTCGGGATCTCACAATCTCCCTCCTTATGAATTTTTTGCCCTCGAAATTTACGTTCATAAAATTGATATTGAAGAGATAAGAATACCTTGCTTTTTTTTTCAAGAGACCTTCCCATTAATTTCCTCGATTATATCATGATTTTCCCATTTCTCATCTCTCCGTATTTCAGATATCATTCTAGAATATAGCTTCAAAACAAAGGTTAATTAACATATCACAATTTGTCAACTTATCAAGTAAACAATTTGACTTAGGTAAGTCACACACTAGCGAAGTATATAACTCTCTCTCTCCCTCCTAGTTCTAGACTCTTATCTCCGCCAGCGACCATAACCCTAAGCTCTGATACTATTTGTGACGTCCCCAAAATAGGTCCACACGACCCATTCTGAGTCGCCAGATATCACACTATAAAAATCAAATACAAACTTCATTTATACAACTGTTGAATTGTCGTATAGAATACGACCACAATTAACTGTGAGTTTTAATACAAATGTATATAACTCTCATGGTGCCTCGACCACATCATTACAATGATACTTTACATAAAAGTATAGTCAAAAACTGTTTTAGAAATTAAAATCTTTGGGAAGTGCTCAAGGAAACCTTCGTACATGGGAGGCCATGCGTCTAGGTTATGATATATATCATATGTCCACAGAATTATCCTTGGTTGACCTAATAGACCCCAAAGAAAAATGAGAAGATTACTATCATCTTCTTTCTAATGGTGAGTCTTCTCTTGACATATAACTATCTCCACTATCTCCAAGTGAAAATTATAATTCAAATATACTCCAAGATCATATAGGTAGTGCTCGTAGATATACTCAGCAAGTGGATGTGCACAACCCTATCTTATGATAACACGAGGTTGTATGTCATTAGACATCTTGTATGATAGTGGCAAAACACCCTTCTAAAGTTGGGTTCACCTCACCCTATTCGGTTCACCAAAATTAAATATCAAATGACGATATATAAAATATTACACACTTATCTAAAGTTCTCAATAAAATTATTTCCATACTATTTAGGAGAACCTCAACAAATTTATAGACCACCTGCTCTATTCTCCCGTTATCCCCTTCAATTCAACAACTACACTCTTATTACCTAAAAGAAATTGTGAAGCAAAAAGGGTGAGCACAACTAGCCCAGTAAAGAATATCATGACTAAAGATAATTTACATCATCAATAGCCTTCATCAGAAATAAATCAGAGATTTAGAACATATGGTAGATGATAAAACTTTTCAATCATAGTTGCAGCGGAACGAGCAATCCATTAGAAGAGTCAAATAGACCTTCAGATCTATTATCTTCTCTATGTTAAAAGTCCACCGATAATGGTTTATCCCTGTAATATCAATCAACAATTCCTGTCCACAATCATATGAATAACTCATAATCATAATTATGATTCTAAATTCCTCTTCGCACCCAGGACGAAGATAATTTTCATCACCTATCTTCACCTGAAACATCAAAAATCATGGTTATATCAAATCTCAATTTCTGCTCATAATCATACTAATAAATTCATCTTTGCACTACGGGCCAAAGATATTCATTAACAGTTCATCTTTGCACTACAAGCCAAAAATATTCAACAACAGGTCATCTTTGCAATACGGGCCAAAGATACTCATTAACAGTTCATCTTTGCACTACAGGCCAAAGATATTCAACAACAGGTCATCTTTGCACTACGGGCCAAAGATATTCAACAAGAGGTCATCTTTGCACTACAGGCCAAAGATATTCAACAACAGGTCATCTTTGCACTACAAGCCAAAGATATTAATATCTCAAAGAAATATATAACTATTTCAGAATTTATATAAACAATAATTATAACCATGTTGATCAATTCACCTTTGCACTTAAGCTAAAAATATTCAATTGTAAATTTAATGGTCATGATCATACCAGTCAACAATTCATCTTTGCACTACTGGCCAAAGAGAATCCATAGTCACGATCACACCAATAATCTACCCATCTTTACACTTAAGTCAAAGAGAAATTCCATCATCGGGGTTATAAAAATATTATATATGATAATAAAAACAATATGATCAAAATATAGATTTAATTTCAAGAGTAAGATTCATAAATCCATGATTTCATAACACCTTAATCCAAATGTTATAAATCCCTTGATAAACTCATAATCTAATATTATTAATATTATAATAACATTTTAATCACTTCTTAAATTTATAAACAATTTATTTCAATTGTTTACACTTTTCTAAATAATGCATTTAATCATTCAAAAATATCATACTCATAAGATTTCATCACCAATGATCAAATCCCTTATCAAAAATCTGTATATACCCTATATAGGATTCCCAAGTCATAAAATCCTATTTTCCAATTTTGTTACTTCACATAACATATTTAATTCATTTACTCATAACTAGTTCATTTTCATGAAAAATATCAAATCAGTCCCAAAAATATTTCTTTTCTGGGATTTAATAGAATATAGTCCCATATTGAACATATATTTTTCTCGGAATTTTTAAAATTCATTTACTATTTTTCATATGGCCAAAACTGCCGAATATTTAGACATTTATCATAAATGGTACCTTTGTCCAAAAATTTCAAAATTTACAGGGTATACTCCTGTTATATAAATGTACTCCCAATAAAAATTTTACAAATTTTGGAGTTAACACAAGGAGTTATAAGGGTTTACTTTTAAAATAGTATTTTCCCATAAAATTCATAACTCTTAATCTATACATCCAAAAATCGCCATCTTTAGACACAATATAAAAACTCATCAAATTATCATTTTAAATTTTTCCGAATTTTTGAGGGTCGAAAAATTATTAAAGCGCAAATGGATTTTCACTCGCCATGCGGTAATCCACGTAAACAAATCATTTCCATAATTTAATAAGGAATGAATACAAAGGATCATTCACCATGCATGTGGTAATCCACATAGACAAAGTTATTCCAACAAAATAATAAAGAATGGAATAATGTAAGAATTCACCATGCATGCGATAGAATCGCTTGCATAAAAGTTATTCTCAACAGAATAATAAAGAATGGAACCAGTCGCGTATAGAACGCACGCATGTGATATTCGGCGAATAATAAATAATGGAACCAGTCATGCAAAAACGCATTACATGTGAGGATATTCCGGCCGAATAATAAAGAATGAAATAATAATGAGAATTTCACCATGTATGCGAAGCCAGATAGTAGGCAAAAGTTATTCCAACAAAATAATAAAGAATGGAATAATGTGAAGAATTTCACCATATATGCAAGATTATTCGCATAGACATGTTATTCCAACATAATAATAAAGAATGGAATAATGGAAGAATTTCACCAAGTATAGGGTAGTCGCGTGATACATGAGGTTATTCCAACGAGAATAATAAAGAATGAAATAATAACAGAATTTCACCATGTATGCGGTACTTCGCATAGACAGGTTATTCAACAAAATAATAAAGAATGGAATAACAGAAGAATTTCACCATATATGCAGTATTTCGCATAGACATGTTATTCCAACATAATAATAAAGAATGGAATAACAGAAGAATTTCACCAAGTATAGGGTAGTCCGCGTATACAAGTTATTCCAGCAGAATAATAAAGAATGGAATAACAGAAGTTCTCTTCATGAATATGAAAGAAATAATTCCTCTTACGAGTACAACAAATAATATCCCTTACCTTAGAAATAAGAGTACTCTGACGGTTAGGGCGGGGATATACTTGAAGAAAACTTGCACTACGTTCAAAGCTTTCTTAAACTCTAAAGAAATACACTCAAGATTATAGAAGAGAATTCTCTAAATTTCTGGTGTGATTTCAATTCTAACTAAACATCCTATTTATAGGAAAATAGAAAGGATACTATAATAATATATATATATATATATATATATATATTATTCAAAATCTAATAAAACAATTAACTTTATAAAAGTATTCTATTTTATATAAAAAGATTTTACTATGCAAACACTATGCACGTGCACTATGCAAAAACACTATGCATAATAAAATATAATATATTCTAGTTATTGTCTAATAAAACAAATAACTTTATAAAAGTATTTCGCTTTTTATATAAAAAGATTTTACTATGCAAAACACTATGCGTGCACTATGCAAACACTACGCATAATAAAATATAATATATTCTAATTATTGTCTAATAAAATAAATAATTTTATAAAAGTATTCATTTTATATAAAAAGCTTTTCTATTTTATTACATTAATAATACTAATAAAACAAAATTTATATATATATAATATATATATATATATATATAAACTCGTGACTTCATAAAAAGACACCTCAATATATTTAACAACATTTATCATCATTATTATAATTCACAATATTAATCAACCAGTCGCTCCTGAGAAAGAGGGGCTTTTCAATAAGGCTTTCTCCCTATTGGCGCGCAATTAGGTGACCAAACCTCTCATTGGCAGAACTTCTAGACATCATTAATATTGCAAATAATAATAATAATAACTTTATTACCTCAATTATTGATTTAATAATATATAAAATATCGACAATAATTGAATCAAATAACGCGAGATACCATGCAACAATTATTGTAGCAATAATTGAGTATATTTGAGTGACTTCTCACATAAGCATCAATAATCAATATCGTGTGCTACTATGCAACCACGCGTATTACTGTACTTTTACTACCGGTTATTTTATTACAACTTGATTACTTTGAAAAATTTTCACATATAACCCTTAACTTTAAACTTTTATCAATTTAACTATTTACCAAAATAAAAAAATTGAATACTTTTATTTCATAAAATTCGGGATCTCACATGATGGCTGCAGCATGAAGAATTGAATGACCCCAAACTAAGGTAGGTAAGTTAGCCCTTAACATTAATGGTCGTGCAATTAGTTGAAGTCTTTTTACTAAAGATTCAGCTAAACCATTTTTTGTATGAATATGAGGAACAGAATGCTCAATAGAAATTCCAATAGTCATACAAAAATCATTAAAAGTCATTGATGAAAATTCAGTTGCGTTATCAAGTCGAATTGACTTGATTGGATGATCCGGGAACTGAGCCCGTAACTTGATTATTTGAGCAAGAAGTTTTGAGAAGGTAAAATTTCCAAAAGAGAGAAGACAGACATAAGACCATCTAGTTGAAGCATCTATTAAAACCATGAAATATTGAAATGGGCCAGACAATGGTTGAATAGGTCAACAAATGTCTCCTTGAATTCTCTCTAGGAATTTTGGGGCTTCTTTATAAACTTTTACTGGTGATGGTTGAACAATTAATTTTCCTCGAGAACATGTAGCACAAGGAAATTCACTACTAGGAAAAATCTTCTTATCTTTGAGAGGATGACCAGTAGAATTTTCAATAATACGACGCATCATAGAAGTACCTGGATGACCGAGTCTTTCATGTCAAAGCATAAAGGATTTGGGATCTATGATTTTTGGAATCATAACAGTATGAGACTCAATTGCTCTAATTTTCATAGTATATAATCCAGAAGAAATTGAATGAAGTTTTTCTAGGATGAGAAGATATGCATTATCATTCTCATTGGTTGTTTCAATATGAAAACCATTTAGTCGAATATCTTTAAAACTAAGCAAATTTCTTCTTGATTTACTAGAATATAGAGCATTTTTGTTAAAAACTTGTGTCTCATTTGGTAGCAAGAAACTAGCTTTTCCAAATCCCTCGATTAAATTTGATGTGCCAGAGATAGTTCCTATATTTCCCTTAGCTTTGATCAGTTGTGAAAAATATTTTTCATTTCGAAGGATTGTATGAGTTGTTGCATTGTCCGCTAAACGTATATCCTCCATATCCATTAAAAAAAATGGTCTGACACATATAAAAACATAAATAAGAAAAGTTACATTTCAAATATAATTTTATTCATGAGACACACATACCACATATAAAATGAAAACTAATAATATTAGACATGCAGGGTGTTTAATTAAAACAAGAAATTAAATGATATCCCAAAAGATACTCTCAGAAGGTTCAGTAATATCAACAACCTTTTCCTCAATGTTGGCCATTGGTGAAACATCAACAATATTTAATTGATGATTAACAAAGTTTGTTTCTACCTCCATTACTTTGTTCTTTTGAGACTCCTGGAATAAATTAACCAGATGCCTCGGTGTATGACAGGTACGCGAACAATGCCCATTCATTCCACACCTAAAACAAACATCTGGTTTGTTCTTTTTCTGTGTTGCATTTTCTTTATTTTTACCGGACCCAGACATTTGCCACTTCTGGTGGCTTGAATTGTCGCGGTTCTGGAATTTGTTGTTATGATGGCCTCGTTAATTCTTTTATCCCAAACACTTCTTATTATATGACCATCTCTTGTCACGTTTATTCTGCTGGAATGACGTGCTATTAATATCTGACAATGGGGTAGCACCCATTGGCCGTACTTGATGGTTTTTCAACAACAATTCATTATTCTTTTTCGCAACAAGGAGGATAGACAACAAGTCCTTTGAATTTTGTGAACTTACTCATCTATATTGTTGTGAGTAATCATGTTGGTGGGATGAAAAGTTGAGAGCGTTTTCTCTAACATTTGGGTTTTAAACCGGATCTCCGCACAAAGCCAAAGTAGAGGTTATTCTATAAACATTAGAACTATATTCCGTAATTGATTTGTAATCTTGTAGCCTTAAATTAAGCCACTCAAATTTGGCATTAGGGAGAACAACCAATTTTTGGAGGTCAAATCTTTCCTTCAATTGTGTCCATAAAGACAAAGGATCTTTAACTGTTAAATACTCAGTCTTTAATCCTTCATCAATATGGTGATGAAGAAAAATTAAGGCTTTTGCATTTTGTGCCGAAGTTGCTGTATTTCCTGATTCAATGGTCTTTTCTAACTCATTTGCACTTAGGTGCAATTCTGTATCAAGTGCCCAAGCCAAATAGTTGTCTCTAGAGATTTTCAAAATAGAAAAATCTATTTTTGCCAAGTTTGCCATTTATTCTGGGTTAAAACACAATTATTATTTATTAAAATAATAAATAATTGCATGTATGATATATAAAAATAAACTAAGTCACGACCTCAAGTGGTGATAAAATGCAAATATAAATATTCTTATATTTATGTTATTAGCATAATGCAAATGGATCTTCACCCGGCATGCGGTAGTTTGCATAAACAGGTTATTCCAACAGAATATTAAATAATAGAATAACAGAAGAATTTCACTATGCATACGGTAGACCGCACAGACAGGTTATTCCAACAGAATGATAAAGAATGGAACCAGGTCATGCGTAATCCACATAGACAGGATATTCCAACGGAATAATAAAGAATGGAACCAGGTCATGTGTAATCCGCACATATAGGATATTCCAACAGAATAATAAAGAATAGAATAACAACAGAATTCACCAGGCATGCGATAGATCACATAGACAGGTTATTCCAATAAATTAATAAGCGGTAAAAAGGTTCCCACCAAGTCTTGTAAGATCAACAAGGATATATGGTACCATTGTAAATAACAGGTTTTAATGGCAAAAAGGTTCCCACCAAGTCTCGTAAGATCAACAAGGATAGATGGTACCATTGTAAATAACATAATTTAAAATGGATAATAAAACATAAATATAACTTGACAGTTAAAGAATATAATAGGCGGCAAAGCTAGGCCAATTGTAAGAATTTAATTTTACCGTCTCAATTGGTTAAAGTCTCGTGCTGATAACATGTTATAAATCTTTAGCGAAGTGTATAAATATATTCTATTACTGCATAAATTTAGAGAGAATAAGCAAGAGAAAAGAGAGAGAAATTCTTCAGAGAATTCTTTAATTTATTCAGCAGCATGTATTACCTTATATAGGCATGGTGTGAGAGTCACGGGGAGGGGAAAGAGAAGAAGAAAAGGAGAAGGGAGTCACGGGAGGAGGGAGTCACGGGGAGCTATAGGAGGGAATCAAATCCTAATAAGATATGTGTTATCACATTCTGTGCATTATTAACCATTTAAGATCAAGAGTTGAGATAAGTTAATGTGTGCACATAACGTGCTCGATAAAATGCCTAAGAGTAATAGTGTTTCTAAACTTTGGTATACAAAGTGTCTAACTAATGGCTAATATTGGGTGTTATGTGCATCTAAGTATGAAAATATGATAATACAAGAATAATAATGGAAAGAAATTGAAAAGGGCAATTTTTGATTTTTGAAGGAAAATTAAATATGTAAACAATGTGTTGAATATGCATTTTTGAAAACCAAAGTGGTATAATAAAATGGTGTGATATACGCACATTAAACTACAAGTGCGATAGTCTAGCATGTGTGGTGATGAAAATGAAAATAAAACCAAGTTGCATATAAAACACAGTTAGATGTTTATAAAGACATTATAAAGGATAATAAGATAAAGTAAGGTCTTAGAATAAATTTGACCATGAGATCGAGTATTGATTGTATTTATTATCAATCTCATATACAGTGTAGGTTGTGCAAGGACACAAAGTATTAGTGTGTTGGTAAAACACCGGTAAAGGCAAGTCTTTCAGTTCCTTTTTGCTATCTGAACTTGATGATGAACTGCTTTAAAATTTTATTGTATGATGTATTATATATGTCAGAAGTATGAAATGTGAAAGTCAATCTATGACTGTGATGATTGAGCTATGAATCTTGATTGAGTAAGGAACTCAATCTTTATAGTTTTTATGTGAGCTACAACATGTATGATATGTTAGTTTTATGATTATGATATGTATGTTGAGTATGTTCTTATGTGCTACGTGATGCATGAAAACTGTTAGATTTTGCTGAGCTGTCGAGCTCATTCTTGCAAATAACCATTTTTGCAGATTCAAGAATTGAAGGTAATGCTATGTGCTACTAGATTTATATTGACCAAAAGTGATACATGAAGATTTAATATCCTAGCCAAGTTATTTTTCTTGTAAACCATGACTAATGTTTCGGTAAATGTATTAATGTTGTATTGTAATATCGTTTTGCGATGTAAACTCTTGTAGTATTAAAATGATTCTGAGATATTTAGATGTAAAGGTTAAAAGTTTTGGGAACGAGAATAGTTTGTAATAGAAAATTTTAATTATTCCACAAATTTTAATGGTTATATTATCGTTTAATGATGTAAAATTAGAGGTTGAATGTATTGTTAACGATCGAAGTTGAGAATTAAATTATTAAAATTTTGGGGTCGTTACAGATATACCATCAATTCAGCCAATTGATCGATCTGTTCTTTGATGGACTATAGCTTCTGCTCTATTGAAGGTTATCCTTTTGAATAACCTGTCTTTGTAAGGTTACTTTCAGTGGAAGATTCTCCAATATACTTGAGGTATTTGGAACCTTCTCCACTCCCTGTGCTGTTCATGTTTATACCTTCCTCATTATACTGAGGCAAAGGATTATCTTGGACATGTGGTTGTTCTGGTGTTGTCACCACAATTTCACCACTATCTATCATATCTTAGATCTTATGTTTCAGAGACCAGCATTCTTGGGTATCATGGCCAGGGGACCCAGAATGGTAAGCACACTTTTTGCTTGGGTCAAAACTTTTCCCATTTGGAGTTGCAGGTGAGAGAAGCTGCGTGATTTTCTTCTGGTTAGTCAAAAGCTTCAATATGTTTTCAAGTGAATCCCCTAAGGGTGTAAAAATTCTTATGTGTTTAACTTCTCCTGCTTTTTCTGAAATGGAGGATTTGGAGGCTTTACAACTATTTGGAATGAAGAGTAATTATTCTACTTTTGAATGGGTGGGTTCTGACTGCCTTGTTGATTCTAACCCCGCAATATCAAGGATACATTTTCTTCCTTCTTCTTATGGGTGCTTCTAGGATTAGTCACATAATTTCCAGTCTGGATATGCTCAGCAACTGCCTCTAAAGCAGTGAGGTCTTTGATCTTTCCTGATTTAAACCCCATTTCAGTTATTTCTCCATGTTTAATGATTTCTGAGAACGATTTTCCTAATCCAGCTACTACTCTCTCATAATATGGAGTTTCCTGTATATCGATGAATGTCATCACCATTTCAGTTTTTGTCATGGGAGGAATGACTTGTGTAGCCATACGTCTCCATCTTTGTGCATATTCCCGAAAAGACCCAGTACTCTACTTTTTGACTTTGGTCACTTGATATCTATCAGGTGCCATTTGTGACTGGAAACTGTATTGATTTAGGAAGGTAATGGGCTAGCTCTTCCCAGCTGTGGATTTTCGAGTTGTCAAGTCCGGCGTACTATGCTCTTTGGCTTCTCCAGTTAGACTTTTTTGGAATAGCTACATTCTCAACTTTTCATCCTCTGTATAGGATCCAAGTTCTCCAATATACACTTTTAAATGAGTATATGGATCTCCTAACCCGTTGTATTTTTCAAAATCTGGGACTTGGAGTTTATTTGGATAACGAGCCCTTGGAAAGATATAAAGATCTGAGTAGTTGAAACTCCCATATGTTACAGTCCCTTTGATTGACCGGATAGTTTCTTCTATTTGTTGGACTTTCTTTTTAATGTCCCCAGTTTCTTGGTCATCTTTGAGATTGATGATTTCAGGAGTTTTGTTGGGTTTTTCATTGGACTGAGGTTCAGGCATTCGTATTTCCACCTTTTTATCAGTACCCTGATTGCCTCCTTGTGAAGAGGACTCTGGTTGAATGGGTGTCTATTGACCCTGAGTATTTTTACTCTTTTCTTTCAGTAGGATAGCCAGCTCTACTATCTAATTTCTAAGTCCCTCAAACTCTTCTCAAGATACAGGAGTAGATTCAGATGGGGCATTTGTAGCCATGTCTGAAGATAGGCTTTGTGCCTTTTTAGACTTTGATCTGGAAGTATGACCAATCTTGCCTACAAAAAAGGGTATGTAGTTTAGTCTTGACAAACACTAACAATATGCATGTTATACAATGTGTCAGTTTTTAGGGGTTTTTTAATGTTTTCCTACAAAACAAAGGTTAGTTGTTTTGGTGACAGGATAGCATGATAGGGTTTGATATTTAACATAGAATCTACATTTGACAGGAATTGACATTTAATATTTGACATGGAATTAAAATTTGACATGAATTGAAAGGAAAGACATAAAGAGACTTCCCTTCGCATTTGGTTTATTAGAGGCTGGCCTATCTTAGGTTACTCTCATGGGCTTTTTGGCATGAAGGTTCCCAGATTATTGCAATCTACTAGATAGAAAGTTAGTCCGATCTTTCAATTGGAGCGAATCTGAGTGGCGCCTTTCTTTAGCCTCGCGGGATTATGCTCGTCTTGAGTCTAGTAATCAGCCACCGACGGATTTGCCTCCTGGTGGATGAATTACACAACATACATTCACATACATCGCACCTCACCGTATGTAATATGATGACATTGTGCGAAGCACTAATATAAAGCATTGTAAATATACATTCATTCATATCCATTCAATGTAAAGATAGCATTCACACACATGCAGATAAAAGGGAATTGAAAACATTGAATTGTGGCTTAAGCCCTCTACTATCCCTAGCGGAGTCACCACCTATCGATGCCGTATTTTCCCTTCTCTAATTTGTTTGTTTACTACCCTTTATGTGATCTATGTTGCAAAGGTGTATTTTTTGAAAAGACCGACATCAATGTCGACAATTTGAAAAGATTAATTTTAATGCGATTGGGCTGAATTAGACAGAGCCACCAGTTGATATGAGTTTAAATGGATGTATCAACTCATCTGAGTTTTGAAAGGTTTTCGCAATATGGCCCAATATGTGACTATTTAATTAGTCTAGAACTAGAGATTCATAGAGTGTGGGGACTAGCTTAAGCGATGGGAAGGTGTTAGGCACCTCTCGACTTCCGTGAAACACGTTTACCGCTACTTTTTCATTCCCTATGCATTGTGTGTGTGGGTGTGTTGAAAACTTTTGATTTGTTTTTGAAAGATTTTTAATGTTTTATTTTGAAAGTAGTGTTATACCTCTTTTGACCTATGTACAAATGGTTTGAGTTACATAAAAGTTCAGTTTTAACAGATATGAAAGCATATAAAAGTGAGGTTTTGACATCTGATTTTCAAACCTTTTTGCTCAAATAAGAATTGAGGCCTTTGGTACTTCCTTTTATCTTGTATTAAGTCTATCTTTTGATCCTAGAAGCGGCTTCATTTGATTTTATTGAGATGCAAAGCATCTTTAGGGTTGGTTTAGAACTCGGGGTTCTAATTGCTTGATTTTTCCTTAAGTCTATCCATCTCGATGCAAATTGTATTTTATAAAATCTTCGTTAATTTAATTTGAAAATCATTTTTAGTAACGAAATGAAAACTAGAAAATATAAAGGTTGGGCTCCTTATAGGCATGAAAGCCATTGAAGTAAGCCCGAGCACCACATACATGTTTTCACTATTTTAAGGCCTTAAATCTGTATCCCCATTTTAAAGCCCTAGATTTACATGTACACTGGGTTGCATATGCTACGGGTTGTAGTATTTCTATAGGTTTTGGATGATGTTGTTTGTAATTACTGATTTCAAGCCAATATGTTGGTTGGTTTATTGTTGTTGTTTTAGTTCTCTGCTGGCTTCTTTTATGCTAGTGGCTAGCTTTGGTTTACTTTTGCCATTATAGGGCCTGTCCTATGATGGTTATAGTATACTGCTTGGGGTTTGGCCCATGTACTTTTTACTTATTCTTTCTTTTAATTCAGTTTAAATTTAGCAACAAAAAAAAATTAAACAAGTCAATTTTCAGAACTAGATCTAAATCCATTGATTAGATCATCAACCCTTTGGAGTTCATAGGCTCACATGAATATTTAAAGCTTTCACAATGAATATTTAAACATATTATGTACAAATAACTTAAACACTTCGCTAAACAAGTGATTTATTGAACAAATTCTTGTATGCACTTAAACAAACCTCCCGTTTGATACAGATCTAGGGTCACGTGGATAACAAAGATTTACAAAAACTAGAAAGTAAACTAGATCTATACAAATTTAAGCCATTCTAGCTTCTAGGTTCAAGTTTTACAACTTTGAACTGGTTAAAACCTAGATCTAGCTAGATCTAGTACATATCTACTCAATACAACGCAAATATTGACTATTTACATAAAATAAACGATTAAAAAGCTAGATATGTGCCATACAGAGGGAGATCTGTATATATTTATAGTACTTATATATATAGTAAAGTAAGAAAAAGAAGTAGATCTGAAGAGATCTTACAGTTAAGCACTAAAATGGCTATCGAATAGCTTTAGGCGCCTCTAGACTTGATTTCCACCTGTTAAAACTTGATATGTTGTAGTATACATGTATAGAAGTGTTTACAGAAGAGATTTACAAAGATAGAAGCAAGATTTGAGCTATTTCTCACTCTAGATCTCTGATTTTCTCTTTATTGGGCCCTCTTTCTCTCTCCAAAACTGCTTAAATGAGCTACTAGGGGCTGATATATATAGACCCGATCAGCCGCAATTCTACCTGCGGCAGCCGTAGGTAGACTTACGGCCAAGTCCAGTGGGCCTTGATACCTCGAAGTATGTGCACATTGATCTACGCGCAGGCTACTTGAGACCTTCATAACTTACAATCTGGGAATCCTATAGAGGTGTGCCATATCATTCCGAAAAGCTCTTTCCGAGAGCTACACATTGACATAGTGCTTGCCCTTTTCTGAGTCCAAGATGATTTTTCCATGTCTAGAATAGCATCTTCATGTCTTCGCAGGCAGTCCGTTGCGCTATCTTGTGCAATTTCCACTCGGGATTTCTATGATGGCCCTTGATAACCATGTTTACAGCTAGATGTTTGTGGTTTGATGTTGTGTTGTCAACATTCCACCTTTTTCCTCTTGGGGTTATCTCCGTAGTTGAAGTGGCTTTTGGCTATCCCTCAGAACTGTTTCTAGGGATTTACTGCTGCCAACTTTGTTTTTTCTCGGTTGTGTCCAAGGTTGATTTTGTGACTCCCCTAAAATAGGTCCACACAACCCATTCTGAGTTGCCAAATACATGGTACAGAAAACAACTACAACTTCATTATTATAATTATCATGCAAAATATGACAACACATGTTGTGAGTTTAAATACAAATATTATTTTCTAGATAGTATTCAAACTCAAATAAGTCCTCATTACAATTATTGATACACTATTTTACAAAATAGTGAGGACTGCTAAAATAACTAACTTAGAACATCACTCCACACCCCGACTAGTTCCCGCTATATTCTCGCCTCCTGAGAAGAAAAAATAGAACAAAAAGGAAAAGGGTGAGCTCAACTAGCCCAGTAAATAATATTATGACTAAGATAATGTACAACAAATTATCATTAGCCTTCAATAAATCAGATAAAATATAATGGACAAGTTTTAGATCAATATTCGCAGCGAAAATAATAATTCATTAGAAGAGTTAAGTAGAGAATGAAATCTACTATCTTCTATGATTTAAACGTCCATCATCAATATTTTATCCCTATAACATCAATCAATACACATCTTGAATCAAATATTTATCTTTGCACTACAGGCCAAAGATATTCATTCGTATCACTAGTTGGTCATGTTCATCTCAACACTTGTTCATCTTTGCACTACGGGCCAAAGATATTCATTAGATAATCATTCATCTTTGCACTACAGGCCAAAGATATTCAATTATATCATCATTTAGGACTGAGGATGATGAAAAATATTTTAAAGAAACGAATCCAGTGAGATAAAAGGACAAAGATTAGGGATTCGTACTTTAGATAATCCAAGTTAAAAAATACTCCGTAATAAACCATGGTGGAGAAAAATTCAAGAATGAAGATCAAAACATGGATACAATCAAGGATAGTAACCATAATAGACATCTTAGACAAAGAAGAGAAAATTTCATTTTTCTGTGAATAATGTCGTATTCTTGAATAGTGTCATATACGTGAATAGTGTCGTATACGTAAATAGTAACCCCGACACAAAAAAATAAGAATTTCATAAAAAAAGTCATACTTCGTGAATAGTACTCATGGATAGTATCGTATTCATGAATAGTGCCGTATACGTGAATAGTATCGTATACGTGAATAGTAACCTCGACATGAAAAGATAAGAATTTCATCATAAATTCATACCCATTATTTTGGTATAATAATATTGAAAGAAATAACATTATTTATGAAAATAATAACATTCCTTACGAGTATTGAAAGAAAATAACATCCTTTACCATAGTAGAAGATTGAATACTGAAGTAGGGTAGTAGCAGAATACTCTTCTTCTTTGTCTCTTATTTTCTCTTTATAGTTTCTCTCTGTATAGCTTTCTGAACTGGTGAGGAAATAATAAAGGAATGAGCTTCTATTTATAAAAGAACTGAAAGTGGCTCTTGGTCTTAACGAAGGATCAAAATTACTCCTAGTAATATTGAAGAGACAACTACTACTTGCAAAGGGGCAAATAACTCTTGGAAAACCGAAGAGACAAGTAACTCTTGGAAAAGCGAAGAGGCAAGTTACTATTTGCGAAAGTGACTCTTAGATGATGACGTAGGGTCCCACCCATATTTTTAATAAAAATATTTATTTATGTCCATTCCATAGGAAATTTAATTCTCTACAACTTTGTAGAAGAAAGTTTTTCCAAATTCTAAACAGAAAATGACTAAAATCCATATACGGAGATTTTTAATACCTCAATTCCGACAAAATACTGATAAAATATTTTAGCATTAATTCCTTCATTTATATCCACATAAAATAAATATTTCCTTATCATATAAATCAATAATTAATTATTAATAAATAATATTACATAATCACAATAATGACAACCAGGTCATTCCCGGGAAAGAGGGGCTTTCCGATAAGGATTTCTCCTTACTGGCGCGCAATTAGGTGACCAAACCCCTTTCCTAGACAGAACTTCCTTATACATTGTCAATAATGTTATCTAATAATATTATTCAAATAATATGAATTATTGATCTGATAATGGAAAATATTGTGAAGTGACAATTATTGAAACAACAATAATATAAAATATCAACGCAGTAATTATTGAATCAATAAAATAAAATATTGAACAGTAATTACTGTAACAATAAGTTAGTAGTGTCTTCTTATGTAAGAATCAATAATCCATAAATACTGTGCAATATCGTGTGCTACTGTGCAACCACGCGTATTACTGTACTTTAACCACCAGGTATACCAACAGTGTTAATGGTAACAACTACGTCGCTATTTTAAAAAACTCATACTTGTCGCTTTCTTCATCCGACAGTTTTTCGTTATGGGGCCCACAAATGGTTGCGCCGTCGTACATATATTCCCCGACAGTAAAAATATTCCACGACCAAACGAATATTCCCTGACAACAATGAGTATTTTGTAACCACTTTCTTATTTAGCAAAATTTGCACATTTCACCCATAACTAAATCATTATATCAAATTAACACCTTATTATTCAAAATAATAATTAAAGAAATTAAATCTTTATTAATAAAAAGTTGGGGTCTTAAAACCTCCCCTCCTTTTGAAATTTCATCCTCGAAATTGATATACGTACCTAGTATTTAAAAAAGGTGAGGATACCTCGCTTTCATTTCTGATTTTAACTCCCAGGTTATTTTCTCAATAGCATGGTTCCTCCACAAAACTTTGAATTGTGGTATAAATTTCGTGCGTAGGACATGCTCCTTCCTATCCAAGATCTTGACAGGTACCTCCTCGTACGTTAAATCTTCGATTATCTTGTCTGGTTCTAACTCAATAATGTGGTTTGGGTCTTTCACATATTTACGAAGCATGGATATATGAAAAACATTATGAACACGAGACATGCTTGGAGGTAATGCGAGTATATAGGCCACATTTCCTACTCAGTCAAGAATTTCAAATGGACCAACAAATCGTGGATTGAGCTTTCCTCTCTTCCCGAATCTTGTAACTCCCTTCCATGGAGCAACACGTAACAATACATGATGCCCAACATTAAATTCCATGTCCTTTCGATGAAGATCCGCATAACTCTTTTATCGATCTTGTGTCGTTTGTATACGTTGTCGGATCATTTGGATCTTCTCTATAGTCATACGTACCAACTCTGGTCCCAACAATGTTACTTCACCCACCTCATCCCAGCATACTGGAGAGCAACACTTTCGTCCAAACAATGCTTCAAATGGAGCCACACCTATACTTGCCTGATAACTGTTATTGAAGGAGAATTCCACCAATGGTAGGTACTTATCAAAACTTCCTTTGAAATTTAGGACACAGAGTCTTAATAGATCTTAAAGAGTTTGAATAGTCCTTTCCGATTTCCCATCCATTTGAGGATGGTATGCCAAAGTAAATCGTAAATTCGTGCTCATAGCTTTCTACAAACTGACCCAAAATCGAGAAGTGAATGGGTCTCGATCAGAAACAATGGATACTGGCATACCATGCAATCTCATAATCTCATTCACGTACATATAAGCAAGATGTTCAAGGGAATAAGTCTCCTGTTTCGGTAAGAAATGAGCAGACTTGGTTAATCTATCAACAATAACCCAAATCGCATTTATACCTTGAGAAACCTTGGAAAGACCCGTAACGAAATCCATGCTAATGTGTTCCCACTTCTATTTCGGAATCTCAAGTGGTTGCAATGGACCCTTTGGCACTTAATGCTCTGCCTTTACACGTTGACAAGTTATACACCTCGAGATAAACTTTGTGATCTCTCTCTTCATATTGTTCCACCAAAATGTATGTTGAAGATCATGATACATTTTGGTACTCCCGGGATGGATTGTAAACGGTGTGTTATGTGCCTCCATCATGATTTTATGCTTCAAGTCAGAATTGTTAGGAGCACAAAGTCTGGAGTTGACTCGAAGTATTCCTTCTTCATTGATTCTTACATCTGGAATAGCACCTTCTTGCACTTTCTTCTCCATACGCATCAGCTCCAGGTCCGTAGCTTAAGCAGCTTTAACTTTATCGATTAAAGTTGGTTCTACTAGTATATTTGATATCATCACGTGGCTTGGAGCCTTTAACTCTATCTCCATCCTTTGCAAGTCACACAAAATGGGCCTTTGCGTTTACAATATCGCACTCATACCCGCACATGATCTTCTACAAAATGTGTCAGCTACTACGTTCATTTTTCCAGGATGGTATTGGATGGTATGATCGTAATCTTTCAATAGCTCGAGCCAACGTAGTTACCGCATGTTGAGTTCCTTTTGGGTGAAGAAATATTTGAGGCTTTTATGATCTGTATAGATCTCCACTTTCTCCCCATACAGGTAGTGTCTCCAGATCTTCAACGCGAAAATGACTGCTGCCAACTCCAGATCATGAGTAGGATAATTCCTCTCATATTCTTTGAGTTGTCGCGAGGCATAGGCTATGACTTTTCTATGTTGCATGAGAACAAATCCTAACCATTTGCCCAAAGCATTACTTTAGATAACAAATCCATCTGAACCAGATGGTATTGTCAGAACAGGTGCCGAAATGAGTCTCCTCTTGAGCTCTTGGAAACTCTTCCCGCATTCCTCGCTCCATACAAATTTTGTATCTTTCCGAGTCAGCTGAGTTAACGGAGTAGCGATTCGAGAAAATCCTTCCACGAATCTCCGATAATAACTGGCTAAGCCCATAAAGCTACGTACTTCGGTCACTGACTTCAGTTGCTCCCAACTTTGTATTGCTTCAATCTTCGTCGGGTCAATAGATACTCCATGTTTTGACATCACGTGCCCAAGGAATGCTACTTCCTCAAGCCAGAACTCGCATTTCTTCAGCTTAGCATATAGCTTGTTATCACGAAGCCTTTGAAGTATGTTGACTTGGTCATATTCCAACCTTAGGTTTTGATGATGACTTTCCTATTGTACTAAAATGTTTACTCATGCATTTACAGGATATTAAAAGAATTCTTGAAGCTTTGATTTATTAAAGGATTGAAGACATGAAGGCTTGAAGAATTGCTTGAGTCATTAGGAAATAATTATAAGATCCTAGCTTTAATTATTTCTCAATCAAGGCTCTAGGATTTGCATTGCATTGCATCATTATTTAATTGTGGAATAAATTAAAATGATTATTTAATTAAAGATTAATTATGAAAATATTTAATTAAGTTTTCAAAATTAATAAGGATCAAATATTAATTAAATTGGAGTAATTTTTGAAAAGCTAATTTTGAAACATTCCCATAATTAATGTAAAGCCCCCAAATCCAGGTACTTGAAACCCGAACTCGGTGCTTCACGATACCATCTCTATGAGCGGAATAATACTAATAATAATAACAATAATATAAATAACAAACTTAATTTACATAATTATCAGAGTCTAGCTCCCCAGGTACGAGACATTTAAATATTCATTACATAACCTGATAGATAATATTTATCATTGTCTTAATAATATTAAACTATTACATAAACTACCACAAATCTTATTTGGTTAGCTTTCCTTTTCCTTTGTTTCTGCATGAGCCTTACGGTTTACACACACTTAGTCGAAAACATTTAAATTAAGCAAGGATGAGCATTTGAGTGCCCAGCAAGTATTAACAATTATATATATATATAAGCTGAAAGAATTTAATGTTTTCTTTATACTACCCTTCTACAACAAATCAATAGTTGTGAAGTAATCTGAACCGATAATAATAACATAACAAACCTCTTTCAAATTTTCGAAACTACGTACTGACTATAAATAGGGTTAAGGTGACATGCTATGAACATTGTTTTCATTTTTGAAAAGGTTAAACAGAACTTCATCTGTAAACCGTCATAACTTACGGGCACGGGGGTGATCAACCCGTTGTACCCTGTATTGATCAATACTACATGCAAGAACGATGTTATCGTTCACTCTGTCCACCTTGGGTGCATAAAAGTTTTCCCGTGTAAGGGATGTTCATACTTGTCAGGGTTCCAAACCAAAGAAATTCGGTTGGATAATAATAAGGTTTTATCTTATTCAAAAATAATCTATAATTCAACATATATATACGGGTAATTAACAAAGGTGTATCAACATGTGATTAAATACAATGATTATCCAAGTGAGGACACTTATATAACCATTTATAAAAATTAATGAACAGAATATATATCTGAATTACCATATACTAACATGTTGATAATCAATGACCGTATATAATATAGGGTTAATAATATGTATAGTAATAATATAATTCTGAAACATTCTTACTCATGTCCATTGCATAAAGAAAATGCAAAGGTAGGATACTTGCCTGATGCGCTGCTTACAGTTCGCAACTTAGTTTTATCTTTTATATCACGACCTATCATTAATCAGATCATTCGTTCGATTAGAACAATAAACTATAACGCATAGTACTGCATTTCACAGTCAGCACATAACCTAATCACATTGTCACATATATTCAACAACCGTTGAATCATAAATAAACACTTATCAAGTCAACCTATCTAAGTCCAGATCAATTTCTAAAACATGTCAGTGTACCGACAGCTTTATCGGGTAATTATCAAATCTAAGATTCTATTCCGAAGTTCAATATCCGTAAGTATCAGTCATAATTTTTTAAAACATTTATTATAATTTATCATGAATTTTCAAATACCGGAATCATTATCAAATGATTTAAATATTAAATAATTCTATTATCATTAATATTTAATTAATATTAAAGTATTAATAAAAGCTCATTGCCAAATATTAAAATTATTTACAATAACTTAGAATATTTTTAAAGTATTAATATTACCCTTAAATAATTTTTAAAACATTTAAAATCATTTATAAATAATTACCATTAATATTTAAATATTAATTTATTATTTATCAAAATATTAAAAGTCATTAAATATAACTTAAAATATTTTTAATTCATTTATATCCTTTTTAAATGATTTTAAATTAATAAAACCATTTATTTAATATAATTGTTAAATAAATTTAATATCATTAATGTTAAATTAATATCATTAATATTAAATTATTAATGAAATTATTCTTTAAATATTAAAAGTTATATTTTATAACTTAAAATATCTTTAAACACTTTATTTTCATTTAAAATGATTTTTATAATAATAAAATCATTTTTAAACTAAATTATTTAATATAAAATCATCCAAAATTAGGGTTTGGATTCCATATCTAATTTATCTATCATACTTAACATTATTAATTAAGTTAAAATAATTAACTTAATAATACGTACTAAAATTAGTATAATAAAATAATTATTATAATTATTCTAAAAATCATTTCATATATTATTTAAATAATACATGATTATATTTTCATGGAAAATAATTAATAAAAACATTTCGATTATAAAATTAATTATTAATAGAATATAATTTATAATGATCAATAATTCTAAAATAAAATTATTTATAATTATTCATGTAATAAATATATTTTATATTCATCACATAAATACATGCACATTATCTTGGCACATATTCCCCATATTTATTTTAATAAAAAAAAAAATTATACGCAAAATTTTTGATTTATTTGTATAGAAAATATCGGGTTGTTACATTCATCATCCTTATAAAGATTAGTCCCGGAATCACCATTTTAAAACCTATACATACCAGAAGTACATAGCATACACAATCATTGCAAGTAGATCTCGACCAACTTTGATCGAACTGATCTTTAACTATTCACATAAAGCTTGTCTATCTGATTAAACGGAAATTTGATTTCTAAAAGAAATCAAATTCCTCCTTCAAAATTTTTTTATAAAATAATTTACTATATATATGAAAATCATGTATAAGAAAATAAAAGTTATACGAATAATACCTGGAGTTCCATTGCCAGCTGCCGCCGTATCCTGGACCGTCATGTTGTAGTGAGATCAAATTGGCTTGCTCGATGATATATGTGAGATCCCAAATTTTATGAAACGAAAGTATTCAATTATTATGTTATTTAGTAAATGGTTAAATTGATAAATGTTAAAGTTAAGGGTAATATTTGAAAATTTTGCAAAGTAAGCAAGTTGATATAAAATATTCGCTATGTCGGGGAATATTCGATTGATCGGGGAATATTCGTTTTAACAGGGAATATTCGTACGACGACATAATCATTGGTGGACCCCACAACGGAAGCATTGTCGTAGTTAGAAAACGACAGAAATATCTTTTCATAAAAATAACGGCGAAAGTTTTACCGTTAAACTGTTGAACTACTCGGTAGTAAAAAAATAAGAATCTGGCGTGGTTGCATAGTAAACATTTACGGTTTTGATTATTTTCACATGTATAGAACTATTGATTCACATGATTGAACTATTGATTCATATGATGTACTATTAGGGGAGGTGGTGCAAGTTTGATAATACTTGCAGGACTAAATTAAAAATAAAGGAAAAGATGAAGGTATTGTACTGTAATATTTCGAGCCCCAAAATGTGCAATTATCGAAACTATATTGTTCTATAAATAGAAGCTCATTCTTCCTTCATTCTCACCAATTCACTAAGACTCACAAGAGCAATTATAGAGAGAGAAGCTATAGAGAGAGAAGTATATAGGGGAGAAAGAAGAAGAGTAGTACGCTACTTCACTACTCCGATATCCGGTCTTTCTTACGAGGTAAGGGTATTATTTATTTCATATTCTAAAGAGATGTTATTTTTTTCGTGATTCGTATGAATATTATATTGATTCAATATTAAGTAAGGAATATCATCTTCGTTCAATATTCGTAGGAATATTATTTTCATTCAACAGTCGTAAGGGGTTTTATTTCTTCGTAAATGATATTATTTCTTTCAATATCATTATGCCGGAATATTGGTACGAATTTTATTGTGGAATTTCTACCTTTTTGTGTCGGGGTTACTATTCACTCTAGTATTATTCACTCGGGTATTCGGGGCACTTTTTGTGCTGGAGTACTATTCACGAGTTACTATTCATAGGTTACTATTCACCCAGTTATTATTCACTCCAGTATTACTCACTCGGGTATTCGGGACACTTTTCGTGTGGAGTACTATTCATGAGTTATTATTCACATATTACTATTCACTCTAGTATTATTCACTCGGGTATTTGGGACACTTTTCATGTCAGGGTACTATTCACAAGGTACTATTCCCGAAGTATTATTCACAGGGTACTATTCACCCGAAAAATATATTTATTTTCTGTCCAAATTATTTTTGGTACATGAATATTATTCTTGAATTTTACTCCACAAAGCAGTATCATATTGGCAATTTGGATATTTTTAAACTCTAGATAAATTTAAAGTCTTTAATATTTATTCTTGATTTTGTTTGATTAATGCTTATATCATTGTCATCATCCTCAGGCTTATATTGTGATAAAAGTCATCTTTGGCTTACGTGCATAGATGGACTATTGATTATTTTTATAGTTGTATATTTTTGGCTTACGTGCATAGATGGATTGTTGATTATTGGTTTTACAGTTGTATATCTTTGGCTTATGTGCAAAGATGAATTGTTGATTATTGATTTTATAGTTGTATATCTTGGGCTTACGTGCAAAGATGGATAGGTGTATGACATGATCATAACCACTGGTGATAATAACGAATATCCTTGGCCCGTAGTGTATGGATAATTCGATGATGTGATTGGCAGGATCATGACCATTAGTTAACAGTTGAATGTCTTTGGCCGTAGTGCACTGACAAACAATTGATTGTTATGATCATAACCATTGGTTTTGTAGTTGAATATCTTTGGCCTATAGTGCAAAGGTAGACAACTGATTGGTATGATCATTGTTATTATATTTGAATATCTTTAGCCTTTGGGGTAAGGATGTTGAGTAAACGTTCTATTAAGCCTTTGTGGCAAGGAGAAATTGTTGATTCACATTACTATAAACATGAATTGTGAATTTAACTAACATCTTTGGTGGTACAGGTGAAGACAGGTATTGAAAGTTCTATTTGTCTTGGGTATAATAAAGAACTGTTGATGGGTATTACAAGGATAAAATTGATGATAAACTTTTTAAATCATAGAAGATAGTAGATTTTATGCTCTACTTGACTCTTCTAATGGATTGCTTATTTCGCTGCAGTTGTTGATCTAAAACTTGTTGTCCATTATATTCTATTAGTTTAACACTGTTGAAGGCTAAAGATAATTTATTCTGCATTATCTTAGTCATAATATTTCTTACTGGACTAGTTGATCTCACCCTTTTGCTTTCATTGTTCTCTTCAGGAAATGAGAACGTAGCCGGGACTAGTCGGGGAATGGAGTGACGGTCCAGATGTTTGCATTAGTAGTCCTCACTATCCTGTGAAATAGTGTGATAATAAATGAGGAATTATTTGTAGTTTGAATACTGTCTAGAAGACAATATTTGTATTAAAACTCACAGTTCATGTTGTATAATTAAGTTTGTATTTGTATTCAATACCATGTATTTGGCAACCCAAGATGGGGGATGTATACCTATTTTGGGGGTGTCACAACATAGGTCCCGTGATTGCTAAAGTCATGCTGCCCTTGCTAGTATTCACACTCCCCACCTCCGTTCTCCTCTTCGGACAATCCTTCACCTTGTGCTCAGTAGACCCGCATAGAAAACACCCATTGTTCATTCTTGGATTGGGGCAGTTGGGAGAGATATGGCCCTCCTGCCCGCACTTGTAGCACACAAACTTCCCCTTTAAACACTCACCTGAATGGTTCTTTCCACAATTTCCACACTGCACTACTGGCTTCTTAACACTTTCCTATTTTACCTGCATACTTCCAAAATTGTTTCCCTTCCTCTTGCTACTACCACTTCTACTTCCACTATTAATTTCTACCTTCCCAGTTTCTACGACCTTGCCCTTGTTCTTTCTCTCCTTATTGTAGAGGCTCATGGCCTCACTCCCCTCCTCAGCAATAATTGCTTTCTCCATGAGTGATGCATGTTGATCGATTTCGCAATCAATGAATGCGTGCAAGTATACACGGTCAACAAGTAATAAAGTGAAAGTAGAGTATCGTTCCCACGAGGAATTATTTAATAAAAATCACCAAGTACTAATTCTTAACCAAACTAATTTTATTTAAACAATCTCAAATCGTGTTTCTTCTAATTAAGAAAACTAAATTAACTAATTAAAACTAAGATTTTAACGAATGAATTCAAATAAATAAAGATTAAGACTTCAATATCCCCAATTATGAACTATAAATCAATTATCCAATTATCCCAATTATTATGCCTACTGAATTGTTAACAGGAATTCTCAATTGCCAAGAGCCCTTTTCCAAGTGATCAATTGCCTTCTATTTAATCCAGATTAATCTTGCTATATTCCTATGCAAAACAATTGAATTAAACTCGTTACAATCCCAATTCCTTATGTATTACATGCGGCAAAAAGATATTTCCATTCTATTCACAAACCTAATTATTCACTGTGCAAATAACTAAGTCACATGATATCATGCCCAGTTCTAACCCTAGAATTCCTCTTCCAATTCCTTCTAGAGTAACAAAGTAATTACTGATCAAATAATTAAGCAATAAGCACAAGACAAGATAAACACCTCACTTTAACATAAATAATTAGAATATAATGAATAACTAATTCATAGCCATAAAAAATTCAATTGAAATCTCAAAAATAGTTAGTTCATAATTAATGAATTAAAACCAAGAATCCACAACTGAATAGACATCAAAAGATAAAAGTAAGATGAGAGAAGAGAATAGAATCTGTTGTCAGCAAATCTGATGCTCCCCTCTTGCTCTTGCTCTTGCTCTTGATCTTCAATGGTCTCCAAGTTGCTTCAATCTCCAAAACTAATAAGAACTAGGGTTATTTTCTAATCTAAAGGAGTGTTTTATCTAGGCTAAGCTATGTAATCTCCCTTTATTTTATGCCTTACATCATGTATTTATAGGTTACAAGTCCAATTTTTAGCTTAGGAACAAACTCAATCCTATTTGGAGTCAAAAAGGTGTCAAAATTCGCCCAAAACGCATCCAGGCCATCACCAAGCCCTTCCCCAGTGCCCCAGCGCTGGGCACGGCGCTCAAACTCTGCTCCCAGTAGGCCCATTGGCTGGGCATAGGCTAAAATGGGCGCCTGACTTTGGCCCAAAATCCGACATTTTCTGCTCCCGACGTCCTTTTGGGAAAATTGCCATAACTTCTTCGTCCGAACTCCGATTTCGATGATTCAAGATGTTCCGGAAAGAGGAGAAGTAGATCTACAACTTTTATTCTTTGCGTTTTTCGAAATAATGTCAGGAACTATAGTCAAATTGGCTCTGAAGTGACTGCTGTGTAAATGGCAAGCCGAAAACGCGAATCTAGCCACCCCAAACATCGATCCATGTAACTTTTATCCCAATTCCTATAAAATAACCTAAAACATGCATGAATAGACACAAACATATAAAAACATCCTAAAAGACTTAAGAACAACAATAAATTAAGCCCGAATGTATCCAATTCATGGGTATAAAACTCACTCATCAAATACCCCCAAACTTAAATCTTTGCTTGTCCTCAAGCAAAAACACAAAAATGTTATGCAATGCAATGTAATGTAATGAAACTAATCTATATGCCTACGAATCCAACAGTAATGAAAGAAACAAGTCTATTCAACCTACTTAGAGAAATCAAGTAAACATGATAATACATCATATTAAAACAAATCATTAATTTCTCAATCAATCATCAAATCTTAGACTGTTATCACTGATATAGTGCGTGTGTGCTCCACAACAATGTTAACTGATATAAAATCAAATTTAAGACATAATAGATATCTTTGAAGGCATCATACAGTGCAAATTCACAAAATTCACGAACAAACTATATCCAACTAAAGTCAAACATCCACCAAGTTCAAGAGTCCAATCTGGGATACTTATGCTTTACTTTTCATTACGGGGGCTTTTTGCTCTTTTCCCGTTTTATTGTTTTTTTTTTTAACCATAACTGTGCAATGTCTCATTCCATTAGGCTATGATGTCACCCTTAGCGAGCTTTCGACCAACGACTCCCAGATCATATAAGACCTTAGGGCGCTAGGTTTTAAGATACCCCTTCGGGCGTACTTACTCAAGTAACAAAGGCCCCGAAACAAAACTAGCCACGGTAAAAAAAAAAAAATTTTTTTTTTTTATAGATGGTTGGTGAGTGCGTTTTACGCTCCATCTCACGCTTGTGTTTATGGGGAGTGTTTCTCCTCAACTCACCACATGACTCAACATGTTTTTTTTTTTTTAAAGCTTATATACCCCAAAATTTCCCCCAAACTTAAGTTTTTATCAAAATTTAGCCATCTCCGCCTATTCATGTCTTTCATTCCTTCACACTAGTATTATACTTAAGAAATCCATTATGTATCAATTTAAACTTAATCAGTTAACATAGCTGTTATTAACGTGCTAACCTTGATTATACCAGTTTCAAACAGGAAAAGATTCAATTCATAACAAGAAATCACATCAAAGCCTGAATATTCAATACTATACTTATCTACTTAACTCCAGTCTCATCATTGGCCAAAATAGACTTTTACTATCTAACAGTTGGAATCATGCAAATATAAACTAACTGCAACAAACATAGTAAACTAACTATTATTTTTGCGATTTTTAAATTTTTTTTAAAAAAAAATAAAAATAAAAAAACGAATGCAACAACTAAATGTAAATAACCCGAAAACATAACGAACTACAATGTAAATAACTAACTATATGCAATACGACACTAAAATGCCCCCAAACTTAAACTAGACATTGTCCTCAATGACTGAAATAGAAAAAATTAAAGCAGAGGACTTCCCTGAAAATATAGCAATCTTCCTCCTTGCCCGCTAAGTTTGGAGAATAGGCTAAGCACATGGAACAAATTGGGCACCACACTTGAATTTGACTTGAATAACCTGTAAAACCATGATAGAAGCAATTTTATTAAATCCTAAATAAATGCAAATTCAAAACTACTAATATAAAACTTAATAAAAACTAAAATAAAATTAAACTTGGGTTGCCTCCCAATAAGCGCTTGTTTTATAGTCTCAAATTTGACTTCTTCAATTTCTATCCAATTCCCCTACGAAAGTTGAGGAACCCTCCATCCATCGGAAATAATATAGCTTTTGGTTGGTTCCCATTTACAATAGACATTGTATTAAAGTCACCTAGAATGCTTTCTTGAGATAAGATCACATTCAAGAACGTCCAGCATCTAGGTGGTTTCTCCATTAATGTCTGTGAATATATTACGGCATAGAGGCTTGTCGGACACAACAATTTCTTCTTCTATCTTCTCTAGCTCATCGCTCCATGGTTTCGAAGGTGTACTTGCTTTTACATCACAGAGAGTATTGCCGACGACATGACTACCAATCGGACAAGGTTTTGCAAATCTAACCGGACTCTTGAACTGTGGAGGAGAAGGCACTTGAGGCATAAATAACATTGGCTCATCATCATTGGTTCGACAATTAGTTCTTCACCAAACCTTGTTGTCATTATCCCCACTTGTCTCCTCTTTTTCATCTCGTGGCTCATCCAGTTGTAGATTTGGCTCGGGCTCTCCATCAGTCTCGGAATCCATGTCATAGGTCCAGGTGTATTGAGGATGGTTGTTCAACGCATGTGCTATCTGTTCCACTTGATTTTCCAAATTCTTAATCAACGCCCCTTGGCTTTGCAAATTCAGCTCTACTTGATTCATTTTCTTGTCTTGTTCCTCATTCCTTTTTTCAGAAGCTTTAATAAATTTTTCCAAGGCTTCCTCCCAATTTGAATGTTCTTCCTGTTGTAGTGGAGGTGGACAGAAGAAATCCTGTGGGTATGTTGGACTTGGAGCATAAAATTGATCTTGATTGTTACTCCATGAAAAATGGGTGATACCCCAATCCGATGATAGTTGTTGGGATAGACATAATTATTGGGGTAATCACCACTATCTTGTCTACTAAACTCAAAAGCGATGGTGCATTGATGACTCATATGATTTCCAAGACAATAATCATCACAAGTAACCACCATACTTTGACGATATTTGAGCTTCAAAAGCTTCAAACATCCTCGAAAGTGTCTCAATCTGTGCGACAATGCGAGAAAGTTTCTCGAGTCTTTCAATCTCCACTCCCCTTGGTTGAGTCATGTTCAGTATATGGCCATTGATACACAAAGTCATCCATGGTACACGAAAAGAGAGAAATATAGAAAGAGAATTAAAATAATATTGGTAAATAATTATTAAATTAATTCCCAACAACGGCGCCTAAAAACTTGTTGATCGATTTCATAATCAATGAATGCGATGCAAGTATACACGGTCAACAAGTAATAAAGTGAAAGTAGAGTATCGTTCCCACGAGGAATTATTTAATAAAAATCACCAAGTACTAATTCTTAACCAAACTAATTTTATTTAAACAATCTCAAATCGTGTTTCTTCTAATTAAGAAAAATAAATTAACTAATTAAAACTAAGATTTTAACGAATGAATTCAAATAAATAAAGATTAAGACTTCAATATCCCCAATTATGAACTATAAATCAATTATCCAATTATCCCAATTATTATGCCTACTGAATTGTTAACAGGAATTCTCAATTGCCAAGAGCCCTTTCCAAGTGATCAATTGCCTTCTATTTAATCCAGATTAATCTTGCTATATTCCTATGCAAAACAATTGAATTAAACTCGTTACAATCCCAATTCCTTATGTGTTACATGCGGCGAAAAGATATTTCCATTCTATTCACAAACCTAATTATTCTTTGTGCAAATAACTAAGTCACATGATATCATGCCCGATTCTAACCCTAGAATTCCTCTTCCAATTCCTTCTAGAGTAACAAAGTAATTACTGATCAAATAATTAAGCAATAAGCACAAGACAAGATAAACAACTCACTTTAGTAGAATATAATGAATAACTAATTCATAGCCATAAAAAATTCAATTGAAATCTCAAAAATAGTTAGTTCATAATTAATGAATTAAAACCAAGAATCCACAACTGAATAGACATCAAAAGATAAAAGTAAGATGAGAGAAGAGAATAGAATCATTGTCAACCAAATCGATGCTCCCTCTTTGCTCTTGCTCTTGCTCTTGATCTTCAATGGTCTCCAAGTTGCTTCAATCTCCAAAACTAATAAGAACTAGGGTTATTTTCTAATCTAAAGGAGTGTTTTATCTAGGCTAAGCTATGTAATCTCCCTTTATTTTATGCCTTACATCATGTATTTATAGGTTACAAGTCCAATTTTTAGCTTAGGAACAAACCCAATCCTATTTGGAGTCAAAAAGGTGTCAAAATTCGTCCAAAACGCATCCAGGCCATCACCAAGCCCTTCCCCAGCGCCCCAGCGCTGGGTACGGCGCTCAAACTCTGCTCCCCAACGTGAAGCGGCTGAGCATAGGCCTAAAATGGGCGCTTTTACCGCCCAAAATCCGACATTTTCTGCTCCGACGTCCTTTGGTAAAATGGCCATAACTTCTTCGTCCGAACTCCGATTTCGATGATTCAAGATGTTCCGAAAATAGAAGAAGTAGATCTACAACTTTTATTCTTTGAGTTTTTCGAAATAATGTCAGGAACTATAGTCAAATTGGCTCTGAAGTGACTGCTGTGTAAATGGCAAGCCGAAAACGCGAATCTAGCCACCCCAAACATCGATCCATGTAACTTTTGTCCCAATTCCTATAAAATAACATAAAACATGCATGAATAGACACAAACACATAAAAACATCCTAAAAGACTTAAGAACAACAATAAATTAAGCCCGAATGTATCCAATTCATGGGTATAAAACTCACTCATCAATGCAAATGTAGGGATCTGCAACACTGCCACCTTATTATAGAGCCAGGGTTTTAATCCCAGCTCAAACCTTCTCGCTTTCCTAGCCTCTATATCAACTTGATGCGGAGAAAACCTAGCTAACTCATTGAACTTTGCGGCATACTCCGCAACAGTCATATTCTCCTGCTTCAACTCTAAAAATTTCACCTCCATCCTAGCCTGCATACTAGCTGAAAAATAATTTTTGAAAAACAGTGTCTTAAACCTATCCCATGTAACTATACCTTCTCCTGCCCTCGCCTGATTTGATTCCAACCAAAAATTTGCCTCACCCTTCATCATGTAGGTAGCAAAAGCGGTCTTTTGCCCCTCAGCTACCCTAGCTATTACAAACGCCTTCTCAATCTCCTTAACCCTAGTTTGGGCTTCAACAAGGTCAGTTGTACCTTTAAATTCTTGCGGTCCTACAGCCTTGAAATCTTTGAAATTCGCCAAGTGATTATCCGATTGGTTCCTTGCGGTTGGTATTCCTTGTTGCATAGCCTGTGCTACCATGTTTGCAAAATGCTGCATCGGGTCTGATTGTTGTTATCCCTCAACGTTATTGACAGATTCTTCTGCCCTTTGATTTCGAGTTTGTCGTCTTGGCGACATTATCTGGTTAAGTAAAACCATCAATTATTCTTACATTCTAAACCTTATCATATAAGTTTAATATATTAAACTTGTTTCATTTCTCAAACTTAGATTCATATTCATTCAACGATTTCAAAATACTTTACATATCATAGCACATATTGCTTTAAACATCGGTTATCCCTTTGTGACTACAAAATTCCGGATTTACAACCTTGATTAATATAAAAGTTTTAGAATATTACATTACACGGGCATACTAAGCACACATATTACATTAAACACGCCTACAGAATAGAACTTATACTACCTATTTACTAAGCCTTTTTTCTTGGACAACCCTTCGCCTGATGATCTTCCATTCCACAAACAAAACATGCACCTGGTTTATAGTCGGGACAATACAGAGTGGTATACCCCTCATAGCCACAAAGATAACATATTCTTTTCCCTTTCTTCTTATTAGGCTTTCCTAAGTCATAATCTTCTATCTTTCTTTTTCCCTTATTTCTCGGAGTTGCACACGATGTGTTGCTTGAGGCTCCCATCTGATCAATTTGGATTTTAAGCTTATCCTGTTCTTCCATTATTTCTATTAACGTCTGTCGCAGTTAACTATTAAGCAGCTTTTCTATCTCCCACAACCTTTCAAGAGAAGAAACCTTGTTCCTCAGATTCTGCACTTCCATTGATGTTTGATCAGCTTCAACTTTAGTGTCCGAATCACTATCTGTCAGTTCCACCATTTCTGGATCTGGTACTATATTTTCCACGATAACCACCTCGTCGAAGTTATTTTCATTGTGAGCCTCTATTTCAGCTATTGGCTTTGATATTAGCTCGGGTGTAGGGGTTTGATCCTTCTTCAAGTTATAAGCATATAACAAGCCTTTTCCACCAGACATCTACACACATAAATTATCCTGATTAGCATATAGCATATACACACAGCAAATAAGAGTTTTATATAAGTTATCTTTTATTTTGTTTGACGATGAATTTTTCCAATTCATCTCTTTTTAAACTCTATATGAGTTATTTGTATTCTCAATGTTTCCCTCTGTTCTAAGGTTATAGACTAAGGTCTATCCCACCTAAGGTTTCTAACCCTAAGCTCTGATACTAACCTATAACTTTCATGGTGCTTCCAACCATAGCACCTTACAAGGGTACCTATTAGCTTGCCACCGACTGAATCGGTGTCCCCTACGGAGAGTCTGGCTTCGGTGCATTCCACACAAGGAAGTCACCAGCGAGAGGCTCGGGGCTCTTCGCAAATTCATGCTTATAGCTCTGATACCAACATGTAAAGCCCCCAAATCCAGGCACTTGAAACCCGAACTCGGTGCTTCACGATACCATCTCTATGAGTGGAATAATACTAATAATAATAACAATAATATAAATAACAAACTTAATTTACATAATTATCAGAGTCTAGCTCCCCAGGTACGAGACCTTTAAACATTCATTACATAACCTGATAGATAATATATATCATTGTCTTAATAATATTAAACTATAACATAATGTAACGACCGAGAAATTCGGATTTTATTGTAAAATAATTTTATTGAATTAAATAATAAATAAAATTATATTCTATGTGTTATCAAGATGGTTGTCATTATATAACCTATTGATGTGGGAATGTCGTAGTATTTTTGCTACGTGAAGGAATTAAAGTGTTTGAATTTCCAAGACGAAAATAAAAGTTTTCCGAGAAATTTTCCGAAAAAACACTATTCATCGGTATTTGCTCGGGATTTATTTTTGATTTTTCGAGAAATACGTAATGATAGAAAGTCAAGGTAAGATGGATTATGTAATAATAATCTAAGTATGGAAAATGCAATATTTCGCTTGCGGACTTAAATTGAGAACATTAAGGAAAGGGAAGAATTAATGAGTTAGGTAATAATCGTATGATACGTGAGTATTCTACGAAGTAATGAATACGAGTATAATACGAAGTATTATACAAGTTTGTATGAATGATGGAGTATCGTATATAATGAATTTCTATACGAGTTAGAATACGAGAATGATACATAGACAATACGTTTTATGTATTAAGCATTAGTATTGGACTTGTAGGATTTATTGGGAATTTCTACAAGCCCAAGTGAATTGATAGTAAGGCCCAAATGTTAATTAATGAACAAGTTGGTGTTTATTAATGCAAGCCCAAAAGTTAAGTTAATCTAAGCCCAAGCTAGGATCCAAGGAATTGTTGTGACCCATGGGGAAAACCATGTTAATATGGTAAATCTTGGTAATCAAGTATAATGTGTGATGACCAAGTATTAGGTGTAATGACCAAGCAAGAGATAAGAGTTGTGTTAGCCAAGTAATGAATAGTAAGGAGGTGACTTAAGGAGGTGGGTTAGCCTAATGACTAAACTACCCTAGCTTTGGGAATCCTATAAATAAGAAGAGCTTGCTAGTCATTTGTTAATTGTTCAACTCATCCAATCAACTTATAAAGTGCTTAAGTGTTAGAGAGAATAAGCTACTTTCATTTGAGAAGAAAAAGAAGACTTATTCCAAGGAACTTCAAGTGTTAGAGAGAATAAGCTAATTTCATTTGACTTTTTTTTGAAAGAGTCAACTGTTGACTTTGACCAAAAAGTCAATCCCAACATATTTCGTGTTTAGAGTCTATTCTTACGAATTTTGACATTCCGGACTCAATTATCTTGTTCGCGTCTTCAAATTCCGCTTCTATATTTGATTTTGACTTTTCTCCCTAAAAAGTCAACTGTCGACTTTGACCAAAAAGTCAACTCCGACACATTTTTGTGTTTACTGACCTTTTCTAACTAATCTTGGACGTTAGGACGCATGGCCTAACAAATTCGTGCTTCCAAAAAATTTCCCTAACTCAATTTTGAGTTTTAACTTACTTTTTTTTATTATTATTAATCATATCAACTAATCATCTATTGATTATTATTCATTTCATTGATTCTTTAGTACATAAATTAAATACTAGCATTCTTCAATTACTATAACCATTAAGTTATTTAATTCTCATTCCTAATATATAATATTAGGCTAAATAGTTTTCTTTTATTTGTTTATATAATAAACAAATGTAAACAATCACATAAGTCCTTCATAAAAATTTTAAATCCAAACTCTATTTCCAATCTAGGTCTTATTATTTAACCTTTATTTAATCAATTAAGATTTTAATAAATTGTCTAAATTCCAGGGTTATCACGGCAGTAGCACCAGAAGTGGTAACAATCGAGTCTGGAGACTCGGACAACTTAGACTACATGTCTGTGTTTGATGGCATGCTAGAGGAAGAGGTGGATGTGATGTCTTTTGATCAGATAGCACCTACAGAAGAGTTGACTATGGGGGAGTCAATGAAGGCCTTATTTATGTCAGTATTGGATAGAAATGTCCAGTATTGTAAGGAAGTAAAGGAGTTAAAAGAGGAAATTCAAGCTGTCCAGGAGGACAAGACTAGTATGGAGGGTATGTGGGAAGAGGAGCATGATGATCGAATTTTAGCCAAGGACAAGGTCCACGAGCTGAAATGCGAAGTCTTTGAGCTTAAGCAGGAGCTAAAGACTAAGAAACAGAAGGTAGTGAGGATGTCCTATATACATAGGAGTTCTCATGTGGATTTCCAGCATCAAGTAGCTGGGTATCCGATAGAAGAAGGGCAGACCCGACATACTATCAGTCGAGATATTATTACCGGTCTGGCCAAGAAAGATTTTGAGAATGCTATACAGCAGATGTAATCTAGAAATTGCTAGAATAGTTTAGATATGTAAATATTATATATCTAGTAGTGACGTAAAACCCTCTTTTGTATATCAAAGGGTAGCCTTTTATAAATCCCAATTTTTGAAAAGCAACTGTGGGATAGTAATGTAATCAGCTTAGGTTGAATAATGTAATCAGTGTAGTATTATACTACAAGTAATGAATCAATATAAGTCTTTTTATGGAAAATATTGAGTAATGAGTATGAGGTATTGTTTCATCACGAATAATAACTAACCAACAGGAAGAAAGTAATAATGATGTGTTGTTTTCTTAACAGCAAAATGCCGCCAAGAAGGAGACAACGGAATCAAGAATCTAATGAAAATCAACCGGAGGGAGGTCCGGTTAATCCAATGCAAGAGTTCGTTAATCTTTTAACGGTCACATTTAATGGAACTGGGGCTAATGTACCCATAAATCCTGGAGTATTACGAGCTACTACTTTTAAGGATTTCAAAAGTGTCGGTCCGCCGGAGTTCAAAAGAACTACGGACCCTATAGAAGCCCAGACATGAGTAAAAGAGATTGAGAAAGCATTTGTTATAGCAAATGTTGACGAAGGTCAGAAGGTTGCTTTTGCAACCTATATGATGATGGGTGAGGCCAATTTCTGGTGGGAGGCAAACCAGGCTAGGGCCGGTATAGAAAATCTAACGTAGGTAAGGTTCAAGGAGATTTTCTTTGAGAACTGCTTTCCCACGAGCATGCAAGGAAGAATGGAGATTTGATTTCTTGATTTAAAGCAAGGGGATATGACGGTTCCCCAGTATGCTGCTAAATTTAACGAATTGGCAAGGTTTGCTCCACATCAAGTGTGGCGACCCCAAATCCGGATACTTGAAACCCGAACTCGGTTCTCCACGATACCATTTCTTTAAGCTGAATAATACTAAATAATAATAATATAATTCGAACTTAATTTACATACATAAAAGTTTACTTTCCCAGGTACGTGACCTTCAAATACATTCCTTACAATACCTGACAATAGATTCCATTATCTTACTAACTATAACCATTAACTCATACTAAATCTCATTCGAATAGCTTTTCTTTTCCCTTGTTCATGCCTGAGCCTTCAGGTCGATCGTACGTAACTGAAAACATTTAGTTTAAGCAAGGATGAGCATTTGAGTGCCCAGCAAGTAATAGCAATTATATATATAAGCTGAAAGAATATAAGTATTCTCTTTACATAACACTTCTACAACGAATCGAAAGTTGTGAAGTAATCTGTACTGATAAAAAATTCACATAACAACTCTCTTCCAAATTATTTAAATTTGGTTCTGGCTCTACCCATGAATAGGGTTTAAGAATCATACTATGAACATTCTTTTCATTTTCAAAAGGTTTAGCGAAATTCATCCATGGCCGTGGTCATAACTTACGAGCACGAGGGGTGATCGACCAGATTGTACCTGTATTGATCAATACTACATAACTTGAGCGAAATTCATCGCTCACCATTTGTTAAAGAAAGCATAAAAATTTTCCCATTATCGGGATGTTCATACATGCACGGTTCCAAACCCAGAAGGTTTTAATCTTGCTCAACAATAATATGTAATTCAACATATATATATATATACGGGTAATTGACAAAGGTGTATCAACATGTGAATAAATGCCATGATTATCCAAGTGGGGACACTTGTATAACCATTTAGAAATCAACTTAACAGAATATATATCTGAGCTAACATGTTGATAATCAAAGCGTACATAACTGCATACGAAATAGAATAATTCTGAAACTTCTTACTCATGTCCATTGCATAAAGGAAATGCAAAGGTAAGATACTTGCCTGATTCGCTGATTACAACTCTCAACTTAGGTTTTATCTCTTTATCACAACCTATCAATAATCAGATCATTCGTTCGATTAGAACAATATATCACAACACATAGTACTGTCTATTACAGTCAGCACATAGTCTAATCACATAATCACAGTGATCATACTTTTAGTTCCTATTCTATACTTGAAATATTTTTATACATTTTTCAAATATCTCATCCATGCTCTTCTGAAGTCTTTTCTTTCTATTATAGAAGATTCGACATTTGTGCGTCTGCAAAGCGACTTTATCGAGGGTAAATCTGGAGTCTAAGACTCTTATCCTATACCTCAACATCGTAAATATCAAACATTTTATTTTTAATCATTTTGAATTTTCGAAATTGAAAAAAATTAAAATAATTCAAATCATCACTCTAGGGCCTATAGTGATATAACTGTTACTATAGGTGTTCCTCAAAACTTCATAACTTCATAATCGGTTCTCAAGTCAGCTAGTTTGGCCGGCTATAACTTTCAAACATCGGAATCATAATTAAATGATTTAAATATTAAACAATTCCATTATCATTAATAATTAATTTATATTACACTATTAATGAAACCATTGTCAAAATATAAAAGTTATTTATAATAACTCAAACTATTTTTAAAACATTTATATTACCCTTAAATGATTTTTAAAACAATTAAAATCATTTTAAATAATCACCATTAATATATAAATATTAATGTACTATTCATCAAATATTAAAAGTCATTAATTATAACTTAAAATATTTTTAAATCCTTAATATCCTCTTTAAATGATTTTTAAATAAATAAAACCATTTTTAAACTATTTATTTAATAATAATTATTAAATAAACTAAATATCATTAATATTATCTTAATATCATTAATATTAAATTATTAATGAAATTATCCTTTAAATATTAAAAGTTATATTTTATAACTTAAAAATATTTTAAATACCTTAATTTCATTTAAAATGATTTTTATAATATTAAAATCATTTTAAACTAAATTATTTAATATAATCATTAAATAACTTTAATATCATTAATATATAATTAATTAATGAAATTCATCACAAAATATTAAAAGTCATGGAAATAACTTAAAATATTTTCTTATACCATAATATAATTTTTCATGATTTTTCATGAATTAAAACTATTTTTAAATCATTTATTTAATATTATAATTAAATAAATAAATACCTTTATATTCCAAAATATTAAATATTTATGAAATATACTCAAAATAATTAAAAACTATTTTTTTAGGACTTTAAAATAATTTTTTGAAATTTAATAAGTATTTTTAATAATTAAAATCTAATTTTTTAATTTTTAAATCATTTTCGTAAAATCGAAATTAAAATACTTAAAAGCGTAAGCTAAAGGCCCCTATAGTGATGAAGTGTCGCTATAGGTGTTCTTGAGCCTACCCGGATCTTCATAAGGCGAACCGAGGTGGCCTACTTTGGTAGTGAATAACTCTCTCATCTTAACGAATTTGGACAATCTATAAATTGGGTCTTGTAGAGGAAATACAAGAATATAAGATCCAACAATCATAACCTCTAAACAAACATCAGATCTGGGATAAATCAGCCATCAAAGTAGCTACCAAAGTCATTTCTTCACGAAGAACGATTCGAGGTGCCTACTTTGGACCTCTATAACTTGATGATCGTGTAACTTTTATGTGATCTATCAATTCCGATTATGTGTAGACAACATGTAGGACTACAACTATAACACTTAACATCATCATAAAAACAAGAAATAAAGCATCTAAAGTATGGTCAAACCTTGTCGGAAAAATTAACACTTAGAAAATTGCAGGAACGCTTGAATTTTACGGTCAATCTTGATCAACCCACTTTGACCTTAAATAACTCTTAATCCGTAATATATATGGACTGATTCTTTTTGGAGGTTAAATACCACATAACAAGATACACATATCAACCTTTAGAACACAAAACACATTAAAGATAGCAGAGATATAAGGCGACATTTTCCAAAATAATATTTTACGGACACTTAGAATATTTTACGGGTTTGAAAAAAATGGTAGGTCAATCTTAAAACAACCCACTTTGACCGACGCTTATAAATCCCGATCTACAATAGATATAGACCTGATTCCTTTTGGAGTTTAAAGAACACATAACAAGCTACACCTAACAACCTTTAAAAACAACAAAAGCGGTAAATAATCACAGAGAGATATAAGTCTTGACATTTGCCCAAAAATCACGAAATTCGGTTTTTCCAACTTGCTCAAATCTTCAAATTCGTGCACTTTGATGTTATGGGTCCGTGTTTTTACAACCCAGAACATTAATAGACTCCTTATTACACAACTTTAAACAATCAATTGCATCAATTAACATCGAATCGAAAGATTTCTAATTTTGGGATTTCATACCTTTTCTTTACTTGATTTTGATTTACGACTTCTTGATGCTTACGATTTGTTATTTGTGATATTTGGGCTTTGATTAGGAGCTTATGGGTAAGAGAATTTCGTTGGCTAGAGCTTGAGAGAGTGTGGCTAGAGAGTTTAGAAAATATTAGAGTGTGTTTTCATTCAATCTCTTGATCTCTTTTATAGGCCATGCTAGATGCTTTGGATCTTGATTTGGTTGGTATAATTGAGGTGTAATGGTATAGTAGCATGAGGGAATTCTAGAAGGTGGTGGTTGGCTAGCTTTTGCAAAGATTCTAGCAACAATGCTACTAATAATACACTAAAATGGACAAAAAGGGTATTTTGGTAATTTCCCATATAATTTCATGGGCATTCTTGTACATAGCAATTAAATGTAATATTTAATCACTAGATGGTAATTCTTATCATTTACCAATTACTTTTCATCCTTTGGTAAATTAAAACATTTATACATTAACATCGTAATTAAACCCAATAATTTTAAATTAGGTTTTTGATTGAAAAATTAGGGTTCTAAAATTAGGGTTTCTTAACGCCATCAATTAGGGTTTCTAATTGACCATTAGGGTTCTCTAATTATCTGTGTATGTTCTAACACAGTCGTTACGGTCTCTAACTTCAACCGATTAGGGTTGTAATAATTAGGGTTTGTCCTAATTATCGACAAACAACAGTAATTAGGGTTTTCTTCTAATTACCGACATCTTATACACAGTAACCTTCATATACACAGTAAACTTCATATACACAGTCACTACTCAGTCATTTCTCATAACTAAGTTTAATAATTAGGGTTTCACAGCACGGTAATATGCTATGACCTAATTGACCGTCATTTACTTTCGATATTATCATCACTTACATACATACATAATTATTGTCTTTGTAAAATCATTATAACAATAATATAATATTATTATTCTCATCTCTTGATCACTATCCCAATTCAGGGTTTGGATCTCATATCTGACTTCTCTTTCGCATATCAAGTTAAAATACTTGATTTAAATATTCTGAACAATTCATATAATAAAATATATATTATATAAATTCTAATTATCACTTCATATATTATTTCCAATCATGTTATCATGGAAAATAATTAATAAAAACATTTCTGCTTACAGAAATTAATTACCATAAAATATAATTTATAGTAATTAATAATTCCAAAATTATTTCTAATTTTTCAAGTAATAAATATATTCGCATTTATCATTCACATTACTAGACACTTATTCTCGTCATTAAATAAATAAATAAAAATTTATACGCAAAATTTCTTAATTATTTTATATAGAAAATCTCGGGTTATTACATCAAGTGGACACTGGGGTAAGGAAGGCTAGACGATTTGAGCAGGGCTTGAAACCCTGGCTCTATAGTAAAATTTCGGTGTTCCAAAGTACTTCTTTCGGGACCATACTAGAAAAGGCAATAATGGCTAAAGGTGGGAATGAGGCTCTTAGCCAATACCACAAAGATAAGAAAAATAAGGGTAAAGCAGATGGAGGAATAAAGACCGAGGGAGCCAGCGGTAGTGGCGACGGTCAAAAGAGGAAGGGATTTAACTCTGGGAATACTGGAGTAAAACAAAGGGATCCTAAGAAGAGGATAGAAGCCTGTAAAACCTGTGGGAAGACTCATTTAGGAGTCTGTCTCAAGGGTAAGGCAGTATGTTATAACAGTGGACAAGAAGGGCATATTTTGCCTAACTGTCCAAGTCCAAAGAAAAATCATGGATGCTTTGTATGTGGATCAACTGATCACATAGCAAAGAACTGCCCGAAGAAGGGGACGGATAGAAACAAGGGCACTAATAGCGGTAAGTTAGCTATTGGTGGTCCAGCAAAGTCGAGTAGGCCAATGGCTCGTACCTTTAATATGACGGTCCAAGATACGGTGGCATCAGGGGATGTAGTCGCAGGTATTATTCCGATCAACAAAATAAATGCTTACATGCTGTTTAATTCGGGTGCTACTTATTCATTTATAGCATATGATTTTGCTAGACGATTAGAATTATTTCCTGAAAAGTTTCCTATACCTTTGAATATTAAGGTAGCAAACGAAGAGATAATTCCTGTTGAAGATATTCATAGGAGTTGTTGCGTAGATATTCGTGGTTGTAAATTATCGGTAGATTTGATACCGATAAAGTTAGGAGAATTCGATGTAATTCTCGGAATGGATTGGTTGATTAACCATGGAGCGATTATAGATTGCCAAAAGAAATGTGTGAGCATTAGGACGTTGAGACAACCTCCTGTAATATTTTACGGTAATAAATCACCAGGACGTTCGTGTTGCCTTACGATGACACAAACTAGAAAACTTTTAAGGAAGGGGTGTGTAGGTTATTTGTGTCATGATGTCAATACCCAGTGAGTGGGAGCGACCATGGAACAAATACCTATAGTAAATGAATTCATGGATGTATTTCCAAGTGAGTTCTCGGGTTTACCGCCAGATAGGGAGATCGAATTTGTAATAGACATTGTGCCAGGAGCGGCACCTGTCTCAAGGGCACCATATCGTATGGCGCTTGTGGAAATGAAAGAGCTAATGGTTCAGGTATAGGAACTATTGGACAGAAAGTACATTCAATCAAGTGTTTCCCCGTGGAGGGCACCGGTATTGTTTGTCAAGAAGAAAGACGGGTCGTTAAGGCTTTGTATCTACTATCGAGAGTTGAACAAGTTAACGATAAAGAATAAATACCCATTGCCCAGGATCGATGACCTCTTTGATCAATTGAAAGGGGCAAAGTATTTTTCTAAGATAGATTTGCGGACGGGGTATCACCAATTGAAGGTTAGGAAGGAAGATGTACCAAAGACGACATTCAGGACTCGTTATGGTCATTACGAATTTCTGGTAATGTCATTTGGGTTGACGAATGCACTAGCTGCATTTATGGATATGATGAACAGAGTGTTCAAACAATATTTGGACAAGTTCGTCGTAGTGTTTATCGATGATATTCTAGTCTATTCTAAGACGCCAGAAGATCATGCTGAACACCTAAGGTTAGTGTTAGAGACACTAAGGAAGGAAAATTTATATGCGAAATTCACTAAGTGTGAATTTTGGCTAGAGAAGGTGCAGTTTTTAGGTCATGTCATTGACCAAGGGGGGATTTCAGTGGATCCAGCAAAGGTAGAAGTAGTGATGAACTGGGAACAACCAAAAACACCGACTGAGGTGCGGAGTTTCCTAGGGTTAGCGGGATACTATCGAAGATTTATCCAAGATTTTTTGAAGATAGCTACTCCGTTGAATAACTTGACAAGGAAGACGGTGAAATACGTATGAACGGATAAATGTGAAGACAGTTTTCAAGGACTGAAGAAAAGATTGAGTGAAGCGCTTGTTTTGTCATTACCCGATGACACAGGAAATTTCATAGTATATAGTGATGCTTCGTATAAAGGACTTGGTTGCGTGCTCATGCAGCATGGCAAGGTTATTGCGTATACATCACGGCAGTTGAAGGATTATGAGAAAGTTTATCCTACTCATGATCTGGAATTGGTCGCGGTAGTATTTGCCTTAAAGATATGGAGACATTATCTTTATGGGGAAAATGTGAGATATACACAGACCATAAGAGTCTAAAATATATTTTCACCCAGAAGGAGTTGAATATGAGACAGAGGAGATGGCTGGAGTTAATAAAGGATTACGATTGTGAAATCCTGTATCACCCTGGAAAAGCCAATGTAGTTGTCGGTGCCTTAAGTAGGAAGGGTCGGGAAAGGTTGTCTATGTTAACGGCTCAAAATGAGTTAATAACAGAGATGGCTAGGATGGAGATAGAATTGAAGATGCCGAGTGAATTGGGACAAATACTTTTTACGACGGAGATGCAACCTACCATCGTAGAAAGAGTCAAGGAGGTGCAACTCAAAACTGATGAGTGTGACCAAGTGAAGAAGATGTTAGCTGATAAAAAGGATATTAAGTATAGTCTTGATAATGGGGGATTATTAAGATTTGAAGGAAGAATTTGGGTTCCAAATGAGGCGGAGTTAAAAGATCAAGTGTTATAGGAAGCTCATAGTTCAAGGTACTCGATACATCCTGGTAGTACTAAGATGTATCAAGACCTTCGACAGAGTTTTTGGTGGCCAAACATGAAGAGAGAGATAGCAGAGTATGTGAGTAGGTGTTTGGCTTGTCAAAAAGTTAAGGCCGAACATCAACGACCCAGTGGCTTGTTACAGTCATTGGAGATTCCAGAATGGAAGTGGGAGCATATCACGATGGACTTCATGGTGGGACTTCCGACAACGATAAAAGGGTACGATTCGATTTGGGTAATACTAGACCAGTTGACGAAATCGGCTCACTTCTTACCAATTAGGGTCAAGTATAACTTAGACCAGTTAGCTAAACTCTATGTTAAGGAAATTATTTCCAGACATGGAGTACCAGTATCGATTGTGTCAGATCGTAATCAACGATTCACATCGAACTTTTGGAGAAGTTTGCAAGAACAATTGGGAACACAGTTGAAGTTAAGCACAGCGTATCATCCACAAACCGATGGGCAGAGCGAGAGGACAATTCAGACGTTAGAAGACATGTTGAGGTCTTGCGTCATGGATTTCAAGGGTAGTTGGGATGATCACCTACCACTTGTAGAGTTTGCATATAACAACAGTTATCATGCAAGCATAGGCATGCCGCCTTATGAAGCTTTGTACAGAAGAAGGTGCAGAACACCATTGTATTGGGATGAGGTGGGAGAACGCCGAATGCTAGGACCAGAATTGGTGCAGCAGACAGCGGATGTAATAAAGTTAATTCGGATGCGTCTTGTTACAGCTCAGGACAGACAGAAGAAGTATGCGGACTCGCATAGATTAAATCGAGAGTTTGAAGTAGGCTCGTATGTATTTCTAAAGGTATCTCCCTGGAAAGGAAAGATACGCTTTGGAAAGAAAGGAAAGTTAAGTCCAAGGTTTATAGGACCTTTTGAAGTATTAAAATGGGTGGGAGAGGTAGTGTATGTGATAGCATTACCTCCAGATCTAGAACAAATACATAACGTGTTTCACGTATCTGTATTACGTCCATATAATTGGACTATAAGCATGTAATCGAGTATGAGCTGATACATATCGAGAAAGACTTAACGTACGAAGAATCGCCGATTCAAATCATTGCTAGAAAGGAACAAGTTCTGCGGAACAAAGTTATACCGTTGGTAAAGGTATTATGGAAGAACCACGATGCCGAAGAAGCAACGTGGGAATTAGAAGAAAAGATGAAGAAAAATTTTTCTCAACTATTTGATTAAAGTAAGACGAGATTCTGAGGAAAGAATCCTTATAAAGGGGGAAGGATGTAACGACTGAGAAATTTGGATTTTATTGTAAAATAATTTTATTGAATTAAATAATAAATAAAATTATATTCTATGTGTTATCAAGATGGTCGTCATTATATAACCTATTGATGTGGGAATGTCGTAGTATTTTAGCTACATGAAGGAATTAAAGTTTTTGAATTTCAAGACGAAAATAAAAGTTTTTTGAGAAATTTTCTGAAAAAACACTATTCATCGATATTTTCTCGGGATTTATTTTTGAACTTCCGAGAAATACGTAATGATAGAATGTCAAGGTAAGATGGATTATGTAATAATAATCTAAGTATGAAAAACACAATATTTCGCTTGCGGACTTAAATTGAGAACGTTAAGGAAAGGGAAGAATTAATGAGTTAGGTAATAATCGTATGATACATGAGTATTGTACGAAGTAATGAATACAAGTATAATACGAAGTATTATACTAGTTTGTATGAATGATGGAGTATCGTATATAATGAATTTCTATACGAGTTAGAATACGAGAATGATACATAGACAATACGTTTTATGTATTAAGCATTAGTATTGGACTTGTAGGATTTATTGGGAATTTCTACAAGCCCAAGTGAATTTATAGTAAGGCTCAAATGTTAATTAATGAACAAGTTGGTGTTTATTAATGCAAGCCCAAATGCTAAGTTAATATAAGCCCAAGCTAGGATCCAAGGAATTGTTGTGACTCATGGGGAAAACCATGTTAATATGGTAAATCTTGGTAATCAAGTATAATGTGTGATGATCAAGTATTAGGTGTAATGACCAAGCAAGAGATAAGAGTTGTGTTAGCCAAGTAATGAATAGTAAGGAGGTGACTTAAGGAGGTGGGTTAGCCTAATGACTAAACTACCCTAGCTTTGGGAATCCTATAAATAAAAGGAGCTTGCTAGTCATTTGTTAATTGTTCAACTCATCCAATCAACTTATAAAGTTCTTAAGTGTTAGAGAGAATAAGCTACTTTTATTTGAGAAGAAAAAGAAGACTTATTCCAAGGAACTTCAAGGGTAAGACTTATTGTCCATTAATCTTCTATCTCTACCATGATAGGTTGATAAGAGGAGTAGGGATTAGTGAGTATGGATGTTAAGAAGTAAGAAGAATGATTAATTAAATGAACTTAAGCCTCTTAAGTCAGAAATAAGTCATTTAAACTTGCATAAGTTGTAAACTTATGAAGAAGCTATATGAACTTGTTATAGGTTAACTTTGAGAGTTTGTATGAAAATAAAGAACTTGTATAAACTTGTATCAAGTATGCATGAATGAAACTATATGTTGAGAACATGTAAGGATGATGATTAAAAGACATTAATTATCATAAGTTATGAATAATAAAGCTATAAATAGTTTATACTTTAGCAAGTTATAAGCTCATGGTTGAATAAGTTAAAATCCAACATGAAGATAAGTTGTAGTAAGAAGTATGTTGAGATGTTCATATGATGAATTGAATTCATTTGAGTAATGAACAAATCGTAAGTAATGAAGATTTGTCAGAAATTGCACGATTGGACGATAATCGTCGAATTAGTGAAATTCTCGAAATAGAAGTCAAATTTTGTGTTTGAACTCGGAAACGTTGGTTTTTGATGGAGTCAAGTCATATTTGGCATTATAGAGTTGTGGACTCGAAAATGACCGAATTCTGACTTAAAACGAAGAAACAAGCGTTGAACGTTAACGAACGTTTATCGTTTTTGTTAAAAATGAACCAATAGGTGAATTTTTAGCAAATGAAGTTAATTATATAAAATTCTTGCATTAACGTATAGAGTATGTAATTTGTGAACCGTAGGCTTTTGAACGAGCCAATTCGGACTTATAACGAAGAAGTTATGAGCCCGGAAAGTTCGCAATGTTGACAAAGCTGTCAAACTTTTTCGGTGCATGAGAGGCGGCGGTGCCAACCCAAGGTATATTGGTATAGCGCGATTACTATATATAGTGCGAGCATCTTTTATCAGAAGTCATAATACAACGTAAGAGAGTAAAGAATGAAATACAGCCAAGGCCGAGTTTTAGCTACTGCTAACTCGCGCCCACACACAACAAATGTGGAGTCTATGACCAGCCAACACACTTGATCCTTGATCAAAGATAGTAAAGAATAATTGTAATTGCAAAGAAAGGAATGTAATTAATTTAAAGTAAACACACCTTAAGGAACTTGAAGTAACATTGTTAAAACTTTGTTAAACCTTAAGGATAGTGCATAAAGGTTGGTGTTAACCTATTCAACTATGAATGCAAATAGAATGACAAAGCCGGAATTGATAGTAATCAAATATAATACATGATTAGATTGAGATGAAGGGTAAGATATAGTCATATACATACTTGATTATATATGACCTAATGTATGGTGTTATGTAATCATGTATTATAGAGATTGGAAAGACTCAAACATAAAGTAATTATACCGTAGCAGACGCTAAAGGCAAGTATTCTAACCCTTGTCTCAGTTCAATCTGAACAAGCTTTGTAATTCATGTATCCTTATGCATGAATTGATGTATGATGAAGTTAAAGCCAATTCTTTAGCTAGACTTAATGCATTTGGTGGATTATTGATAATCTATCCAACTATTATTAAATGTTGTTATCTTTTATCAACTACTCGATATGGTTTTCAAAAGAAGATTGAGTATGATAAACAAATGTTTTGTCATCTTACGACAGGCACGTGAGGTTGCCACAAATTAAACGTAAATACGTTTAATAAATGTAGCGTTGATCAACATAGAGTACTATAGGCTGATCACCTAGAAGTGCTCATAAGTAATACCGAACTTACGGACTTAGTGTCGGGTTGTCCTTTTCAAAGAAAGAACGAATTACTCAGGTCTTGGACCAGAGTTTATGTTTTACTGGATATTATTCATTGTGAAATAGTTTGAAAGAAAGATGAAGAGCTATTTTGAATTATCAATAGTACTTCATAACTATTGTTTAGTTATTGAAGATATACGATTCTTATGTGTCAAACATGTTGTTATTGAAATTGTTATACTTGCTGAGCTAGTTATGCTCACTCTTGCTTGAACCATATGAATGCAGCTAAGACTGAACGTCCCGAAGGATCGAATAAGGATAAAGGAAAGGCTAAGGAAGATCGTTAATCGGTGTATGTAATAGTGTAGGTTTATTGTTGTATTGTATTTGATATTATGGCAAAGAACCTTTGTAATGGGTATAGAAACTTGGAAATGTAAATATTACTTTGAATATATAGAAGTCATGTTCGTTCTTTTGACGCTTTTCAATTGAATGAATGTATGAATGGTAGTACCGTGTAGCACCATATGTCGGGTTGGAAGATACCCGGATTTGGGGGCGTCACACATAAACTACCACAAATCTTATTTGGTTAGCTTTCCTTTTCCTTTGTTTCTGCATGAGCCTTCTAGTTCTTCACACTTAGCTGAAAATATTTAAATTAAACAAGGATGAGCATTTGAGTGCCCAGCAAGTATTAACAATTATATATATATATATAAGATGAAAGAATTTAAATGTTTTCTTTATACTACCCTTCTATATCAAATCAAAAGTTGTGAAGTAATCTGAACCGATAATAATAACATAACAACCCTCTTTCAAATTTTTGAAACTACGTACTGACTATAAATAGGGTTAAAGTGACATACTATGAACATTGTTTTCATTTTCGAAAAGGTTAAACAGAACTTCATCTGTAAATTGTCATAACTTACAGACGCGGGGTGATCAATTCCGTTGTATCTGTATTGATCAATACTACATGCAAAACGATGTTATCATTCACTCTGGCCCACTTGGGTGCATAAAAAGTTTTTCCGTGTAAGGGATGCTCATACTTATCGGGGTTCCAAACCAAAGCAATTGGTTGGATAATAATAAGGTTTTATCTTGTTCAACAATAATCTATAATTCAACATATATATATATATATATATATATATACGGGTAATTAACAAAGGTGTATCAATATGTGATTAAATACAATGATTATCTAAGTGGGGACACTTGTATAACCATTTATAAAAATTAATGAACAGAATATATATCTGAATTACCATATACTAACATGTTGATAATCAATGAGCATATATAATATAGGGTTAATAATCTGTATACGGTAATAATATAATTCTGAAACATTCTTACTCGTGTCCATTGCATAAAGAAAATGCAAAGGTAGGATACTTGCCTGATGCGCTGCTTGTAATTCGTAACTTAGTTTTATCTTTTATATCACGACCTATCATTAATCAGATCATTCGTTCGATTAGAACAATATACTATAATACATAGTACTGCATTTTGCAGTCAGCACATAACCTAATCACATTGTCACATATATTCAACAATTATTGAATCACAAATAAACACTTATCAAGTCAACCTATCTAAGTCCAGATCAATTTTTGAAACATGTCGGTGTACCGACAGCTTTATCGGGTAATTATCAAGTCTAAGACTCTATTCCGAAGTTCAATATCCGTAAGTATCAATCATATTATTTTAAATGACTTAATAATAATTTTTTAAAACATTTATTATAATTTATCAGGAATTTTCAAACACCGAAATCATTATCAAATGATTTAAATATTAAATAATTCTATTATCATTAATATTTAATTAATATTAAAGTATTAATGAAACCACCAAAATATTAAAGTTATTTATAATAACTTAGAATATTTTTAAAGTATTAATATTACCCTTAAATAATTTTTAAAATATTTAAAATTATTTATAAATAATTACCATTAATATTTAAATATTAATGTATTATTTATCAAAATATTAAAAGTCATTAAGTATAACTTAAAATATTTTTAATTCATTTTATATCCTTTTAAATAATTTTAAATTAATAAAACCATTTTTAAACAATTTATTTAATATAATTATTAAATAAATTTAATATCATTAATATTAAATTAATATCATTAATATTAAATTATTAATGAAATTATTCTTTAAATATTAAAAGTTATATTTTATAACTTAAAATATCTTTAAACACTTTATTTTCATTTAAAATGGTTTTATAATAATAAAATCATTTTAAACTAAATTATTTAATATAATTATTAAATAACTTTAATATCATTAATAATAATTAATTAATGAAACATACCTTTAAATATTGAAAGTTATATTTAATAACTTAAAATATTTTTAATTACCTTATTATTATTTAAAATGATTTTTAATATAATAAAATCCTTTTTAATCTATTTATTTAATTCATTTATTAAATATCTAAAATATCATTAATATTAATTCATTAATGAATTTCATCACAAAATATTAAATGTCATTAAAAATAACTTAAAATATTTTCTTATACAATATTATAATTTTAAATGATTTTTCAAGTATTAAAATCATTTTAAATAATTTATTTAATGTAATAATTAAATAAATTAAATACCTTTAATATTTTAAAAATATTAAATATTTATGAAATATAATAAAAAACTAATTTTCAGACCTTAAAATAATTTTTTGTAATTTATTTTGTATTTTTAATAATTAAATACTAATTTTATATAATTATTTAATAAAAATATAATTTTTATAAATAATATGTCGCTAAACACCACCTATAGTGACAGAACCGTCGCTATAGGTGTTCTTCATGTTCATACTTAAACCCAGAAAACTCATGTCAGATACCGAGTGACCCAGTTTGACCAAGAATCATTCTACACACAAAGTGTTTCTGGAATTGTTGTTGATCAGATCATGTAGTACAAATTCACCACTACAAGGCCCAACAACAAACATGATCAAAACATACACCAATTAAAAGATCTAAGGGCCTAAAGTAGTGTTATGAGAGTCATTTCTTCATTTTCTGGGTTGCCCGAGAAATGAAGAAACGATTCATACATCATGTTTGGGCTTCCACTACATGCTGATCATGCATTGTTTTTGTGATATATAAGCTTCAGTGTGTAGCCAACATGTAGAACAACAGATCTATTACATAACATCTTCATAACAATAACAAATCAAGCAGATAATGTCCAGTCAAATCTTGTCAGACAACACATTCAAATGTTTTATGGGTTACCCAGAAAATAGAAAATGTGTTCGACTAGGCTGGTTTGACCGGCTACTAAATCCCATATGTTTATCAATTACGTGATATTAAGGCATGAACATGCAATACATATACCAAACTATAACTTAGATACAACAACAACATCATAGCAACAAAACACTGACAGATCCAAGACCAACAAAAGCTTGTCAGACGCGATCTGGGCAATTTCTGGATTACCCAGAATTGCCCAGTCATGCCCGGTCAACCAAGTTTGACCAAGAATAACTTACGATCTAGACATGTAATCACAATGGTTCCACTTCCAGATTAAAGACCACATAACAAGCTACAGATTACAACTTTAAAACATCAAAAATCAAAAACATGCAGAGATCTACAGCCACTGACATTCATTGTCAGACCACAAAACAAACTATTTCCAGATTTTGAAGAACATCAAATCTGAGCCTCTAGATGTTATGGATCTAACATCTAGCAACACAGATCATCATTATACATCATATAAAACATATTTAACACATAAAAACTAACATCTAACAAATTGATCAAGATCAAATTTTTAGTTTTGGTTTTATACATTTCTTGGCTTAATCTAGATTCTGGCCTTCTGATTTGTTATCGGTGATGGTGGGGCTTGGTTTGTGACTGATCTTAACAAAGGATTTCGTGGGTTATGAGTTGAGAGAGTCTAGTTGAGTGTTTGTGCAAAAATGGTCTAACAAATGATCATTTCTCTCTCTCAAATCTATTTATATAAGAGGTAGATGCATGAATTGGCTGAGCTAGAGGCTGATATTTGTCAATTTAAGTCACATGGGGTTAGTAAGATTAGGTCACCCACTTCACCTAATGTCAAAACCTACATGCTAGCTTCTTTAATGCACAAAAGGGCAATATGGACATTAGGCTTGCAATTTTAATGGCTTAAATGTAATCTTGTCAAACCCTTAGGGTTTGACCCTTAGGGTTTAACCCTAAAGTTTAGCATATAGCATTTGTAGGATTTAGCAATTAGGGTTTGCATAAAAAAAATTTAGTTTCTAAAATTTATAATTAGGGTTTTCTTAATTAGGTTAGTTTTCTAATTATACATGAACATTAGGGTATTATTTACTAATTATAATTATCCTTGCCAATTTAGCAATTAGGGTTTATAATTCAAACATTAGGGTTTCTAGAAATTAATATATCCAAATATTAATTAGGGTTGACCTAATTAATCATAAAATCATATAACACAATTATATAATAGTCTTAAACTCACAATTGAGTTTCAAATTAGGGTTTCCCACAGTAAAACTAAGGTTTTCAAATACTGCACCATAATTAACCAATCATTGTCAGTTCACATACATACAGTACATATCTATAGCACTAAAAAATCAAAATATAATTAATATTATATTATTATTCTCATTCCTTGATCAAAATCCAAAATTAGGATTTGGATTCCATATCTGATTTATCTGCCATACTTAACATTATTAATTAAGTTAAAATAATTACTTAATAATCGTACTAAAATTCATATAATAAAATAATTATTTTAATTATTCTAAAAATTATTTCATATATTATTTAAATAATACATGATTATATTTTCATGGAAAATAATTAATAAAAACATTTCTACTATAAAATTAATTATTAATAGAATATAATTTATAATGATCAATAATTCTAAAATAAAATCATTTGTAATTATTCATGTAATAAATATATTTTATATTCACCACATAAATACATGCACATTATCTTGGCACATATTCCCCATATTTATTTTAATAAATAAAAAAAATTATACGCAAAATTTCTGATTTATTTGTATAGAAAATATCGGGTTGTTACAATTAAAGGAATTAATTTAAAATAGATTTTGATTCTTTACATAAATCTATACCATATATCTTGGGATTGAGTTATTCATGAATTGATTGAACTTTCCTTAAAATTGATTTAGCAAATAAATATTCATATCTTTAGAATCAATTAACATGGATCAATTAATTGGAGTAATTTTTGGAAAGATAATTAGTGAGGGTAAATTTAAATAATTTGGGATTTCAAAATCAATAAAGAAATTGGGTAATTAACGTGTCAATGTCTATTTGAATTAAGCATGTATATCTAATTATTTGGTGATGGGCATATATGATGGGTAATTAATTGTTTGGGCATATCATATTATTCCCATAAAAAGTCTTTGAGCAGATCACGTATTGGCATTAATCAATATCAAGCCTAGTGATGATATTAAATTGGGAATATACATATATGATCTAATCATATCTTGAGTGGAGCATGAATTAAACCAATCAAGTAACATTGCTAAAATCTAATTAATTCAATTGATTCTAAATTAAAGATGTTTTTGATTGAATATGTTAGTAACCGAAGCTTTTCATTATTTAAATCCTTCCTCAAATAAGCAATATGTTTCCATTATCTTTATTGGGAAAATCAATTTGGAATAAGATTTGAATATTATATTGTTTCCATAAATTTTGAGATATGGGTTTTCCATTATTAGGTTTTCCATAATTATGGAAATAATTTTGAATTGCATAAAAATTGAAGTGCTTAATTTATGAAACAATTTAATTGGGTATTTAAAATAAATAAGGAAATATTTTAAATGCTAATTTTTGAATCTACCCAACCAATTAGGAAATTAATATCTTTTGGTATAACAGAATTACTAATTAAAGCTACCCATTATTTTGTTAAGTGATTAACCTTCCATGTTATTTAATTTGATAAGCCTACTTTAAAGCAACATGTTTTCTTAAGTCACGTGATTAGCTCAATGAATGATGGTATGATATAAGTCTATTAACAAAACAAAATCTTTAGTTATTCATATTATCCTATTTGGCGAAATTAATGTGGATATATATATATATATATATATATATTGGAATATTTAATTGGGCTTACCTTAATGGTAAATATCAGTGGAACATGTAATACAAATTGGTTGAATTATATCAAAAGGCTAACGTCTTTATTGTTAGACTCATTAGTGACTGGAATCAATTAGTGGGGTTGTCACAATAAATCCTATGTCTAATTGATTTGGTAGTGTATCATCTTTTAACAACCTTATCCCACTATGATATCAACTTATTCCATAATAGTTCTAACAGGAAAAAAAATTACAACAGCTATGTTTTCAAGGCCGATTCCTTTGATATTTCCAACGGGCATCAAAATAACTAATCTATAAAAGGAGTCTGGTTGCTCAGAAAGGAACCACGGACATAAAAATCAGAATACCTTATATACACTCTGACCTTTCTTCAAATACAATTATAAGGGCTGCAAAGTTGTCAATTGTGAAGTATTTTTAAAAAGCTGTAACACTTCAAGATCACTCTGCTAATTTTTAGCTTTCTTCCTTGCGCTTAAATCAGTGATATCTTTATCTTTCATATTGATCATTGCATTTTAGTTGAGCCTTGAATTGTCTATATAATTATTGCTTTGATCATAGTTTATTTTGTTGTCATATATTTGATCAATATTCTAAACATGTGGTAGACTAAGTTGTTAGTCTAAGGTTTCTAATCCGGGTTGGATTACGGGTTTTGCAAGCAAGTTCAAGGAAGCATAGGTGCTTAAGGGTGCATAGGTGCACGGGGAGCAAAGGTGCTAGGGAGCAAAGGTGCTCGAGGAGTATAAGTACTCAAAGTTTGTGAAATTTGTCTTGTAAAGGAGTTTAATTGTAAATAAAGTTAATTAATAAATAGAGTCTCCAATACTAGTTGGTATTGGACGTGGATTAGGCTACTAGAATAGAGGATAGGGGCTGAACCACGTAAAAATTCCTTGTGTTCATGTGCTTGCTTATTGTGCTAAATTATCTCATCATTCGGCTAACTATTCAGCAAGCTGCATTCAATATCTATAAACTTACAAAACTAATTCAGCAAATTGTTGTCACATAATCACATTCTGAAAAAGGCTAAGTTTCTAAATTAAGCATTTTGGAAAGTTTTACATCAACTAAACATCTTGTCTTAACATTTTAATTTATAAGGATTTAGAATCAAACCTCCTAAATTGAATATCCAAAGGAATTTTATTTGATCAAAAGTTTGACATCGTTTGTTCCACACTTATTCAACCCCCTTCTAAGTGTGCCTACTTAAATTTCATTTGGTATCGAGCTTGGATCTACTTATCTTGGTCTTAAAGGTGACTTGTAGGAAAGATTCTAGCATGGCACAACTTGGGAACATCATTCAAGAAGGTCAATCAATCGTTAGACCTCCACTACTTCATGGAGTGAAAATTACAACTTCGGAAGTTTTGAATGACGATATTTCTTAAAAAGAGACCTTGGGAATGGTGGGTCGTGGAGAATGGTCCTGTTATTCCAAGAAAAAAAGATGGTACTCCAAAGACCTTAATGGAAATGGACTCAACCGAAACTCACATGGTCTCCTATGATTCAAAAGCAATGAACACACTCCTTAGTGGATTGGTGCAATCCGAAAGTGACAAAGTTTCCTCATGCAACACGGCTAAGGAGATTTGGGATACTTTAAAAGTAAGCCATGAAGGTACATCTAAAGTAAGAGAAGTCAAGCTTAGTATGCTCATGCATGATTATGAAATGTTCAAGCTTGAGAAAGATGAAACTATCAACGAGGCACAAGCAAGGTTCCTAGTACTAATGAATTCCATGAAGCTTCTTGATAAATCAATTCCGCAAAGTGAGATCAACCATAAGTTACTTCGGGCTATGCCCAAGAGGTTTGCTTCTAAAGTTACAACTCTTCAAGATTCTCCTAATATTTCTTCTATGAATACATTAACTCTATTTGGTGAATTAGAAGAATTTGAACATCAATTAAGGAGATATGATAATGAGGAGGATACTCCTTGAAAGAAGGTTCTAGCTCTTATTGTAGGTGATGAAGAGGAGCTAGAGGACGATTCGAATGAGAAAATTACAAAACTTTCAAAAGGGCTCAAAGGGTTGTTATAAAGAAAGATTAAGAGAAAGAATGCAATTACTTCAAACAAATTCAAGGGAAAGCAAAATGAAGACACTTGCTTTGAATGTGGACGCCCGGGCCATTTCAAAAAGGATTGCTTCATAATAACGAAAAAAGGCAAACCAAGCTACAAGGATAACAAAAGGAACAAAGCATTTATTACTTGGAGTGATGATGAGTCTGAAGTGGAAGTTGATGCAAATGACGAAATAGCCCAAGTATGCTTCATGGGAGTTGGCAATGAATCAAGTGATGAAACGAGTGAGGTAACCATTTCTGAGTATAATCTTTTGAAGCAAGAAAATGAAAAATTAAGAGAAAAGAATATATACTTAAAAGAATTGGTAAATAATTTAATAAACGAGGTTGATATATTAATTGATGAAAAGAAAGAAGTTGAACAAGATACATCATCACAAGAAGAAAATATTTTAATTGCTAAAAATGATTTTTTAGAAAATCATAACAAATCTCTTTCCAACAAGGTTAATGATTTAAATAATGATGTTGAAAAATTAAACAAAGAAATAGCAATGAGAGATGTATGTATTGATGCTTTTAATGATGATTCTCATATTAAAAATCCTTCAACAAATGAACTACAAAAAGAAATAGACTCACTAAAATTATCACTGGCTAAATTTGTCTAAGGGGAAGAAAATTTATCTGTTATGTTAGGTAAACAAAGACCTAGTTTTGAAAAACAAAGAATTGGCTATAATCCAACACATAAAAAGAGTGATGTAAAAATTTTAAAATCTAAATCACATTTAAAATTAAATTATTGCTCTCCTTTCACTACTTGTAAAACATGTGACTTAAAGGGACATTTAGATTGTTCATCAAATAAAAGGAATATGAAAGTTAAAAGTGTGTGGATTAAGAAAAGTGATTCATATGTGACTAACCCAAAAGGACCCTAAAAGATATGGGTACCAAAAGGATGAATTATTTTTATAGGTACATCTCAAAGCCAAAGGTCCTTCTCAAAATAAATAGATTGAGTAAGCCAAAGGAGCAAACTGAATTCTTCAGTAAGAAGAAATAGTAGACTAGATTCGACAAACAGAATATAGTATCGTCTAATTATCTATCCAGCAAACCGTATTCTTAGAAAAGAAAGTTGAAATGCCAAAAGCAGCAAAGTATCTCAAAAGTCATCCACCCGAGAATATTATTGAAGATATTACTCCCAAATTTGAGTATAAGAACTACCCAAATCATGATTATAGACTTAAACAAGCTCAAACAAGTTCCAAGGGCTTGTTATAAGATGTTAAGTAAGAATCTCATCTCAAATAGATTCACTCGAGGAAAAATCAATTCTGCATTATTTAAGCATGAAAATAAAGATATTATCATTATGCAAATATATGTAGACAATATAATATTTGGTGCTACTAATGAGTTTATTTGTGAGTTATTTTCTAAGTGTATAAAGAAGGAGTTCGATATGAGCTTAATGAGAGACTTTAACTATTTTTATTTGGGACTCTAAATAAAGCAAACAAAAGATGACATATATACATCAAACCAAATACACAAAAGAGTTGATCAAAAGGTTTGAATATGAGAAATCTAAATCAAAGGCTACACAAATGAGTACGTCAATTAAATTCACATCATATGATAAAAGTATTGATGTAGAGGTAACTAAATATGAAGGTATGATTACTTACTTGAATCTATGTGGTTAGCTTATTTTATAAAGAAAATATTTAAATCTTTTAATCACTTGGGTTAATAGAAAAGATTCCTAGACTCATATTTGCCAACCATTGTTAGTCCTTAAAAGCAATCATGATTCTTTCTACGTGTATACATCCTTCTTTCAATGTCCTTCCTTTCTTTTTGATTAATGACAAAGGGGGAGAAAAATCATATGTTATTCTTTTTGATTGATGAAAAAGGGGGAGAGAAATTATGATATGTACGTCTAATCATGTTGAAACAAATTGAGGTATATTGAATATCTCTTGTCTAACTTTATGTTCTTATTCTATCTTGTCAAGAATATTTTAATATATGCATGGTTTTAGGGGGAGCCATAATTATTATATTATCATCATCAAAAAGGGGGAGAATGTTGACTTGGTCATATTCCAACCTTAGGTTTTGATGATGATGACTTTCATATTGTACTAAAATGTTTACTCATGCATTTACAGGATATTAAAAGAATTCTTGAAGCTTTGATTTATTAAAGGATAAAAAGACATGAAGGCTTGAAGAATTGCTTGAGTCATTAGAAATAAATGTAAGATCCTAGCTTTAATTATTTCTCAATCAAGGCTCTAGGATTTGCATTGCATTGCATCATTAATTAATTATGAAATAAATTAAAATGATTAATTAATTAAAGATTAATTATGAAAATATTTAATTAAGCTTTCAAAATTAATAAGGTTCAAATATTAATTAAATTGGAGTAATTTTTGAAAAGCTAATTTTGAAACATTCCCATAATTAAAGGAATTAATTTAAAATAGATTTTGATTCTTTACATAAATCTATACCATATATCTTGGGATTGAGTTATTCATTATTATTTTTTCCATGATTTATTAATTGATTGAACTTTCCTTAAAATTGATTAAGCAAATAAATATTCATATCTTTAGAATCAATTAGCATGGATCAATTAATTGGAGTAATTTTTGGAAAGCTAATTAGTGAGAGTAAATTTAAATAATTTGGAATTTCAAAATCAATAAAGAAATTGGGTAATTAACGTGTCAATGTCTATTTGAATTAAGCATGTATATCTAATTATTTGGTGATGGGCATATGTGATGGGTAATTAATTGTTTGGGCATATCATATTATTCCCATAAAAAGTCTTTGAGCAGATCACGTAATGGCATAAATCAATATCAAGCCTAGTGATGATATTAAATTAGGAATATACATATATGATCTGATCATATCTTGAGTGGAGCATGAATTAAACTAATCAAGTAACATTGCTAAAATCATGCTAAAATCTAATTGATTCAATTTATTCCATATTAAAGATGTTTTTGATTGAATATGTTAGTAAACGAAGCTTTCCATTATTTAAATCCTTCCTCAAATAAGCAATATGTTTCCATTATCTTTATTGGGAAAAATCAATTTGGAATAAGATTTGAATATTATATTGTTTCCATAAATTTTGAGATATGGGTTTTCCATAATTATGGAAATAATTTTGAATTGCATAAAAATGGAAGTGCTTAATTTATGGAACAATTTAATTGGGTATTTAAAATTAATAAGGAAATATTTTAAATGTTAATTTTTGAATCTGCCCAATCAATTAGGAAATTAATATCTTTTGGTAAAATGTAATTACTAATTAAAGCTACCCATTATTTTGTTAAGTGATTAACCTTCCATGTTATCTAATTTGATAAGCCTACTTTAAAGCAACATGTTTTCTTAAGTCACGTGATTAGCTCAATGAATGATGGTATGATATAAGTCTATTAACAAAATAAAATCTTTAGTTATTCATATTATCCTATTTGGCAAAATTAATGTGGATATATATATATATATATATATATATATATATATATATATATAAATTGGAATATTTAAATGGGCTTACCTTAATGGTAAATAACAGTGGAACATGTAATACAAATTAGTTGAATTATATCAAAAGGCTAACGTCTTTATTGTTAGACTCATTAGTGGTTGGAATCAATTAGTGGGGTTGTCACAACAAATCCTATGTCTAATTGATTTGGTAGTCTATCATCTTTTAACAGCCTTATCCCACTATGATATTAACTTATTCCATAATGATTCTAACGGGGAAAAAAGATTGCAACAGCTATGCTTTCAAGGCCGATTCCTTTGATATTTCCAACGGACATCAAAATAGCTAATCTATAAAAGGACAAGAAATCGAGAAAAGAACCAACAAGGACATAAAAATCAGAATACCTTATATACACTCTGACCTTTCTTCAAATACAATTATAAGGGCTACAAAGTTGTCAATTGTGAAGTATTTTTAAAAAGTTATTACACTTCAAGATCACTCTACTAATTTTCAGCTTTCTTCCTTGCGCTTAAATCGGTGATATCTTTATCTTTCATATTGACCATTGTATTTTAGTTGAGCCTTGAATTGTTGAAAGAATTATTGTTTTGATCATAGTTTATTTTGTTGTCATATATTTGATCAATTCTCTAAACATGTGGTAGACTAAGTAGTTAGTCTAAGGTTTCTAATCCGGGTTGGATTAGGGGTTTTTCAAACAATTTCAAGGAAGCATAGGTGCTTAAGGGTGCATAGGTGCACGGGGAGCAAAGGTGCTTGGGATTAAAGGTGCTCGGGGAGTATAATTACTCAAAGGTTGTGAAACTTATCTTGTAAAGGAGTTTAATTATAAAAAAAGTTAATTAATAAAGAGAGTCTCCAATACTAGTTGGTATTAGATGTGGATTAGGCCACTAGAATAGAGGATAGGGGTTGCTGAACCACGAAAAAATTCCTTGTGTTCATGTGATTGCTTATTGTGCTAAATTATCTCATCATTCACATTAACTATTCCAAAGTATTTGCATTCAATATCTATAAACTTACAAAACTAATTCAGCAAATTGTTGTCACATAATCACATTCTAAAAAAGGCTAAGTTTCTAAATTAAGCATTTTGGAAAGTTTTACATCAACTAAACATCTTGTCTTAACATTTTAATTTATAAGGATTTAGAATCCAGCCTCCTAAATTGAATATCCAAAGGAATTTTTATTCGATCAAAAGTTTGACATCATTTGTCCCCACACTTATTCAACCCCCCTTCTAAGTGTGCCTACTTAAATTTTAAAGTACCAGCTTCAAATGGTGCTCATGATCTTCACGGCTTTTGGAATAGATGAGGATGTCATCAATAAAGACAACAACGAACTGATCCAAATATTCCTTGAACACACGGTTCATCATATCCATAAAAGCAGCAGGAGCATTAGTCAATCCAAATGACATGACTAAGAATTCATAATGCCCGTACCGAGTTCTAAAGGCAGTCTTCGGAATATCCTTAGTTTTAATCTTCAGCTGATGATATCCAGAATAAAAATCAATCTTTGAAAAGAATTGTGCTCCTTGCAACTAGTCGAACAGGTCATCAATATGCGGTGGCGGATACCTATTCTTGATGGTGACATGGTTCAATTCTCGATAGTCAATACAAAGTCACATACTCCCGTCTTTCTTATTTATGAATAAAATAGGAATACCCCAAGGAGATGTACTAGGATGAATGAAACTGATGTCTAACAACTCCTGTAGTTGGACCTTTAACTCCTGAAGTTCAATAGGAGCCATTCGATATGGGGTTTTAGAAATGGGTTTTGTACCAGGTTCAAGGTCAATAAAGAATTCAACTTCACGTTTTGGGGGTAAACCGGGAAGTTCTTCAGGAAATACGTCAGGAAATTCACTAACAACAGAAATATTATTCAAATTTGACGTATTTTTGTTCAATTCCATGACATGGGCTAAGAAAGCTTGACATCTGTTTTTCAATAAACGAATGGCTTTGTGGCTTTATATGACAGTGATTGACTTTAATGGTTTGGTTGCTTGAATTCGCATATCAGGTTGGTTAGGAATATGAAAACTAACAACCTTACGAAAATAATCAATTTTAGCATGATGAGTGGTAAACCAATCAATCCATAAAATCACATCAAATGCAAGTATTTTCAAATAAATAAGATCAACTGGTAATGTGGTGGTGCCAACTTGGATCAAGCAAGATTTATAAATAGTGGATGTAATGAAAGTTTCTCCTAACAGAGTCTCGACAGATAAGTTAAATTCTAATTTCTCCGGAGTCAAGTTCAAACATTGAGCACAAACAGGAGATATAATAGAATGGGTAGAACCGGTATCTAGTAAGGTATAAACTTCATAAGAGTTTATACCTAACTTTGACTTGTTCGGGATAGCCTTTGGAGTCACCATTCCCACTGGATTTGGTTTCGCTACAAGACAATCTCTAGTTATATGACCTTCCTTTCCATAGTTATAACACACCTTGGATTGTTGTGGGCAGTTTGGGCTGATGTGTCCCTCTTTCCCGCATTTATAATATACGACCGGTGGTCGTTCTCCTCCCCTAGGAACAGTTGATGTTGGTGCTGATGTCTTCACGTTGTCATTATTGTACTTTCTCTTTTTGAAATCTCCCCCGGACTCGCTTCTTCTACTATCATGGCCACGATTACCACCAGAGTGGTTACCGCTTTTGTTCGGATATTTTCATCCCCGCTAGTTGTCATTGCACTGATGACTGCTGCCACCGGTATGACCCTAGTTATGGTCCCTCGGTTGAACATACTCATTATCTCACTCTAATAATTGAGCCATGTTCACAACATCTGAATATAGAGAAATTTTTTGAGAAATAAGATATTTTTGAATTTCGGGTTTCAAACCTCTCAGAAACGTCCGCGTCATACGTTCCTCATTCTCTACCAAATGAGGTGCAAACCTAGATAACTCTGCGAACTTAGCCTCGTACTGGGACACAGTCATATTTTTCTGTTCCAGTCTAATAAACTCTACCTCCTTCATATGACGAATACTTTCAGGAAAGTACTTGTCATTGAACAATTTCTGAAGCGTTTCCCAAGATATATTGAGTGCGGCAGGCTGGGTACACTTCACAGATTCCCACCAGTAATCTGCCTCACCACGGAATATAGAGGTGGCGAATTGAGCCTTTTGTTTCTCCGTGCATCCCAAGACATCAAATATCTTGGTAATTTGCTTAACCCACGTTTCTACCTTGATCGGATCTGGCTTTCCCAAAAATTCTGGTGGTCCCAACTCTTTGAACTGCTTGGCTGTGACAAGCCGCGCGTTGCTATTATTTCCACCCATATTTTTCACACAAGTCTCCCTCGTCTGATTTTGCATAAACTGCAAAAAGCTTCTAAACATCACATCTTTCATCGTTTGATCGGTGGTGTTATTTACAGGAGGAACATTGTCGTCCTATTGCACGTTCTCCTGGCTGGTGATTAAAGGTGTCTCCATGGTCTCATTCACTCCATTGTTAACATTTTCAGCTGTCATTCTCAAATACTACCATAAAATAAGGGTTAATTAAAGAAATTGACATTCCACATATTATCCATATATTCCAACCTACTAATTAAACACAAATAAGCTTAGGTAGGATACACTAGCGAATGATTTACTCGTCAATCTCTTCCTAGTTCTAACCCCAGATCTCCATCAAAGATCATATCTCTAAGCTCTGATACCAACTGTGATGCCCCCAAAAAAGGTCCACACAACCCATTCTGAGTCGCCAAATACATGGTACAGAAAACAACTACAACTTCATTATTACAATTATCATGCAAAATATGACAACACATATGCTGTGAGTTTAAATACAAATATTGTCTTCTAGACAGTATTTAAACTCAAATAAGTCCTCATTATAATTATCGATACACTATTTTACAAAATAGTGAGGACTACTAAAACAACTAACTTAGAACATCACTCCACACCCCGACTAGTTCCCGCTATATTCTCGCCTCCTGAGAAGAAAAATGGAACAAAAAGGAAAATGGTGAGCTCAACTAGCCCAGTAAAGAATATTATGACTAAAATAATGTACAACAAATTATCGTTAGCCATCAATAAATCAGATAAAATATAATAGACAACAAGTTCTAGATCAATATTCGCAGCGGAAATAACAATTCATTAGAAGAGTTAAGTAGAGAATGAAATCTACTATCTTTTATTATTTAAACCTCCATAATCAATATTTTATCCCTGTAACATCAATCAATACACATCTTGAATCAAATATTCATCTTTGCACTACGGGCGAAAGATATTCATCCATATCACCAGTTGGTCATGTTCATCTCAACACCTGTTCATCTTTGCACTACGGGCTAAAGATATTCATCAGATAATCATTCATCTTTGCACTACAGGTAAAAGATATTCAGTTATATCATCATTTAGGACTGAGGATGATGAAAAATATTTTAAAGAAACGAATCCAGTGAGATAAAAGGACAATGATTAGGGATTCGTATTTTAGATAATTCAAGTTCAAAAATACTCCGTAATAAACCATAGCGGAGTAAAATTCAAGAATGAAGATCAAAATATGGATACAATCAAATATAGTAACCATAATAGACATCTTGGACAAAGAAGAGAAAATTTCATTTTTCAGTGAATAGTGTCGTATTCTTGAATAGTGTCGTATACGTGAATAGTGGCATATACGTGAATAGAAACCCCGACACAAAAAGGTAAGAATTTCATAAGAAACGTCATACTTTGTGAATAGTACTTGTGAATAGTATAATATTCGTGAATAGTATCGTATACGTGAATAGTACCATATACGTGAATAGTAACCTCGACATGAAAAGATAAGAATTTCATCATAAATTCATACCCATTACTTCGGTATAATGATATTGAAAGAAATGACATTATTTACAAAAATAATAGCATCCCTTACGAGTATTGAAAGAAAATAACATCATTTACCTTAGTAGAAGATTGAATACTGAAGTAGGGTAGTAGCAGAATACTCTTCTTCTTTGTCTCTTATTTTCTCTCTATAGTTTCTCTCTGTATAGCTTTGTGAATTGGTGAGGAAATAATGAAGGAATGAGCTTCTATTTATAGAAGAACTGAAAGTGGCTCTTGGTCTTAACGAAGGGTCAAAATGACTCCTGGTAATATTGAAGAGACAACTACTATTTACGAAGGGGCAAATAACTCTTGGAAAACCAAAGAGACAAGTAACTCTTGGAAAAGCAAAGAGGCAAGTTACTATTTACGAAAGTGACTCTTAGATGATGACTTAGGGTCCCACCCATGTTTTTAATAAAAACATTTATTTCTGAAACATCAATAATTTATAATAATAGCCCCTTTATCAAAAAATCATGAATTTTATGTCCATTCCATAGGAAATTTAATTCTCTACAACTTTGTAGAAGAAAGTTTTTCCAAATTACAAACAGAAAATGACTGAAATCCACATACGGATGATTTTTAATACCTCCATTCCGATAAAATACTGATAAAACATCTTAGCATTAATTCCTTCATTTATATCCATATAAAATAAATATTTTCTTATCATATAAATTAATAATTAATTATTCACAAATAATATTACAGAATCACAATAATGACAACCAGGTCATTCCCAAGAAAGAGGGGGCTTTCCGATAAGGATTTCTCCTTACTAGCGCGTAATTAGGTGACCAAACCCCTTTCCTAAATAGAACTTCCTTAGACATTGCCAATAATGTTATCTAATAATATTATTCAAATAATATGAATTATTGATCTGATAATGAAAAATATTGTGCAGTGACAATTATTGAAATAACAATAATATAAAATATCAACGCAGCAATTATTGAATTAATAAAATAAAATATTGAACAGTAATTACTGTAACAATAATTGAGTAGTGTCATCTTACGTAAGAATCAATAATCCATAAATACTGTTCAATACCGTGTGCTACTATATAACCACGCCAGACATTGCATTACTTTAACCACCGTGTATTCCAACAAGTTGTTAATCAGTAATAACCACGTCGTTATTTTAAAAAACTCATACTTGTCGTTTTCTTCATCCGACAGTTTTTCGTTATAGGGCCCACAAATGGTTGCGTCGTCGTGCGAATATTCTCCGACAGTAAGAATATTCCATGACCAAACGAATATTCCTTGACAACAATGAGTATTTTATAACCACTTGCTTATTTAGCAAAATTTGCACATTTCACCCATAACTAAAGCATTATATCAAATTAACACCTTATTATTCAAAATAATAATTAAAGAAATTAAATCTTTATTCATAAAAAGTTGGGGTCTTACAGATTTGATGTCCCACGGTGTTGTCTCCGGGGTTTGATTTGATATCCCACGGGGCTGTCTCCAAGGCTTAAGGTTTACTATAGTCCTCTAGGGCTGTCTCCGGGGTGTAAAAAGACATTTTTGCTCTCCTACATGGTTAGTCCAAGGAAAGTAAAATTTCGAGTCTAGACCAGGTAACCCCATATGGAAGGATCAGTCATAGTAGGAGCTTATCCTAATTTTCTCATATACTTGTGGTTCTCCCAACTTCTTGCGATAATCATCTTGACTCCCTCTGCATCATGTTGAGGTAAGGGGTTGTTGTTAACGTTGGGCTACTCTGGCTCTTTTACCATAATCTCCCCGTTGTCAATTATATTCTGAATTTTGTGCTTTATAGTCCAACAATTCTGAGTGTCATGCCCCGGTGCTTCAGAATGATAAGCACATCTCTTACTGGGATCAGAATTCATTCCTTTAGGATCAGCAGGTGGAGTAAGCTTAGTGATTTTATTATGTGCAACCAACAGTGCTAATATATTCTCTAATGAATCCCCCAAAGGGGTGAATATCTTACTTTACCTATTTTCCCGGATCTTTGGTGTTGTAGGATTTCGGGTGTTAGCAGGTGACTAAAATGTAGGGTAATTGCCTCGCTTCTATATAAGTGTGTTATTTCTTTTACTCGTTGATTGCCCTTACAATATCAAAGAGACATCTTCCTCCTTCCTTTTATGTACCCTCTTAGGAGCACCTGAGTAATTGCCCGATTGTTTATTCTCCGCCACTGCCTTTAAAGTGGTGAGGTCTTTGATCTTTCTGAATTTCAAACCCATTTCTATTATTTCTCCATGTTTTATCATTTCAGGAAATGGTTTGCCTATCCCCACCAAGACTCTCTCGTAATATGGGACTTCTTGGACGTCAATAAAAGTTATCACCATCTCACCTTAGTTGACGGGTAAACTTGGGCTGCCAAACGCCTCCACCTCTACGCGTATTCCCTGAATGATTCATTGCACAGGTTCTTGACTTTGGTCACTAGGTAGTGATCATGGGCCATCTGGGATTGAAAGATATATTGGTTAAGGAATGCATGGGCTAAATCTTCCCACCCATGGACCTTGGACTTGTCAATACGAGCATACCAAGTTCGGGCTTCACCGGTAAGGCTCTTTTGGAACAACTGCATTCGGAGGTTCTCATCCTTGGCATACGATCTGAGCTCGCTGATGTAGACTTTAAGATGAGTGTAGGGGTCGCCCAATCCATTATACTTTTCAAATTTCAGGACTTGAAAGTTATCCGGGTAACTCGCCTTCGAGAAGATACATAAATCAGAGCACACTCCCGTGGGATCCTGTGTGACGAACGAGATATTGTAATCTAATTTAAATATTTATTGAATTAAATAAATATTTTTCGATGATTTAATTATTGGATTAAATAAATAATTGATGAAATTATGGTAGATTAATTTAATTACATGTGTTACATTGATTAAATTAATGTGGAGAATTTTATTATTCAAAGTATGTATTTAATTGAGCTTATTGGATTAAATGAATTATTTAATAAGCATAATGTTATTCTAATTAATTTAATAATTAATTAAAGATTTAATAATTTGACATAATTAATAAATGAGAAATTTAATTATGTGTGTATGTGAATTAATGAGAAATTATTATATTTTATTTAAATTAAATTAAATAAGATATTTGATTTATTGTTTAATTGGGTGTGATAGTATTAAACTATATTATAAGAGACTAATTAAATTAAAAGGAAAGAACCTTCTAAATGCTAGCCAAATAAGGCCCTATTGGGAGTTGGACAGTTAACCCACGAATGGGATTAACTGACCACAACGTTGCCAGTTAGTATGCGCGTCAGCCTTATTTTCTTACGTATGTTATTTTTCTAAAACAAAACTTTGAGAGCCCAGAGAGAAATTCAGAGAGTTAGAGAGAAAGTTTAGAGGAAATTGTGAGATTGAAGAAGAAAGTGAAGAATCAGAGGAACCTGCGATAGGTAATCTCTTCAACCCAACTTGTAAATTACGTTGTTAATGTTTCTATGAAAAACTATTTCAAGTCCCTGTAATTGGAAAGAGTAATGATTTATGTGTATATATATGATAATATATTATCATAACATGTTTTTGCCATATACGTATGTTCTCATAACATCAATTACATATAAATATATCGTAAATAGATTTTTGAAGTTACAAAGTATAAAGGTTTCATATATATGGCCCTTATGGGAAATGGTATGCCACGAATTGTTGTTTAACTTGAAATTTAACAATAGATTATGATAGCATATTTTAAATTTTTATTTGTCCCTTTTTTACGAATTCTTGTTCTTTGGTGTTCTCATGTTATGTGAGATTTGTTTGAAAAACAAGTGAAAAGGTCCGACATGTATATCGACGATGATTTATATGAAATAGCAGGGATTGGTTGGTGTTTTTAGCTCACCGAGGTTTTGTTGCAGGGAAAATGAATACTGAGAAAAGGTTTGCACATTGACCCGGTGATGTGACCTTGAAAAAAGGTAGCATGTATCATGTGAAAGCAAGAGATTCATTTGGGTTAGGGGCTTGATTATGCGGAGGGAAGGTGTTAGGCACCCAGAGACATCGGGAGCTTGTTACCACGGTGACCAGCCACTTTTCAAGAAACTATTATATATATGAATGTGTGTGTGTGTGTGTGTGGATCAATGTGCAATTTATTTGAAGTAGTGTGAGGCCTCGTTAGCACCTATATACAAAGGGTTTGAATTTATATAAAAATTTAGTTTTAAACATGATATAGCGGTGAAGTTTTGTAAAGAGGTTTTCAAAACACATGCTCAATAGTAATTGAGACCTTTTCATACTTCCATTTTATTATTAAATGTTAAACTTGTTTGCTTTTATTTTTGAGATCTGAAGCATCTTGAGAAAATAATATATAGCGATCTTAGAACTCCTCATGGGCATGAAAACCATCTAAGGAAATTCAAACACCGTGAATAATTTACAGTTACTTCTGATTTGAAAAATATCCATCACGGGAATCGAATCTAGATTGAGTAATTTGAATCTGTGATCACATGATTCTAGGCTCTCATGATGCATGATTTATATGAAAAATAGTAAGTATTATATATATATATATATAAAATATATATATATATATATATATATATATGAGACATGATCAACCACCACGAAGCACCTCCATGGGGGATCGAAAATATAAATATAAAAGCGGTATAAATATATATATATATATATAGAGACATGATCAACCACCACGAAGCACCTCCATGGGGATCGATGTAAATGTAAATAAAAGCAATAAATCGATCAACCGCCACGAAGTAAACTCAGGCGGGACTAAATGTAAATAAAGCGGTAAAAGCGATCAACCACCATACGAAGTAAACTCAAGCGGGACGAAATGTAAATAAAGCGATAAAAAGGCCACGAAGTAAACTCGAGGCCTAATGAAATGTAAATAATATATATATATATATATATATATATATATATATATATATATATATATATATATATATATATAAGATGTTTCTATGATATTTCTCAATTTACTCAAGTTTATCATTTAAATGATTTATATATATATATATATATATATAAGCGATAAAATGCACTGCAGGATATAAAATCCGGGCTCATCGAAGCGAGAGTTCGACAGCAGTTTATATATATATATATATATATATATATATATATATATATATATATATATATATATATATATATAAGCGATAAATGCTCTCGGATATAAAATCCAGGCTCATCGCCGGATAAATTAATCAACAGTTCATATATATATATTATATATATATATATATATATATATATATATATATATATATATATATATATATATAAAAGCAAGTAAGCGCTCTCAGGACATAAGTGCAGGCTCAATCGAGGCATAACTTCGATAATGTTAGTCATATATATATAAATATATACATATATAAGTATATATATATGAGAGACAAAAATGAAAACCACATGGATAGAAGTTCGGGCATATACACACACAAACACGACTCTCGATGTGAAGAATAGTGTGTGCAAAAAGATGAAGAGAAAGGCTTTATAATGTGTGTAAGAAGGCTTACGATTGGGCTGCCAAAGAAGACTTCTATGACTATAAATGGATGAACACTCGGCTCCATCGGTAAAAATATAGCTATATGTGAGCTAACAAGTGTTTAAAATGAGAAAACACTCAATATGGGGTGTGTATACAGAGCAAATTTGACAGGGCTTCCTCGCCTTTTTCTCTTGAAATATGGCCACCCAAAGCTCTATATTTATAAATTTGGTGGGGTGAGTGTATACTACTGGTGGCCATGCAGATGCACTACTTGGCTGCCAAGGGGTGCCCGAGCTCATGAGTCCCGCCGTCTCGAAATACGTGCACTTTCGTGCCTTTATGATGTCGCTTTCGAACTTGCGAGAACTTCAATCAGAGCATCCGATTGAGGTGTACAAGACCTTTTTGGGAGACTGCTTTTTGTCGAGGAGTTCTGCAATGACATGGGATTAGAGGTTGTCTGAAGTCGGGGAAGAGGGACCATGCCCATGGTCTTCAAGCTTCAAATTCTATCCGGTGTCTTTGCCCTGCGCGTAATAGTCACTCGGGATTGGAACTCCTTGGCTCTTGTGGGACATTGTTGTGTAGAAATGTATATATGAAATGCTGAGACGGGGCGATGTGGGGTTGAGGTGGCAAGATGACGATTTTGCCCCTCACAGGGGTTATCTCTCGGTTTGGGTTGATAAAGCGAGGCGTTGCTCGGGGTTATCTACGAGATTGGGGCTCTTTGCAAGTGTTTGAATTCCTCGAGGTCATCTTTAAGTGTACTGTCTTCCGGTGTTATCTCGGGTCTTTGGAATGAGTGCCTCGGCGGGAGTTTCGAGGTTGAAGTTGATTGCATGCATTTGAAACAAGCATTTTCGGGGTTATCTTAGGAGCTGCAATGACATTCCTTGGGGTTATCTCAAGGATGAAACTCGAGGGGTTATCTCGGGGTTGGAATTGATACTCTCGGTGTGTGTTTAGGGGTTGAGGCCTGAACTTTCGGTGGTATCGGAATGGATGTGAGTTGTCTTCGAGGTTATCTCACGAAAGATGAATATGCCCTCCTACAATGTTAGTAACGGTGTGTGCGAGAAAATTTTGAGTGTCTCTGAGATGCCCTCTTTATCATATTCATGCAATGCAAGGCATGGATAGGATAAAGAATCCTAGACACTTGAAATGCAACAAGATAAACATGATGATGTGTGTAGCAACATGATGCAAATGCATGATGCATGTGTTTTGTTGGATTATTTTCCAACATGATGGGATGATTATCGGTTCCTATTAATCTGCTGCGGGGATGACAATCGGTGATGTCTTGGACATGCGATCCAAGTCTTCGAGGATGTTGACGTTTGGGGTTATCACCAAAGTCTGAATCCTTGATCTGAGACTTTACTACGAAGATGTGCCTCTCGTGTGTGCAAGAGATGCGTGGGGATAAAGCTTTGTCTATTTGAGGATGTGTATAACATATTCCATCATCGGTCCTCTCTCGATGAGGATGGTCTTCTCTGGTTTGTGTCACACGCATATATACCACGGTCTGTTGGAGATTCTTGCATGATAGTATGTATTCGAAATTTGCCTTGACCTTGTTGATGTGTGTATCACCGGATAGATCCCTATTGGGCAAGTATATCGAGGTGCTTGACCTTCATTGATGTGTGTATCAATGGGATAGATCCTGTTGGGAAAAAACATAAGGTTGCTTGACCTTCATTGATGTGTATATGGATGGTTGATTGCGTTGTAACCCCCATCGGGGATGTGGATAATTGCTTGATGGATGAATCGTGATATCAATGGATGATATGAATTACCCCGTTGATGAACGTTGCTTTGATGACGTTTATCAATTGCCATGTGATGTTATGAGATAAGCGTTGCTTTTGACCCCCATTGGATGATACATCAATGGATGAGAATGCGTTGTAACCCCATTGGGGATACATTGGATGGATGAAATGCGTTGTGACCCTTGATGGGGATAATTTATCAATGCGTTGAAATGAGGGGCATGTGACCCGCGTTGGGGGAATCTTTTAGGGTTACTGACCATGTATATTTGGTGACATCGGACTGTGTGAGGCATTCTTAGAGTATGATTTGCAAAAAGTTGAGATCATCGGTATAGTGTACCTTGTATTTAGGTGAATACCAATGAGTGACATGTAAAGCCATAATTTGACTTGTGACAACCGAGATTCAAGCTATTTAAGCTCGATCGCGTAGCATTTTATTCTGATTTGGCCTTTTTCGACATGAGACCTCCTTTTTGCAACTTTCGGCTGGATTGAGGCCGGAGGAGGTGGGACCCATGTAGGGGTGTCTGTGGCGGTACACTATGGCGACCATGGTGTGGTGGACTATGACCAATAGTGAGTATGTAAAGGCTGCAGGTTGCTTTCATAAGTCATTTTCAAGTTGCTTGTGAAGGAAATCGAGAGCTCTTCTTCGGATCTCTTTGAGTTTGGGTGACTTTTACGCAAATTCTGCTCTCTTAGTACAAGTGTTCTACTTTATCACAGTAGCGTATGCATGTATTCTTTTCGGTTTTTATCCAGTTGGAAAATGACTTATCACATGAAATGCATCTAAGACACATAGTAGTGAATATGCATCTTGATATGACTTTATAAAAATATTCAACATAGTAAATGTTAGTATTAAACCATCTTTGAACATAATGATGTGAAAAAATTTGACTTTTGAAAGCAGTCAAATTGGCACCTTTTCTTGTCATTTCTTATCTATTTGAGGACAAATGAGTAAAGGTAGAAAAGCAAAATAATCACAGTAATTAGACTACACTTATGGATTTTTTTACTATGATGTATTAATGCATGTAGGATGTATATATATTGTGGGTAGGTGTCTTTCTTGAATGGCCACCTAGTCATACTATGTGCATGTGGATAGTCCCTATTTTAAAAGGGACTATGACAAAAATTTTTCAAAATGTAGGCATTGGGTAGTCATGCATTTTTAACTCTCTTGTAGATGTGTATTAAAATAATGCATGCATGCATGTAGTCATAAAATGCATTTTGAAAAGCTCGGATAAAATTTACCACACCCTTTACGAGGTGATTTGGAGACTTATTTGTCGGATATTATGGATCCGGATCGGTAGAGTAGTTCCATGAGGACCACTTACGGTGTACGGAGAAGGGCTTACGAAGTGCCTCGACCCGATTACATTAAACTGACCACCAAATCGTTTGGTGGAAGCGGTGATACGTCGATCGAGGTTGATGTGTTGGGACGTCGAGGGCGAGGAGGAGGATGTTCGGTTGAGGCTCCCTCTCTGCTTGCATCTATTTCCCGTAGGAATTTGCCGGGCATTTGGTGGCGAACCCGAGCTCTGGGTGATTTGAGTCGACACCCTTGATTGTTTACACTGCATAAATGAGGTATAAAGTTAGATCTTAATCTTCCTTCTTTCCTATTGATGAGGAGTAAAGGATTACGATGTTGATCTGCATTTGATGTAGGTTTCGACTTTTACGACCTCGAGGCTGGTTGACATCCACTCTATGTATCGGCTCTGCATGATGACTATAGAAGCGATTGTACATGGTTTGGGATTTGGGACGTTCTTTTCCATTCTTCCCGTCGTTGTCCCACAGGGTTACCTCGGGGCATTTGTCGGCGTTGGTTTCACGGACTCGATCCTCCATTCTTTGGATTGTGAGGTGATGATGATCGCCGATGGATTGGCGGTTTTATCATAGGTATGGAGTTTGGAGGGTACGAGTGCCTTGTCTGGCGGATATTACCCCTACTTGCCGTCAGATCCTTCTTTAGGAGTTCGGCGGTGGGCGCTCGAGGAGGGGGGCTATGCGTGCGAGGTCCTTTGGCGTAGATGCTATGGTGGGCTATTGAGTGAGCCCATACCCGATGATGTGAGAGTCGGGGATCGCATTCTTGGCGATTGTTCTGATGATCATTAGGGTTTTGCTTCATAGAGATAACTCTTCTACGGTGTCCTTCGCTTTGATCGGCGCCACTCGACACGTGGACCGTATTGGAGATTATGATTGGGGTTCCTACACCTTTGCCTACTTCCTCGGGGAATGCGCATGCGTTCATGAGGGGCTTAATGAGAGGCTTGGTTAGGATTCTACCCATTTCTCTTTGGTGAGTATTTCTCTTGTCTTTTTCCATATACAGAGTTAAGAGTGTTAGCGACAGATGAGATGTTTGCCTTTGTGTTTGGAGTTTTGGGCCTATGAGAGGCTCCCATGTTTTGCGTCTGTGAGTGTGTTAGGCTTAGATACCTATCCACGAGGGCGGAGATGGCATCATTCCATCTTGGCGGAGGTCCCCACATTGCGGAGGGTTTCACTCATTTGCATGCGCCTCTGATTTGGAGTTGTTGACAGTGGATGTCATCACGTGGGTTCCCTACTTCTGGGGAGCATTTGAGCATTGGATTTGAGGATGGGTACCCATTTGGAGTTGAGCACGTGATTTCCACCGTAGGATTCCTCTCTTCATAGATGGAGGATGGGAGCTCTACTTAGGAAGCGTGCTATTAGAGAGCACCACAGGAGAGATTAGTATCTCCGATCTTGCCTCTGCCGAGGCGTTATTGGCACATTTCGCGATCACCCGTCATTGATATCCCATTGTTGGGTGTTGGCGGTTTTACATTATCGGAGAGGTCCACACACTCGGGAGATATTCGGCATTGGTGGTTCCCTCGTACCATTGGAGCCGGACCCGCGCTTTCGGTTCATGGGGATATGGTTCAGGATCCGTGATGATGATGGATTGGCTAGCTTTGTGTCAGAGATCGACTCATTTGACGCTGATTGATAGTTTGACCGGCAGTTGGACCGGGCACATTTCTTTATCCGGCACTTGGGAGAGAGATCCTTTGAGGAGATACTTTTGATCCTTTCGGCTCTGGCGGTTGGCCCCTCGGGTGACCCGTATGGTTTTTTTCGGTGCAGATCCTCCCTTGTATAGGCACGACATCCTGTGGATAGAGATCCGGTGACTCGGGAGGAGTTACATCGGTGGACAGGATTGATGATGTGAACATTGACACCATTGTCTTCTTGATGTATATTCTCGTTATCTCTTTTGATAGGCCTCTGTTAGACATTGGGTAGCTTCGCCCCATTCTCGATATATCTTTTGATAGGCCTCTATTAGTTGTAGAGGGCGTTTTGCCCCATTTTCCTATATTTTAGTATATGAGAGAGATGTATTAGATGATGATATACTTAGGAATGTATATACAGTTTTCCATTCCTATATCATATTGCCATCTATTGTATATCATGCATATTATTATGTTATGCATATATATATGTCGAGAGATATTGAGCATTGACCCCTGGATGGTCTTATGACCACGGCCCGTCTGAGATGTCTTCTTGACGAGTTAGCCGTATTGATCATACCCCACCATTATTGGTGGCATACGGTATCTTGATCGTGGTATGATAGTATGTCACCATCGAGACGGGGTGTTGTAGATCATTTATTGCGACATACTATGACCCTCTTGATGTTTGAGGTTCATGAGATTCGTGGAGGGCATCTTTGGAGCCTTTGGGTATCGGAGAGAGGCGGGTTTTCGATTTGGGACCCGGGAGTTGACTCCTACTACGGAGGGTATGCACGTTTGATGATCTTTGCCTTTGGCCGGACCTTGCGTGCATATGGCGATTGGAGACATGAGTCGGCGGTTCATGACCCTCCTTTGGATTGAGGCGTAGGGTGGTGCGAGGATGAGCTCACATCAGCCCACGTGATATCGGCATTTTTCTATTTGATAGATTTGGCTCGGAGGATAGTTATACACGGCATTAGGGATTTCACCACACCGGAGGATCATTGGCGTTTGGCCAGAGTGGATGTCTTACTATTATTGTGCGTACTGTCGTATGTCTACATGCCACGGTACATGGATGAGTTGGATATAGGAGTTATCATGGCGGTGAGAGCTCTCGGGGAGGTCACACCATCGTCACAGATGATTATAGCGAGAGACTACGAGGTCGACCACATCTTTTTGCACTTATCCGGGGGGGGTGTTTCTGGGCATTTCGGTCATCTTTGTGCGTGTGGTTTATGTCACACTTGAGCCCGATTGGCACTTTTAGGCGGCATGGGTATTGTTTCACCCATGATATAGCCATGTCATACTCTTTTTTCGACTGTGGAGTGTATAGATCTTTGCATCTTGGTCGACTTTTCTGGCGGGGATTGGAGATCCGTTTGATATATTATCGTGTTGGGCTTAGCTCACCCTACTGACTTCATCACTCATGCTCAGGGCATGGATTATCTCCCTCTGGCTGGTTTGAGAGGCATGATTACTTACCACCTTTGGTGCGTGATGTGTCGGTTTGACCGGTTCTAGGATTTTCATCCTTTTGAGGGGCATTGAGTCGGTAACCAGCTTCTTCGCCACTTATCGTGAGAGGATAGATCCGGGTTGTATGCTGTTGGGATCGGCGTGAGCTATTTGAGTTTTTTTATCGATCATCGGGTTGTATTCTGTGAGTATTCGCATGGATGGAGAGAGAGCGCATTGATTATGGTAGTATCCACGGTCGAGGGGATTGATTTCGGCGATGGGAGCCTATATGGAGGCGATATTCCCATCGAGGAGGATTTGACTCTTTGGTTGCCGGCATTTGTGATGGATTCTCCCCTCTGAGTGCTCTTGTGATTGACATTGACACGACATATCTCTGGGGCGAGTCTACATCGATGACCTTTGAGAGAGATCGGGCTAGGGCCTTGATGTTGTGACTCTTGATGGGAGAGATGACTCTATTAGAGAGAGGCGAGGCCGGATCGCCGAGAGATGCATTGATTGTAGAAGGGGATCTTGCCTATCTGCCGGGATGTGGCCATCACAGATAGTACTTGGTGAGATCCCTTACGGTGGCATCCTTGCCGATATGAGTGCATACATTGATGAGCATCATGCCACCATGCAGTTAGCCTCGGATCGCTAGCTCGTGTAGATACCATTGGGCGGGAGCTTGCGGCGTTACCTCCTTCTTGGAGAGGGATGCTATGTTAGATCGATAGTCGCATACACGAGATCAGTAGATAGACTTGTATTTTCTGCCTACAGACTAAGCTTAGCCATTTTTGTCATATACACATATATGTATATATCAAGCAAATATTATATATGGCGGGGAAATATATTTTGATTCACTTCCCTTTCGGTTGTGCCTTGATACTTGCTTGATATTTTACTGTTTCTTGAGGGCTTGTGATCTTGATGCATTACGAACTCATCCTTGATGTGTGGACATTGAGGCGTCGTAGGATCTTTCGAGAATGGATCATTGATCTATGTGTGTATCCCTACCATCTTTGGTGTCTTGGGATTTGGTTTTTACGTATGTAGATGTGGAGAGGGTGTGGCTTTTCTCTCTGAGATTGACCGCACCACTGAGATGGTGCTTGAGTACTCCTATTTAGGAGGAGCCAGTTAGTTCCATCTCTTATGGATTGGTGTTGCTCTTTGAGGGCTGTACATGACTTAGATGGTCGTGAATCTCTATTTGTGAGGAGAGGTTAGGTAGTTCCATCCCTTTAGTGCGAAGCCGAGTGAAATGTGGTGGATTGAAGTTTGATCGATCTGTAGTGTGACAAGTATTTGTGTTTTGGTAGGGGTTAGGCCAGAACCATAAATGGTTGCCTACGTACTCTATTGAAGAGGAGATCGATCGGTCTGCGTAGTTTGAAACTGGTGTAAGAGGGTTGAATGAAAAGGTGTAAATGTGTAGAAGCTTTATTGTAAATGGGTGTAAGTATTTTATTTTTTGAAGAAAGGGTAGAAGTGTTTTTTTTTTTTTTTTTTGTAGAAAAGGGTAGAAATGTTTTTTTTTTTTTTTTTATTGCGATGGGCCATATAGAATATGGTTGCCCTACGTACTCCGGGTATCGGGGAGATCGGTCGGCGTAGTTCGCCCCTCGGGACGATTTGTGAAGAAGAAGTTGAATCCCATATGCGAGGCTATCTTTGCGGGAAAAGAAAGTTTGATCCCATGCTTGGGACAAGCTGCGAGGTGTGAAAAAGTTTGATCCCGTCTTGAGGACAAAAGCTGCAAGCGTGAAAAGTTTAATCCGTCTTGAGGATAAGCTGCGGTGTGAAAGGTTCAATCCACGGGGGGATAAGCAGAAATTGTATGAAAGGTTTGAAATGAGGTGAAACCCGAAATTTCTTTGTTTTTGAAGTGTATTTTTCACGAGAGAGATGAGATGGATAAAAGAAAGGTTGTATGTAAAAGGGTTTAAAAAACACGGAATATTTGGTGATCGATGATCAAAACCTAGGATGTTTGCTTGATGGTAACCTCGGACATAGTACCAGATTTTCACGGTGTCAGAGTTGATAAAGTTATGGAAATTCATCGCCGTCCATTTCTGTGATCTGAGGCGCCTCCCTCGATACCTCCTTGACAACAAAGCGGGCCTTCGAGTTAGGGCGAATTTTCCCTTAGATTGATCTTGGTTGTCGATGATCTTCTTCAAAACCAAGTCGTGTTGTTTAAAGCTGTAGTAGCCGGACTTTTCTGTTGTAGGATCTGGCGATCCTTTCTTGATATCTTGACCATGGAAGATAGCGTGGTTCGCCTTTCGTCTATTAGAGACAATTGGTGATACATCTTGTACCCATTGGTCTTCATCCGGTGAGCGTCCATCAACACTCTGAGGATTCCATTTCCACCTCTATGGGAGAACCTTTGCTTCCATCCCAGAGGCTAATGGTAGGGGTTGCCCGGTGGAAATGCGCATTGAAGTTACTATAGGCTAATAAAGTCGAGAGAGGCGAGAGGTCGGGCCATCCTTTGTGATTGGCGGACATTTTTGCATGATCTTCTTGATGTTTTTTATTAGCCGCTTCAACAGCACCATTCATCTTTGGATGGTAGATGCGGAGTTAAGGTGTTTGATGTGGAATTTCTTGCATAACTCCTCCATCATTTTGTTGTTGAGGTTCTTAGCATTATCGACACAATTACCTCTGGTTGTCCATATCGACAAATGACATTGTTTTACGATGAAAGCAATGATGACTTCTTTGGTAACCACAGGGAAGGAGAGTTGCTTCTACCCACTTGGTGAAGTAGTCGATCATGGTGAAGATAAGCCGATGTCCATTCTTGGCTTTGGGCTCGATGGGCCCGATCCGTCCATTCCCCACATTGAGAAGGGCCATGGCGAACTCATATTGTGGAGTTCCCTTGGAGGCGTGGATAGCATTTCCATGAATTTGGCATTGATAGCACCTCTTGGCGTGATCATCACGAGTCGACTTTGAGCGTAAGCCGATAATGCCCTATTACGAGGATTTTCTTAACAAGTAGGGGCCGCTCATGTGTGGGCCACATACTCCACCATGGATCTCATCCATGAGCCCTGAGCTTGGTCCTTGTCCGGACATCGAGGAGACCTAATCCTGCATCTCTCTTGTAGAGTGCATCTCGCTCGGGTAAATTTCATAGCCATTCGATGGATCGCCTTTTTTAGTTGGGCTCGCCTCGGTGGGTGTAGATCCATCTCGTAAGATACTCCTTGATATGTTGATACCAAGGGTTGTGGATGGGAGGTAGCTCATCGATACTTCTCAACATAGTTCCCATAATTTGGGGCCTTTTGCGAGGGCAAATGTGATGCTTGGCATGTTTTCCTTGTCGGGTATGTGAATCAAAGGAGGCCAATGTTGCTAGTGCATCCATAAAATCATTCTATTACGAGGAATGTGTGTGAAAGGAGATTTCTTGAACTCAAAGCCATCTGTAAAACTTGTCGATGGTAAAGGCGACAAATGTAGTTCTTTGGTTTGATAGATTTCCGTGGATTGTTTGATTACCAACTCGGAATCCCCAAAGGCAGTTAACGCTTTGATGCCCATTTGAGCGGGCAAGTTTTAGCCCCCCATGATCTGACCTTCATACTCAATTTGTGTTGTTGGTGTTTGACAAGCTGCAATTTGGCAATGACGGGATCTGCTCCCCGTCTGGGATACTAGAAGCTGCTCCGGCTCAGAGCCTTACATGTTATTATGACTCCATCAAAATACATTTTCCACGTATGGCATGCATCGTACTGATGGTGTTGCTGAACTGCCATTACCCCTTCATCGGGGAAGTATGTTTCCAAGGGTTTGAAATCCCCTGCAGGTGCGGCGGCCAGTTGATCCGCAATTCCTTGACCTTTGATAGACTTTTGCGTCACGTGAGCGATGTCAAATTATTTGTAGGATCATTGCCATCGGACGGTAGACAATTGGTATGGGCTTCTTGAACACGTACTTTGAGAGGATCCACGCGGGATATGAGATGGGTTGTGTGACCATGGAGGTAATGTTGTAACCTCATGGAAGCCCATGCTAAAAAGCACAACAAGTCTTCTCAATCGAGTGTACTTGTGTTCTCTTCTTCTTTGAATCTTTTCTTTGAGGTAATAGATAGCTCGTTCTTGGCCTCTATCGTCTTTTTGTCGGACATCACGACCCATAGCATTGTCATTAATGGGCGAGGTACATGAAGCAGGGGAACACATCATCACAGGAGGTACCAAAATGGGAGCTTTAACAGTTGCTCTTTGATTGTAAGGAAGGCTTTACGACACTCATCGTTCCATTTCATGGAGGAGTTCTTCCTTAACAACTTGAAGATGGGCTCCTGAGTTCTTTGTGAGTTGAGAGATAAACACTGCTAATGAAGTTGATTCTTCCCAAAAATCCCCGTATTTCCTTCTACATCGAGGAATGGGCATTTCCTTGATGGCTGGATTTTGGTGGGATCGGCTCAATCCTTTGTGGTGACTAGGAAACCTAGCAACTTGCACGATTTAACACAAAAGGCGCACTTGGCTGGATTCAACTTCAAGTTGTACTTACATGACTGTTGAAAGCTTTTTGAGATGGTCTAAGTGGTCTTCCTCCCCTTGGGACTTGACAATGATGTCATCCACGTAGATCTCTATCTCCTTGTGCATTAAGTCATGGAAAAAAGAGCCATCATAGCTCGTTGATAGGTTGCCCGGCATTGATGAGGCCGAATGACAGCCGTCTATAGTAGAAAAGGTTCCCCAGGCGTGATGAAAGCGGTTTTCTCACGATCCTCCTCGGTGACCATAATTTGATGATACCCATGAAAGCAATCATAAATGAGTACATGTAAGTATTGAAGCGGTATTATCGATGAGAATGTGGATAAAAGGGCGGGAAAGCTATCTTTAAAGGCAAGCTTTGTTAGGATCCGGTAATCCATGCAAACTCGCACCTTTCCTCTGGTTTAGGCACGGGAACTATGTTGGATATCCATTTAGGATATGTAGACACCATGATAATGCCGACTTGAAATTGTTTCACAATTTCTTCTTTCACCTTTAAACTCCACTCGGGTTTCAATGCTTTGAGCTTACACTTTGTTGGCTTAAATCCCTCTTTAATGGGAAGGCGATGAAGGACAATGTCGGTGGACAAACCCACCATGTCTTCATGAGACCATGCAAACACATCCTGGAATTGGGTTAGTAATGTAACCATGTCATTAGTTGGTTTGGGGTGAGAGTGCGAACCAATCTGGATTAACTTAGGGCTTTCTAAGGTTAGAGATTGAAAGAAATGGTTTGATCAAGATTAGGTTTAGGTTTGTCTTTGACCCATTCCTTAATCTCTGAGGTATCTCAATGTCCTCTTGTATTTCCATCAAAATGAGTCAACTTTTCATCAAAATTCTGATCCTTGTGGAGAAAAGGCACCTCATCGGCAAATGCAGGCACATCTAAATTGAGTCTGAAACAAAATATGCTTTCACTTAATATGAAAGCTATTTAATCATACAAAAGTGTTAGCATGTCTTGATAAAATAGCTGCTAATCTTATACTGAGAAAAGTAAGCAATTAAAGTTATCTCTGAGGCGGAGGATTTTTACGCCCATTTTACCCTAAATCGACCGATGCATGGAGTCTTTGCTCAATTGTCGAGGTAAAGTCTGATGAATGCTTGATGATGGAGGGTTATCATCGTCCTCCTTTTCCGAATGATGACCATAACATCTCAGGCAATCATAAATGCAGGGTGTATCTGTTTGTATGTTCATCATGGATGATGATGTGTACACGACATCATCAGGCGATGTCTTGTTTACGTTTTGTTTCCTTTCTTCCACTTTGGGATCGGGGAATCGGGACCTCTTTTGCTTTTAAATGGATCTTGGGTTGGGAAATAACATAGCCATAACATGAAATTTGGCACCCTTTCTGGGAGGTATATATCAGCTCGGGAGGTGCGGTGTGGGAAAATCGTCGTGTGGCGGAAGCTTGAGGAATCTGCTTGTGCTTATGAGGATTCTATATTTGGGCTGGCGAGAATAGCCTAATCATTTGTCCGGTTTATTTGGACATTTGAATTGGGTGCTTAATACCTGATGATTTTTACCGACCCTTGTCGGTGATGATTGATGACATCATTTCTTGGGTATTTGCCATCACTTGGCAGAAATCTTGGAGTATGCAGGAAGTGGCGCTCAATAGGATGGTATTGTGTGTTGCTCACTTCAAAGTGAAAAAATTGGTTGGCTCAACTTACGAATTGAAGGCTGATGAGTGGTAGGTCTCCTTGTTCGGGACATTTCGGCTCGGCGTTGTTGCGGTGACTAGGCTATTGTTGACAATGTATTTAAGTTGTTGATGAAGTGTAGAAGGGCGGCTCGACCATGTGGATCCATGGTCTCCCCGATAGCGGTTGTATCTGAATCTATCTTGAGGACGTGAAAGGATACATTGAATGTATTTGGACCAATCTCGATTGGCGACTCAATCTCTCAACGAAATTTTGTTGGGATCCATCAAAAGCTTTGATAGCCGTATGGCTACGCCGGATCCATTTGAGATTGGCGTTCATCTTCACCAAAGTGGCATAAGGACAGATATTGAGAGGCGAACCTCCATCTATCAAAACTCCGGCTAACATATATACGGAGGACAAAAGCTGCGATGTCTGATGGCTTGCGATGGCCGGTCCCTTTGGGCGGTATGTCATCATCGATGAAAGGATATCACATTGTTGTTAAAAATGTGATCAACGGATGTTGAAATTTTTCCACATCACTTGATTTTGGTAAGTAGGCTTCTTCCAAAACCTTGAGATAAGATCTTCTGTGATCCTCGGAAGAAAACCAAGTCGATATTGAGATTTGATGTGGAGCTTCTCTTAAGCTTAAAACCACCTTGGCTTCATTATGGCCCATAGTGCGGAGGAATTTCTCAATCTTCTCCATGGGAATCTTCCCCTTTGCTTTTATGGTGGGCTTCATCACCCTACGAGGAAGATACGGTGGATTTTCCTCGACCTTTATAGCGATAGTATGAGGCGTGGATCCTTGACTTCTCCATAATTCCATGGGACTTTTTGTAAGGTGACAACGAGGATATTGTAGTGTGCGAAGGGTAAAGAAATTGGCTACAAGTGCGACCACTTTCAAAAGGATTATCACCACCTTTGAGTTGAATTGCTTGTATGGGAAATGGTTTGGCAGTCTCATCGACCTCAGCGTGGATATAAGCTGCTACTAATCCCTTCCATTTGGTAGGACATGTATTCCCACTCTCGAGTAGCACAGGTGTCATAAATATCGCGATTTGCGGGACACCTTTGTCGATTAGATTACGAATAAGGTGGCGGAGTGCCTGACATTTCTTTATCTTTGTGTGCGAGAATGTGAATGATATTGACATACTCCATCGAGTTGAACCGTCTTGAGCGGGGATTAATTGGAGGTAGAAGGAGGTGATTCTTCCTTCGTTGATTAGCATCTGAAATATCTCCTCCATAGGTTGGCCCGGTATGTAAATTCCCTTTTATTGGCAAAATCCGACGGGCTTTAGCACTTGCTCTCTTTGTAACCTTGTCCTCGGTGCTTCACTTTTACGAAGGTGGTGATGGAGCATTCATAACAAAAAAGGAAGGAGATAGGCATGCTCTGGTGACTAAGCTGGCGTGTGACTTGATCTTTGATGGATCACCGGATTACGCGATTGTTCAACTTGCTTACAAAGAGCTTTCATCTTTCGTTCCATAGCAAATTGAAACTTTGCGTAATCCCATCTATCAACACTTAGTCTTTGATGGTGCAGGATGATTCACCATTAAAATTTGGAACTACATCCCTTTGCTCCAACTAATCATATTGACCTCTTCTTCTTTGTGTTGAGGAAGAGGGTTGTCTTGCACACATGAGGTTGATCTGGTTTGGTAACCACGATCTCACCGTTGTCTATTAAATCTTGGATCTTGTGTTTCAAGGCCCAACAATCTTGAGTATCATGTCCGGTGCCCCGGAATGATAAGCACACTTAGAGTAGCATTGAAACCCCTCCCATTAGGGTTTGTTTGGTGGAAGAAGATCGTGATTTTCTTGAGTAGTCGGAAGAGCAAGAATATTCTCGGCGAGTCCCTAAAGGGTGTGAGCGTTCGAGGCGCTTTCTTCTCCACCTTTAGGTAATGGAGGGTTTGAAATTGTGCTTGAAAAGGGGAGTAGTTTCTCCTCTGTATAGGCATATTACGATTGCCTTTTTTTGACCTTGTAGTATCGAGAAACATCCTCCTCTTTCTTTTTTATGGACCCTCAGGGGTTGTTTCCATAAGTTCGAATTTGGATGTCTTTCAACAATTTGCTTTAGGCGGCTAGGTCTTGAATCTTTCGACTTCAACCCCATCTCGACCATCTCTCCGTGTTTGATCATTTGAGGAAAATGGTTTGCCAATACCGGCTAAGACTCTCTCATAGAAAGGAGCTTCTTGTATGTCTATGAAAGTCATGACCATTTACGATTTCTGTCATAGAAGGAATAACTTGAGCGAAAGGCGCCTCCACCTTTGAGCATACTCTCTGAAAGACTCGTTGGATTTATTTCTTGACCTTGGTGTCGATCTGGGTCGAGGAGCCATCTGAGGATTGGAAATTTGTATTGAGTAAGAGGAAGGCGTGAGCTAGCTCTTCCGACTATGGATCTTTGAGTTGTCTAATCGGTATACCATGAGCGGGCTTCTCTCGATCGGACTCTTGAGCAATTTGCATTACGAGCTTCTCGTTTTTTCGCATAAGATCCAAGTTCTCAATGAACACCTTCAAATGTGTGTAAGGATCCCCTAATCCGTCATACTTTTCAAAGTCGGGGGTTTTAAATTTCTCTGGATAATGAACACGGGGAATATGCAAAGGTCGACATATATATGAAACACTCCGTGTGTTCCAATCCCTTTGAGAGAAGCGGATGGTTTCTTCCATTTGAAGGACCTTCTTTCACGATATCATAGGTGTCTTGGATCTCCTTTGAGATGGGTGTTTTCGAGGGTCTTTGTTGGTCGTATCAAGCTGAGGTTACGGATTTGTTTTATCAAACCTTGAGTTCCTCCTTGTGTGAGAGGATTACGTATGTGTAGGCATCTTTGAGCCTGAGTAGGTGATGCAATTCTTTAAGAGAACAACCAAATCGTAATTTGTTTACTTAATCCGTCAAATTCTTCTCGAAAGCAGGATTAGGCTAGTCGAGAAGAAAGACATGATTGGTTGTAGGCTCGTGGCCTTTTGGATTTTGAAGCGGGTAACAGGCCCAATTGTTTCCCTACAAAAACTTATGTAGTTTAGTCTTAGGGATAATGTAAATGTTTACATCTTATCATAATGTGTCCATTTAGGAATATTATCTGCAAAAAATGGGTGTTGTTTTTAATTTGATAGCATGTAATTGTAAATATATGCAAATATTCTTCATATTTTCCATTACATAAAGATGAACATGGAATAAAATTACAAGTAAATGCTTTTACAAGTAATAGAAAATGGAAAGCATGAAGAGACTTTCCTCGCGTTTGGTTTATCGGAAGGTGACCTATCTTTTAGGTTACTCTCATGGCTTTTTGGCATGAAGGTTCCCAGATCATCATAATCTACTTGATGGGGGAAGTTAATCAGGTCTTTCAATTTGGGCGAATCTGGGTGGTGCCTTTCTGAGCCTCGTTGGAATTAGTCTCCCTCTGAGTCCGGTAATCAAAACAAGCAGGATAGCCTCTGGTGGAGGAACCACACAACATACATTCACATACTGGCGTGTCTCACAGAGTTTATGAAAATGATGACATATGCGAAGCACTAATATCACAGATAGATATATTGCGGTGCGATAAGTAAAATGCATTCGTACACATTCATCATAAATGTAAATGCAACATTCACACACAAGCATATATATGATTTTGAAAAGCTTGTAGTAGCGGCTTAAGCCCTCTTCTTTGGTGTCCCAGTGAGTCGCACACTATCGGCGTCGGGATTTTTATTTGTCCTTTTTACATTTCTTGTTCTTTGGTGTTCTCATGTTATGTGAGATTTGTTTGAAAAAACAAGTGAAAAAGGTCGACATGTATATGTAAATGATTTATTTATAAAAGTCGCCGGTTGGTGTTTTTATTTGGTTGCACCAATATGCGAGAAAAGGTTTGCACATTGACCCGATGATGTGACCTTTGCTAAGCAATTACGTGAAAGCGAGATTCATTTGGGTTCGGGGGCTTGATTATGCGGAGGGAAGGTGTTAGGCACCCCAGACATCCGTGTGTTACGGTGGTGGCGCCACTTTTCAAAGAAGCTATTATATGAATGTGTGTGTGTGTGTGTGGATCAATGTGCAATTTATTTGGAAGTAGTGTGAGGCCTCGTTAGCACCTATATACAAAGGGTTTGAATTTATATAAAAATTTAGTTTTAAACATGATATAGCGGTGAAGTTTTTGTAAAGAGGTTTTTCAAACCACATGCTCAATAGTAATTGAGACCTTTTCATACTTCCATTTTATTATTAAATGTTAAACTTGTTTGCTTTTATTTTTGAGATCTGAAGCATCTTGAGAAAATAATATATAGCGATCTTAGAACTCCTCATGGGCATGAAAGCCATCTAAGGAAATTCAAACAAGTGAATAATTTACAAAGTTGCTTTACATTTGAAAATGTCCATCAGGAGCCAGAATCTAGATTGATGGATTTGAATCTGTGATCACATGATTCCTAGGCTCACATGATCATGATTTATATGAAAAAAGTAAGTATATATATATATAAAAATATATATATATATATATATATATATATAGACATGATCATGACCACCACGAAGCACCTCCATGGGGATCGAAAATGTAAATATATAAAAGCGGTATATATATATAGAGACATGATCATGACCACCACCACGAAGCACCTCCATGGGGATCGAAATGTAAATAAAGCAATAAATGCGATCAACCGCCATGAAGTAAACTCAGGCGGGACTAAATGTAAATAAGCGGTAAAAGCGATCAATAGCATACGAAGTAAACTCGAAGGCGAAATGTAAATGTAAATAAAGCAGTAAAAGGCCGAAGTAAACTGTAATATATATATATATATATATATATATATATATATATATATATATATATAAATATAGGATGTTTCTCAATCCGGCTCGGTTTATCATTTATGATTTATATATATATATATATATATATATATATATATATATATATATATATATATATATATATATATAAGCGATCGAGGATATAAAATCGGGCTCATCGAATAGAGTTGATCGATAATGAGTTCATATATATATATATATATATATATATATATATATATATATATAAAAATAAGCGATATCATCGGATAAAATATACAGCTCATCGGATATATATATATATATATATATATATATATATATATATATATATATATATATATATATATATATATATATAAAAGCAAGTAAGCGCTCAGGACATAAGTCTAGGCTCAATCGAGGCATAACTTCGATAATGTTAGTCATATATATATAAATATATACATATATAAGTATATATATCTGAGCGAAATGAAAACCACGGATAGAAAGTCCGGGCATACACACACAACACGACTCTCAATGTGAAGAATAGTGTGTGAAAAAATGAAGAGAAAGGCTTTATAAGGTGTAAGAAGGCTTATAGTGGGCTGCCAAAGAAGACTTCTATGACTATAAATGGATGAACACTCAGCTTCCGTTGGTAAAAATATAGCTATATGTGAGCTAACAAGTGTTTAAAATGAGAAAGCACTCAATATGGGGTGTGTACAGAGCAAATTTGACAGGGCTTCCTCGCCTTTTTTCTCTTGAAATATGGCCACCCCAAGCTCTATATTTATAGAATGGTGGGTGGTGATGTGTACTACTGATGGCCCTTAGATGCACACTACTGTGTTGCCGGGGTGCCCCGGGCTCTCGTGGGTCCGTCGTCTCAAAATCGTGCACTCGTGCCTTTGTGATGTCACTTCGAACTTTAGAACTTCAATCAGAGCATCGATTGAGGTGTACAAGACCTTTCTCGGACGCTTTTGTCGAGAGTTATGCAATGACATGGGATTAGAGGTTGTCTGAAGTCGGGAAGAGGGACCATGCCCATGGTCTTCAAGCTTCAAATTCTATCGGTGTCTTTGCCTGCGTAATAGTCACTCGGGATTGGAACTCCTTGGCTCTTGTGGGACATTCTTTGTGTAGAAATGTATGTATGAGATGTTGAGGCGGCTTGCGATGTGGGGTTGAGGTGGCAAGATGATGATTTTTTCCCCTCACAAGGGGTTATCTCGGTTTGGGTGATGAAAGCGAAGCGTTGCTCGGGGTTATCTACGAGATTGGGCTGCTGCAAGTGTTTGAATTCCTCGAGGTCATCTTTAAGTGTACTGTCTGTCTTCCGGTGTTATCTCGGGTCTTTGGAATGAGTGCCTCGGCGGGAGTTCGAGGTTGAAAAGGATGATTGCATGCATTTGAAACAAGCATTTTCGGGGTTATCGCTTGAGTGAAAATGACATTCCTTGGGGTTATCTCGAGGATGAAACTTCGAGGTTATCTCGAGGTTGGAATTGATACTCCGGTGTGTGTTAGGGGTTGAGGCCCGAACTTTCGGTGGTATCCAGGAATGGATGTGAGTTGTCTTCGGGGTTATCTCTGAAAGGCGAATCGCCCTCTGCTTGATGTTAGTAACGGTGTGCGAGAAAATTTGAGTTTTGCTAAGAACTTAGAATTGCCTAAGGATAAGTTAGAATACCCCGTGAACATAGAAATTGCAAATTGAGAAGTGATCCCTGTTAAATACATACACAAGAATTGTAGGGTGGATATTAAGGGTAATATTATGAACGTAGATCTTATCCCGATTAGACTTGGGGAATTTGACGTCATTTTGGGAATGGATTAGTTATTCAATTATGGGGCTGTAATTGATTGCCAGAAGAAATGTATTAACCTTATGACTCCGTCAAAGGTTGTATTCTATGGCAGAAAGTCGCCTAGAAAAGCGAGTTGTCTGACGATGATGCAGGCCAAGAAAGTTATTAAGATAAGGCTGTGTAGGATATTTAGCTTACATAGTCGACAGTCGTAAAGAGAACCTGAATATAGAGGAGATACCAGTAGTGAGGGACTTCGCAGACGTATTTCTGGATGATCTGCCAGGACTTCCGCTAGACAGAGAGGTTGAGTTTGTAATCGATTTGGCACCAGGAACGGTTCCAATATCGAAGGCATCGTACCGAATGGCACCGGTAGAGATGAAAGAATTGATGGTCCAAATGCAAGAGTTACTGAATAAGAAGTACATTCAACCAAGTGTTTCACCGTGGGGAGCGCCAGTGTTATGAAGAAGAAGGACGGGACGATGCGGCTCTACATCGACTATAGAGAACTAAATAAGGTCACAATTAAGAATAGATATCCATTAACGAGGATCGTCGACCTGTTTAATCAATTGAAGGGAGCGAGATATTTTTCCAAGATAGACTTGAGGAGTGGTTATCATCAATTGAAGGTGAGGCCAGAAGACGTACCAAAGACAGCGTTCAGAACGTGATATGGTCACTATGAATTTTTAGTGATGTCATTTGGTCTAACAAATTCTACTACAGCATTTATGGGCTTAATGAATAGAGTGTTCAAGTCATTTTTGGACAAATTCATGGTGGTATTTATCAATAACATTTTGGTATACTCGAAGACCAAGGAAGAACATGTAGAGCATTTGAAGGTAACGTTAGAGGCGTTGAGAAGTGAGAAGTTGTATGCAAAGTTTTCGAAATGCGAATTTTGGATTGAGTGGGTACAATTTCTCGGACATGTAATTGATAAAGATGAAATTTCGGTAGATCCATCCAAAATCGAAGCCATGATAAATTGGGATCAGCCAAAAACACCATCAGAAGTACGAAGTTTTCTTGGATTGGCAGGATATTATAGAAGATCCATTCAGGACTTTTCCAAGATCCCAACTCTACTAACGAATTTGACTAGGAAAGCTGTGAAATTCGTTTGGGCAGAGAAGTGTGGAGAAAGCTTTCAAGAACTTAAGAAGAGGTTGAGTACAGAACCTGTGTTATATCTTCCGGATGACACAGGAAATTTTGTGGTTTATAGTGATGCATCGCATAAAGGACTAGGTTGTGTGCTAATGCAAAATGGCAGAGTCGTTGCATATGCATCATGACAATTGAAGGACTATGAGAAGGGGTATCCGACCCATGACTTAGAGTTAGCTGCAGTGGTATTTGCTTTAAAGATCTGGAGACACTATCTCTATGGGAAAAAGTGTGAAATATATACAGACCACAAGAGTCTGAAATATATTTTTACACAGAAGGATTTGAATATGCGCCAGATAAGGTGGTTGGAGTTAATTAAGGATTATGATTGCAAAATTTTATACCATCCGGGTAGAGCAAATGTAGTTGCCAACGCCTTAGGTAGAAAGGCTCGGGAGAAATTGATGATGTTGACCGCTCAAGAGGAACTAATTTCAGCAATGGAGAAGTTGGAATTGGAAGTAAAGTACCCTATGGAGATTGATGAGAAATTGTTCCAGATGCAATCTGGTACAACTTTGCTAGATAAAATTAAGGAAGCTCAACTTCAGGACAAAGAATGTGAAAAGGTGAAAAAGAAAATATTCGAAGGAACCGAACCGAGGTTCAAAATAGACAGCGACGGATTTTTGAGATATGAGATCAGAGTTTGGGTACCGCCAGTACCAGAGATTAAGGAAGATATTTTGAATGAGGCTCATAGCTCACGGTATTCGATTCACCCTAGTAGTACCAAGATGTAATAAGATCTTCGACAACATTTCTGGTGGCCAAATTTAAAACAAGATGTTGCAGAGTGTGTTGCCAAGTGTCTGACATGTCAGAAAGTGAAAGCAGAACATCAACGGCCGAGTGGGTTGTTACAACCATTAGAAATCCCAGAATGGAAGTGGGAACATATCACGATGGATTTTGTGGTTGGCCTTCCGATAACCCAGAAAGGCTATGACGTAGTATGGGTTATCGTTGACCGAGTGACGAAATCCGTAAACTTTCTTTCGATCAGAATAAGATTCAACTTAGATCAGTTGGAAAGGTTATATGTAAAAGAGATTGTTGCGAGACATGGAGTTCTGGTGTCAATTATTTCCGATAGGGAACCACGCTTTACATCAAACTTTTGGAAATGACTACAGGAATGCATGGGTACGCAGTTAAGAATGAGTACGACATATCACCCTCAAATAGATGGGCAGAGTGAAAGAACGATTCAGACATTAGAAGATATGTTAAGAGCTTGCATAATGGACTTTAAAGAAAATTGGGATGATCATCTATCGCTTCGTAGACTTGACTACAACAACGATTACCTACATTAGTATTGGCATCTTAGCCTTATAAAGCGTTGTATGGCGAGAAAAGTGAGAACTCCGCTATCTTTGGGATGAAGTTGGCGAGAGACAATTATTAAGTCAAGCGGTACAACAAAGCAGCGAGAGATAGTTAAAGTGATCCGAACAAAGTGGTAGCAACTCAAGAGATAAGCGGTAAGAAATCTGATCGATCCACAAGTAAAAGTTTGAGTTTAAATCGGGTAGTTATGTGTTTCTAAAAGTCTCTCCCTGGAAAGGAAAGATCAGGTTCGTAAAGAAGGGTAAATTAAGTCCAAGGTTCATTGGACCCTTTGAGGTACTGCGAAGGATTGGAGAAGTTGCGTATGAGGTAGCCTTACCTCCAGCACTCGAGAATGTCCACAACGTCTTCCATGTTTCGGTTTTACAACCCTACAAACCCGATTACAAGCATGTGATTGAATATGGACCCCTACAATTTGAAAAAGATTTATCTTATGAAGAAGTTCATGTTCAGATAGTTGACAGAAAAGAGCAAGTACTTAAAAATAAAGTAATAACTTCTGTTAAGGTAATCTAGAGGAACCACAGCGCTCAAGAAGCTACGTGGGCACTCGAAGAACATATGATGAAAACTTATCCTCATTTATTTACTAAAATTATGTGTAAGCGATTCTGGGGACAGAATCTTTGTAAGGGGGGAGAATGTAACGGGACGAATTGATTGAGTTGTTATTCTGGGGACAGCATCCTTTTAAGGGGGGGAAGATGTGACAAATGAGATTTTGTAATCTAATTTGAATATTTATTGAATTAAATAAATATTTTTTGATGATTTAATTATTGGATTAAATAAATAATTGATGAAATTATGGTAGATTAATTTAATTACATGTGTTACATTGATTAAATTAATATGGAGAATTTTATTATTCAAAGTATGTATTTAATTGAGCTTATTGCATTAAATGAATTATTTAATAAGCATAATGTTATTCTAATTAATTTAATAATTAATTAGAGATTTAATAATTTGACATAATTAATAAATGAGAAATTTAATTATGTATTTGTGAATTAATGAGAAATTATTATATTTTATTTAAATTAAATTAAATAAGATATTTAATTTATTATTTAATTGGGTGTGACATTATATTATAAGAGATTAATTAAATTAAATGGAAAAAACCTTCTAAATGCTAGCCAAACAAGGCCCTATTGGGAGTTGGGCAGTTAACCCACGAATGGGATTAACTGACCACAATGATAATATATGATAATATATTATCATAACATGTTTTTACCATATACGTATGTTCTCATAACATCAATTACATATAAATATGTCGTAAATAGATTTTTGAAGTTACAAAGTATAAAGGTTTCATACATATGGCCCTTATGGGAATGGTATGCCACGAATTGTTGTTTAACTTGAAATTTAATAGTAGATTGTGATAGCATATTTTAAAACAAAGAAATCAAACTTTGAACAGACAGACTCGGTGTTATAACGAGCTTGTAATGTCAATTTTCATGTTTTATCTTCAAAACTTTCAAAAACACCAAGAACAGTGAAATTTTATGGTTTAATTCAAGTAATTGTATGTTTTAAGTTGTTATAATCATACTATAAAGGTTGGGTAATGATCATGTACGAATTCTAGTATCTGGGTATGCTTAATTTAATGTGTCAATAAAGAAATTGGAAGATTTTGCCTTGTTCTATATTTTTTCACGAACTGTAGATTTTTGGAACTATAGTATTCATGTGATTGACTCCAGTCTTTTAAAGCGTGGCAAGTAAGCCACTAACCAAGTCTGCGAGGTTGAGGATAGCTCATATGGTGCCGCAGTGCCACTATGCAGTTTGTCCAAAAATGAGAATTTTAATTGTTTTAGTCTAGAGAATGTAATAGTAACCTAATCTAATGAACATAAAAATGTGTTAGACATATAGTAAGATGTTAGAATAGATTTTTAACATGTTAATAAGGTATTTACATGTATGATTGATTTGTTGAATGCGTAGTTAGCTTGTCGTTCGTGAAGTCTAATATTATGTGAAAACAAGTGTTGTGATTTGATTAGTATAATCATAATCAAAGTTTAGACAAAAGAGAATGAACTGGTGATACTAGTTACGTTATAATTGACTAGTATTGTGAATGTAAATGGTATATAGGATTAAATCGAGGAACGTGTATAATTAACGAGTAACCTATGCACGAGGAAAGTTTCCTAACCCTACTTGTTATTGTTATGCAAGTTTCTAAACCTTACCTCTTTACATTGAGCAAGTTCTAGACTTATATTCTATATCGAGCAAGTTCTTGTTATTTATTGATCAAGTTCAAGATGTTATATTAAAGGTTATCAATCTTTTAAAGTGTGGTTCCTATTATACAATACTTATTCCATTGTATACCTCTTGAGTTTATTATTCAAAGTTAATATCAGTTATTGTTGAACCTTATAAGACTAGTGAACTTTTATTGATTCGACTAGTCCATAGCTGATGAACGCTCTAAATTTCAGAACCCTTGTTGAGTTAATCCAAACCAAACTTCCTTTGGTGCAGACTCTAATGTCAAATTGAGATGAACAACCTTGTTATAAGGGATTACTTATGCTTTAGCGTTAAGATATTGTGCACAGTATGGTACTAAGGGTTGATCCCCCTAAGTACGAGAAGAAGAGTCCATAGTCTTATGACTATTAAAGGTTTCAAGTATAAACACTTGATAACCAAGGACATTGTTCAAGGTCTTATGACCCTCAGAAGTTCTTTTGATTCTTGTTATTCATTCTTGATTCAAAAGTCAAGTTTCTTATTTCAGAAGTCTTTGATTCACTCGCATGTTATTATATTGTTGTTTCATTATTATACTTGGGGGTAATCGTGCTCACTCTTGCGTGATAATAACATTGCAGTTAAGAACGAAAGTTCCGACGAGCCTTCTACTAGCAAAGGCAAGGGCAAGATTAACAAGTGATGAAGACTTGTTATTTATTTGTTATGTTATATTTCAGATTTATGTTTAAATTGTGTAAGACTTAATATTTGTTTATGTTTCCGCATTTGAGATTTAAGGTTAGTATGACCTGGGATTGATGTATTTATTTTCAGATGTTGTAACTCCTTAAGGAGAGGATGTATTTCTATCTATTTTATGGTTTCATTTTTTTGGGTAGATAGACATATGATGTTTATACAGTGAACACCAAATCACGTGGGAGTTGAAGTACCCGGATTTGGGGGTGTCACATCACGTCCCCTAATGGATCTGATGGCATCCTCCATCTGTCTAACTTTTTTTTAGATATCTCTAGTTTCTTTGTCTTCCCGTAGGTCTATAATTTCCCTTGTTCGAGTCTGGTCTAGGACTTCTTGGGTTGCTCTAACGACAATCAGGGATATTGGAGTAGACATCTGGGTATCACTGTCTTTTCCCGATACTCTCAGATCTCTTTGTACAAAGGATTAAGTTTGAATTTACTTAACAGGACGGTCATCTCCGTAATTTATTTCTTAAACTCTTAAAATTCCTCTCAAGACACTGGAATAGGTTCCGATGAACTGCCCTCGGTCATTTTGGATGGTGGTGACCGTGCCTTTTTAGCTTGGAATCGAGTTCTAGGACCAATCTCCACAAAATTAATATCTAGTTTATTCTTGATATTGGAAGATAATATGAATGCATGATATGTTATGCATCAGCTTAGGGGTTTTTTAATCATTTCCAGCAAAACAAGGGGTTAGTCTACTTGATGACAGGATAAGAAGGATATACATATGACAGTTCAAGATAAATGACATTTATATATTCAGGAAGTAACAAGGCATAATGAGACATCCTGCGTGTTTGGTTTATTAGAGCCTGGCCTATCTTAGGATAACTCTCATGGGCTTTTTGAAATTGATTCTCAGATCTTTGTAATTTACTTGATGAAGACATCCATCTTTAAATTGGAGTAAATCTGAGTGGTGTTTTTCCTGAGCCTCACAAGAGAACACTCTTTAGAATCCAGTAATAAACAACCGACGGGCTTCCGAAACCTTTTAGCATACTGTCCCAAGGTCTCGTATGAATATTTTTTTTATCTAGACTAGGGAACCGATCGGCTTTCATCTTCTCTTATTGCTTCCGAACCTGATGTGGAACTTGTCTCAGAGTTCTTTCCACGACGAGACTGAGTTCGGAGCTAATGACATCATCCATTGTCGAGCATCCTTTTTCAAAGTCGTCATAAACACCTGACACTTAGCAGCAAAAGAGTAGTCATAATAGTTCATCAGCCGGTCATAAACCTAATTGTGTTCATAGGGGTCTTCGGATCTATCATAGCTCTCCATATGTGGGGCCTTCTTATTTGGATCGACCCATTCTCGATTTATCTCTGGGGAGAACGACGATGATGAATTAACCAAAGTTCCCTTTTTCGGATTGGAATTTGTCAGCCTCTGTTCCAACTCCACTAATCTTTGAGCCAACACTTCAGTTTTGCTCCTTCGTGGGGACGACTTTCACCTGTCCCGATTTCTCTGGTCCGGAGAGGCCTCCCGTCTTCTCTGTTCAGACCTCCCTCTTCCTTTTGAACTTACTTCCCAGGAGCGGCTTCGGTGTTTGCTCCTCTCGTATGAGCGACTTTGGTTCCTGCTCCTTTCTCTAGAGCAACTTCGGTGCCTGCTCCTGATCCGCCGAGAATAGTCTAGATGATGTGCCCTGGACTGATTTCCCGATGAACATTCCCAACTTTGGATATGGCTGGAAGCACCATTCTCTCTGCCTATTAAAAGTTTCATTTGTGCGTTAGTCTCCTTTCGCTGAAGGAGTAAAACTTTCAACGCCTCATCATTCTCATGTGCCCTTTTGCCCAAGATCAACCTCCTCTCGTCGTGGCCATCTCGTCTGGAGTCCTAGTCTCCTTAGGTCCGTGTTCGGGACGGGTAATCCTCGACACGTTTGTTGGGCTTTGTTTCCTTCCTAGCAGTTGAGAATAGCCGACGACGAACAACATCTACCTTGTCATTCGGTGGGGCCCCAAAATTAACGTGGGACCTAAGTCTTTTCAAGGCACTTAGGGACGACCCCAACCTATGCTTGGCTGAACCCCGTGGTTGAGGATGGGGATCGGACATGGATTGATCTCGTGCAGAGTCCCTCTTCACCTTACTAGTCACCATGATACCAACCAAATGCGTAGGTGATTGAAAACTATGTAACACTAAACAGTCCTCCTTCTAGAGCTAATGTTAATGCCAAGATCCGTCCACGCATCTCAATCACCAAAAGCGCGTCCAATCCTGCACAGAAATGAAATCACACGCAAAACATGATGGCTTGGGCCGCCAAGGGATAGCTCTGGTGTGAGAATAAGTACAGACAGAATAAGGTTTTACAACTGAGGCTAATGCTTTAGTGTTGTAAAAGAATATTGTGTGAACTTGATAATTAGGGTATAACCTTGTATTTATAGTAATCACACCACCTCCTTCAAGCTCTTCCCCGTATAGAAATAGAATTCCTCATTAGGTATGATTCCTTAATATGGGATTAAACCGAATCTCCTTAAAGAAAGAAAGTTGGATCATATCCTGACACTTTCCTTAGGAGTTGGAAATTAAATTTAACTAAAAATCTTTGATTCCTTAAAATACTCAACTGTCAAAACAGATTCCTACGTAGGGTAAATCCATCCACGTGGACTTTGGCCCACCACATAATTTGGGCCATAATAATCACGCCCCAACACCTTTTAATATCTCTTAACAACTCCATATCTAATTTGGTAAGAGGATTGTAACGACCCCAAAATTCATACAATTTAATTCTCGTCTTCGGTCATTAATAATTTATTCAACCTCTAATTTTACATCATTAAATGATAATACATCCATTGAAATTTGTGGAATAATTAAAACTTTCTATTACAAACTATCCTCGTTCCCAAAACCTTCAACCTTTACATCTAAATATCTCAGAATCATTTTAATACTACAATAGTTTACATCGCAAAATAATACTATAATTCGACATTAATACATTATTCGAAACCTTAAACATGGTTCAAATAATAATAACACAACCAAAGTGTATAAATCTTCAAGTATCACATCTGATTTATGTCTTTCAAGTAACACATAACTTTACCTTGAATCTTGAACCTGCAAAAATGGTTATTTGTAAGGTTGAGCTCGACAGCCCAACAAAATCTAATAGTTTTTATGCATCACATAGCACATAATAACATGCTCGATATACATCTCATAAACATTGGACTAACATAACATACATGTCGTAGTTCATATAACAAGTATAAAGATTGAGTTCCTTACTCAATCAACATTTATTACTCAATCAACGTAGTCATAAATTGACTTTAACATTTCATACTTTCAACATTAATATAACACACCATGTTATTTGCAATAAAGATTTCAAACAGTTCATCATCAAATTCACATAGTAAAAATAGAACCCGAAAGACTTGTCTTGATCATTGTTTACCAAATAACGGTTTAACGACTTACAATTATCTCATACTTCACGTGCGTCTACTACACAATTATATAACCATTCACATCAACTATTAGTCACAGAGCAAAGCATAGTAGTTGTAATGTAAACTTTAATCTACATCCTATAACTCTTCCTATTAATCAATACACAATGGTCAATTTGATTGTGTCAACTGTAGACTTATAACTCACTATATTTCTTCTTAGTCAAACTCGAAGTTCATTCAAGTGTTTAAGTCTTGCTAGGACTACTTATTGGTTTTATATTAACTCTATTCAATATTTTATAATATTCATTTCATTTGATTTAAAACACTTTTTACGTTCATTAACACTTGGCACGGCATTTCGACGTTCATTCGTCACACGCCCGATTCGTCTCTCTTGTGTGTACTTAGTATGCTTATACAACTTATCTAATACATCATTTATTAATGTTAAGCATCATTATATTTACTAATATTCATGTTTTATAACTTAGGACAACATCTTTTATCGTCAGGAGCACTACATTTGCATATGTGCATTCCCGACGCCCTCCGATTGCCTCCTAATACATATCAGTCCCACAAATGACCATTTTGACCCCTGTTCCCGACCTCAAATTGAAAAACTTAAAGAACAAAAGTTGTAGGTCTATTCGTCCTCGTTCCGGATCATCTTGAATCACCTCAATCGGAGTTCGTATGGAAAAGTTATGACTATTTTACTACAGAAGGTCAAAACTGCCCGACCCAGACTATTGTTCCGGTATTTGGGGCGCGAGAACCAAGTCGAGCATTGGCATTGAATTAATTTCGAATGGGGCATTTTGGGGGGCGAGGCGCGAAAATCACAGCCAAGGCGATTTTTGGGGTGCCAAAACTTATAGAACCCAACCACGAAGAACAGAATAACTAAATTCTGGACTAATTACTACTGCTAACATCTAAATCAAGACGTAAAACTTATATAGATTACTCATAAACATTTACTTATCATACATATACCAATTTAAAGCAATTAAACAATAATTTCAGAAAATTTAAATCCTTGAAACCATAGTTTAAAACCCAACTCCATTGTTGACGTTGTTTTACAAGGTTTAACACTGTAACCCACAATTATCCAACGAATTCATTCCTTTGAACTATGTTCTCATTAAGTCCTTACCCAATTAACATACATAAGGTTCAATTTCACAATTAGCATACCTAATTTTGTTATCCTACAAAACATGTTCATGTACATGTAATCACTTTCAAAAAACAATTTTCAGACCTTTGCATACACGTAATTTAGCATACAATCACATATATATATATATATATATATATATATATATATATATATATATGCTAGTTATAACAATTACCATTACAAATACGCATAATTTCATAATCAATTGTAAAAACATGGTTTACAGAAAATTTTGTAAAAATTTTATATTACAATCAAGAACACAGAGAACGTAAAACGTATATAGTGTTATGATTATGGAAAATACCTCTTGTTGCTTTGAAAATCCTTTCACCGAGAATCGCTTGAACACTCGTAACTTGCTTTGAAATCCCAAACCTTTTCTCTCTCAAACTCTCTCAAATTCTTTTTCTCGTAATCTTTGTTCTCTTTTCTCTTAAGCCAATATCGGACTCCAAAACTCTTTTACGTGAAATAAAACAAAGGCAACGCACGATTTTCAAAACGTCTAAAACCGACGTCTTACTAATGACCTTATTAAATCGCCGATTACCAAAATTATTATATATTATTTATATTTTATTTATTTAGTTTATTATTATTCAAAATTCAAAATAAAACCAAAAGCCATAAGGCTCGCTTTTGGCAAAATTCTTTAAAAATTAAAGACTTAATATATTTAAGCCTTGTTTGGCAAAAACTAAATTAAACTCCTTTAATTTATTTTAATAACTCCTTTATAATATAGTTATTTATCACACTTTATTTAATTAAGTTTTCATACTTAATTTAATTAATTCTAATAACAATTTATTGAATAAATCATTTAATCATTATAAACTCTCTAACTTAATTATTAAATTAAATTAGAATATTATCTCATAACAATTAATTTCTTAACCCATTAATTATTTATTAAACAAATAATTAATAAATCAAATCAAATCAAATTAAACAAATATTTATTCAACAACAAACAAATATTTATTCAACAATAAACACATCCATTAAATATTTATATAATTCAATAAATATTTATAATTACAATTACAATTCTAGATTGTTACATTAATCACATCGTAATAAGAATTTCAATTATTAAATTCTTATTTTAATAACTTATGAAAATTCGGATTGTCAAATCATTAAAAATTACCTCTTAATAAAAAATTTAAATATATGGAGCCTCTATAAATATTGTAATCCCTCCATTCCAAATTTTAAGATCACTATTGATTTTTGAAAAATCAATTTGAGATATTTTTAAATTTAAGTCATTCAAATGTTTTATATTTTTTAATTACCAAATAATTTTTTAAGATCATATATTATTTCACTAAGATAATTTAATTTATTAAGATATACTAACAATTCAAATCTTAATTACTCAATTTTATCACACATCAACTACAAGTCTTCGTCTAAGTTCGTCTAAGTTCTAAAACTACGATTTCAATTTTGTTTGAGCCTCTACAGTCTCCCTCTACATCCTTGAGCTCTACAAGTCTTCTTTTAGCGTAGTTTTGACCAAGTACTCTAATCTTGGTCTAAGCTCTACACTCGTAGATTGTTGATCTCTTTATGACCCAAACCTGACATTATTAATTAGCAAAAAAAAACACCTGACATTGAAAGTCATAAGGTGCTACGTTGTATTTTTAAGGTAATATATTAGCTCAATTTTCTATGAACGTATAAATTTAATGTATGGGGATGGAGTAGTTGATGCACTTGACGGACACTATAATACGTGTTGTGGTTACAAATGACCAACAAACTATGCATAAAGATGGATTAAAGGGTCAATGTTTTTAGAATGACATTCTTTTTTAATATATTTAAAGTTAAAATAGTCAAATACACCAATTCAGATCTTAACAAATTACTAACTAAACAGCAAATTTATCACACAGATAGTTCAATATTCAAATTCAGGAACACTCCTATGAATTCAAGTTATTCAGATTTCAATTAACCACATTACATGGAAAAGATCTATTTTCCTCTACTTTTCCTCCTGATCCTTTACTCGTATTTCTCCCTAAGCTACTAAAATAAAATGCATCCTTGAATTCTTCAGATATCGTGTGCAAATTCAACACTTAACACTTGACGAAAAAAATATCCCCAAGGTGTTCTTTTGACTTCTCGCCACTTTGATGATATTATACTCGTTGTCCCGTTAATATCTATAATATATACTAAATCACAGTACATGACACAATAAATTGACATGAGTAATTCTACGCTGACATTGGTTTGGCGACCGGTCTTGCAACCGGTACAATTTTTTTTTATTTTTTTATTTTTTTAAATGTCTCCCAAATAATTTATAAGATTTATTGGGCTGGAATTTTTCTGTAATAAAAGTGTTTTGGATGTCACTTGGATACATGTAAAAAATATGCTCAGTCTGACCGTCATTTGGATGTATCCAAATGACATCCAAAACACTTTATTCGTAAAAATTCGGGGCCCAATAAATCTTATAAATTATTTGGGAGACATTTAAAAAAAAAAAAAAAAATTTGGACCGGATCATAAGGCCACGTCATAAACCAATGTCCGCCTAGAATTTTCAAATTGACATATGTCGTTCTATAAAATTGACACAGGTCCATCCTAATTAATGCTCCTTATTGCCCTTGACAAAAATATCATTAACAATTACTTTGATATATATACTGATCACCTTATTTTATGGATATTATCAACAACCACGTTATTTTAGGATCCATTAATTAGATAACTCTCTTAGGCAACAACCAGATTTGATCAATTTAAACACGATAGGACCAACATGCTTTTTATGAAAAATTAGTTTTAATTATTTGAAAAGTAAATTTCCTTCAATATTTGACTTTTATTTATTTTACCCACTTTTCATAGTTCCATGCAATTAAAAATTATTTCCATATTCATTTTAAAACTTCAATCTATTAGATTTCAAAAATTATTCCAATTATTTTAACCACACTAATTGATTCTAAAGATATGAAAATTTATTTGCTTAACCAATTTATATCAATTTAAAATTCATGTGAATATTTATTTTTATCTTTAAAATAATAATTTTGTAATAACTGATATTTTTTAAAGTAGTTCAAGAAATCAACTATTACATCATCAAATTAATTTACATGAATTGAAATTATAATTTTCACTAATTGCTTAGTAAAAGAATCTAAACTGAGTTTTTTTTATGGGATACTGGAAGTATAATTAATTTTGTCATGAAACTTGAAATTAGTTTAATTATTTTATTAAAATAGAATGAATAATTTACGTGAGTTCATATGAGGTTGTGCTGATGTGGTAAGATTTTGAATGTAATCTATCTATTATTTATTATCTATTATCTGTTATCTACATAGCACCATTGAATGACATGTGTTTTTTTCACATTGTAACACATGTTCTATGTAATTAATGTGCATCCCACACTAATTTAAATATATTACAACATAATATTATACCATTTATAATTATATTACAACAAAATATTATATTATTTAAAATATTTAAAACAATTATATCCTAAAATTACTACTTTTCTAATATTATACCATTCATAATTATACCATACATTATATCATACATGTATGGTATAATATTATATCTACATATATAACAAAATAACTACCTATCTAAACGTAATGTGAGATATTATCATTACTAATTTAATTATATTACAAACATAATATTATACCATTTATAATTATATTACAACATAATATTATACTGATTTAAAACATTTAAAACAATATTAAAATAACAAATAATATCAATCATAACTTACTATGTTTATATTATAATCTCATAAATCACTATTTTCTCAATCTAAACGGTTTTATATTATTATTATTATTATTTTGATTTTATAATCCCTAAATCACTACAAAATTTAAATTGTTCTAATAATGTTAAATGTTCTAATATTATCATTACTAAATTAATTATTAACTTTTAAAATCACTACTTTTTTAATTCCAAAATAATATTTTAAATTTATAATCCACTAAATCACAACAAATCTAAATTGTTTTGGTAATGTCAACTGTTCTGATATTATCATTTCTAATTTAATTATTATCTCCTAAAAGCACTATTTTTTAATCCTAAATTAATATTTTGATTTTATAATCCCTTAAATCACTACAAATCTAAATTGTTCTGATAATGTTAATTGTTCTACTATCTATTATCTATTATATATACTAAATCACAGTACATGACACAATAAATTAACATATGTCGTTCTATAAAATTGACACATGTCCATCCTAATTAATGCTTCTTATTGCCCTTGACAAAAACACCCTTAACAATTACTTTGATATATATTCTGATCACCTTATTTTATGGATATTATCAACAACGACATTATTTTAGGATCCATTAATTAGATAACTCTCTTAGGCAACAACCAGATTGGATCAATTTAAACACGATAGGGCCAACTTGCTTTTTATGAAAAATTAGTTTTAATTATTTGAAAAGTAAATTTTCTTTAATATTAGACTTTTATTTATTTTACCTACTTTTCATAGTTCCATGCAATTAAAAATTATTTTCATATTCATTTTAAAACTTCAATCTATTAGATTTCAAAAATTATTCCAATTATTTTAACTACACTAATCTATTAATTATATATACTAAAACACAGTACATGACACAATAGCTTGACACATGTCATCCTTAAAATTTAACACATGTCATGTCTAATTAATGTTTCCTTAAGACCCTTAACAAAAATGTCCAACTAACATAACAAATGAGGTTTAAACAAACCTAAATTCATTCCCCTAAATCTGGAATCAACTATTCAAATATGACATCTAAAATAAAATTTAAATAACAAATAATATCAATCATAACTTACTATATTGATTTTATAATCCTCAAAATCTACTATTTTTCTAAACATAATTATTATATCCTAAAATCATTATTTTTCTAATATTATATCATTCATAATTATACTATACATTATATCATACATGTATGATATAATATTATAATACACGTATGATATAATATTATAATACACGATATAACAAAATAATAAAATTACTACCTATCTAAACTATGCGGATATTTACTAATTAAAATATATTACAACATAATATTATACCATTTATAATTATATTACAACATAATATTATACATTTTAAAATATTTAAAACAAAATTAAAATAACAAATAATATTATTCATAACTTACTAGGTTGATTTTATAATCCCCTAAATCACTACTTTTGTATCCCACATTAATATTTTGATTGTATAATCCCCTAAATTACTACATTTTCAATCTAAACGATTTTTATATTATCGTTACTTAAAAAATCACTACTTTTTAATCTCACGTTAATATTTTAATTTTATAATCCCATAAATCGCTACAAATCTAAACTGTTTTGATAATGTTAATTGTTTTAATATTATCATTACTAATTTAATTATTATCTCTTAAAATCACTACTTTTTAATCCCAAATTTAATATTTTTAATTTATAATCCCCTAAATCACTACAAATCTAAACTATTTTGATAATGTCATCTGTTCTGATATTATTTTTTTAATTTAATTATTATATTTTAAAAGCACTACTTTATGATATTATCATTACTGCTGAATGACACTTCTGTCCCTCCAAGTTCCCATCCATTTTTAAAGTCGTCTCTAAAGTTCAATTATTGTTAGTTAGGTCCTTAAAATGACATTTTGTTGGCGTTTTTCGTTCATTCAGCCCAATTTAACCTCAACTCGACCCATTTTGACCAATTTTAATCCAACCCGATCCAGTTTGACCCAACTCAAAAATTTAATATTTTAAAATATAAAATTATTTTTAAAATAAGTTTAGAATAATAATTATCGAGTTGAGGTCAAATTGGGCTGACGGAACGGTAACGCCAATAAAATGTCACTTTAAGGACCTAACTGACGAAAAATTAAACTGTAGGGACAACTTTGAAAATGGGTGACAACTTGAAGGGACAGAAGTGTCATTTAGCCGAAATTGAGCTATTATCATTATTCTCCGTTAATTAACCTAATTTCTCCATATAAATACGTACCAACTATTATGCAACAACTCATGCTACAAACAATTCTAAATACTTTTGAAAGTGCAAATGACTTATATGGAGACCTTCAGATTGTGGTGACACTGCATTCAATGGGAGGGGCTATGACTTCATTTTGTGGACTTTATCTCACGGTGTTTATATTTATGACCTCTTCATCTATTGTATTCTATTATCTGGATTGTAGCTTTGTATGATTTGTTAAGTACTAGCATCTGGTAAATCATTTTCATCATCATTAATAGTTTTTTTTGGCATTATGGTAATACTGTGACAATTGTCAAAAATGGATAAAAAACTAATGAGACAATGTATTCATTTTTTAACTATATCATTGTGTTATGTATGACACAGTGTTATACTGCTATATTTTTGGGCACGATATTTGTTTAACATGTAATTTCACTTAAGGTTTGAGGACCGAAACTGGGACATTCTTTATCTGTTTCTCCTTTCGTTTGGATGTTTGAATTCTGATGCAAATAAGCGTATATGAGACATGGACTCTTTAAAATGCATCAAGTACCTGTGTCAGATATTTGAGGCTTGGTGAGATTTGTCTAATATGTATTAACAGACTTCAAATATGCCACTAACAACTGTATCAATATAACAACTCGATGACATTGTGTATTACACTTTCTAAATATTTATTAGTGCTTTAGAATGAAAGAGGTGCCCATTTTTAACTCTATTGATTACATTATAAACATTTTTATCAAAAATTTAATATATATATATATATATATATATATACACACACACACACACACACACACACACAACTGTTATATAATGTCCTGGAGTTTAGTGATCAGATTGATTCTATACTCGGATATGTATTTACGCACAAAACTTTTACCCAACTTTATGCAACATATGCTACCAAAATTTGATCATCACATAACAATCTACTATCTTCTTATTATATTTTAATTTAATAATTGCACGTATAAATTTATTATTAACAAAATGAATAATCCCGCTGCAACGCGCGAGTTTATATCTAGTTATTTACCTAAAAACATCTCGATGCAGACAACCAAGTGAGGAATTTCGGTTTGTAGATCATGTACTGAAAATTGGTCAATCTTCGATAATCACAATTGATGGTTAAATGTTACCAATGATCTGTTTACTTTACACAAATATTATACAAGTGAAGATACCAAATTACAAATACATTTCCCCCAAAAAAAAAAATTTAAAAAATACCAATACATTTGCTGATGTAGCCTCATTTTTTTTTCCTTTCCAACTACAAAACTCGACAAATGTGAAACAAAAAATCATGACATTACTCCAGCTAAAAGCAATTTAAAGAAACATCAATTAGCACTTGGGACTAGTAAAGGAGAGAACCTAGCATACCATTCAAATCTTGAGCTTGAGAGCTAGCAAGACTAGCAACTTGTACATCTTTCTCTGTACAGACTCTTTCCTTTTCTTTTTCTTTTTTTTCTTTTGGTCGTGTTCTTTCTTTTTAAATTTCTGCAATAGAAATTGAAGCAGGAATTCAAGTCAAATTGCTCGGGTTCTGGAATTTCATGTCATGCTGCTCCGTGTTCGGACTCTATCTATTATCATTTGCCTTCCAGACAAATCTTCTTCATAGCCAACAACCTGCAATTGAACATGCAGCAAAATGGGACTAAGCTACAACACTTATTTTTGTTTTAAAATTTTAAATCGTGGAATTGCACTTTTGACACATTAGCAAGTGTATGATGGGCTTGAAATCGTTTTGTTACACTCATTATTCAAATGAAAAAAACTTGGTAACAAAGAGTAGAAACCTGAGACTCTGTTTGCGTTTCACTGAAACCATCATAAATGCTTGCATTTGCATCTCGAGAAGGTTTACAATTCTCCTCCTTTTTGTCAGTCCTAAAGCAAAATGGGTCAAAAGCCAAGTTAAAAGACAGCAAGAATACAACATATGAGACTTGCTCATTGACTTCGCAAAAAAACATGTACATGCCGAATGGTATATTTCAGCATGTCAATTTTTTATAGAAGTATTGAGCTTATAGTCCTTGGCTCAAGTTTTGACAATCATATTATTCGCTAAACCATGCTAATGATAAGATCATTTAAAAAGGGAAATAGGCAGTTAAAAGAGTAAAGATAACAATTGGACCACCTGTTTATCCAGTGCTTGGACAACCCGAAGGCAGATTGAGGATCTGCATGATCTTGACCAAGGATTGAACAATCAGAAGAGAAAAGCTGTTTTAGAATCAAGGAGTGAAACTAATGCAGACATTCTACCATATAAGAAAAAAAGAGAATAATCAATTATCAAAGGAAAATAAGGATACACTTTTGACGCATCCAGTTCTCCCAGGTGACTTCTGATCATGAATCTAGTACCAGATGTCAAAGAATAGATGAGCAAGAACTTCACAATCAAACAGCACCTTAATGTAGTAGTAGATATTCCAATCAAAAAAGAAAAGAAAAAAGTGCTTAGTAAATATCCATCTATTACCTTACTTGTTTGCTCTAACAAATCCTCAATAGCTGCAGCCACATCAGGAACTGCAAAAGAAACTTCTCTAGTTTTTTCCTCTGAGTAGTTTTCGTTGGAATTAATCCTGCTTATAGGATCAATTTGATTTTCAAGAGAAGGCAGTAACCTATTTTGACTGTCATCTTCTGAAATCTTTGCCCTTTTATTGACATTATATACATGCTTTGCCTCTTCCATTACACTGTCAATTCCGCTACCAGTAACTGTAGGTTGCAAGTTTTTCAGGTCTTGGGACTGACTTTGAAACTGGGAGGCATCATCTCCAGATACCATTCGAACAGCTTGAGTAGGATACTGGCTCATGGTGCAGAATCCTGCCTCTCGGTCTTGAGAAGTAACTTCTTTTGGACAAAATGGACCTGGAGTAACAACTTCGTTCTGTCCAAGAATAGATGGTTTGCAGACTACATAAATATGATGCACAGGGCACAAGTAAATGACTTAAATAAGAAACAACTATACAGAGACAGAGTCCCTAACCTGCTTGACACACTCAGATATCCACTCATATTTAACTGGCAGTATTCCCCATTTACAAGCAGCCTCATACTTTGGGCCACTAGTGAACTTACAAAGTAAATGAGTGACTTTTTTAGTCAGTTTTTCTGCAAATTTGGCTCCAAGGACAAAGCATAAATTTCTTAGTAGTAATCTATCTTTCTCATCATACTGTGAAACACAGAATCGAAACCTTTCAAATCCAGGTAATGGAATCTGGCAGGGTAGTGGAGAATAGAGAATATGACTGCCAACATCAAGCAGGTGTCCATCCTTCAATAGCAACATTATAACTTTCATTAGCATCTATCAGTATAAACTCCTAAATCCACACACGTGCACGCACACTAAAAAAATTAAATTTAAACTGACAAATCATTGAGGCTAGATCATAATAACATGTACTGTGACCATAGCAGATAAGAGTATAAAACATTGTTAAAGCCAAAAAGAGAATGATAAAAACCAAATATTGGGCGATTACTGTTCCCATTAGATAACCTGATAGAAAGGATGAGGTAGTAAAGAACCAAGGGAAAAAACACACCAAAAAGCTTAAAGGTAAGAAATCTCATTGCACATCACACTAACTCAAAATTTAAAGTACTAATATTTAATAACCTGTAGAAACTGAATAATTTCTTATTATTGAATAATTCTCTATTACATAGCTTGATATATTTATACACAAGTACCCTAATTACAGTTAGGGTAATTCCTAAATTATAGTAATGTGTACACCCTGATTAAGGAAACTACAATCATGCAATATCTTCTAACACTACAATTAAGGAATCTTCTAACACTCCCCCTCAAGTTGGTGTATAAATGTCTCGCATACCCAACTTGAAACATAATGGATGAAACATCTTAATACTAAGACCCTTAGTCAAAATATCAACAAGTTGATATTTTGTTTTGACGAAAAGTAAGCAAATAAGACCACTGGTTAACTTTTCTTTGATGAAGTCTGTCAATTTCAATGTGCTTTGTTCTATCGTGTTGTACTGTGTCGTTTGCAATACTAATGGCTGTCTTATTATCACAAAATAATTGCATAGGCATTTTAGTTGTAACACTTAAATCTTCTAGCAAGGTTCGAAGCCACATTAATTCACATATACCCAAGGCAATAACTCGATATTCAGCCTCTGCACTGGATCTTGCCACCACTGACTGTTTCTTACTACGCCAAGTAACAAGATTACTTCCAACAAATGAGCAATAACCTGACGTAAAACGACGATCCTCTATAGAACCAGCCCAATCTGAGTCGGAAAAAGCTTCAACTCTCATATGATCATGTGGTGCAAACAATAAAGCTTTTTCAGAAGCAGACTTGAGATACCTCAGAATTCTGTAAATAGTTTTCATGTGACAATGTCGGGGTCAATGGCTCATGCATATACTGACTCACTATCCCCACAGCATAAGATATATCAGGTTTAGTGTGAGAAAGGTATATCAATCTTTCCACCCAACGCTGGTATCTTTCTCTATCAATTGTATGTCTTGTGCCACCTATTAGATGATGATTTACTTCAATAAGAGAATTAGCAAGTTTACATCCCAACATGTCAGTTTCTGTTAAAAGATCAAGAACATATTTCCTTTGAGATAGAAAAATCTCACTGGGAGATCTTGCAACTTCAATACCAAGAAAATATTTCAAAGTACCAAGATCTTTAATTTTAAATTCTTTGGCTAGATTCGCTTTGAGATTAACCATCTTTTCTCTATAATCTCCTGTCACCACAATATCATCAACAAAAACGATAAGAATGGTAGTCTTACATTTTATCTGTTGGACAAATAGAGTATGATCTGCTCGACTCTGCCTATACCCAAATCTTATCATTACCTTGTGGAATCTTTCAAACCAGGCTTTGGGAGACTGCTTCAAACCATACAAAGCCTTTCGCAGTTTACACACCTTACCCTTGGTGACAGATGAAGCGAAACCAGAGGATATTTCCATATATACTTCCTCCTCCAAATCGCCATGAAGGAACGCATTTTTCACATCTAATTGTTGAATATCCCAGCCAAAATTTATTGCACAAGAAATTATGGTACGAACAAAGTTCATTTTTGCCACATGAGCAAATGTCTCCTGGTAATCAATTTCATGGGATTGAGTGTACCCTGTTGCAACTAGCCTGGCTTTGAGTCTTTCAACTGTCCCCATCCGCTTGTTTGTTTGATCAGATATACCCATTTGTAACCAACTGGTTTTTTTCCGTACGGAAGAGAAACTAGTTCCCATGTATCATTCTTTTCAGGGCATTCATCAACTCTATTATAGTCTGTTTCCAATTCTCATCACTAATTGTTTCTTTCCATCCCTTAGGTACAAATATTGAAGACAAGAAAGAAAAAAAGGAATGACAGGATGTAGATAATTTCTCATAGGCTAAGAAATTAGAAATAAGATGTTGAGTACAAGCTCTAACCCCTTTTCTAAGAGCAATAGGAATGTCAATGTCATTATCATCAGAAGAACAAGTAGAAGTAGAATTCTCACCATTAGCATTATCAAGACTAGGTTTTGAGCAGGGTTGGAGTAGTGGTGCACAAAAAGTGACCTTTTGTTTGCCTTTTCAAACATAAGTTCTCAACTCAGGCTCATTCTGTAACTCCCCCTGTATAGAATTATCACAAACAACAATAGGAACAGGAGAAGATGGAACATGAGAAGAAGGTATAATAGTACTTGTAATGCTAGCTTCAGGAGGAAGCTTCTCCTCATCAATAACATCATCCCCCTGAGAAGAAGGGAAAGAAGAATAAAAAGGTTCCAATTCCCAAAAAATCACATCCCTAGTGACAAATACTTTGTGTGAAGGAAGATATTAACATTTATAACCTTTTTGGGTTGGAGAATAACTAATGAAAACACACCGAAGAGACTTGGGATCTAATTTTCCCCAAGTTGGAGATTTATCATGAATATAACACCCATAACCAAAGACTCGAGGTGAATAAGAAGGACTGGTCGTGTGTGGGAGAAAAGAGATTGGACTTTTGTTCCCAAGAATTCTAGAAGGAAGTCAATTAATCAGAAACGCAGCAGTCAAAACAACATCTCCCCATAAAAATTTAGGAGTGTTCATAATGAACATAAGAGTGCGAGCTACATCTAGTAAGTGACTATTCTTTCTTTCTGCAACTCCATTTTGTTCTGGAGTTTTGACACAAGAGGTTTGAAGAATAATGTCATGATGAGAGGGATACGATGTAAAATCATTATTATTACTATATTCCCGACCATTGTCACTATGGAGAATCTTGACTTTAGCGTCAAATTGGGTTTGAATCATTTTATGAAATTCCTGAAAACAATCAAACACCACATTTTTGGAACGAAAAAGATAAATCCAAGTGACACAAGAATGACAATCAATAAAGCTAACAAACTGTCTATAACCATAACGGGAAACAACACGAGAGGGTCCCCACACATCAGTATGTATAATAGCAAAGCTTTCAGTTCTATTGCTTGTTGGATGACTACTCGAGGTACAATCAGATTGTTATAGCTCCTGAAGATCAAGAAAATACAACTTTTACGTGTCCTTATGGGACGTTGCTTTTCGACGGATGTCTTTCGGGTTATGCAATGCACCTGCCACTTTTCAACGATGTGGAGCAGGTGTTTATGGACGATTTCTCGGTATTCAGGGACAGTTTCAATCTATGCTTAGAAAATCTTATCTTAGTGCTGAAAAGATGTGTTGAAACTAATTTGGTCCTTAATTGGGAAAAATGTCATTTTATAGTACAAGAGGGGAACATATTGGGTCATAGAGTGTCAGCCAAATGGTGTAGAGGTCAACATAGCAAAAATCGAAACAATTGAGCATTTACCGCCTCCAACATCTATAAAAGGAATTCACAGTTTTTTAGGACATACAGGATACTACCGATGGTTCATTCAGGATTTTTCGAAGATCACTAAGCCGATGTGTGCTTTACTTGAGAAAGATGTTCTGTTTAAATTTGATTCAGAGTGCCTTGAGGTTTTTGAGATTCTAAAAAAGCTTATAACAGCCCCGGTAATCGTTGCACTGCATCGAGTCTTCCATTCAAACTTATGTGTGATGCTGCGACACACTACTGGGAGCGATTTTTACGCCAAATGTGAAGAATAAAGTGTTTCATGCTATATATTATGTCAGCAAAACTTTGACGGATGCACAAGTGAACTACACCACAACGAAAAAAGAGCTACTCGCGATGGTGTTTGCTTTTGATAAGTTTCGAGCCTACTTGATTGGAACAAAAGTGATGTTCACTGATCACTCGGCTATAAAATATCTCATCTCCAAGAAGGATGCCAAACCTTCGTTGGATCCTACTACAAGAATTTGATTTGGAGATTCGAGATAGGAACGGAACGGAAAATCAAGTAGCTAATCACATGTCTAGATTGGATAATACGGAACAGCAGACGGAAGATAGAATTATGATCAAAAAATCTTTTCCGGACGAACAGTTATTTTGTGGTAACGGAAGCCCCGTGGTACGCGAATTATGTAAATTACATCGTTAGCGGGGTATTGCCTTATAACATAAGTTTTCAACAAAAGAAAAGATTCTTGCACGAGGTTAAACAGTACATGTGGGATGTGGGATGACCCGTTCCTCTTCAAACAGTGTGCCGACCAGATGGTTCAGAGATGCGTGGCTAAAGAAGAAATAGAAGGAATCTTACAGCACAACCACTCTTCTCTGTATGGCGGACACTATGGGGGTGATAGGACAGCTGAAAAGGTCTTCCAATCCGGATTCTATTGGCCTACACTTTTCAAAGATGCTCATGAATTCGTCAAAAGGTGCAATAGATGCCAACGGGTTGGGAACATAACCAATCGTCACAAGATGCCGTTGAATACTATGCAAGTAGAGATATTTGATGTATGGAGCATCGACTTTATGGGACAATTTCCATCATCCTACAACAATAAATATATCTTAGTTGTTGTGGATTATGTCTCTAAATGGGTAGAGCAGTGGCTCTACCAACCATGATGCCAAGGTTCTAAATTTTCTCCAAAAGAATATTTTAACAAAGATTTGGAATACCAAGGCTATGTTTGTTTGCAAGGATTATAATCCCTTGCAAGGGATTATAATCCCGAGATTTATAATCCATGGGATTATAATCCCAAAACTATTAATCCTAGGATTATAATCCCGGGATTATAATTATAATGTCAAGACTATTAAACCATTTTATAATCCTGATACTAATAGTCCCAAGTCTAAATTTGAAAACAAACAACACTTGGGATTAATAGTCCTATTCCAAGTATAATCCTTTTAAACAAACATAGCCCAAGAGCCATAATTAGCGATGAAGTGACCCACATTTGTAACAAGTTCTCCGCGGCTTTTCTCATGAAGTATGGAGTTCGGCATAAGGTTGCTACAGGATACCATCCTCAAACGAAAGGATAAGTCGAGATCACAAACAGAGAGGTGAAACGGATCCTAGAAAAGATTGTAAATCCATCAAGAAAAGATTGGGCCAGCAAGCTCGATGAGGCCTTGTGGGCGTATCGCACCACTTACAAAAACTCCAATAGGCATGTCCCCCTATCGACTGGTTTACGGAAAAGCATGTCATCTTCCCGTTGAATTGGAACACAAAGCATATTAGGCAGTGAAGAAGCTTAACCTTAATTTACAAGCAGCGGGAGAAAATCGGCTCTTACAATTGAACGAACTGGATGAATTTCGAGTTCAAGTTTATGAAAATGCCAAATTATATAAAGAAAAGACCAAAAATTGGCATGACAAGCGAATCATTAAGCGCTCTTTCAAACCCGGTCAATCTGTACTACTGTTCAACTCAAGGCTAAAGCTATTCCCGAGAAAATTGAAGTCAAGGTGCTCCGGACCGTTCACAATTACCAAAGTCTTCCCGTATGGAGCCATAGAAGTCCAAAACCAAATCACTCAACACACATTCAAAGTCAATGGACAAAAGTTGAACCACTACATGGGCGGAGTTGTGGACCATCAAAAGACATCGATCACTCTCAAGGATCCAAATTACAAAGAGGAACAAAGTCGGGCTGAAAGACTTTAAATCAAGCGTTTGATGGGAGGCAACCCATATGTGACTAATGTATCTCCATTGTAAAAGAAGTTTCCGTATTGGCCATGAACAATTGCTCATGGGGTGGCCTTAACGAATCGTGTTCAACTTAATCTTGTTTCAGGTGTGGTCCGTTTTTGACTATATATACAATTCACAAATAAACTGTCCAAGACAATACTTTCGACATTACTTCACAATAATTGTGATGATGGAGGGAGTAGCTCTTATCATAGTTGTTATGGCATCGCCTAGGCCACGCCTTGGCATCCCGACGATAAAGAAGAGTCCAAGGCGTACGGTGACTTGAGTCAGTGCTTCCAAGGCGCACTGACCCAACTGATTTTTACCTATGAGCTAACCCATGACCCATCAAATAAAAAACAAGACAAAACCCTTATCTGCAGAAAAAATAGGAGAAGTCGATCGCGAAGAAGAAGACCCATCGCACCAGGCTCTGACCAACTCCATCCTCTGCAGACCCACACCCATCGCAAACCTCCGACCAGCTCCATCCATCGCCTTCGACTTCGCAGCGAGAGGCGACGACGACGGCTGTGACAACCCGAAAATTCGGATTGTCCAGAATTTAAGTTTAAAGAATTAGTTATTAATAAAATGAATTTTTATTAAAACTATTATTTGCTATGTGTTTATTAATCGTTCTAAAACCTAGGATGATTATAAGTCAGGAGGATTCTGGCTACGAGCGATACTGAACGAGTAAGAATTTTCAAGACGAAAATAAAAAAAATTCGGGAATAAAAATATTTTCGAGAAAAAAGACAAAATAGACAATATTCACTCGACGAAACCTAAGGGTTAGGGTTTGAATAACATAAGCCTTTCCGAGAGTTCGGTATGTCGAAATGACATTCCGTCGAAAGATTTGACGATAATATATCGTGAAAAGTTAAGTAAGCCGATAAAAGTTTTTCTCGAAAAACGTGTAGAAATCGGACGAAATAAAAATGACGAAAAGTATTGTTATGTACTTTTCATTCGTTTAACTACGTTAGGGAAAAACGTGAAGCAAAACGCTTAATGTCAAAAAGTGTTTTTCAGTTTTTCGGAGTTCCGAAGAATGCGTAAAAGTTAAATTGTAGAAGAAAGACGAAATATCCAAAAATATTTGGAATCCGAGAATCGCAGTTTTTAAAACTGCCGGACGAATTCCGCAAGACGGAAGAACGAAGCTTCCAAGGAAGCTTCGTGAATAGTAAGGAGGTGGAGTAAGGTGTGAATAGTAACCTTGGGGCGAAATGACTATTTTGCCCCTAGCCTTAAAAATCTATAAAAGGAGAGCTTAACTCATTTGTTGGTGATTTTGAAAATCACCAACACTTGAGAGAGAGAGAGAGAGAGAGAGAGAGAGAGAGAGTTCGGATGAAGAGGAAGAGAAAGAGGAAAAGCTAGCCCAAGTGCACGCTTTGTCCAACGGAGGAAGATTAAAGAAGAAAGATAATCCAAAACCTAACCCTAAGTAAACTTTTTTTAAGTTTTCTATGTTAAAAACATAGCTTAATAAGAATAAGTAAAAGATGTTAAGAATGATTTCATATGGTTGAAATCATGAGAAAACGAAGAAATAAGAATTAGAAATTTAGTTTAAAAATTTCTCAAGTATAAGTTTCGTAATGAATTTGAACGAGTCGATGATATTAGTAAGGAATGGTGTTTTATAACATCAAATTCCAAGGAAAAAGTGGAATCATAATCCAAAATATGGATTAAAAAACGAACACGAATAACACGAAAAACGTAGTTGATGAACAAATTTAAAACCATCGTAGTATAAATTGTTGTTGATGGACAAGTTTAAAATCATCGCGTATAAGTTAGTTGCTTATTGCTTGGTTAGGAACGGTAGAAACGTTCATGAAGAACAGATTAAACTTAGTTATAACGAAGTTATGGCGAAAATTTCGTAAAAGACAAACGAAAAGTAGAAAGTATGTAAATGAACCCGAATAAGTAGGGTTTCATAAGAATGTAAGAGAACGTAGAAAACGTGAGTCGTGGACTCAAGAACGAACGAGTTTCGAGTTCGAATGACCGAATTACGGACGAACGGACGAAGAACGTTAATAACGTAAAACGAACGATGGATGAAGATTAAGGTGCTGTTTGTTTACATCTGATTGCCTCTTAATGGATTGCCTCTTATTCGCTAAGAGGCATGATGTTGTTTGTTTTTGTTTTTGTTAACTCGGAATGCCTCTTAATCGGTAAGACAGAAAATAAAATCTTAATAATTAAGAGGTACCTCTTAATGAATTTTTTTTGATAATTTTTTTATATATAAATATATTCAACAATATTATGCACTCATTTTTATTAAATTGAATATTTAAAATTATTAGATAAAATTTTACCCTTTAAAATGGTAAAATAGTGTCATTAAGAGAACTTACTTTTTAGTTATCAAATAATTTTTTTAGATTCAGACTTCATAACCATTCAAATGATCTAATTTATTAAGACATCATAATCATTCAAATCTTAATTCCCAGATTTATCAAACACAACCTAAGCCAATTGAATGGCATGTTAACGGATTCAGAATAAAGTTATGTCCGAGGGAAGTTGAAGTATGTAAGATAAGAAAGAGAATGGCTTTGGAACGACCTCGTTCCAAGCTATAATGAAGAAGTTATGAGATCGTAAAGTAAGCGTCTCAAACAATTTACAACTTAGAAAAATTTTAGAAATTTCATGCTTGGCGCTATGCATACCAACCAGACCATCACCATCTTTCTTTAAGTGGCAGAGTGTGAGAGGAAGAAGAAGGGACGGTGGCCTTGAACGCCGGGGGTGGTAAGGCCCAAAAATGAGCTTTTTATTGCTCAAATCCTTGGGGAAGTATACGGGTAGATAATGAACATGTAGTTCACGTAATATAACACTTAAACAAGTGATTTAAACCTTTAGTAAAGGTTGAACGAAATGGTTGAACGAGATTAAAAAACAAAGAATGTAAACACAACGCAGTTGCGATGAACGGTCGGTCTTAGCATACAACGAACCGTATGACTTCGACATTAAGAAAGAATAATGAACATGGGGTTCATGGGATGGATAACGATTGAGTGCGATTAAAACCTTGAGTAAAGGTTGAATGAGAGATTAAGAGACGAGTAACGTGAACGCTGAATACGTAAACGATCCTCGTGAATCGTATTCGCGTCGGATGAACGTTCTAAGTGTACAATTGTTGTATGACTTAGACATTGACAAAGGTAGTAAGTAAGATATGATTTATCAAGAAAGCCGTGGCGAATGATAATAAGATTAATGAAAGTTCGAGGGTAAGTCGGATAGAGAAGGTTAGAATGAAGTAAGCGTTAAACACTTTAGCCGACGTGAGGGTTGAGTGTACGCGAATATTAAACGGGTAGAACCTACACTCCGTGTATGGTTGACCATAAGGTAATGAAGAATGAAGAAACTGAATTAATGGCAATGACATATAACGTAAAGAAACCGAGTTAGTAATGATAACTTGGAGGACGTTCCGAGTCGAATGAACCGGACATTGTAAGATATGAATAAGTTAATATAAAATGTTTAACGCTATGACCGCATAGCATTAACATTGAATGATTGTTCTGAGTATACAAAAGACTGTATGACTTAGACGATAAAGAATGAATCCTGAGGTATGTCATTTAGTTGCCAGAAAGACATGGAGTGAGAAATTTACTTAACGAACATTATAGTTTAATGGTTCGGATAAGTTAAGATAAGTTTAGGTTGTAGTACAATCGTAATCTTTGATGGTTGACATATGAGAGCTGGACTAAACAATTCCATCAAAGAGCGGAGGTATATACGAAACTGGCAACCGATCTAACTCACTGTGAAGACAGTGTAGACGAGACGGGAACTTGTTTGTTGGTTGTTTGTAGGAAACCACTCAGAGTACCATATGGACTACTAACAGAGACGCGATGTGTACTGAGTCCTATAAGAGTTATAAGAAGAAGATAAGAATGTAAATCATCAAAGATGATGATCGTATGAGTACGATATCTCCGTATGTCATGAAGCTGTAAACCGATAAAGGAAGTTGGTCGCGTAAACTTGTATTGCAAGAATGCGAACCCTAAGAAGTAAAGTTAAGTAAACCAATGCATAAGTCAAGTATGTGACTAATTGGTGTATGTGATTTTTCCTTATGTGTTATATAGGGATTGGAATGAGCAGTTCAGCGTAAGTTGTAGCTGTGCGTAAGGCAAGTTTCCTAACTTCATTCATTTTATATGAATGCTAATTTCTTAAACTTCTCAGATGTTGAACTTGAGAAGTTCTATCTATGTGCGAATGTGCGATATTTGTACAAAGTGGTAGAACGTATGAGGCCTTGTGCCACAATGTGAACACTTCGGTGTTTCTATGAGATGAACTGTTCTGTGATAGAACTGTTCAATACAAGAATGTTTTGTTTATACATGAACCGTTATTGTTAAGTCTGTACTAATGATTCTATCCAGACAGGATGTGTATGAAAAAGGTAGAAGAATGAAAGTATTTCAAAGTGATTGTGATTAATGTTTTAAGATGATAGGAATCAGGATTATTCCTATTATTCAAGCTGTTTCATAACCTTTGTTCGGTTATTGAAGTCTTAAAAGAACGTTTAAATTCTTGAAATTGTTTATTCAACTGCTATGACTTGTTGGGCAATTGAATGCTCACACTTGCTTTAAATGAAAAATATTTTCAACGTACGAGTAGAAAGAACTTAAGGATCCCGTAAAGATCAAGATAATCGGTATCCAAAAGAAGTGTCATTCATTATATGAATGTGCGTGAAGATCAAGCGAAGACTTGTAATGTAGAATAGTTTAATTGAACTATAGATTAGTTTAATGAACTGTTATGTATCATTGGTGGCGGATGAAAGTCACTCTTGTAAGATGTAGAGAATAATGTATTTATCATTATTTGTAATGAACGAGGTTATAAGGTAATAGAACCTGGGATTTGAGAAATGTATGTTGTTATATTTACTATATAATGATGTATGTTTAGAAGAAGATGTACTCGTGATGCACGAAATCCGGGTGTGAAGATAGACCGGATTTCGGGGCGTGACAACGGCGACGACAGCAACGACGACACCTCCGACCAGCTCCATGCCTCCGACCAACTCCAAGTTCGGCGACGACTCTCACAGGTTCTTCTCTTCTCTTCTCCTCTGTTTCTGGACTTCTCCTTTTTTATCGACTGATTCTCACAAGTCCGTGCCTCTGTTTCTTTTTTTCCCTAGTTTTTCTATGTATGGCTGTCATAACTCATATGTATAGCTTATATAATTTTTTTACACTTGGCGTATGTGTGGCTGTATACAATATTAGGAGATAACTAATGTTTATAATGTCTCTGATGTATGTACTGGACTACTGGACTAATATTAGGAGATAACTAATATGTTGTCATATATATACATGCAATTTTACAAGTGTCAAGCATCATAGTATATGCCAAATGTCAATTTTCCACTGTAATATCATGTCTCTGATGTATGTATTTTAGGCAAGCTGATTTTAGGAATATATTGTGATTAGATGATTGTACTTTAAAGTTAAAAATGTACAAAATTATGTGAGAGGTTTATTGTCAATTTTTTGTTGGTTGCAACTTTATTTTCTATGTGGTGTTTGTTGAATTCTTCATTTCTTTTACTAATTTTTAATATCAAGTGTGTTGTTTTTGGATTGTTATTGTTAAATATTTACATAATTATGTCTTTAATGTTATTCCATAGTGTTATGTTTTGAGTTTTAATGTATATAAAATTTTATTACCAATATACTTGTTAAGTAAAATAAATAATATATAAATTGCACATTGTAAACGACTTGTCGCCTTACGGACGCCATGGCGGTCGCCTTGTCGCCTAGGCGTCCAGACAATCGACTATCGCCACGATGATCTCATGGTAAGCCGTAACAACTATGGCTGCTATGCGATATGATGATATTGGATGAAACTAGAGCAGCTAATATCTCACTGTAATTAAAAGGCTTTTTAAAGATTCTCGTAGGCCACCTAAATAGTTCTAAAGTGTGTATGGAAAAATAAAGTTGAACAGTAAAAAACAAAAGAAACTTTAATTTTATGAACTACATACCTCTAAACAAGACCGAATCCAGTGACTGGAGACACTAATATTTTCTGTAACATCAGTCAGGCTAGCAACTGCACCATGACACTCAACAATGAAGTGCACATTCTTTTCAGTGTGGCAGCTCACCACCTCTCCTCCCCCTTGAATAATCCACTGAACAATTTCAGCTCTCTAGGCAAACAAACAATTCAAGAATCTTAATAAACTGAGTGGAAAGTAAATATAGGAAAAAAATTAAATGGTTAAAGAAAAGATCACAAACTATGAATCAAGACAAGATGATTATTTAGATTGACCATAACAAATATATATACAAGTTGATAAATTTGTACCAAGTCAAATCCATATATGAAATTGATATCTACATATTATAATTTGAAATTGATAAGTAAAAGAAATTGTTTGATCAATTTTAAAAATAAATTGTACATTGGATACAAATTGGTTAAAGATTGAAAATAAAACCAGGTGACTGACAAGCCCATATAACCATCAATATATGTAATTTCCAAATCTATCCACTGATAATTCTATATATGTTTCACGATGTCAGGTGACTATTTTTTTCTACGAGTACAATGTCAGTTGGCATTCAAACCATTGCAGTAATTCTATAAATATTATGATAGACTATATCAATGTATCTATTGTTTTGCTAAAGAATACTTTGCTTTATCCCGACATGATTACTTACCAATCTCAAACCAATTTTGTTATTGTTCTTAAGATTAACATTCAGCCTGTAGATTTATCAAGTTTACTTTCACTAATCCTTCATTTCATTATTCAGACATTAAGCACTAAAAGTGAACAATGATCAAGTAATAAATTGAACAGAGTAATAAATGTCCAATTGCAGAACTTTAATAACTTACAACACCCAAAATCATAAAATAATTCATACTTCCTCCAAAAATGAGTTTCATCTGTGACTCTATTATACGCACATTAAGATTCGTCCAAGGACAATTAAAAATACTCCATCTGTACCATTTTCAGGTAGCTCCTTTATATTTCGGGATGTCCCAAAATAGTGAACTAATTCTATCAAATCATTCACTCTTTCAACCCAAAGGTTGTAATTAAAAGTAATAAAATCATTAGAAACAAAAAAAAATTAATTAAAAAGTGTGAGCCCAAGTACATGTTAGGGTTCACATATGACTTGCATCAATTAAATGAACGACAGAAATAAATGATCAAGACAACAATTAATGAGCGAAGCAATAAATAAACAAAAGGGGAAAATCCTAGGGTTCGGCCACCTAGGTGCACACACCTAGGACGCGCACTCAACCACCTAGGGCGCGCACTACACCACTCAGGGCGCGCACTCGGCCACCCAGGGCTCGCACTAATTCATTTTTTCGATTGCGTCGGACAAGTTTTAAGCAATACAATGATGAAACAACAAGCCCGAACCACAAAAAGAAGATAAGAAACTTGTGAAACTCTAGAAATGATTGACCTTAGAATCTCCATTATAAGAAAAGTTTCTCACAGGGCCAAGAATCAGGAGAAAATGATAAAAACCGATTAAGAAAGACCAGGATGAACGAAGAGAACCGAAGGAGGCACGAATCTAGAGTTCACCCCCCTAGGATTCGGCCTCCTAGGGCAAGGTCTCCCTTTGTCCCGTGCCGAGCTTCTACGAGATTTCCAACAACAAGATGTTCAGACAAAGAAAGAATAGTAGAAAATCTTATGTTAAACAGTAAGAACCTTAAAACATGAGAGCTAAGAGGGACCTTCATGAGCCTCAAGGCAGAAGGCTCATGGAGGCAACCTATTTCGGGAATTGATTGATGGATTGGATTAGTGGCTAGAAGAACACGACGATCTGGGTATTACTCTAGTAACTAAGGGTATTTTTGAAATTTTCCTTGAGGTCATGTGCCAGGCACGTGACCACTTTCCAAGAAACTCTATAAATATTCTTTTCATTCCATTGAGAGGGACTTTTCCGAAACTTGAGACTTACATATTCTCTCTCAACCCTAAGCACTTAAGGCTCTCTAGATCCTGAATACTCTAGAAGGCTCTTAGATCCTAGGAGTTCTGTCATGTGTTACTAGGGTAATTGCCTACCTGTTTTTTTCCCCCCTTCAATTCATCAATCAATATCGTACTCTTTGTGGATTTCTCTCCTCAGCCAACACGAAACCCTAACCCTAGCAAGTTACGATTTCATTGCCCACATTTTTTTAGCAACTCTGTTGGGGAGGTGTAGAATTCGTGAAGGATATGCCCACAACTCGAAGTGGAAGAGCAACGGGTAGAGCTTCTCCGACCACAAGTATTACATCACCTGATCTAGCTTTGAGGCGGTCAAATCAAGCTTTTCAAGGTGCAAATCTGGATATAGACAAACCCATCATAAAAGACACCTAAAAAGATGGAGATGCTTTAGGCATTGAAGGATGCACGCGAGGGGAGGTCCATGATGTCCGAGATGCAAAAGCAACAAGAGGAAATGAGGAGCTTTCGTCAACAATTGATACAATTGCCGACTTTTCAAGCCAAAGACATTCAAAGTGTCTCCGACAACAGAAGGCTAACGAAGATTTCACCGGTGAATATCGTTAAAGACTAAGGCTAAAGACAAAGTCTCACCAATAACAGTGATTGAAAACAAGTCCCAGCAAGTTTTTCACCCATGGAAGCGACAAAGAAGTTTTCTTTACTTTTTCGATTCCTCAAAGTAAAAGAAAAATTGGGGGCAAGATGAACTCCATAAGTCATACTTCTCATATCGAGGGAAGTACACTTTACCATTCATACCAAGGGAAGTATATTATACCATTCCTTTTAATTCATGTGAAAACTTAACCTATTTACATTAAAAGATTTTATTAATGACCTAAAATATATATATATAATAAAAAATAACAATAATAAAAAAATATTATGTATATATTTCGAAGTGGCACCCAAGATTCAGAAACACATTAGGATTCGGATCCTACTTTAGGATTTGGCATATGAACCTTATTTGTATATGTAAAGCATGGGTTTATCCTTGCCATACGGAATTATTTTATCAATAAGCAGCATCAGACAAGTTATTTTCTGAAGGAGCACTGTGAACATTTAGGAAAAAAGTATCCTGTGTTACTCGGACTCGGGTGTCGGGTGTGGGTACGAATCTAGGTGTCAGACACGTGAAGTCAAAAAATAGAGGATACGCGAATATGGATCCAAATTTTGACACGAGTGCAGGGATACGGTATGTTATAATTTTTTAACAATAATGTTTATACTGTCCAAATTCATATAGACATGCATTTATCATGAAACTTCAGGGGCTGAAGTGCAAAAATATAAAGAAAAAGGGGCAGAACTGAAACTACTGAAACTTCAGGGGCTAAAATAGAAGACAACAAAACTACAGGGACTAATATATAATTTTTCAAGGGCTATTTTGAACTTTCAGAAAACCTTGGGGACTAAATTAAAAAATTATAAAAACTATAGGATACCTAACTGTAATTTTTCAAGGATATTTTAAATCACAGATCTGAGATCAGATCGTTGGAGAAAAAGAAGAAAAAGGCTCGTCGGAGAAGAAGAAGAAAAAGGCAACGGTAAGTTTCTCGCTATTTTTTCTCCAGTCTTTCCTCTTTCTTCTTCCTCCTCCTTCGTTTCTTCTTCTTCTCCGATGAATCACCTTCAAAAACAGCCGTATCCGATTTCTATGGCCGGATCCCGTAAGATCTCGCACCCGTACCCGTGTCGTGTCGTGTCAACACGGGTACTCCACCAAAAATGATGAGTCCGAGTAACACAAAGTATCAATAGAAAAGGCTACTTTTTAATATATAGTATTTATTTAAGGATACAAGAGTCGTTAATTGCTAAAATAGTCATTGCTAGCAAGACCTATCAAGAGTATATCAATTGAGAATTGTAGATATATGAATATTCAATGGATGGAATACATTTTTTAACCTTCCCAAACTTTTTAAGAATATATATATATATATACATACATGCATACATAATATGTATATATTATTACCTGTTCATGAAGATTTGAAGTACATCATGTGAATAACTAACTACCATCAAACTTCTTTTTGATAAGCCAGGGTCACTACCATTAAATACTAGTCAGACAAAAGCATTGATCATTTGATACTCTACCAACCCCTCCAAGTGCAACCAAGTCATGAAAGAATATTGTGAAGTTATATTCAAGGGGCCATGTTCTAACAAAACCCCGAAGCCACCCATGCCATCAAATTACTTTATTGGCACATCATAGTTCGGTGTTAAAAAACTACCAAATCGACCAAAGCAACTCAGAGATCAAACAAAGGGTCAATCACAAGCACAAATGGATTTTGGAATCACGGTCCCGAAGTGCTGCCTAATATTCAGTAGACCACATAAAGCTTCGCCAATTTGGCTAGGCAAGGTTCGGCTGCCACCTCCCAAGGATTGGAAGCTATCTAAGGATTATATAAGTCCCCCTAAAAAGAATCGAAGACAGGACGCATCTCACTAAAAAAGCAAGAGCTTCACCAATCACCACCCAAGGCTTGGCCTTGCAAAGTTCGGCCTTACAAGGTTCAGCTAGGCCAGATCTGATAGACAATATCATCGCGTCCCGGCAAGCTGTTCAGATCCCTGATCGAATGTGAACAGGACTGCCCTCCTTGGGCTGAACTCTCGTTGCTGCAAATTGTTCGTTGCTACAAACTGTTATAGCTGAGTAATAGTAATATTATATATATATTGATGTGGCTCCATTAAAAAAAAGGCACATGCTAATTGTACATATTGCCATTTATACATGACTCATTAATGTATGTGTGATGAATTTTATTATTACCAACAGTAATAATTATTTTTTTTATCCTTTGGGTACAACTCGAAATAAATATGAGAACGAAATATATTTACAGTATAATGCAAGTATCAAAAGAAAAACATGATTAACAAACTTCATGTATAACATAGATGTACCCGCATAATTTGATTTTTTTTAATTTTTCTTAATGTTTAACAATACACTGACAATTGTGGATGCATTTATCTTTTCTGATACTACGCATGAGTTCGTGGAGATTAAAAACTTCACTTGGAATCAAGCTGGATGACACAAATGTATTAGGAACTCACCAAACATAGTTGAGAATCACTAAGTGGCACACCGGATCACCACATGGATGACCTCTTCGAGTTAGAGCAACTCAATAAATATAAGGATGCTAAGATCTAAAGAAGATTGAATCTCACCAAGAGGATTGACATAATGGATCACGATTACTACCAGGGAAGGCCAGAGGTCAAATCTAGGGCCCAAAGACGTTACAACGACCGGACTACCATTGAAAGGAGGACAACCCATATTCCTCACTTGTTCGGATCATAAGTTCAATCATTCAAGAGTTGTATTACTCGAAGAATGAGAGACAACTCTCACCTTCTAAAAAATTAGAATAAGTATTTCAAGAAGTTTTCTTTACTTTCGATTTCTCAAAGTAAAGAAAACTGAGGAAATGAGGACTATAATTCCAACTTTTCAAATCAAGGTTACCGAACGATATCCATGAATATATATATATATATATATATATATATATATATATATATATTCTCGACAAAGCATCCTCCAGAGTTGGCAGACGAGTTTAATGAACCCTTTTCAAATGGTCTCCCCTTAGGAGGATGATTCAGGTAAAAGGGTTAATTTAATTTTGAAAGTGACCAAGAAGCAACTCCACAAGAGAGCATGAAGGATGCTTGAGCTCAAAAAAACCCTAAAGGTTCAACTCTTCAAACTTATGTCGATGAAGTTCCTTTCTTGACACAAGATTAACTACTGAACAAAACGAAGATCAGAACAGAAGAAATAAGCAAGAGAAGAAGAACTCAAGGGTTCCCCTCCTAGGGTTTGACCCCTAGGGGGCACACTCCTTTTTGAGCTCCGAAGTGATTTCCCGATCGAACTTTGGTTATCGTGACGATCAAGGTGATTAAAACAAAGGAAAGTGGCGAGAAATACATGGAGACTTGGGGATGATCACCCTCAAGTCTTTCGTGACATAGAAAGCTACTCCAAGGGGCCAAAGATGGTGACGCCATGACAAAGGTGTGTGTGACATCGATCCAAAAGGACATGAGACGCTTGCCATAGACACAAAATGCGGCTTGAAAATTTAAATATCAAAGAGTACACCCTGGGGCTTGATCACAAGAAGAAAGAATGCTTGAACTAAATTTCAAGATGATGATGGACAACCCAAACACTGTTTCTACCATCAAAAATATCTGAGTTGTAGAGACAAAAATATCAAAAATCCACCCAAGATGGTGGTTTAAGTCCTCAGGAATATCCCTTGCCAAGAAATTGGATGACCAAGAGAGGAGGCACAAGAATTGATGAATTAAAAATCCACCAAAAATGGTGGTCCACCGAACATGGTGGTTGAAGTCCTCAGGAGTATCCCTTGCCAAGAAATTGAATGACCAAGGGAGGAGGCACAAGAATTGATGTATTAAAAAAAATCCACCCAACCAAGATGGTGGTCCACTCTAAATGGTGGCCAAGTCCTCATAGAGTACACTTGCCAAGAAATTGGACGGCCCAAGTGACGAGGCACCCGATCTCAAGTCATCGTAGATTACACTTACCAAGAAACTGAATGACCCAAGTGATGAGGCACCTGATTTCAAGTCCTCATAGATTACACTTGCCAAGAAATTGGATGACCAAGTGACGGGGTACTCGACTTAAGCCCTTATGAAACCCTATATGCCAAATTTGGCACGACTAAGGGATAAGGCACAAGTGTTATGCTTTACCACTAAAAGCAAAACTGAGGCACCTGATTCTAAGTCCTCAAAACCTGACAAGTTACACTTTCAACTTTAAAAGTGATCGAGACACTTGAGTATAAGCCCTCAAATCCGAAATTACACTTTCAACTTTAAAAGTGATTGAGGCACCTGAGTATAAGCCCTCAAATCCGAAAAAGTTACACTTTATATCCAAGCTTATCAAGTCGTCGCCTAGGCGACACTTACGCGTCCAGTCAGTACATTTTGGGGAGTCGTTTGGACGACTTGGTTGCAAGGGAGAAAGTCGACCACTCAAGTAACGACTTGGAAGACTTCGACTACTTTCTCGTGACTTGGACGAGACAATATGGCTAAGACGTCGACTTGGACAGAGCGGGTGTTCAACCCAAACCTTAACTGAGTTAAAGAAAATAGCATAGTTTGAGTCGACTGTAAACCTAATCGATCAATCGCGACTTTGGAATAGTAGAGAGGGATAAACGAGTTGCAGAGCAGAGACCAAGAGCAAGAAAGGGGACTCACCTGTCGACGCGACTTCCAGTATGCCTCCTCTTTCCTTTTCTTATACTCTTCTTTTCTTCAGTTCTACTTTTCTTTTCTGCCGATGCATCGACTTGGACAGAGATTTGGTTCTGCTATTTTTTTTCTTCTCTCTTGGGTTTCATCATTCCTAAGTTTTTTTTCCTTCTCTTTGGTTTTGGGTACACAATACACACCGAGAAGTCATTTGTTTTGTTTCTTGGTTCTTGGATGTATGTTACCAGGGGTATGACTTTCTAATAATAATAATTATTATTATTATTATTGAATGCACGTTGCAGTCTTATTGCCTTACAACATACAGGGGAGATAAATTTTTTTCCTTTCTAAGCCTCTAATGATGTGATGTTAGTGACTTACTGCTGTAGTGTTGTATAATATAGTTGGATTATTTTTTTGTTTGGGAGTATGATGGTGATTGGTACCTTGCAGCTGTATAATTATTGAATGCATGTTGATGCCTTACAGCGTACAGGGGAGATAATTTTTTTTTTTGGCTTTCTAAGCATGTAATGATGTGATGTTACTGACTTACTGCTGTAGTGCTGTATAATATAATTGAATTATTTTTTTGTTTGGGAGCATGATGGTGATTGGTGCCTTACAGCTATAAAAACTATAATATAGTAGAAAGGAGGAAAACATCCCAATCTGTTAGCAGAACTAACAACCAAATTACAGCTTATAATACAATAAAGCTTATTATTTACTTTAGCAGGAAGCCAAATTAAATAAACAACCAAAGCTGAAAATAATTAGTCACCTAAATATATAAATATTTATATAAATGTTAAATATATATAATTTTATACGTATAAAATTTACATTGTTAACGACTTGTCGACTTGTGGACGATTAGTCGGGCACCTTGTCGACTAAGCGCTTAAGCTCACGACTGTCGCTTTACCTCGACTTGGCGCCTTGATAACTATGTTTATCTCTAAATAGACCTGGCAAACGGGCGGGCGAGTGGCGGGCTGGCCAAAAAGGCCCGTTTTTTGTTGGGCCAAAAATCTGCATCCCAAAGCCCGGCCCCCAGGTCGAGACTAATTTTGTGCCTATTTTATGCTATTTTTTAGGTTTGTCCCAAACGAGACTAAGACATGGCAAGTCAAGCCAAACGCAAGCAGGCCAAATAGGCCCCGGATTTTATTGGGCTAAAAAGCTGCGATGAGCCTTCAACGCTCGTGCCAAGGGCGGGTTTACCAACCCATGACTTGGGCCATGTTTGCCATGTCTATCTCTAAAAGTGGTGAACGTTATGCTTTTTCCGTCAAAAGCAAGATTGATTTTTCTTTGTTTTATAATTAAAAGTAAACCGATTATTAATAATATATCAAACTTTCACTTTCTTTTTTTTTTAGAAGTATGGATTCAAGTGTTCGTTTGCGAGAAATCAACAAAAAAATATGTTTTTCTATGTTAAAAGATTTCATATTTACTCTTACGCTATGCATATTATTGTCTTGGAGTATTGATTTGAATAATTGCGGATTCAATGTTAAACATTGGGTCTTAAGGAAAATTCAAGTTAAAGACAATTAAAAATGTTAAAGAAACTCTATTTTGATAACTGAAATATACATGAAATGAGTTTTCTAACACAAGAAATAAAAAACTACAAAAAGTCATGATTGAACTGAAGTGGGGCATAGCTAAAGCCTCTAAGTCAACAATCGGTGTCCCGAATATTCGCGTTTGAGGCTATCAGTCCCTCAACATCTTAGATACCTGACTCGACTTCCTGAAGCTGGGTGTTCAATTTAGCCCTAGTATCTTGAAGGTTCGAAAGTTGAAAGCGAGTCATTTTCATGATGACGTGAAACAACTTCCAAGCATAGTGCAATAACACGAAAAAATCCAGCTTAGCGCGGAAGGAAGACATGTCAAGGCCCACAAAAGTGAAGTCATCAACCTCACAACTAAACCTATCTATGTCATCTGCTCGCAAAGAATAGAGAGTATGCATTTCGAGAATAAGGCTCACAAGTCAATCTAGCAAGAAGGTCTGGAGGGCCCTGCGAATATGTATCCGATCAAGTATTTGTGGGAACTAAGCTAGGAGACGCTCGAGATTCACCTAAAAAGAAGAATGAAAAAAATGAAGGAAGAGGTCAAAGCATCCTAGGGTTCAGCCCCTAAGGTTCGGGCACCTAGGGAGGCTCTCCTGTAACGTCCACGAATTTGAAACTCCTTATTAATTAAATATGTGATTTAATTTTAATGAGTTAGTTTTGTGAGTCCATTTAAACCTTATGTGGTTATGTGAATTTATGAATAATTAAAGGGAGTCGCTAATAGTTTATTTAAATTGGTGGACTAACCCTAAGACTTTGATATCAAAGAATTGATAGGATTATTAATAATTAAATATTCAATTTATTTGAATATAGTACCAAGAGTTGAACATATTGATTAATTGCAATTTTGAGTAATTAATTGATAATGTGTTCATTAATAATTATTATGAATAAATAATAATTAATGTGTAAAAGATTAATAATTTATAAAATGATTATATGTTTACTTGATTAATTTGTGCAATATAATAAACCTTTATTATATGGTAGTTAACTATATATTTTATATAGTACAAGGTGACACATTAATATGTCTATATATGATATATAGACTATATAGTAAGAGTTATTTGCATTCATGTGAGTTGCATAATAATATTGTTATATGATATGAAGTGTGTGGGTAAAAATTCATGTATACCCTATTGACATATAATAAGATCAATTGTTAAATTAATAATAATTTCATTACGTTATTATGATAATAACAGTCATGGTAATAAATAATAGAAAATGTACATGGATTATATGTATGTGCACTACTTGATACCTTAAAATTAGGAAATACATTGTATGCTCTTTAAATCATTATATAACCTATGTTATATGAAATGAATTGTGGGTACATAATTTGTAACCAAAGTTTATATTATGTGTATAGTATAAACCAAATGTTGTTTTGGTATTACATTTCATTTTTTGCAAGTGCTGAGATTTTTGTCCCAAATTGAGTGGCACATAGTACATGAATAGTAGCATGAAGCTAATTTACGTATTTTACAAAAGCTAGCTATCCTACTCTAATTTTCATCTCAAATTCAACAAACCTAGAGCAATAAGTGGATGGGAAGTGGGATTCATGAGTGAATCACCAACTCTCTTAACCCTTACGCATTTTTGAAATCCTTTGGTTTGATTTGGGAGGTAATCCCATTATCTAGATAACCATTCTCCTATAAATGAGACCTTCATCCTTCTTTGTTGCAATTGCTGAGAATTAGTTGCTAAGGAGTGAGTGTATTGCTGCCCAATTTCTTCAAGAGGTATGAAAATTCTAATGGTGTTCTTGAGTTGGGTCTTTGTCAAATTCTTGAAATTGCTTGGAATTCTTTGTTAGTCAATGTGAATTAACATGCCATGATATGTTTATGAAGTATATTTACATGTTTGAACTCTTTAATGGTAGGTTATAGCATGTTTAAACTGAAATGAACCATGGTGGTCAAGGCTCTGTGAAGCAGGAGGCGGTCACCGCTTCACAGTGTGAGCATGCCTACAATTTGCGCGCTCTATTTGTACTAGGGTGAATTGAAGCCTTGCTACTGCACCCTCGAATCCAGATTGTTGGTTTCTGTTTGTGATATGTGTTGCAAACTTGATGTTATGACTTAGATACATACCTATAAAGGATTATAGCATGTTATGTAAGGTTTTCTTGTGTAGTATGAAGTGATCAACACATTTTAGTAAGAGATTTGCAATGAAAACTTAAAGTTTAGAAAACAAACTTTGAAGTAATATAAGTTTTACAAATTATGAACTTATGAGGCCATAAACATGACTGATTTGGAACCTAAATGAGCATGGTATGTGATTCATAGCTATTGTATCCATGACTAACTTGATGAGCTTGGTGCTAGAACTTAGTTTGAAAGAAAAGCTTAAAACAATAAGGCTAATGAACACAAATGCTAAGAGATTTAGATTCTGATCTTGAAAGGAAGTTAACATGACTTAACTCCTTATGATAAGAGTTTTGAAGTTGTCTTATATGTGCTATCTTACATCATTCATGAGTAAAATGATTTCGAAGACAACCTTGAACATGTTTTCAAACTTAAGTTGCTTATTATATGAGTACTTAGATACTAAAGTAGTAAGATGTCATGTTATGGCTATAATACTCCTAAACATGATTCATATGTATTAAGCATGATGGTTACATGATTTTTATGCTTTAATAACATATAACTTGTAAGTTAAACTTGTGGTACTGAACTCAAGTATGATCATGTGTTATATGTAAAACTCTAGCATATATGTATGTTAATATGTATGAATAGGTGTATGTTAGAGTTGGACTGAAGTCAGGAAATGCAAGGCTCAAACCTAGTTCGGCGCTGGGGACAAAGTATTCTGCTGACAATCCCTAGGTTTGAACCAGCGCCATGCGCCACATCTGCTTGATCGTGAATAGATAATGTTTTTGATTTGAAGTTTCAAGGCATGCTTATATAATTACTTTACTTTGTAATGTATAACCAATATGCTTTGTGATGTGTTAAGAAGCATGCTATGTGATGACTTGATTATTTTAAGTGTAGACTCATAATAGTTTGCACATACTAATTGAAAGACCGACTTATTAATGTTAGGTCGTTTCAACGCAAGTTAGTTAAAGCTAGTATTATATTGTAGCTGAGCAAACAGGCAAGTTCCTTGAACCCTACTTTTATTGTGCAAGTTTCCCCTAACCTTACTCAAATTTATATTGAGCAAGTTTCCGAACTTCACTCTTGATTGTGCAAGTTCTCTATTTTACACAACTTTGAAATTTTGCAAGTTGCTAAACTTTCACTTGTTTTTGTGAGAGTTTCATATCCTTCTCATATTGTATTGAGCAGGTTATTGTTGAATTGAAAGTTATTCATTTAAGCTTGAAACTTATTTCCAAACATGCTATTAAGTGGTTTAATTACTTTACAATTATTCCACATCGATATTATTGGTATTCGCACTTGGTGCACTTGAGTTCATATAGTCTTGGACTTGTACATCATTTAAAGTTCAATAATTCTTGAACTGTGTTAGATAAGCGTATTCGAACCTTTGTTTCGATCCGAATAAGCGTATGAAGTTTTATAAAAGCTATCCAAACCAATTGATGATAAGGATTCTTAGACCGAAGAACACCCTTTTATGATAGGGAGTACCCTGTATCTAATATAAGATACGTAATGCAGATTTAAATGTTATGCATATACATAGTGTACATGAAGCTAATCCCCTCAAGTACTTATTCTGTAGCCAGTAACCAAATGGTCAATTAGCTATTGATTCCATTGGAGTGTTATAGTTCAAAGTCTATTTGACTAGCAGTTATTCTAAAAGCAATCATTATCTTTGCTTCTAATATTCATATTGTTGAATCCATTGTCAGATATTTTTCCATTCATCATGATATATCCTTATTGTTGTATTTAAACTTGTTGGGCAAACTTGTTGCTCATCCTTGTTATATCATGAATTATATTGCAGCTAAACCCGGGGAAGGACAAGGGTAAAGGAAAGATGTAGAATAATGGCAAGGAGCAGACCTTACCTTATGCCTAGTTTAAATTACTGTTATGTAATATGAACCCTGATGTTTATATTAGGGTATGATTGTAAGATAATATTAAGGTTATCGTATCTTGGGACTAGTAACACCTTTTGAATGAACAACGTACGTTTATTATTTTTCGCATTTTAGTTATCGTATGTTGTTTAGAGGTGGATGTTTGTATTTTATCGTGATGGCCGAACCGGGGTCACAGGACCCGGATTCGGGGGCGTCACATCTCCCCTCTTACCTTTGACTTATCCTAGCTCGTTGATCAATTGCCCGGAATGAACGCCTCTTCATTACGAAAAAAGTGTGGCCTTTCTTCAAGTCAAAATCCTGTTAAGATGAGATGGCCCGAAAAAGAAAGTTTACGATCACCTGAAAATGAAGAAATAGGCGATACAATAAAAAAGAAATATAAAGAAACCATGCAAGAGAGGGGAAAAGAGATCAAAAAACAAAGGGAGGCGTTAAAGCCCCCTAAGATTCAGCCACCTCCTAGGGTTCGGCGCCCTAGGGTTCAACCACCTAGGAGGGAGATCTTCATCTTTTGTTCGCCCTGATTTGAAGCACACTCACTAGATGCCTTCTCGATGACTTCTTGATTTTGAAGAAGAGAGAAATTCCAAGAGAGCAAGATTTGGAAAGATTAGATAGAAGATTTTCCAAGATATCTTGGGAGAGCTCCTCTAGTGCTCGCCCTCCAAGGGTTTGGCCCCCAAGGGTTCGGCCCCCTAGAGGTTTCCTCTCATATGACTTTCATTTTCGAGACTTAAAAAATCGAGCTCCGCGGATTTTTCAGAAATTTGAAGCAAGACTCAAAGACTTGAAATATTTTGCACAATCGTCCCACTGTGACTCACGTGCAAGGGGCAAATGTGAGCCCATGTACAAGTTAGGGTTCACATATGACTTAAATCAATTAAATGAATGAAGGAAATAAATGATTAAGACAGTAATTATTAATGAGCGAAGCAATAAATGAACAAAAGGGGAAAATCTTAGGGTTAGACCTTTAGGTGGTGCGCATTTACCACCTCTACGATGTGCACTCTCGGCCACCTGTGAGGCGCAAGACTAATTCATTTTCTTGATTTGTGTGTCGGACAAGTTTTAAGCGATGTAATAACATAATAACAAGCCCGAACCACATAAAGAAACTAAGAAACCTGTGAAACTCTAGAAATGATTGACCTTAGAATCTCTGTGATAAGAAAAGTTTCTCATAGGGCCAAGAATCATGAGAAAATGCTATAAACCGATTAATAAAAACCAAGAAGAACGAAGAGAACTGAAGGAGGCACGAATCTAGGGTTTGGCCTCCTAGGGCAAAGCCTCCATTTGTCCCGTGCTGAGCTTCTCCAAGATTTCCAGCGACAAGATGTTCAGACAAAGAAAGAGCAAAAAATTTTGTGTTAAACAATAAGAACCTTAAAACATGAAACCTAAGAAGGGCATTCATGAGTCCCAAGACAGAAGGCTCATGGAGACAACCCATTTCGAAAATTTATTAAGGGATTAGATTGGTAGCTAGAAGGACAGGACGATCTGAGCATTACTCTGGTAACTAAGGGTATTTCTGGAATTTTCCCTGAGCTCATGTGCCAGGCACGTGACTACTTTCTAGGAAACTCTATAAATACTCTTTTCATTCCATTCAAAAAGGGACTTTTGGGAAACTTGAGACTTACAGATTCTCTCTCAACCCTAAGCACACATCAAGGCTCTCTAGATCCTACATACTCTAGAAGGCTCTTGGATCCTAGGAGTTCTGCCACGTGTTAGATAATTGACTACATGTTCTTCTCTCTTCTTTAATTTATAAATCAATACCATACTCTTTGTGGATTTATCTCCTACTCAGCCAACACAAAACCCTAACCTTAGTAAGGTACGATTTCCTTGCCCGTAAAAAGAACTAGATAAAGACAGAGAAAGAAAGATTTTTTCATGCAACTCTCATTTCTGGGCAAAGGGAGTAGAAATATTAGGTATTAAGCTATTGTACTTCTTTTAGTTACCCTTTTACAAACATATTTCTCTTAATTATTTAGAAACTAATTCACTTTTACATGGTTTGAATTGTAAAGTATTTAACCAATGTATATATCCTTAGTACATCATTTACGCACACGCACGTGTGTGCACATCTATAAGCACTATTTACCCAAATATTATCATGTTAGATACATAGAGAGACGTACAGATGTCTCAATTCAGATAGATAATTCTGGGGAGGGGGGGGGATCCCTTAAAATACTAACCTATTAAGTATACAATTATTATTATTATCTGCTTACTACAAAGTGATGCATATATTATTTATTGTAGAATAAACTAAGAGACTATAAAGTAATTTAATTAAATTATTGAAGAATGTGTTGCACCGTCACAAAAGTGAAGATAATTCATAACAATTAACAAAAAAAAATAGAACAGATTACCCGTTCTTCAGGAAAGGAGCTCGAAAATTGAAATAGCTTCCTCTTAAATACAACTGATGATTTTCCATCTTGAATTTCAGTGCCAGAACCAGGCTGAATCTTACGGCAACCCTTATTATTGCCATAAGGAGCAAAAGTCTGGCTTTCATTGGTGTATTTACAAGTAGCTGCGACAGAACTCTCCATATTCATGATAATATCTGGTGCTTTACTTTTCCCAGATGACATTGCAGGTCCAGAATTCATATTTTGCCCTACTTGATCATCATGCAAGACTGATTTTCCTTGTTTTATACTCATCTCAATCATAGCAGCTCGCTTATTGGAGGACATAAGATCTATAAATGAAGAAATGCAGATAATGAAAATGATAGAAAGTTAAACGTGTCAAATTGAGAACCTTAATGTTATACTGATCCTAGCTTAATATGATTAAACTATTGGGATTAGAAACACAGAGATTTCAGTTACATTAATGAGGAACAAATCAGGCCAACTTCCATATCTCAAAATATGGTTACCATACCTTTTGGAACAAGCAAATCATAAGCAATGTGCCTCCGAAGTACAGGAATTTCTTTCTTCTCACGATCACAATCTTCAAGCCATATGGGTCTAACAACAGATATAACACCCACGGCTGCAAGGCCCCTTACTTCCTTTTTCTCTCTGTAAAATTTTTAGCTTGTGAGAAACGCAGTGACTCTTAACCTTGAAAGATCCTGATATTTGTCCCATTGTTTGCACAAATAAATGTTTTAATGATATCGAACATAAGAATACAGCTATACATGATAATCGGTTGTATATAATTAAAAAATGATACTACTAAGAAAATGCATCCCCTCTCCTCTTCACAGTCTAAAGTATTTAATCCAATCACCTATGCAAGCAACATGAATTTCTCATTTATTTTCCAGAACCCAATATAGATTAAGAACTAAGAACATAAACACCTGCTGTAATAAATTTCATAGGAGAATTGCCACTCTTCCCTTTTATATTTTCAATAATTTTCAGATTACATGTGTTGCCTATACAAATTTCATAACCTATTGTTGCTCATACATGGTTACGGAAATATTCGTTTATTACATTTGACTCTGAGACGATAAAAGTTACTATAGTCCTGCAATTTTGAATATCCTCTCAAATTCATCTATTATTTCGCGTTCTCGTGGAATGGTGTCCGTAAACTATCAACTTAAAGAATAGTCACATAGCTTGTCATTTAGAAATTTCATGATTAAAACATATTAGAGAAAGTTTGTAATGCTTGGAGCCTCCAAAAAATATTTTCCCTAATAGACCAAGCTTCAATAACAGCTAAAAATAGTTGCCAAGAAGAAAACAAAAGGTGGGACATGTTAAATTCATAAGCAAGTCAACATTTATGTCAACAAACTTTGAGCTGCTAACTGCTTAGAACCATTTCAAGCTACTCACAAAAGAAGAATATTAGAAATGTATCCAATAAAATCTACATAAGTTTGGATGATCTTACATCTCTGAGGGACTTCCAACAACTATGTGCGTCAATTTTTCATTGAATGACATATAGCGGGAACCACCACCTCTGCGGACCATGCTGACTAGCTTTCGCATTTCCAAAACATCAAAACCAACAAGTGAAATCCTGCAATCTGACAAGTACAAATCATTGTCTTCCGTTTGAGAGTCATCCGCAACACAACCATCAAAAATTTTATTGCTCCTTGGAAGCATAGCAGATGCTCCACTGTTGTCCTCTTTTATAAGGACAGGAGCATCTGAAAATCTTGAAGACATGTCCTGTGAGAGAGTAGCTTCGAGGTCAAAATCCACTACGCCATCACATTTAACAGCTCGCAAATTTGCATCTGTTGCCAAAGAAGACAGGCTGCATTGAGAATGTCCTACAGCCTTGTCTTGCCTACGCTGCGTCTTCAAAGAAGTCATTGCTGCATTTGTAGAAGTAGAGCTACCCTGAACAGGATAGGACTCCTCATTAAGACATGCTATTGGTCAAAGAAAGATAAACTTCAAGTCAGACACCACAGTGAGGACTCTCCACAGTAGAAGAAAAACTTAATATTTGAATATTTGAATTATACCCCAAATTACAGCATGATATCAATATTAGTCAGTACCTCTTCTAGCAACTGACTGATCAAACCATTTCCTGGCAACAATATGAATGTGACCCCATCTTTTGGCAACTTTGAATTTGTCACCTTCAGGAACTTACAAAGAGTCAAGGAAACAAACTGTGCCCATGATAATTTCAAGGAATCGTAAACTTCAAAATGTTAACGGCAAGTATTCAAAACAATCAAGTCAGACAGTAATATATGTAGACAAATCTAAGAGTACAAAACGGAAAAAAATGTTGAAACGTTATGACTATATTGAAGAAATGAAAATTAATCTTATAGTTGATAGAAAGATAGATATAGTTTTGTTCAATTCAAAAAAAAAATCTTCAAGCAAAATCTGAACAGGATAAGTAGCCGGAGTGAATCTTTTTGTTCCAGCATTTAATTCACATTTTTCAGAAGGGAAAATTAAACAAGGGGACATTATTGAAAGTAATAAATTATTTCCAATCCACCAATACTGCTTCAACAAAAAAACAAACAACAAAAATAAATAAAAATACTGCTTTAAAAATCGTCACTTGAAAGACAAATTGACAACACATCCAAAATAAATTGTTCAAATTGGATGTTATCTGCTGGGTCAAATAGTGGAATACCTAGAATTTTACTTCAGCAGGGAAGAAACTATGAAATATTCACAAGGTAAATGCATAAAAGTTGAAATAATGTTCAGAAGTATGGAAAAATTCTATATAATTCAGTTGGGGCTTTTGTTTATGGAAAAAAGGCATCAAGTACTTAATACAAATAATATATTCCCAAAAGTCAAAGGGGCTTATTGCCTCCCCTTGGTATATTCACAGCTTCGTCCCTGACAACGTAGATAGTACAGTAACAATGGTGAAGTAGATACTTCAGAATCAACTTGGTAAGAGTTAGACATTATAATTACCCTACAACTGCAAGTAAAATTACAACTGTAAGAATAAATACTTAATAGATATGAGAGTCCTCGTGGCAACCATTTGGTAGCCCTAGTGCAATAACCACCCAAGAAGAAGGGACAGGGATTGAAGGGGATATTGCTGATTGTGCAAAAGAGTGGTCAACATTGAAAGGATCCCAAGTCTACTTGATTGACTTACATTACTATAATTGTAACCTCCAAATTGAAGTAAATTTTATAAAAAGACGAGTGATCCAAGGAATGTTTTTTCTTGCACATACACAGCAATCAAAGGCAGCTTGCCATAAACACAAGGTCAAAGAAGATGTTTGTGAATGGGCGACAAGACAAATACAGTAGAAAGATAAAATGAATGCCCTCTTGAAAGAGTTGAAACAGTAATAGGAATCACCAATTTGACTGGTCAGAATTGACTAAGATCTACAAGTTATGTTCAAATAAAGCACCAACAACAATTTCAGGATTAAGAGGCCCTAAGTATGGAATTTAACCGGAAAATTTGCCACTAAAAATTATGACCTCAAAGCAGCTAGCAACAAATATTGTCAAACCAACATTGAACTTTTAACACTAGCAAACTGAGGAATCTTGTAAAAACAAAAGATTCTTCAAATGTTATTATTTTTTTTAAGTAAGAAGTGAAAGTAATGTAAAAAGATATCCCTGTGTCTTTAAGTAAATCATATATAGGATATATCGCAAACCAAGTGTGTGCACTTCTTGTTCAGTTCAGCAGAATATTTGCCACCGTGTTGAATGACAAGCTTCTCCATCTCCTTCCGCTCATCTGAGAAAAACGTACATATTAGCTTTTATATGAGGACATCATGCGTAAGCAGCACCAACAGATAACTAGGATTACTATATAAACTATAAAGTTAAAACCTATTATCTAGCTTGTCAAGCTGCAGGAAAGCAGTATCAATAGATAACTGCTATTTCTTTAAAAAGTTATATCTATTATCTAAGTTGTTGACCTGCAGGAACTTTGGTGACACAAATTGTCAATCCAGAGAAAGGAAGAACCCTGTATGAATCCTGAGGAACAACACGGTGCTCTTTCCAACATTGATGTAGCCAACTTAAAGTTACAATTGGTTTCTTGAGTGTGTTTAAAGCCCACTGCAAATTTAAGACACCCAGTTAGTGAATTTCATCAAAGAAGTATTGGAGAACAACAAAAGAACAAATTAAAGAGACAAGGCATAAATATATATATATATATATATATATATACACACACACACAGACAGAGAGAAATATATGGGGGCTGATCCAAGGCCAGCATTGTAAAAATAGGATTATCCTTGCAACGAATCTAGATCGTTCAATTTGTTATCCAACAGTAAAAAAATACTCCCGAGTCCCGTCCGCAATTTAGTTTTGCGGATGATTAGAAACTAAATTGTGAACGATAGGTCCACTTGTAATATACCAAATTTACCCTTATTTTAAAAAAATCAACCCATTCCGCAGTTTGATTATGCGAACGGAGATTAATATATAGCAGAAGGTATATTGGCCAAATAAGAAGGGGATTTGATGATTATTAATGAAGACCTATCTCATATATCCTTATCCCATCTATATGTCAAATTCTTAAGAAAATTAGGAGTAACCACGCATACACATCAAAAATCAGCCGGAGAAGAACTAGAAATTCCAACTCTATAACCCATCATATTTGATTCTTTATTTTCTTCATGTATTGATTGGTGATTGGGTAACCAAATTCGCAGTATGATAGTAATATACATGTAAATGGGTTGGCCTGAGGAGAAATATAAATCGAGATGGATACTTCAATTTCTTATAATACCTCTCTATATGTATAAATTTGTGTATATTGGTGGTAAGATGAATTCTTTATTTTTTCTATTCCCCTCTCTCTGTATTTATTTGTCTATATTAATGATGATAAAGATAAGTCTTTGTTTAAGTTGCTGATGAAATTTACTAAGAATAACGATCCCCATATTCCGCTCAAACTCAATAGCATATTGAAGAGGAAGAAGTTTCGAAAATCAAAACTCCTAAAATCCTGCATCCGTACTTTAGTTGTGCGGATGGGAATAATAACAAAAATGCCTATGCTTTTTAATATTAAAATAATATATTTAATTTTTTTTGGTTTGCAGGCTCTCCCAAACTAAAGTGCGGATGGATGATATTTTATCCGTTAAATCTATGTTTGAATGGTCACGATCTGTTGTAAGGATAAAAAAAATTTTACAAGGTTGGCTATATATCAGCCCCCTATATATATATAAATATATAGAGAGAGAGAAGAAGAATCAAGAGCACTCTTCTTATCTAGCACTCCTCCTTAAATAGCACTCTTTTATTAAAACTACGTCGTTTTAAAGATTCTTTTAAAAAACAAGTGGGGCCACGGGTGGCATTTTTGTAAATAAAAGGAAAGCAAGTAGGACCGCTCTCTTTTAAGAATCTACAAAACGATGTAGTTTTAATAAAGGAGTGCTATTTAAAGAGGAGTGATAGATAAGGGGAGTGCTCTTGATCCTTCCTATATATACACACACACATATATATATATACACCTATTCTCCAAGTACACTTAGCTTTACAGTCTGAACGTCAAACAATATTTATAAGTTCAGGGGAGGCATAATTATCACATAAAGGGAATCAATCATGGGGCTTCATTAAAGTCTGCTTAGACTTCAATATACCTTCCAAAATTGGAACAGATCAGGAAAAAGGAATCATGTGGCCTAAGAATGACAAGGATTTAATGTTTTGAAAATTCGAATGTTGTATGAAATTACAACACTTTTATTATAAATAATATTTGGATATAGGCACTCCTCAATAAGCACCCATAGTTGAAGTCTAAAGAGATGTAAGGATGAAACTTTTAAGTAATTTCTCTACAGATAATGGGGACAACCAAGGCTTCCTCGACCACCCCCGAACAAAAAAAAAATCCCTCTCGTCGTGGGATGATGAATATAAAGGTTAGTGCAAGTCTCGCTAGTTTGCATGCACATCACATATACGTTCAGAACGAAGCTTGTGCAAGGCCTGTGCACCTAAAGGCCATATATTAGTGTTACACCTATCATTTCTGTCGAGGACTAAAAATCAATCTAAGGTTCTATAGACCTCAACGGAGAACTTCAACAACCACCCTAAGTATACTTGAGAGAGGTTTGTGTGGACTGTGGCTGTGGCAGTCAAAGAAATCCTAGCTGCTTGATTATCTTGTATAGTCCTAAAATATGCTACACCAGCAAAAAATTGGTTAGCATGGAATACAGTTCATAGAAACAGATTAGGGTATAGCATAGAAATAGTGTCAACGCTGAGAAATTGAGAAAATATTCCTTCTATAATTTTAATTATTAAAAAAATACATATTCCAAAATTACCAAAAACCACGAATTGGGTGAGGGCAGGGGGAGGTGATAGGGAGAGCCTAGTCGGCAGTCGCTTTAATAAAACAATGAATTAAATCAAAAACCTTGTATTTGGCAGCTAAAACACTCTTCACAATAACAAAGTTAACATCCAATGATGCTTTAGTATGCAGCACGCCTCCCATAGCTGTCACCAACTTTCCAATCTCATCCTACAAGACAAAATTAGACCACAATAAATCAGGAGGCATAATCTGTGATTTCAAGGTGGAACTGAGTAAATCATACATTGAGAAAGAAGAGGAATGTGGTTAGAAACAGAAAACCAAAAAGATAATTTAAATAGATGCCATTAAATAGAACCTAGCCTTATAAACTATGTTACACGACGTTAACTACCTTCACTGAACACTATCCATCAGAGCATAGATGTATCTCATATGTCCTCTCAAACATGCACTTAGCACACATGTCCATAGATTAAAATCAATGTGTAATTGGCATACAATTCTAATTAATCAGTTTGAAACCAATTATCCTAAACCCAGTGAGTTTTTATTTATTGTTTTGTTGCATGGCAGACTGATAAATGAGTAACGTGTTAAGACCTATTATTCTCTACACACACAAAAAAAACAGTATATATATGTGTAAACTTGGTTTTGTCCCTATATCATCAGATTTGGGGATAAGATGAACGTGACACTTAAAACGTACCCATAAATGACTCCAGCCACGGGGCAACCCTGTAGGTAAGGTTTGCAATTGACGTCTTTACCCTTTTGAAGAAATAAGAAAATGGAGTTCTTATCCAACTTCACTTAGTCGCAATTAGGGGTGGGAGAAATCATTCAATGCATTGAGTTAGTAGTGTGGATGTATGCTGTAATCTTGGGTTACATGATCTAAGACGCATAGGCATAAATCAATAACATTACGAGACGTGGAACTGGTGAAAAGCAGGAACTACACAATATATATGCAATTAGAGGTCAATATTTTTTTATCCATGTAAAGAACAGAAGAAAGAAATGGTAGAGCTTCAACCCAAATTCATTTGTGTGCATAAAATAGCTGAGAAATAGCTCATATTGGCGTAGTACAGACATAGTACCTTTTCTTCCATGTCGAAACCAGATGGCAGTACTTTGACCCCATCCAGTGCAAGGCAACAAGTGAACCCTTGTTTAGGCAGCACCCTATGTTCTTTTGCGCAGGAAAGTATACATTGAGGACCTGGCCAGAGGAAACACCCATCATAACTAATTCTGTTTAGCCACACTTGCCTAACAGGTACTTTTAACATATCAGTCATGCTAAACATGAGCACTGAGACATTTCAAACACCTCAAAATCCAAGCCACATTTGTCACCAAATTTAATTGTACATTTGGTTGATAAAGACTACTATAGGCTCAAGCAGAGAAGCAATCAAACAAAAGAAAGGTCTTTCTTTTCAGATATACAAAATCTAATTATAGAATTTTTTACCAAGGCTGAAAAAACCAGAAGTTTGATCCATGTATTATCCTCCCTAATCCCTTGAAAAAGGAGTACTACTTCTTTGGTCCACTCTTTTTTTCAAAAATTAAGGTTCGTAAAGTACACACTTCAACATAATATTTTTCAATAATTACTCTTTAAAGTTTAATACTACAAAAAAGATCATTGCAAAATATTATTTAAGTGCACAACCCTACAAATAAAGTAGTACCCTAAAAAAGTTAATTGGAGGCCGTTTTTTTAAATGGCCAATTAAATCGCAGAAATACCACTAATTCGGATCAAAATTCAAGAATTTAACAACAATAAAGCAAAACAGAAATACAGAAATTGCACAATACCAAGCAAATTACAGCCCTTTTTCCGAAGATCCTTAATCTTTTCCTGCAAATCGTAGAAAATCGCGTCAATTTCAGTCCAAATTAAACCGAAATGTAAATTTTTTGAACAGGCGTTTAAATTGTGAGTACGTGATCGTGAGACAATATAACATGGTAATCATTTGGACCGTTACGCGAAGGATCGCAGCATAGAAAGATGTCAGCTCCGTTGAGCTTGAGAGCGTCGTGAAGCGAATCAAAGATCTCCGGCGGAACTAAGTTCCGTGACATGAACACATTCGCTCCCTTAAACGTCTTCGTCATCATCTTCGGTAAACTATCAATTAGGGTTTTGAATTGGGTATCTAGGCTTTTTGTTTGTAAAAATGAAAAATAAACGCGGGAAAGTCAGGAGAGAAAGAGGGATCTGTTTAAACACGAAATGGTATGGGTTATAACGAGAAGGGATAGCAAATTTTGTCTTTCTACCTGACCAACATTAGATGTATGTAGAGTTAAATGCAAGTCATCCCTTTATTATTGTCGTAAAGTGTTACTACTCTTACAAAAAATACATTACAAAATAATGTATTAAAATTTAATTATAATTAATAGATGATTCCCTATAGGCTAAAATATGTTTTGGTAACTTAAATTATCTGACATTTTTTATTTTGGTGATTCATATTTAAAATTTTTAATTAGATAATTGAAGTAATAATTTTTTTTATTTTTATTTAAATTAAGTCAACAAGTCAAAAATTGCTGACATGACACCAAAATGGAGCGTTGTCCAGCTGATGTGTATTTTAAAACCAATATTTCCACCATTTGTTAATTTAAATTGTTTAATCATTTGTAAATTTGACAAAGCAACTTTTATTCTATATTAAAATAAAACAAAACAAATTCTCAGGCAGAACAATTATCGGCGAACTGCAGAGCAGCGACCGGTCGGAAAGCAAGAAGGCGTCCAAACAGGTCGGGAACATGATGCACCAGAAATCTATTTTCAGTTCCAACAAACAACGACAATCGCACAACATACCTGGACATAATGGAAAACAAACCTAAAACGGCCAAATCATTCATCAACCTGAAATAAAAAAACCCATCTGACCATGTACAAAGATAATCGGTAAAAGAACATGAGTTCAAACCGGTAACCGGAGCAGGTCGTAAGGCCAAAAACCCAAACTATAACAGACCTCCGGCAAAACCCCTGCACAAATCTAGGCCCAGATCCAACACAACCACGTCAGCCTATCACAGACCTAAATCGCCAAAGCTCTAAACCAAATCCAAGATAGGGTGGGCCGGTAGAGGAGGAGGATAATAGGACAAAGGATGTCCGGGGGTGGGATGGAGGATTCCGACAAATACTAAAAATACCCATAATCTGATCAGATCGAGAAGTAAGAAGGAGATAAGAACCAGATCTGGTTAGTATGGTACATATCTAAATGCAGCCTCCAACCAAAAGAACCAAATCTGATAAGGAGAATTTGTTTTGTTTCAATGTAGAATAAAAGTTGCTTAACCAAATTTACCCCTGATTAAACAATTTAAATTAACAAAATGGTGTAAATATTGGTTTTAAAATACACATGATCAGCTGGACACGGTTACATTTAAGGGGCCACGTCAGCAATTTCTGATGTGTCAATTTAATTTGAACAAAAGTGGAAAAAAATTAATAGTTCAATCATCTAATTGAAAAAATTTAAAGGTGAATCACCAAAGTGAAAAATGTCAAATAATTTAGGGTAACGAAACATATTTAAGTCTTCCCTATGTATGTATAGATCTAATAGTTGTAAGTAAACGGGAAAAATGGGTGTCAATCTAATTGGTAGTGGCTTATTCAGAATTTTTTTTTGGGGCGCCGCGGATTTTTGAAGTGACTAACCCTTTATGTTTGCACGTTTCCTAAAGTACAGCGCATTAAGTGTGTCGACGTCGGGAAAATTTTTCTCTTTCTATTCTTACCTTTTATGTTCTCTATTTTGTTGAGTTTTGTTTGAAAAGTCGAGTTTGAAAAAGTCCGACATAAAATGTCGACAATTTGAAAATCAAAGTCGCTAGTTGGTATATTTGAAATGGTTGTACTAACTCATACGATTTTGAAAAGGTTTACACAAAGGCCCAATGGTTGGACTCTATTTAATAGGCCTTGGAAACTGAGATTCATAAAGTTCGGGTGTGACGCCCCCAAAATAGGTATACATCACCCATCTTGAGTCGCCAAATACATGGTACAAAATTCAAATACAACTTAATTATACAACAGTCGTGTAAAATACGACAAAACATAATCTAAGAGTTTTAATAAGAATATTGTCATATAGACAATATCCACACTCAATGGAGTCCTCATTACATTTATTGTCACACTATTTAACAGAATAGTGAGGACTACTAATGCTATCATCTGGACCGTCACTCCGTTTCCCGATAAAAAGAATATTCTCGGCTACGTTCTCATTTTCTGAAGATAACAGTGAAAGAAAGGGTGAGCTCAACTAGCCTAGTAAGAAATATTATGACTAAGATAATGCAGAATAAATTATCATTAGTCTTCAATAATGTTAAACCGATAAAATACAATAGACAACAAGTTTAATCATAATGAATAAGCAATCCATTAGAAGAGTCAAGTAGAGCATGATATCTACTATCTTCTATGATTTAAAATGTTTTCATCAATTTTTATCGCTGAGACTGTGACACCCCCAAAATAGGTCCAATCCGTCCAACCTATTCTGAGTCGCCAAATACATGGTACAGAAAATAACTACAACTTTATAACTACAATAGTCGTGCAAAATACAATAGCACATATACTGTGAGTTTTAATACCAACTGTGACTCATGTCCCAACTATGGACAACACCTCATAGTGATACTTCACATAAAGGTACAATCTAGAATTGTTTTAGAAATTAAAATCTTTGGAAAATGTTCAAGGAAACCTTCGTATATAGGAGGCCATGAATCTAAGTTATGATAGATATCATATGTCCAGAGAATTATCCTTGGTTGATCCAATAGACACCAAAGAAAAACGAGAAGATTACTATCATGTTCCTTCCAATGGTGAGTCTTCTCTTGACATATAACCATCTCCACAAATGCTGCGATTGAACATTATGTTTCAACCCAACTCCAAGATCATATAGGTAGTGCTCGTAGATATACTCAGCAAGAGGATGCGCACAACCCTGTCTTATGATAACCCGTAGGTCATTAGACATCTTGTATGATAGTGGCAAAACACTCTTCCAAAGTTGGGTTCACCTTACCCTATTGTTGTTCACCAAAATCAATTATTAAGTGATGTATAATATACGACACACACATCTTAGGTCCTCAATACAATTATATATTGTATGTCATGCCGATTTTATAATGTGTTGAAAAACTTTGATAGTCCGGGACCACCACAATATTCCCTGTTATCCCCATTTCAACCCGTGAACACTCTTATTACCGAAAGGAATTGTGAAGCAAAAAGGGTGAGCACAACTACTTCGATAAAGAATATCATGACTAAAGATAATTAAATTATCAATAGCCTTCATCGATAATAAATCGGAGATTTAGAACATATGGTAGATGATAAAACTTTCCAACCATAGTTGCGTGGAGCGAGCAATCCATTAGAAGATTCAAATAGACCATAAAGTATATTATCTTCTCCATGTTAAAAGTCCACCAACAATGCTTTAACAGTGTAACATTAATCAGCGAGATCATGTTCACGATCATGTGAATAACTCATAATCATAATTGTAGTTCTAATTTTCTCTTCTCATCCAAGACGAAGATATTTTTCATCACATGTCTTTACCTGAAACATCAAAGATCATGGTTATACCAAATCACAGTTCATGTTCATAATCATACTAATAAGTTCATCTACGGGCCAAAGATATTCATTAACAGTTCATCTTTGCACTACATGCCAAAGATATTCAACAACAGGTCATCTTTGCACTACGGGTCAAAGATATTCAACAACAGGTCATCTTTGCACTTACAGGCCAAAGATATTCATCAATAATTCATCTTTGCACTACAGGCCAAAGATATTCATATCTCAAAGAAATATATAATCATTTCAGAATTTATATAATCCATAATTATAATCATGTTGTTGATCAATTCACCTTTGCACTTAAGCTAAAAATATTCAATTGTAAATCTAATGGTCATGATCATACCAGTCAACAATTCATCTTTGCACTACTGGCCAAAGAGAACCCATAGTCACGATCATACCAATAATCTACCCATCTTTACACTTAAGTCAAAGAAAAATTTCTTCACCAGGATTATAAAAATGTTATATATGATAATAAAAATAATATGATCCAAACATTAATTTAATTTCAAGAGTAAGATTTATAAATCAACGATAATTTGGTCATAAAAAGAAACCAATTTTGTCGCGAATAGTACCCCGTGAATAGTAACTCGTGAATAGTAATTCATGAATAGTAACCCTGACATGAAAAAGGTAGAAATTCTACAATAAAATTCATACCAATATTTCGGTATAATGATATTGAAAGAATAACATTTCTTAAACTTATAAACAATTTATTTCAATTGTTTACACTTTACTAATTAATGCATTTAATCATCTTAAAATGCCAATCTCATAAGATTTCATCACCAATAACCAAAGCCCTCATCAAAAATCTGGATATACCTCATATAGGATTCTCAAGCCATAAAATTTTATTTTCTAATTTTTTTACTTCACATAACATATTTAATTCATTTACTCATAACTAGTCTATTTCCATTAAAAATACCAAATGGGTTCAAAAATATTTCTTTTCTGGGATTTAGCATAATATAGTCCCATATTGAACATATATTTTTTCGGAATTTTTAAAATTCATTTACTATTTTCACATGGCCAAAAGCGCGAATATTTAGACATTTATCATAAATTGTACTTTTGTCCAAAAATTCTGAAATTTCTGAGAATATCTTGATGTTATATAGGCGTACTCCCAATAAAAATTTCACCAATTTTGGAGTTAACCACAAGGAGTTATAAGGGTTTACTTTTAAAATAGTCTTTTCTCATAAAATCCATAACTATTAATCTATACATCCAAAAATCGCCATTTTTGGACACAATCAAGGAAACTTATCAAATTATCATTTCAAATTTTTCCAGAATTTTTGAAGGTCGGAAAAATTACGAAACATGAAAAACATAACAACCCTTAAAATCCCTTACCTCAAAAGAAGAAGACTTACCAACGGAACATCGGATGTAAAGTAGAAGAAGGAAACTTGCACCAGATATAGTAACTCTCAAAGTATCTAAATACTTACACAAAAAATATGCTCGACAATATAGAGAGAAAGAAAACTTGTTTACGGTGTGATTTTCAATTCTAACTTAAGCGCTTTATTTATAGGAAAATGCTAGAAAGCATGTAGGAGACTAAATAATAAAATAATATTATTTTTATTTTTTCTCTACGCATGCCTAACCTTTGAAATCAGTAGCCAGCCACCTTTGAAAAATTTCCAGCAGCCCACATGTTGTTAAAACAAAAGTGGGTCCCACCCTATATTAATAAAAATCATTCTATTTTCCGAAACTTGGTAATTCATAGAAAATAGCTTGTTTATCGAAAAATACGAATTTTATGTCCATTACGCCTAAAATCAAATTCTCCACAACTTTGTAGCTTTGAGTTTTCCAAATTCCAAACAAAAAATATCTGAAATCCACAAACGGAGACGATTTTCAACACTGGTTTCAACACCTTTTAAAATTCATAACAAATCATGCGTTTAATTTTCAGCGGTTCAAAATTTGTGGACATATACTCAACTCATATATATATAACATATCCAAAAATCACAACGATCTAATGATCGGATTAAAATTACTATATTTTAACCACCGGTATTCCAACAAAGTGTTAACTGAGAATTACATAGTTATTTATAAAAACTTAAACTTGTCATTTTTTTCATCCGATGTTATTACATTATGGGGCTCACAAGCAATTGCTTGGCACCGTGCATTTAATATTCCCGACAACAAGAAGAATATTCCACGGCCAGAACAAATATTCTCCGACAACAATAAGTATTTATATACCACTTGTTTATTTTGAAAAAAATTCATATATCACCCTTAACTTTACTTTTTATCAATTTAACCATTTCCTAAATAGAAAAATTGAATACTTTTATTTCATAAAATTCGGGGTCTTACAATCTCCTCCTCATACGAAATTTCGTCCCCCGAAATTTACGCACTGTATTTCAAAGAGTTGAGAATACCTTACTTTCATTTCGATTTCATCTCTCTGTCATCATGATTTCTCCATTGCTCATCTCACATATTTGAGATATCATTCTAGAATACAACTTCAAAACAAGGGTTAATTGAACAAATTAACATATCACATAATATCCCGATATTATGATTGACCAACAAATAAGCTTAGGTAGGACACACACTAGCGAAGGATATTACTCGTCTCTCCCCTCCTAGTTCAAATCCCGGATCTCCGCCATAGATCATATACCTAAGCTCGATACCAAAATGACACCCCCAAAATAGGTCCAATCCGTCCAACCTATTCTGAGTCGCCAAATACATGATACAGAAAACAACTACGACTTTATAACTACAATAGTCGTGTAAAATACAACAGCACATATACTGTGAGTTTTAATACCAACTGTGACTCATGTCCCAACTATGGACAACACCTCATAGTGATACTTCACATAAAGGTACAATCTAGAATTGTTTTAGAAATTAAAATCTTTGGAAAATGTTCAAGGAAACCTTCGTATATAGGAGGCCGTGAATCTAAGTTATGATAGATATCATATGTCCAGAGAATTATCCTTGGTTGATCCAATAGACACCAAAGAAAAACGAGAAGATTATTATCATGTTCCTTCCAAGGGTGAGTCTTCTCTTGACATATAACCATCTCCACCGTCTGCGATTGAACATTATGTTTCAACCCAACTCCAAGATCATATAGGTAGTGCTCGTAGATATACTCAGCAAGAGGATGCGCACAACCCTGTCTTATGATAACCCGTAGGTCATTAGACATCTTGTATGATAGTGGCAAAACACCCTTCCAAAGTTGGGTTCACCTTACCCTATTGTTGTTCACCAAAATCAATTATTAAGTGATGTATAATATACGACACACACATCTTAGGTCCTCAATACAATTATATATTGTATGTCATGCCGTTTTATAATGTGTTGAGAAACTTTGATAGTCCCGGACCACCACACTATTCCCCTGTTATCCCCGCTCAACCCGGCAACACTCTTATTACCTGAAAGGAATTGTGAAGCAAAAGGGTGAGCACAACTAGCTCAATAAAGAATATCATGACTAAAAATAATTAAATTATTAATAGCCTTCATCAGTAATAAATCAGAGATTTAGAACATATGGTAGATGATAAAACTTCCCAACCATAGTTGCAGCGGAACGAGCAATCCATTAGAAGATTCAAATAGACCATAAAGTATATTATCTTCTCCATGTTAAAAGTCCACCAACAATGCTTTAACCGTGTAACATTAATCAACAGATCCATTCACGGTCGTATGAATAACTCATAATCATAATTGTAGTTCTAATTTTCTTCTCATCCAAGGCGAAGATATTTTTCATCACATGTCTTTACGAAACATCAAAGATCATGGTTATACCAAATCACGGTTCATGTTCATAATCATACTAATAAGTTCATCTACGGGCCAAAGATATTCATTATCAGGTTCATCTTTGCACTACATGCCAAAGATATTCAACAACTAGTCATCTTTGCACTACAGGTCAAAGATATTCAACAACAGGTCATCTTTGCACTTACTGGCCAAAGATATTCATCAATAATTCATCTTTGCACTACGGGCCAAAGATATTCATATCTCAAAGAAATATATAATCATTTCAGAATTTATATAATCCATAATTATAATCATGTTGTTGATCAATTCACCTTTGCACTTAAGCTAAAAATATTCAATTGTAAATCCAATGGTCATGATCATACCAGTCAACAATTCATCTTTGCACTACTGGCCAAAGAGAACCCATAGTCACGATCATACCAATAATCTACCCATCTTTACACTTAAGTCAAAGAAAAATTTCTTCACCAGGATTATAAAAATGTTATATATGATAATAAAAATAATATGATCCAAACATGAATTTAATTTCAAGAGTAAGATTTATAAATCAACGATAATTTGGTCATAAAAAGAAACCAATTTTGTCGTGAATAGTACCCCGTGAATAGTAACTCGTGAATAGTAATTCATGAATAGTAACCCCGACATGAAAAAGGTAGAAATTCTACAATAAAATTCATACCAATATTTCTAAGATAATGATATTGAAAGAATAACATTTCTTAAACTTATAAACAATTTATTTCAATTGTTTACACTTTACTAATTAATGCATTTAATCATCTTAAAATGCCAATCTCATAAGATTTCATCACCAATAACCAAAGCCCTCATCAAAAATCTGGATATACCTCATATAGGATTCTCAAGCCATAAAATTTTATTTTCTAATTTTTTTACTTCACATAACATATTTAATTCATTTACTCATAACTAGTCTATTTCCATTAAAAATACCAAATCAGTTCCAAAAATATTTCTTTTCTGGGATTTAGCATAATATAGTCCCATATTGAACATATATTTTTCTCGGAATTTTTAAAATTCATTTACTATTTTTCACATGGCCAAAACTGCCGAATATTTAGACATTTATCATAAATTGTACTTTTGTCCAAAAATTCTGAAATTTACAGAATATACTGATGTTATATAGACGTACTCCCAATAAAAATTTCACCAATTTTGGAGTTAACCACAAGGAGTTATAAGGGTTTACTTTTAAAATAGTCTTTTCTCATAAAATCCATAACTATTAATCTATACATCCAAAAATCGCCATTTTTGGACACAATCAAGGAAACTTATCAAATTATCATTTCAAATTTTTCCAGAATTTTTGAAGGTCGGAAAAATTACGAAACATGAAAAACATAACAACCCTTAAAATCCCTTACCTCAAAAGAGCAGTACTTCTGACCGGAACATCGGATGTAAAGCCGAAGGAAACTTGCACCGTATAGTAACTCTCAAAGTATCTAAATACTTACAAAAATATGCTCGACAATATAGAGAGAAAGAAAACTTGTTTCTGGTGTGATTTTCAATTCTAACTTAAGCGCCTATTTATAGGAAAATGCTAGAACGCCATAGGAGACTAAATAATAAAATAATATTATTTTTATTTTTTCTCTACGCATGCCTAACCTTTGAAATCAGTAGCCAGCCACCTTTGAAAAATTTCCAGCAGCCCACATGTTGTTAAAACAAAAGTGGGTCCCACCCTATATTAATAAAAATCATTCTATTTTCCGAAACTTCAGTAATTCATAGAAAATAGCTTGTTTATCAGAAAAATACGAATTTTATGTCCATTCTGCCTAAAATCAAATTCTCCACAACTTTGTAGCTTTGAGTTTTTCCAAATTCCAAACAAAAATATCCGAAATCCACAAACTGGACGATTTTCAACACTTAGTTTCAACACCTTTTAAAATTCATAACAAATCATGCGTTTAATTTTCAGCGGTTCAAAATTTGTGGACATATACTCAACTCATATATATATAACATATCCAAAAATCACAACGATCTAACAAATGGATTAAAATTACTATATTTTAACCACTGTGTATTCCAACAAAGTGTTACTTCAGTAACAACAACGCTAGATTATTTATAAAAACTTAAACTTGTCATTTTTTTTCATCACAGCTTTTCTACATTATGGGGCTTTCACAACGGTCATGCTGCCGTCGTCTGAATATTCCCCCGACAACAAGAATATTCCACTTAATAGAACAAATATTCTCCGACAACAATAAGTATTTTATAGCCATTTGTTTATTTTGAAAAAAAATTCATATATCACCCTTAACTTTACTTTTTATCAATTTAACCATTTCCTAAATAGAAAAATTGAATACTTTTATTTCATAAAATTCGGGGTCTTACAATCTCCCCTCCTTCTGAAATTTCGTCCCCGAAATTTACGTACCTGGTATTTCAAAGAGTTGAGAATACCTTACTTTCATTTGATTTCATCTTCTCTCGTCATCATGATTTCTCCATTGCTCATCTCTTGTATTTCAGATATCATTCTAGAATACAACTTCAAAACAAGGGTTAATTGAACAAATTAACATATCACATAATATCCCGATATTATGATTGACCAACAAATAAGCTTAGGTAGGACACACACTAGCGAAGGATATTACTCGTCTCTCCCCTCCTAGTTCAAATCCCGGATCTCCGCCATAGATCATATACCTAAGCTCTGATACCAAATGTGACACCCCCAAAATAGGTCCAATCCGTCCAACCTATTCTGAGTCGCCAAATACATGATACAGAAAACAACTACGACTTTATAACTACAATAGTCGTGTAAAATACAACAAAGCACATATACTGTGAGTTTTAATACCAACTGTGACTCATGTCCCAACTATGGACAACACCTCATAGTGATACTTCACATAAAGGTACAATCTAGAATTGTTTTAGAAATTAAAATCTTTGGAAAATGTTCAAGGAAACCTTCGTATATAGGAGGCCGTGAATCTAAGTTATGATAGATATCATATGTCCAGAGAATTATCCTTGGTTGATCAATAGACACCAAAGAAAAAGCGAGAAGATTATTATCATGTTCCTTCCAAGGGTGAGTCTTCTCTTGACATATAACCATCTCCACCATCTGCGATTGAACATTATGTTTCAACCCAACTCCAAGATCATATAGGTAGTGCTCAGTAGATATACTCAAAGAAGAGGATGCGCACAACCCACATCTTTATGATAACCGTAGGTCATTAGACATCTTGTATGATAGTGGCAAAACACCTTCCAAAGTTGGGTTCACCTTACCCTATTGTTGTTCACCAAAATCAATTATTAAGTGATGTATAATATACTGACACACACATCTTAGGTCCTCAATACAATTATATATTGTATGTCATGCCGATTTTATAATGTGTTGAGAAACTTTGATAGTCCCGGGACCACCACACTATTCCCTGTTATCCCCGCTCAACCCTAAGAACACTCTTATTACACGAAAGGAATTGTGAAGCAAAAAGGGTGAGCACAACTAGCTTCGATAAAGAATATCATGACTAAAGATAATTAAATTATCAATAGCCTTCATCGATAATAAATCGTAGATTTAGAACATATGGTAGATGATAAAACTTTCCAACCATAGTTGCAGCGGAACGAGCAATCCATTAGAAGATTCAAATAGACCATAAAGTATATTATCTTCTCCATGTTAAAAGTCCACCAACAATGCTTTAACCCTTTAACATTAATCAACAGATCATGTTCACAGTCATGTGAATAACTCATAATCATAATTGTAGTTCTAATTTTCTATTCTCATCCAAGACGAAGATATTTTTCATCACATGTCTTTACTTGAAACATCAAAGATCATGGTTATACCAAATCACAGTTCCTGTTCATAATCATACTAATAAGTTCATCTACGGGCCAAAGATATTCATTAACAGTTCATCTTTGCATTACATGCCAAAGATATTCAACAACAGGTCATCTTTGCACTACGGGTCAAAGATATTCAACAACAGGTCATCTTTGCACTTACAGGCCAAAGATATTCATCAATAATTCATCTTTGCACTACAGGCCAAAGATATTCATATCTCAAAGAAATATATAATCATTTCAGAATTTATATAATCCATAATTATAATCATGTTGTTGATCAATTCACCTTTGCACTTAAGCTAAAAATATTCAATTGTAAATCCAATGGTCATGATCATACCAGTCAACAATTCATCTTTTGCACCTTTCGCCAAAGAGAACCCATAGTCACGATCATACCAATAATCTACCCATCTTTACACTTAAGTCAAAGAAAAATTTCTTCACCGAGGATTATAAAAATGTTATATATGATAATAAAAAATAATATGATCCAAACATGAATTTAATTTCAAGAGTAAGATTTATAAATCAACGATAATTTGGTCATAAAAAAGAAACCAATTTTGTCGCGAATAGTACCCGTGTATAGTAACTCGTGAATAGTAATTCATGAATAGTAACCCCGACATGAAAAAGGTAGAAATTCTACAATAAAATTCATACCAATATTTTAAGATAATGATATTGAAAGAATAACGTTTCTTAAACTTATAAACAATTTATTTCAATTGTTTACACTTTACTAATTAATGCATTTAATCATCTTAAAATGCCAACCTCATAAGATTTCATCACCAATAACCAAAGCCCTCATCAAAATCTGCATATACCTCTATATAGGATTCTCAAGCCATAAAATTTTATTTTCCAATTTTTTACTTCACATAACATATTTAATTCATTTACTCATAACTAGTCTATTTCCATTAAAAATACCAAATCAGTTCCAAAAATATTTCTTTTCTGGGATTTAGCATAATATAGTCCCATATTGAACATATATTTTTCTCGGAATTTTTAAAATTCATTTACTATTTTTCACATGGCCAAAAATGCCGAATATTTAGACATTTATCATAAATTGTACTTTTGTCCAAAAATTCTAAAATTTATAGAATATACTGATGTTATATAGATGTACTCCCAATAAAAATTTTACCAATTTTGGAGTTAACCACAAGGCGTTATAAGGGTTTACTTTTAAAATAGTCTTTTCTCATAAAATCCATAACTACTAATCTATACATCTAAAAATCGCCATTTTTGGACACAATCAAGGAAACTTATCAAATTATCATTTCAAATTTTTCCAGAATTTTTGAAGGTCGGAAAAATTACGAAACATGAAAAACATAACAACCCTTAAAATCCCTTACCTCAAAAAAAAAGAGACTTAACGGAACATCGGATGTAAAGCCGAAGGAAACTTGCACCGAATAGTAACTCTCAAAGTATCTAAATACTTACAAAAATATGCTCGACAATATAGAGAGAAAGAAAACTTGTTTCTGGTGTGATTTTCAATTCTAACTTAAGCGCCTATTTATAGGAAAATGCTAGAACGCCATAGGAGACTAAATAATAAAATAATATTATTTTTATTTTTTCTCTACGCATGCCTAACCTTTGAAATCAGTAGCCAGCCACCTTTGAAAAATTTCCAGCAGCCCACATGTTGTTAAAACAAAAGTGGGTCCCACCCTATATTAATAAAAATCATTCTATTTTCCGAAACTTCAGTAATTCATAGAAAATAGCTTGTTTATCAGAAAAATACGAATTTTATGTCCATTCTGCCTAAAATCGAATTCTCCACAACTTTGTAGCTTTGAGTTTTTCCAAATTCCAAACAAAAAATATCCGAAATCCACAAACGGACGATTTTCAACACCGTTTCAACACCTTTTAAAATTCATAACAAATCATGCGTTTAATTTTCAACGGTTCAAAATTTGTGGACATATACTCAACTCATATATATATAACATATCCAAAAATCACAACGATCTAACAGTCGGATTAAAATTACTATATTTTAACCACCAGGTATTCCAACAGTGTTAACGGTAACAACAATAGTTATTTATAAAAACTTAAACTTGTCATTTTTTTCATCCGAAGCGCTTATTATTACATTATGGGGCTCTAACAACAAGCTTGTGAAATCGCATCTTAATATTCCCCTAACAACAAGAATATTCCACGACCGAACAAATATTCTCCGACAACAATAAGTATTTTATAGCCACTTGTTTATTTTGAAAAAAAATTCATATATCACCCTTAACTTTACTTTTTATCAATTTAACCATTTCCTAAATAGAAAAATTGAATACTTTTATTTCATAAAATTCGGGGTCTTACAATCTCCCCTCCTTCTGAAATTTCGTCCCCGAAATTTACGTACCTGGTATTTCAAAGAGTTGAGAATACCTTACTTTCATTTCAGATTTCATCTTCTCTGTCATCATGATTTCTCCATTGCTCATCTCCTGTATTTCAGATATCATTCTAGAATACAACTTCAAAACAAGGGTTAATTGAACAAATTAACATATCACATAATATCCCGATATTATGATTGACCAACAAATAAGCTTAGGTAGGACACACACTAGCGAAGGATATTACTCGTCTCTCCCCTCCTAGTTCAAATCCCGGATCTCCGCCATAGATCATATACCTAAGCTCTGATACCAAATGTGACACCCCCAAAATAGGTCCAATCCGTCCAACCTATTCTGAGTCGCCAAATACATGATACAGAAAACAACTACGACTTTATAACTACAATAGTCGTGTAAAATACAACAGCACATATACTGTGAGTTTTAATACCAACTGTGACTCATGTCCCAACTATGGACAACACCTCATAGTGATACTTCACATAAAGGTACAATCTAGAATTGTTTTAGAAATTAAAATCTTTGGAAAATGTTCAAGGAAACCTTCGTATATAGGAGGCCGTGAATCTAAGTTATGATAGATATCATATGTCCAGAGAATTATCCTTGGTTGATCCAATAGACACCAAAGAAAAACGAGAAGATTATTATCATGTTCCTTCCAAGGGTGAGTCTTCTCTTGACATATAACCATCTCCACCGTCTGCGATTGAACATTATGTTTCAACCCAACTCCAAGATCATATAGGTAGTGCTCGTAGATATACTCAGCAAGAGGATGCGCACAACCCTGTCTTATGATAACCCGTAGGTCATTAGACATCTTGTATGATAGTGGCAAAACACCCTTCCAAAGTTGGGTTCACCTTACCCTATTGTTGTTCACCAAAATCAATTATTAAGTGATGTATAATATACGACACACACATCTTAGGTCCTCAATACAATTATATATTGTATGTCATGCCGTTTTATAATGTGTTGAGAAACTTTGATAGTCCCGGACCACCACACTATTCCCCTGTTATCCCCGCTCAACCCGGCAACACTCTTATTACCTGAAAGGAATTGTGAAGCAAAAGGGTGAGCACAACTAGCTCAGTAAAGAATATCATGACTAAAGATAATTAAATTATCAATAGCCTTCATCAGTAATAAATCAGAGATTTAAAACATATGGTAGATGATAAAACTTTCCAACCATAGTTGCAGCGGAACGAGCAATCCATTAGAAGATTCAAATAGACCATAAAGTATATTATCTTCTCCATGTTAAAAGTCCACCAACAATGCTTTAACCCTTTAACATTAATCAGCGAGATCATGTTCACGATCATGTGAATAACTTCATAATCATAATTGTAGTTCTAATTTTCTATTCTCATCCAAGGCGAAGATATTTTTCATCACATGTCTTTACTTGAAACATCAAAGATCATGGTTATACCAAATAACAGCAGTTCTGTTCATAATCATACTAATAAGTTCATCTACGGGCCAAAGATATTCATTAACAGTTCATCTTTGCATTACATGCCAAAGATATTCAACAACAGGTCATCTTTGCACTACGGGTCAAAGATATTCAACAACAGTCATCTTTGCACTTACAGCCAAAGATATTCATCAATAATTCATCTTTTGCACTACTGAGCCAAAGATATTCATATCTCAAAGAAATATATAATCATTTCGAATTTATATAATCCATAATTATAATCATGTTGTTGATCAATTCACCTTTGCACTTAAGCTAAAAATATTCAATTGTAAATCCAATGGTCATGATCATACCGGTCAACAATTCATCTTTTACTTCTTGACCAAAGAGAACCCATAGTCGCGATCATACCAATAATCTACCCATCTTTACACTTAAGTCAAAGAAAAATTTCTTCACGGGATTATAAAAATGTTATATATGATAATAAAAATAATATGATCCAAACATTAATTTAATTTCAAGAGTAAGATTTATAAATCAACGATAATTTGGTCATAAAGAAACCAATTTTGTCATGAATAGTACCCGTGAATAGTAACTTCGTGAATAGTAATTCATGAATAGTAACCCTGACATGAAAAAGGTAGAAATTCTACAATAAAATTCATACCAATATTTCGGTATAATGATATTGAAAGAATAACGTTTCTTAAACTTATAAACAATTTATTTCAATTGTTTACACTTTACTAATTAATGCATTTAATCATCTTAAAATGCCAACCTCATAAGATTTCATCACCAATAACCAAAGCCCTCATCAAAAATCTGCATATACCTCATATAGGATTCTCAAGCCATAAAATTTTATTTTCCAATTTTTTTACTTCACATAACATATTTAATTCATTTACTCATAACTAGTCTATTTCCATTAAAAATACCAAATCAGTTCCAAAAATATTTCTTTTCTGGGATTTAGCATAATATAGTCCCATATTGAACATATATTTTTCTCGGAATTTTTAAAATTCATTTACTATTTTTCACATGGCCAAAAATGCCGAATATTTAGACATTTATCATAAATTGTACTTTTGTCCAAAAATTCTAAAATTTATAGAATATACTGATGTTATATAGATGTACTCCCAATAAAAATTTCACCAATTTTGGAGTTAACCACAAGGCGTTATAAGGGTTTACTTTTAAAATAGTCTTTTCTCATAAAATCCATAACTACTAATCTATACATCTAAAAATCGCCATTTTTGGACACAATCAAGGAAACTTATCAAATTATCATTTCAAATTTTTCTAGAATTTTTGAAGGTCGGAAAAATTACAAAACATGAAAAACATAACAACCCTTAAAATCCCTTACCTCAAAAGAGCAGTACTTCTGACCGGAACATCGGATGTAAAGCCAAAGGAAACTTGCACCGAATAGTAACTCTCAAAGTATCTAAATACTTACAAAAATATGCTCGACAATATAGAGAGAAAGAAAACTTGTTTTTGGTGTGATTTTCAATTCTAACTTAAGCGCCTATTTATAGGAAAATGCTAGAACGCCATAGGAGACTAAATAATAAAATAATATTATTTTTATTTTTTCTCTACGCATGCCTAACCTTTGAAATCAGTAGCCAGCCACCTTTGAAAAATTTCCAGCAGCCCACATGTTGTTAAAACAAAAATGGGTCCCACCCTATATTAATAAAAAACATTCTATTTTTTGAAACTTCAGGAATTCATAGAAAATAGCTTGTTTATCGAGAAAAACTCACAATTTTATGTCCATTACGCTAAAATCAAATTCTCCACAACTTTGTAGCTTTGAGTTTTCCAAATTCCAAACAAAAAATATCTGAAATCCACAAACAGACGATTTTCAACACCGTTTCAACACCTTTTAAAATTCATAACAAATCATGCGTTTAATTTTCAACGGTTCAAAATTTGTGGACATATACTCAACTCATATATATATAACATATCCAAAAATCACAACGATCTAACAGTCGGATTAAAATTACTATATTTTAACCACGTGTATTCCAACGGTGTTAATTGAGAATAACTACTGTAGATTATTTATAAAAACTTAAACTTGTCATTTTTTTCATCCACAGCTTATTATTCGTTATGGGGCTCACAAGCAATTACTTGCCGCATTTAATATTCCCCGACAACAAGAATATTCCACGACCGAACAAATATTCTCCGACAACAATAAGTATTTTATAGCCACTTGTTTATTTTGAAAAAAAATTCATATATCACCCTTAACTTTACTTTTTATCAATTTAACCATTTCCTAAATAGATATACTCAGCAAGAGGATGCGCACAAACCTGTCTTATGATAACCCGTAGGTCATTAGACATCTTGTATGATAGTGGCAAAACACCCTTCCAAAGTTGGGTTCACCTTACCCTATTGTTGTTCACCAAAATCAATTATTAAGTGATGTATAATATACGACACACACATCTTAGGTCCTCAATACAATTATATATTGTATGTCATGCCGTTTTATAATGTGTTGAGAAACTTTGATAGTCCCGGACCACCACACTATTCCCCTGTTATCCCCGCTCAACCCGGCAACACTCTTATTACCTAAAAGGAATTGTGAAGCAAAAGGGTGAGCACAACTAGCTCAGTAAAGAATATCATGACTAAAGATAATTAAATTATCAATAGCCTTCATCAGTAATAAATCAGAGATTTAGAACATATGGTAGATGATAAAACTTTCCAACCATAGTTGCGGTATGAACGAGCAATCCATTAGAAGATTCAAATAGACCATAAAGTATATTATCTTCTCCATGTTAAAAGTCCACCAAGAATGCTTTAACCACAGTAACATTAATCAATGCAGATCCGCTCACGATCACGTGAATAACTCATAATCATAATTGTAGTTCTAATTTTCTCTTCTCATCCAAGGCGAAGATATTTTTCATCACATGTCTTTACTTGAAACATCAAAGATCATGGTTATACCAAATCACGCATTCCTCATTCATAATCATACTAATAAGTTCATCTTTACACTACGGGCCAAAGATATTCATTAACAGTTCATCTTTGCACTACATGCCAAAGATATTCAACAATAGGTCATCTTTGCCCTACGGGCCAAAGATATTCAACAACAGGTCACCTTTGCACTTACAGGCCAAAGATATTCATCAATAATTCATCTTTGCACTACTGAGCCAAAGATATTCATATCTCAAAAAATATACAATCATTTCGTAATTTATATAAACCATAATTATAATCATGTTGTTGATCAATTCACCTTTGTACTTAAGCTAAAAATATTCAATTATAAATCTAATGGTCATGATCATACAAATCAACAATTCATCTTTGCACCATCGGCAAAGAGAACCCATAGTTACGATCATACCAATAATCTACCCATCTTTACACTTAAGTCAAAGAGAAATTTCTTCACCAGGATTATAAAAAAGTTATATATGATAATAAAAATAATATGATCCAAACATGAATTTAATTTCAAGAGTAAGATTTATAAATCAACGATAACTTGATCGTAAAAAGAAACTAATTTTGTCATGAATAGTACCCCGTGAATAGTAACTCGTGAATAGTGGCAAAACACCCTTCCAAAGTTGGGTTCACCTTACCCTATTGTTGTTCACCAAAATCAATTATTAAGTTATGTATAATATACGACACACACATCTTAGGTCCTCAATACAATTATATATTGTATGTCATGCCGTTTTATAATGTGTTGAGAAACTTTGATAGTCCCGGACCACCACACTATTCCCCTGTTATCCCCGCTCAACCCGGAAACACTCTTATTACCTGAAAGGAATTGTGAAGCAAAAGGGTGAGCACAACTAGCTCAGTAAAGAATATCATGACTAAAGATAATTAAATTATCAATAGCCTTCATCAGTAATAAATCAGAGATTTAGAACATATGGTAGATGATAAAACTTTCCAACCATAGTTGCAGCGGAACGAGCAATCCATTAGAAGATTCAAATAGACCATAAAGTATATTATCTTCTCCATGTTAAAAGTCCACCAAGAATGCTTTAACCCTGTAACATTAATCAACAGATCCTGTTCACAGTCATGTGAATAACTCATAATCATAATTGTAGTTCTAATTTTCTCTTCTCATCCAAGACGAAGATATTTTTCATCACATGTCTTTACTTGAAACATCAAAGATCATGGTTATACCAAATCACAGTTCCTGTTCATAATCATACTAATAAGTTCATCTTTACACTACGGGCCAAAGATATTCATTAACAGTTCATCTTTGCACTACATGCCAAAGATATTCAACAATAGGTCATCTTTGCCCTACGGGCCAAAGATATTCAACAACAGGTCACCTTTGCACTTACAGGCCAAAGATATTCATCAATAATTCATCTTTGCACTACAGGCCAAAGATATTCATATCTCAAAAAAATATACAATCATTTCAGAATTTATATAAACCATAATTATAATCATGTTGTTGATCAATTCACCTTTGTACTTAAGCTAAAAATATTCAATTATAAATCTAATGGTCATGATCATACCAGTCAACAATTCATCTTTGCACTACTGGCCAAAGAGAACCCATAGTTACGATCATACCAATAATCTACCCATCTTTACACTTAAGTCAAAGAGAAATTTCTTCACCAGGATTATAAAAAAGTTATATATGATAATAAAAATAATATGATCCAAACATGAATTTAATTTTAAGAGTAAGATTTATAAATCAACGATAACTTGATCGTAAAAAGAAACTAATTTTGTCATGAATAGTACCCCGTGAATAGTAACTCGTGAATAGTGGCAAAACACCCTTCCAAAGTTGGGTTCACCTTACCCTATTGTTGTTCACCAAAATCAATTATTAAGTGATGTATAATATACGACACACACATCTTAGGTCCTCAATACAATTATATATTGTATGTAAATGCCGATTTTATAATGTGTTGAGAAACTTTGATAGTCCGGGACCACCACACTATTATTCCTGTTATCCCCGCTCAACCCGTGAACACTCTTATTACACGAAGGAATTGTGAAGCAAAAGGGTGAGCACAACTAACTCGATAAAAGAATATCATGACTAAAGATAATTAAATTATCAATAGCCTTCATCAAGTAATAAATCGTAGATTTAGAACATATGGTAGATGATAAAACTTTCCAACCATAGTTGCGGTGAACGAAGCAATCCATTAGAAGATTCAAATAGACCATAAAGTATATTATCTTCTCCATGTTAAAAGTCCACCAACAATGCTTTAACCCTTTAACATTAATCAATGAGATCATGTTCACGATCATGTGAATAACTCATAATCATAATTGTAGTTCTAATTTTCTATTCTCATCCAAGGCGAAGATATTTTTCATCACATGTCTTTACTTGAAACATCAAAGATCATAGTTATACCAAATCACAGTTCCTGCTCATAATCATACTAATAAGTTCATCTACGGGCCAAAGATATTCATTAACAGTTCATCTTTGCATTACATGCCAAAGATATTCAACAACAGGTCATCTTTGCACTACGGGTCAAAGATATTCAACAACAGGTCATCTTTGCACTTACAGGCCAAAGATATTCATCAATAATTCATCTTTGCACTACAGGCCAAAGATATTCATATCTCAAAGAAATATATAATCATTTCAGAATTTATATAATCCATAATTATAATCATGTTGTTGATCAATTCACCTTTGCACTTAAGCTAAAAATATTCAATTGTAAATCCAATGGTCATGATCATACCAGTCAACAATTCATCTTTGCACTACTGGCCAAAGAGAACCCATAGTCACGATCATACGAATAATCTACCCATCTTTACACTTAAGTCAAAGAAAATTTCTTCACGAGGGATTATAAAATGTTATATATGATAATAAAAATAATATGATCCAAACATGAATTTAATTTCAAGAGTAAGATTTATAAATCAACGATAATTTGGTCATAAAAAGAAACCAATTTTGTCGTGAATAGTAACCCCGACATGAAAAAGGTAGAAATTCCACAATAAAATTCATACCAATATTTCGGTATAATGATATTGAAAGAATAACATTTCTTAAACTTATAAACAATTTATTTCAATTGTTTACACTTTACTAATTAATGCATTTAATCATCCTAAAATGCCAACCTCATAAGATTTCATCACCAATAACCAAAACCCTTATCAAAAATCTGCATATACCTCATATAGGATTCTCAAGCCATAAAATTTTATTTTCCAATTTTCTTACTTCACATAACATATTTAATTCATTTACTCATAACTAGTCCATTTCCATGGAAAATACCAAATCAGTTCCACAAATATTTCTTTTCTGGAATTTAGCATAATATAGTCCCATTTTGAACATATATATTTCTCGGAATTTTTTAAATTCATTTACTATTTTTCACATGGCCAAAACTGCCGAATATTTAGACATTTATCATTAATTGTACTTTTGTCCAAAAATTCCGAAATTTACAGAATATACTGATGTTATATAGATGTACTCCCAATAAAAATTTTACCAATGTTAGAGTTAACCACAAGGAGTTATAAGGGTTTACTTTTAAAATAGTCTTTTCTCATAAAATCCATAACTCCTAATCTATACATCCAAAAATCGCCATTTTTGGACAGAATCAAGGAAACTCATCAAATTATCATTTCAACTTTTTCCAAAATTTTTGAAGGTCGAAAAAATTATTAAACATGAAAAACATAACAACCCTTAAAATTCCTTACCTCAAAAGAGCAGTACTTCTGACCGGAACATCGGATGTAAAGCCGAAGGAAACTTGCACTGAATAGTAACTCTCAAAGTATCTAAATACTTACAAAAATATTCTCGACAATATAGAGAGAAAGAAAACTTGTTTCTGGTATGATTTTCAGTTCTAACTTAAGCGCCTATTTATAGGAAAATGCTAGAACGCCATAGGAGACAAAATAATACAATAATATTATTTTTATTTTTTCTCTACGCATGCCTATCCTTTGAAATCAGTAGCCAGCCACCTTTGAAAAATTTCCAGCAGCCCACATGTTGTTAAAACAAAAGTGGGTCCCACCCTATATTAATAAAAATCATTTTATTTTCCGAAACTTCAGTAATTTATAGAAAATAGCTTGTTTAAAAGAAAAATAGGAATTTTATGTCCATTCTACCTGAAATCGAATTCTCTATAACTTTGTAGCTTTGAGTTTTTCCAAATTCCAAACAGAAAATATCCGAAATCCACAAACGGACGATTTTCAACACCGTTTCAACACCTTTTAAAATTCATAACAAATCATGCGTTAATTTTCAACGATTCAAAATTTGTGGACATATACTCAACTCATATATATATAACATATCCAAAAATCACAACGATCCAACGGTCGGATTAAAATTACTATATTTTAACCCCCAGGTTTTCCAACAGTGTTAACGGTAATAACTACGCCGTTATTTATAAAAACTTAAACTTGTTGTTTTCTTCATCCAAAAGTTATTCTGTTATGGGGCCCTGACAATTTTGCGTAGTCGTACGAATATTCCCGACAACAAGAATATTCCACGACCGAACAAATATTCCCCGACAACAATAAGTATTTTATAGCCACTTGTTTATTTTGAAAAAAAATTCATATATCACCCTTAAGTTTACTCTTTATCAATTTAACCATTTACTAAATAGAAAAATTGAATACTTTTATTTCATAAAATTCGGGGTCTTACAATCTCCCATCCTTATGAAATTTCTTCCCCGAAATTTACGTACCTGGTATTTCAAAGAGTTGAGAATACCTTACTTTCATTTCAGATTTCATCTTCTCTGTCATCATGATTTCTCCACTGCTCATCTCCTGTATTTTAGATATCATTCTAGAATAAAGCTTCAAAACAAGGGTTAATTGAACAAATTAACATATCACATAATATCCTGATATTATGATTGACCAACAAATAAGCTTAGGTAGGACACACACTAGCGAAGGATATTACTCGTCTCCTCCTAGTTCTAATGGGATCACATGGAGATCATATACCTAAGCTCTGATACCAAATGTGACACCCCCAAAATAGGTCCAATCCGTCCAACCTATTCTGAGTCGCCAAATACATGGTACAGAAAACAACTACAACTTTATAACTACAATAGTTGTGCAAAATACAACAGCACATATACCGTGAGTTTTAATAGCAACTGTGACTCATGTCCCAACTATGGACAACACCTCATAGTGATACTTCACATAAAGGTACAATCTAGAATTGTTTTAGAAATTAAAATCTTTGGGAAATGTTCAAGGAAACCTTCGTATATAGGAGGCCATGAATCTAAGTTATGATAGATATCATATGTCCAGAGAATTATCCTTGGTTGATCCAATAGACCCCAAAGAAAAACGAGAAGATTACAATCATGTTCCTTCCAATGGCGAGTCTTCTCTTGACATATAACCATCTCCACCGTCTGCGATTGAACATTATGTTTCAACCCAATTTCAAGATCATATAGGTAGTGCGCGTTGATATACTCAGCAAGAGGATGCGTACAACCCTGTCTTATGATAACCCGTAGGTCATTAGACATCTTGTATGATAGTGGCAAAACACCCTTCCAAGGTTGGGTTCACCTTACCCTATTGTTGTTCACCAAAATCAATTATTAATTGATGTATAATATACGACACACACATCTTAGATCCTCAATAAAATTATATATTGTATGTCATGCCATTTTATAATGTGTTGAGAAACTTTGATAGTCCCAGGACCACACACTTTTCCCACATTATCCCCGGGCCAACCCTAAGAACTCTCTTATTACCTGAAAGGAATTGTGAAGCAAAAGGGTGAGCACAACTAGCTCAGTAAAGAATATCATGACTAAAGATAATTAAATTATCAATAGCATTCATCAGTAATAAATCAAAAATTTAGAACATATGGTAGATGATAAAACTTTTCAACCATAGTTGCAGCGGAACGAGAAATCCATTAGAAGAGTCAAATAGACCATAAAGTCTATTATCTTCTCCATGTTAAAAGTCCACCAACAATGCTTTAACCCTATAACATTAATCAACAAATCCTGTTCACAGTCATGTGAATAACTCATAATCATAATTGTAGTTCTAATTTTCTCTTCTCATCCAAGTCGAAGATATTTTTTATCACATGTCTTTACCTGAAACATCAAAGATCATGGTTATACCAAATCACAGTTACTATTCATAATCATACTAATAAGTTCATCTTTACACTACGGGCCAAAGATATTCATTAACAGTTCATCTTTGCACTACATGCCAAAGATATTCAACAATAGGTCATCTTTGCCCTACGGGCCAAAGATATTCAACAACAGGTCACCTTTGCACTTACAGGCCAAAGATATTCATCAATAATTCATCTGTGCACTACAGGCCAAAGATATTCATATCTCAAAAAAATATACAATCATTTCGTGAATTTATATAAACCATAATTATAATCATGTTGTTGATCAATTCACCTTTGTACTTAAGCTAAAAATATTCAATTATAAATCTAATGGTCATGATCATACCGATCAACAATTCATCTTTTGCCTTTCTTGGCCCAAAGAGAACCCATAGTTACGATCATACCAATAATCTACCCATCTTTACACTTAAGTCAAAGAGAAATTTCTTCACGGGATTATAAAAAGTTATATATGATAATAAAAATAATATGATCCAAACATGAATTTAATTTCAAGAGTAAGATTTATAAATCAACGATAACTTGATCGTAAAAAGAAACTAATTTTGTCATGAATAGTACCCCGTGAATAGTAACTCGTGAATAGCAACTCGTGAATAGTAATTCATGAATAGTAACCCCGACATGAAAAAGGTAATAATTCTACAATAAAATTCATACCAATATTTTGGTATAATGATATTGAAAGAATAACATTTCTTAAACTTATAAATAATTTATTTCAATTGTTTACACTTTACTAATTAATGAATTTAATCATCTTAAAATGCCAACCTCATAAGATTTCATCACCAATAACCAAAACCCTCATAAAAAATCTGCATATACCTCATATAAGATTCTCAAGCCATAAAATCTTATTTTCCAATTTTCTTACTTCACATAACATATTTAATTCATTTACTCATAACTAGTCCATTTCCATGAAAAATACCAAATTAGTTCCAAAAATATTTCTTTTCTGGGATTTATCATAATATAGTCCCATATTGAACATATATTTTTCTCGGAATTTTTAAAATTCATTTACTATTTTTCACATGGCCAAAACTGCCGAATATTTAGACATTTATCATTAATTGTACTTTTGTCCAAAAATTCTGAAATTTCTGAGAATATCTTGATGTTATATAGATGTACTCCCAATAAAAATTTCACCAATTTTGGAGTTAACCACAAGGAGTTATAAGGGTTTACTTTTAAAATAGTCTTTTCTCATAAAATCCATAACTCCTAATCTATACGTCCAAAAATCGCCATTTTTGGACACAATCAAGGAAACTCATCAAATTATCATTCCAAATTTTTCCAGAATTTTTGAAGGTCGGAAAAATTACGAAACATGAAAAACATAACAACCCTTAAAATCCCTTACCTCAAAAGAGCACTGAAACTTGCACTGAATAGTAACTCTCAAAGTATCTAAATACTTACACAAATATGCTTGACAATATAGAGAGAAAGAAAACTTGTTTCTAGTGTGATTTTTAGTTCTAACTTAAGCGCCTATTTATAGGAAAATGCTAGAACGCCATAGGAGACTAAATAATAAAATTATATTTTTTTATTTTTTCTCTACGCATGCCTAACCTTTGAAATCATTAGCCAGCCACCTTTGAAAAATTTCCAGCAACCCACATGTTGTTAAAACAAAAGTGGGTCCCACCCTATATTATTAAAAATCATTTTATTTTCCAAAACTCAGTAATTCATAGAAAATAGTTCGTTTATCAGAAAAATACGAATTTTATGTCCATTCTGCCTGAAATCGAATTCTCTACAACTTTGTAGCTTTGAGTTTTTCGAAATTCCAAACAGAATATATCCGAAATCCACAAACGGACGATTTTCAACACCGTTTCAACACCTTTTAAAATTCATAACAAATCATGCGTTAATTTTCAACGGTTCAAAATTTGTGGACATATACTCAACTCATATATATATATAACATATCCAAAAATCACAACGATCCAACAGTCGGATTAAAATTACTATATTTTAACCACCAGATACTCCAACAGTGTTAATTGGTAATAACTACACGTGAATTATTTATAAAAACTTAAACTTGTCGTTTTTCTTCATAAGCAGCTATTACATTATGGGGCCCTGAAATGGTCGCTTTGGCCATACTGAATATTCTCAAGCAACAAGAATATTCCACTAATAGAACAAATATTTCTCGACAACAATAAGTATTTTATAGCCACTTGCTTATTTTGAATTTTTTTTTTCATATATCACCCTTAACTTTACTTTTTATCAATTTAACCATTTACTAAATAGGAAAATTGAATACTTTTATTTCATAAAATTTGGGGTCTTACAGAGACTCAGCTTAATAAATAAACTACATCATCCAGTCATCCCTGCACTACGGGCCAAGGATATTCATTAAGTCATCAATGGTCATGACTATACCGAATAATCCCTGGTCATAATCACACCAAAAAGCGTCCATCAATGCACTACTGGGCTATTGAGGACTTTTACCACATCATTTATAACATTACGAGGTCATGATTATACTTAGAATAATTCACGGTCATAATCATACCAAGTCCATCTATGCACGTAAGCCAAAGATGACTTTCATCAAAATATAAGCATGAGGATGATGACAATGACATAATAATTCAATAAAACAAGTTCAAGAATAAATTTTAAAGATTTTAAGTTAATTTATCTTGAAATCAATTACGCCCAAATTGTCAACATAATCTTTGCTTTGTGGAGTAAAATTCAAGAATGCTCGGAAGAATATTTTCATGAAAAGATGCGGATGAAGCTTGAAATATCCAGGATATTCTATTAATTTCATGGAGTATAGAAGCCAAAACTTTAACCAAATAAGTATCATAGAATATATGAAACTGCAAATGGATTTTCACCCGCCATGCGGTAATCCACGTAGACAGATCATTTCCACAATTTAATAAGGAATGAATACGAAGGATCATTCACTATGCATGTGATAATCCACATAGACAGGTTATTCCAACAGAATAATAAAGAATGGAACCAGGTCATGCGTAATATGCACAAACATGATATTCCAACAAAATAATAAAGAATGGAATAACAGAAGAATTCACCATGCATGCGATAGACCGCACAAACAGGTTATTCCAATAAAATAATAAAGAATGGAACCAGGTCTAGCGTAATCCGCACAGACAGGATATTCCAACAGAATAATAAAGAATGGAATAATAAAGAATTCACCATGCATGCGATAGGCCGCACATATAGGTTATTCCAACAGAATACTAAAGAATGGAACCAGTCTAGCGTAATCCGCACAGACAGGATATTCCAACAGAATAATAAAGAATAGAATAACAGAAGAATTTCACCATGTATGCGGTACTTCAGCAGAGCAAAGTTATTCAACATAATAATAAAGAATGGAATAACAGAAGCTCTCTTCATGAATACGAAAGAAATAATACCCCTTACCTTAGAATAAAGCTGGATACTGGAATAGAGAGGTAACATACTTCTCTTCTTCTTTCTCTCTATAATTTCTCTCTATAATAATTTCTCTATAACTTTAGTGAATTGGTGAGAAATGAAGGAAGAATGAGCCTCTATTTATAGAAAAATATAGTTTCGATAGTTGCACGTTTTGGGGCTCAAAATATTACAGTACAATACCTCCAACTTTTTTTTCATTTTTAATTTAGTCCTGCAAGTATTATCAAACTTGCACCACCTCCCCTAATAGTAAATAATGTGAATCAATAGTTCAATCATGTGATTCAATAGTTATTATCATATGAAAATATGAATAACAGTATAATACCTCCATCTATACCTCCATTTTTAACTTAGTCATGCAAGTATTATCAATCTTGCACCAACTCCCCTAATAGTACAATAATGTGATTCAATAGTACACACATGTGTACAAATAGTTATATAAACATGTGAATTAGTAGCAATTATTTGCTCATTTATCCAGTTAATTACCGATTGGTCAATATAACCTCCAGACATCAATTATCATCGGAATAGATGTCGATTTTCACTAATACTAATAATTCCAACACAATGGAACAATCAATTTCATCTTTAATCAACACAAACTTATTCATCATTAATATTATAACTCACAATATTTAACAACCAGGTCGTTCTCAAGAAAGAGGGGGCTTTCCGATAAGGATTTCTCCTTATTGGCGCGCAATTATATGACCAAACCTCTCCTTAACAGAACTTCTAGACATTGTAAATATTGTAATTTAATAATATGAATAACTTTTCCGTCTCAATTATTGATTTAATAATATATAAAATATTATGCAGATGATACTGTGACAATAATCGAATCAATAATATGAGAGATATGATGCTGCAATTATTGTAGCAATAAATGAGTATAACTGAGTGACTTCTCACGTAAGCATCAATAATCAATACCGGTGCTACTATGCAACCAGCAGACATCGTATTCTTTTACTACGGGTAGTTCAGCAGTTTTAACGGTAACACTTTCGTAGTTATTTTTATAAAATGATAATTCTGTCATTTTCTAACTACGACAATACTTCTGTTGTGGGGTTCACCAATGATTGTGCCGTCGTACGGATATTTTCTGACCAAACGAATATTTTATAACAACTTGCATACTTTGCAAAATTTATAAATATTACCCACAACTATAACATTATATCAAATCCACACCATAATATTCAAAAAAAATATTTATTCATAAAATTTGGGGTCTCACATCGGGGACTTGATTAAGCGGAAGGAAGGTGTTAGGCACCCTCCGACTTCCGTGAAAACACGGTTACCGCAACTTTTTAATTCCCTAATTAATCTAAATGTGTGTGTGTGTGTGTGTGTGTTTATTGGGCTTATGTGCAATTATCTAGAAGTATTGCTATGTAGGGGTGGGCAAAAGTTTCAGTTTTTCCGTTTTTCCTGTTTTTCAATTTTTTGGAACGGACCAAACCGGTCGGTTCAGTTTTGGTACAAACCAATTTTTCGGTACCGAGTTTTTATGGTTCGGTATTACCAAATCGTACCTGTATATACAGGTTTTCCAATTTCTTTTTTATGATTAATAAATAATTAATAATAATAAAAATAAAATAATGATTATAATAATAAATAATAATAATACTAAAATAATAATTATATTAATTTTTGATAGTTATTCGGTAAAAATCGGTACCGAACCAGTAAATCGGTTTGGTATACCGGTACCGATAGCGGTACCAAAATTTAGCTAATTTCGGTACTAGTTCGGTTTGGTACCATTCTAGTTTGGGTCGGTATTTATCGGTTGAACACCCCTAGTGCTATGCCTCATTTGTACGTATATACAAAGGGTTTGATTTGTATAAAAGTTCAATTTTTAGCAAGATATAGCAGTGATATTTTGAAAAATAGGTTTTTAAACCCTTATACTCAATAGTAATTGAGGTCTTTGATACTTCCATTTTATTCCATATTCGGCTTGATTTGATTTGATTTTCGAGATGCGAAGCATGTTCGAGAAAATAAGATACATAGCAGTGTCGGGCTCCTTATGCGCATGAAAGCCATTCAAGGATGTCCGGACACCATAGATAATTTACAAGCTGACTGCAGAACTGAAAAGGTCCATCGTGGGAACCAGATCTAGATACGTAAGCTGAATCTTAGATCCCATGGCCCCTAGGCTCACATGATTGATAAATATTTACAAAAACTAGAAAGAAAACTAAATTTAAATAAATCTAAGCCATTTTAGCTTCAACGGTTCCAGTTTAGCAACTTTTGAACCGGTTAAAAGCTAGAGATGGCTAAATTTAGATAAATCTAGTCCACATGCTGGACTATTAAGGATTTACATTGCAAAAGCAGTTAAAGCAGATATTTAAAAGCAGCATATATATATATATATATATAGTTATATATATAAAGACGATCAACTGCCACAAATTTGAAATCCAGGCAGGACTATGGAATGTAAATTTAGGCTAAACTGGAGAGGTAAATATATATATATATATATATATATATATATATATATCAAAGCAGTAGAAAACTTAAAAATATGAAAAATCTAACAGTGGGCTACCAAGAAGATTTCAAATCGCTTTTGGAGCTTGAAAACTCGGTTTTCACCGGTTAAACTTTGATATGTTATAGAATATGAGCTTACAAGTGTTTAGAAAGAAAATTATCCAAGTTTGGAGCACTCTAGAAGAGGTTAAGGGCTGAAATGGACAAAGTTTGTCCCTTTTCTTCTTTTTTTTTCCTTTTTCAAATGAGCTATTGAGGGGGGGGGGGGGGTCTATTTATAGACCAAATTGGCCGCGGGTTTACCTGCGCTTGCTCGGGTTGCCCCGGTCCTCGTGGGTCCTGTTGGCTCGAAGTATTGCACTCGGACAACGCGTTGTCCGCTCGAACTTTCATAACTTTTAATCCGGGCATCCGATGGAGGCGTACTATACCTTTTCGAAAAGCCTTTGACAAGGGCTACACAATGACATGTGATTTGACATTTTGCGAATCCGAGAAGATGGGTCCATAACCAGATCTCCAGGTCTTCGCAGTCTATCCATTGAGCTGTCTTGTGTTATTTTCCCTCGGGATTGAAGTTATGGTTTTGCAGGACTTCTTTTGCAGTGATTTGAGATGATTTGATGTTGAATTGGTAAAATAACTATTTTCCCCCTCCCGGGTTGATTCTGGTTTTGATGCAGTTGTAGCTGTCTTTTCTCAGGGTTGTCTCCGAGATTGGATTGCTGTTGATTCTGACAATCCTCAGGGTTGTCTCTAAGGTTGGTTTGACATCTCGGGGTTGACTCTGGGATTGTAATTTGATCCCTCGGGGTTATCTTCGGGGTTGGACTTGATCTCCCAGGGTTGTCTCTGGGGTTGGAAGTTAATCTCCTGGGGTTGTCACCGGGGTTGGAGTTGATGTGACTTCCAGTGTTGTCTCTAGAAGAAGATTCTGCCCTCCTGCACGGTTAGTAACAGGAATGCAAATTTCGAGTGTCTACATATGCCCCTCTTTATCATGTTTATGCAATGTAATGGCATGGACAAGATAAAGATTACCAGACACTTGAAATATGACAAAGATTAAGATGATGTTATGCAATGCAGCATGATGTGATGTTATGCTAAATGTTTTTGTTATTGGAATTATTTCCAACGGGATTTTATAACTACATGCTCCCGCCACTTCCGTTGGGATGGAGTTGTCAATGATGGTCTCTACTGAACTGCTTTGATGTCTACTCAAATGGTAGTTTACAAAGCTTTCATCACCGGATCTTCCAATGCTACGCTGGGGTTGTCACCAGCGGTTTGAAATGTCCATCTGTACTATTTGAGACTGATTCGATGATAATTCGCAGAGATGTTTTTAAGATCCATGCTATAGAGGTTTTCCAATGGTTGAGACCATCAGATTTTGACATTGGGGTTGTCACCAATGTTCTTGATCTCTTGGATGTGCTTTCCACTGAAGATGTTCTTCTCTTTCGCGAGTGACTCTTTAGGGATTGTTGATGTTTATCCTGATGATAGCTTGGCTTGGTTGCCATCATTGGATGTTTCTTGCCATTACGCTGACATTATCACCATCGCCCTGGCTTTTTATTAGGTTGATGCTAATAGCTCCACTGGGGATAGAATTTTGACTGTTTTCTTTCACAACATCATCACAATACTCACTCGAACGACAATGTAGTTTACAACGGTCTGGAAATCACTTGCTTAAGCTTTGTTCTTCCTTCTTCCTTCTTGAATTAACAAAGACTAACTTTTTCTAGCTTTTGTAGCTTTTTCTCTCTAACCAATAAGCTATAAGTTATTGGTGGAAAATATAACAAGTAAGAAATGAACTAAGACATCTCTTATTTATAGGAAATCCTAAATGAGGGCACTTGGCCATTACTTAACTTACTCATCAAATAACTTATTCTTTCCTTAGCCCTTAAGTTTACTTAATAATCACATAGCTTATCTCTTGCTTAGCCACCAAGTATAAACACTTTACTTAGGCACCAAGCATAAACACTTTACTTGGCAACCACTTAACTTATCTTTTACTTAACCATTAAGTTTACTTGCTCATCACTTTGGATCACCCATGGGTTGCCCCATGGTTCATGCTTACCCATTGGATTCTTACTTTGGGCTTTACATTCAATTAACTTAATTAACTTAACTTATACTTTGGGCTTGCATTTAACAAACACTTGGGCTTGTTCATTAATTTACATTGGACTTAACCATTTCTATACTTGGGCTTGTACAATTCCTAACAAATCCTACAAGTCCAATCTATGACGCCCCCAAATCCGAGTATCTTCTAACCCGACAAATGGTGCTACATGGTACTCATAACTGTACATTCATTCTATTGAAACGACATCAAAATGTGTGAATCAACGACATTCTTATTACAATAATAATATTACATCCCGTTCCCAAGTTCTAAAACCATTACATTCTATGTTCATCATACTATAATATATACAACTTACTAGTTTATTACAAGGTAAACTAATCATTCATCTTCATCTTGCCTTTATCCTTGTCAGATCCCTCGGTTCACTCGGTCTTAGCTGCATTCATATGGTTCAAGCTAGAGTGAGCATAACAAGCTTAGCAAGTACTACAATTTCTTTTAAACGACATGCTTGAAACATATGAATCCTATATCTTCAATAACTGGATAATAGTTATGAAGTACTATCGATAATTTAAAATAGCACTTTTTTTCCTTCAAAATGTTTCACAATGACAATATTCATTAAAACGTCAATTCTGGTCCAAGACTATGAGCATTTCATAATTTCTTTGAAAAGGACATCCCGACACTAAGTCCGTAAGTCCGACATTTCTTACGAGCATGTCTAGGTGATCAGCCTATAGTACTCTATGTTGATCAACACGACATCCTGTTAAACGTATGTACATTTAAGTTTTGGCAACCTCGCATGCCCATCGAATAATCGATGAAAAAATACATTTGTTTATGCATAATCAGGCTTACCTTGAATCCGTACCAAACAATTGGCGTAGGATAGCGTTATCAATTCTATATGGAAAAACTTATAAAGAAATCAATCAATCTTTCAAGAATAGTCTAGCCGAGCTAAAACTGACATCGACCCTCTTTGTAAAATAATTCATGCATCTCATAACATGAATCACTGAAAACCTGGCTAACACGAAGGTTAGACAAACGATAAGAAAAACTTGCCTTCAGCGTCTGGTACAGTAAAATTACTTTTCCTTTGAGTCTTTACAGTCTCTACAACACATAACCACATAACATACCACACATTAAGTCATGAATGAACATACATGGTTCCTAATGAATCTTACCATTCTTCTCAATCTAATCATGTATTAGATTTGTTATTATTGGTTCCGGCTTGCCATTATATTTTACATCGTTCTTTCCAACTTCTTTCTCTTCTATGCCTTAAGTGGATTTACTTCATTAATACAATTCATTTTGAGTTAATTATCCTTCCTTACGACTTACTACTGTTCCTACGTTACTATCCGAGACTTGATCGTCATTGGTTAAGTACACTTATTGTATACCGTTCATGTTCACATTCAATTGACTTATCTCCAACCTTTAGTGTTATACCTGAAGTTTATAACACTCGTAATGATTTTACATTTAATTAAGGATTAAATTCACTCTCCATTTACTTCTCCTTTACTTTCTTCGGTACATGAGTCCCCTCAAATTCTGGCACAAGGCAAAAACTCTAGTAGGTCACAAGATTTCCTTAAGCTTGGTAGTTATGGCGCAAGGCTTTTATTAGCGTTGATCCTCAAGACAGAAAATTTTTGACAGATAAATGTTTATGTGAAATTCCCGGGCTCATAACTTCTTCGTTATAATTCCGAATTGACTCGTTCAAGAGCCTACGGTTCACAAATTTCATACTCTATGTGTTCATACAATAATTTTATCTATTTAACTTCGTTAGCTAAAAATTCACCTATTAGTTCATTTTAACGAAAACGATAAACGTTCGTGAACGTTCAACGCTCGTTTCTTCGTTCTAAGTCGGAATTCGGTCATTTTCGATTTCGCAACTCTATAATGCCGAATGAAACTATACTCCATTGAAAACCAACGTTTCTGAGTTCAAAGTCAAAATTTGACTTCCATTCTAAGATTTTCACGAATTCGACGATTATCGTCCGAACTCGTGAATTCCGCCATAACTTCATTACTTATGATTTGTTCTTCATTTCAAATGGATTCTATTCATCATATTAACACCTTAACCTATTCATTTCATTAACTTATATACATGGTAAGTTCTTGCTTGTTCTTTGTGATCTTATAACTTTATTAAAGTATAAAATACATACACTTTCATTTCTCATAATTTATAATGATTTATGTTTTCTAACCATCATCCTTGCTTCTTATTATCATACAACCTTATTATTACAACATAAGACAAGTTCCTACAAGTTCTTCCTTGTTTCATAACTTATCTATAAACAAAGTGCTTATTCACGGCTTATTAAGACTTAAGTCCTTTGATTAATCATTCTTACTTCTTCTTAGCATATAAATCCTACCACTACTCACTTCTCTAATAATTTAAGAGAAAGAGATTCATAGCTTAAGTTCTTACCCTTGATAATCACTTGATTAAGCTTTAACCTTCTTCTTGCTTCTTGAATTATCAAAGACTAACTTGTTCTAGCTTTTGTAGCTTTTTCTCTCTAACTAATAAGCAAATTATAAGTTGTAAACTGTTGGATGAAAAATAAAACAACCAACAAATGAAATCTAAGCTTGATATTTATAGGATTTCTAAAGTTAGGGCATAAGGGTCATTAATCCAACCCACCTCCTTAATCACCTCCTTACTATTCCTTTACTTAATTATTAAGTTAACTTGCTCACCACATATACTTGGCCATCACAACACTTAGCCATTAAGTTAACTTGTTAATCATATAACTTATCCTTTGCTTGTTCATCACATAAAAGTACTTTGCTTAGCCTTTAAGTTACTTAACTTATCCTTTGCTTAACCCTTAAGTCTACTTGCACATCACACAAAGTTCTTGGTCACCAATTCACCCATGGGTTGCCCCATGGATCAAGCTTTACCCATTGGATCTTATCTTGGGCTTTACATTCAATTAGCTTAATTAACTTATCTTATACATTGGGCTTGTAATTAAACAAACATTGGACTTAACCATTTCCACCCTTGGGCTTAACCATTCCTATACTTAGGCTTGTATAATTCCTAACAAATCCTACAAGTCAAATACATTTAGCTTAAAGTCTCATAACGTATAATTTACGTATTAATCTTGTATTCTAACTCGTATACTTATTTAGTATACGATATTCCATTATTCATACAAACTCGTATAATACCTCGTATCATACTCGTATTCATTACCTCATTCAATACATACGTATTATACGATCATCGCTTTAATTCATTATACGCATTTAAATTCCTTCTCGAAAATCACTTTTCTTAACCGTTAGATTTTAAGTCCGTAGGCGAAAAACTGTGTTTTCCATAACTGAAATATTATTAGATATTCCATCCCGCCTCGATATTCTATCATTACGTATTTCTTGGAAATTCAAAAATAATTCTCGAGTAGAAATGCGTGAATAGTGTTTTTCAGAAAATTTCTTGGAAAGCTTTTATTTTCGTCTTGGAAATTTAAATACTTTAATTCTATCACGTAGCCAAAATACTACGATATTTCGACATATCTAAGTCATAGAATGACCTTCAAATAGCTTACTCCCATAAATAATCAATTAAACTTATTTAATCCACATAATTAAATAAAAATTTAATTCTCATAAAAATCTGATTTTTCTCGGGCGTTACATTTTTCCCCCCTTATAAGGATTTTGTCCCCAGAATCTCATTAATAATACATCCACCATTGAGGAAAATTTTTCCATCATTTTAATTTCAAATTTCCACAATGCTTCTTCGGCATTGTGGTTCCTCCAATTCACATTCACCGAAGGTATTATCTTAATTCACATGACTTGTCACTTCCTATCAATAATTTGAGTTGGAAGTTAAATACTTATTAACATATTACGCCATCTTCCTCTGATTAATTCTTCTTTCAACTTTAAAATTATTTGAAACTCAAATTCCTCCTTCAAAACAAGATTATACTTGATCTTCTCTTCATCTTGCATCCGCTTCTTCATTCGCTTGCATTCCTCATTACCTAATTGTACTTACTTAACTTGTTCCGTTTTTGTGGATTGAGTCTATATTGTGAATAACATTTCTACCGCTTCCTTCCTTAATTTAACGTCTAACCCTATTCTTGCCATCTCTGTTATTAACTCATTCTGAGTCGTTAACATTGATAGCGTTTCCCTACCCTTCCTACTTAACGCGTCATTTACTACTTTTACCTTCCATGTATGATATAAGATATCACAGTCATGATCCTTTATCCATTCCAATTATCTTCTCTACTTCATATTCAACTCCTTCTGTGTGGAGATATATTTTAGACTCTTAGAGTCCGTGTATATCTCACACTTCTCCCCGTATAAATACTATCTTCAATTTTTTTTTAATTCAAAAACTACAACTGCCAATTCTAGATCATAAGTAGGATAGGCCTTCTCATAATCCTTTAACTGGCGTGATGCATACATAATGACCTTGCCATGCTACATGAGCACGCAACCCCGTCATCTATGTGAAGCATCGAGATACACTACAAAATTCCCCGTATCATGTGATAAAGACAATACAGGTGCCTCACTTAATCTTCCTTTTAGCTCCTGAAAACTATTTTCTCACTTCTCATTCCCAACATACTTCTCAATAACAATTCTGTCTATCTCTCAAGCTACAATTCTCACGTAGTGAATTCCGTATCCAACTTCTCTCTTCGTAGTGTTTTCCACACTATCTTTAAATATTCAACGTGATCTTTTGACGTCTTAAAATAGACTAGAATATCACCAATGATTATTACGACACCCTTGTCCAAATAATATTTGAACACTCTGTGACGCTAATGGTACTTTCAACCATAGCACCTCACAAGAGTACCTATCAATTTGCCATCGACTTGCTCGACACCCCTTACGGAAAATCTAACTTCCGTACATTAGTTAATCCAAACGACATAACCAGAAACTCGTCATAACTATAACGATTTCTGAACGTCGTCTTAGGTATCTCGTCCCTCTTTACGTTTTACTGATAATATCCCGTACACAAATTTATCTTAGAAAAATACTTTACCCATTTCAACTGATCAAATAGATCATCGATACTGGGCACTGGGTATTTACTATCAACTGCTAACTTACTCCCCTTACGATAGTTGATACGCAAACATAACAACTCATCCTCTTCCTTAATATCCTCCTAACTTGCGTCATAGCTAGACAATAAGAGCATCTCGGTGTTTTATTACCGTAAAATACTACCTTAGGTTACTTAGAAATCCAAAGGTTTACAATTTTCTTATGACAATTTATTAAAGTTCTATGGTTAATTAAGCCATTCAAACCGAGAATTACTTCAAATTCTCTCAACTTTATCGGTACTTATCTACCGATACTTGCTTACATTTCTTATTCATGAAACCATTACCACGAATATAATCAACGAAAGTTATTTCCCCCATTCTCTACCTTAATGTAAAAAGGTATTTATAATCCTTTTCGGGAATAAACTTAATCACTTAGCAAACTCTCATGCTATAAAAGAAAAGTAGCACTCCAATCAAACAACACATAAGCCTTTGTTGTATTGCCTGGAATGATACCTACTACTAAATCCGCTGATGCAACCGCATCTTGGACCGTCATAATAAAAGTACGGGCCATAGGTCTACCCGACGATGGTGGTCCAGTAATGGCTAACTTACCACTACTAACACCTTTACTTTCCTCCGACCCCTTCTTTGGGAAATTTCTTACCATGTGGCCCAACGGCCCACATACAAAACAACCATGGCTCTTCTTAGGATTAGGAAAATTGGGTATTATATGACCCTCCTGTCTATAGTTATAACAAACCGATTTCCCTTTCAGATAGACTACTAGATGAGTCTTTCCACATGCTTTTCACGCTTCGATCTTACGCTTAGGATCCCCTTGTCCCACTCCAGTATTCCCGGAGTTCAAATTATTTCTTTTTGGCATACTGCCACTAGCATTCTCTGCCTTGGTTCCTCCCTCTCCCTCGCTCTTATTCTTCCTTTCTTTGTGGTATTGAGTCAACGCCTCACTACCACCTTCTGCTATGATTGCCTTTTCTAGAATGGTCCCAAAGGACGCATTCTGAAACACAAAAATCCTACTATAGAGCCAGGGTCTCAGGCCCTGTTCAAATCCACGAGCCTTCCTCTCCTCAGTGTCCACTCAGGGTGAAGCAAACCTTTCCAATTCATTGAATTTGGCTGCGTACGGGGGAACCGTCATGCCCCTTGCTTAAGTTCTAAGAACTTAATCCCCATCCTCCCTTGCATACTTGTAGGGAAATAATTCATGAAGAAAACCTTCTTGAATTGTTCGCACGTCACCGCATCTATTCTAGCCCCTCCCTGGTGAGCCTCCCACAAAAAGTTAGCTTCTCCTTTCATTATGTAAGTCGCAAAAGAAGTCTTTTGCACCTCACCTACGTTTGTAATAACAAACGCCTTCTCTATTTCCTTTACCCATTTCTGGGCTTCTAATGGGTCCGTCGTTCCTTTGAACTTCGACAGACCTACGCTTTTAAATTCTTTAAAGGTAGTCATTTTGGCTAACCTAGGTTCGACGGGTACTCTACCCCTGGTTTGGTTAAATGCAGCCGTTAATAAATTAACGAACTCTTGCATAGGGTTGTTTTGACCCCCTAAATTATCATTACGTGATTCCGCTTCCTAATTACGTTGTCTTTTTCTTGACGACATTTTATGATTAAATAAATAGAATTTCATTATTATCTATTTACTTACTTCGTTATTATTCGTCACATAACAATTCATATCATAACAAAGTATATTAAATGAAAACTTCATTATATTCATATGATTCTTCATAGTCAAAACTATTTACAATTTGCTTCCAGCCAAAGGCTATTCCATTTCTATCCCGCAATTGAATTTCTCAAAAGTTGGGATTTACAAAAAGACTACACTATTATAAAAAAGAGGGTTTTACGTCACTACACACATATTTATAACTCTAGACTTCTAATAATGCATAACAGCGTCCTCGTGTTTCTCATTCGCAATCATCATTACAGTATCCCGACTAATAGTATGTCGAGTCTGTCCCGACTCAGTGGAATAACAAGCAACTTTCAGCTTGAAATCCTTATGAGCATTCTCATGGATGTAAGACATCTGTGCTATCTTCCGGTCCTTCTCCCCCAATTCTTTACGAAGCTTATCGGCCTCCTTCTTAAAATCCCTAGCCTTATTTATCATGAGCACCTTCTCATCATGCTCGGACTTAAAATCTGCTTCTGTAGACTCCTTCGCTACATAAAGAGCACTAATCTCTTCATTTCGATTCTCGCATTAACCTGTACTTTCGATTTGCACATTTCTGTCAAGCTAACGCGGATACAATGCTCTTATTGCATCTGGAGGTGATGACTCTGAGGTAGGTACCACCGTACCAACTAACGTTATCTCCATTACTTCCTCCTCATTGCTCATCATATTAAGATATGATGTTATATCCATATCTCCCTCAGAGTAGTTCTCCTCAGACAAGTACTACTCTGTCTCCGACTCCTCTAGAATCACTATTGGTACCTCTGCCATTGGCATAGGTACAGGCTCTATTTTGTTCACAGTTTCTTCGCTCACTGCGAGTATGTCTCTATACATCAAGCTATCGATCGACATCCTACAATAACACATAACATCTTGATTAGTACATAACACACAATAGTATAAGCACCAATCACATTTAATTTATTTAGGGTTACTTTCCATCTTTTAAATCTTGCGGTACTGAGTTTCCTCAATACCTTATTAACACATTCGACTCGCATTTACTTCCTTCGGACTTTTCCTTTCTTAACGAGGTTATTAGCCTAAGGTTCTCCCCCCTTAAGTTTTATAACCTAATGCTTTAATACCAACCTGTGACGCCCCCAAATTCGGGTATCTTCCAACCCGACAGATGGTGCTACACGGTACTCATAACTGTACATTCATTCTATTGAAACGACATTAAAATGTATGAATCAACGACATTCTTATTACATTAATAATATTACATCCCGTTCCCAAGTTCTAAAACCATTACATTCTTTGTTCATCATACTATAATATATACAACTTACTAGTTTATTACAAGGTAAACTAATCGTTCATCTTTGTCTTGCCTTTATCCTTGTCAGATCCCTCGGTTCGTTCGGTCTTAGATGCATTCATATGGTTCAAGCTAGAGTGAGCATAACAAGCTCAGCAAGTACTACAATTTCTTTTAAACGACATGCTTGAAACATAGGAATCGTATATCTTCAATAACTGGATAATAGTTATGAAGTACTATCGATAATTTAAAATAGCACTTCTTTTCCTTCAAAATGTTTCACAATGACAATATTCATTAAAACGTTAATTCTGGTCCAAGACCATGAGCATTTCATAATTTCTTTGAAAAGGACATCCCGAAACTAAGTCCGTAAGTCCGACATTTCTTACGAGCACGTCTAGGTGATCAGCCTATAGTACTCTATGTTGATCAACACTACATCATGTTAAACGTATGTACGTTTAAGTTTTGGCAACCTCGCGTGCCCATCAAATAATCGATGAAAAAATATATTTGTTTATTCATAATCAGGCTTACCTTGAATCTGTACCAAACAATTGGCGTAGGATAGCATTATCAATTATATATGGAAAAACTTATAAAGAAATCAATCAATCTTTCAAGAATAGTCTAGCCGAGCTAAAACTGGCATCGACCCTCTTTGTAAAACAATTCATGCATCTCATAACATGAATCACTGAAAACTTGGCTAACACGAAGGTTAGACAAAGGATAAGAAAAACTTACCTTTAGCGTCTGCTACAGTAAAATTACTTTTCCTTTGAGTCTTTACAGTCTCTACAACACATAACCACATAACATACCACACATTAAGTCATGAATGAACATACATGGTTCCTAATGAATCTTACCATTCTTCTCAATCTAATCATATATTAGATTTGTTATTATTGGTTCCGGCTTGCCATTATATTTTACATCGTTCTTTCCAACTTCTTTCTCTTCTATATCTTAAGTGGATTTACTTCATTAATACAACTCGTTTCGAGTTAATCATCCTTCTTTATGGCTTACTATTGTTCCTACGTTACTATCCAAGACTTGATCGTCATTGGTTAAGTACACTTATTGTATACCGTTCACATTCACATTCAATTGACTTATCTCCAACCTTTAGTGTTATACCTGAAGTTTATAACACTCGTAATGATGTTACATTTAATTAAGGATTAAATTCACTCTCCATTTACTTCTCCTTTACTTTACATTCTTCAATGTCAAAACCCTAAGGCTGGTGCTGCGACGAAAGCTCCCTTTACTTTAGCTATGCGTAGCCATGACACAAGAACAAGATCTGAAACTAAGACCCGGAAGGTCATTGCTGAATCCCCTCACATTTAAATTTGTCTTGCTTAATTAACAAGCATTGGACTTAACCATTAGGCTTAATTAACTTATCTTATACATTAGACTTATAATTAAACAAGCATTGGACTTAACCATTTCCACCCTTAGACTTAATTAACAATTAGCTTAATTAACTTATCTTATATATTAGGCTTGTAATTAAACAAGCATTGGACTTAACCATTTCCACCCTTGGGCTTAACCATTCCTATACCTGGGCTTGTATAATTCCTAACAAATCCTACATGTCTAATACATTTAGCTTAAAGTCTCATAACGTATAATTTACGTATTAATCTTGTATTCTAACTCGTATACTTATTTAGTAAATGACATTCCATTATTCATACAAACTCGTATAATACCTCGTATCATACTCGTATTCATTACCTCGTTCAATACCTACGTATTATATGATCATCGCTTTAATTCATTATACGCATTTAAATTCCTTCTCGAAAATCACTTTTCTTAATCGTTAGATTTAAGTCCGCAGGCGAAAAACTGCGTTTGCCATAACTGAAATATTATTAGATATTCCATCCCGCCTCGATATTCCATCGTTACGTATTTCTCGGAAATTCAAAAATAATTCCCGAGCAGAAATGCTTGAATAGTGTTTTTCAGAATATTTCTCGAAAAGTTTTTATTTTCGTCTCGGAAATTCAAACACTTTAATTCTATCACGTAGCCAAAATACTTTAACGTTTAGACATATCTAGGTCATAGAACGACCTTCAAATAGCTTACTCCCATAAATAATCAATTAAACTTATTTAATCCACATAATTAAATACAAATTTAATTCTCATAAAAATCAAATTTTTCTCGGGCGTTACACACTCCATTTGGCTTAAAGCCTTATAACGTATAATCTACGTATTGATCTCATATTCCAACTCGTATACTTATTGATATATGACATACCATCATTCATACATACTCATATAATACCTCGTATTATACTCGTATTCATTACCTCGTACAATACATACGTATTATACGATCATCACTTTAATTCACTATACACATTACAATTCCTTCTCGGAAATCATTTTCCCTAACCGTTAGGTTTTAAGTCCGCAGGTGAAAACTTCGTTTGCCATAATTGAAATATTATTGGATATTCCATCTCGTCTTAGAATTCTATCATTACGTGTTTCTCGGAAGTTCAAAAATAATTCCTGAGCAGAAATCAGTGAATAGTTTTTTTACGAAAATTTCTCGACGGAAAACTTTTATTTTCATCTTGGAAATTCAAACACTTTAATTCTATCACGTAGCCAAAATCCTAACCACATTCGCACCTTCTAGGTCATAGAACGACCTTCACATAGCTTACTCACATGAATAATCAATTAAATTCATTTAATCCACATAATCAAATAAAAATTTAATTCTCATAAAAATTTAATTTTCTCGGACGTTACATCTGTCGAGTAAAGGGGTTTGGTTACTTAATTGCGCTCCAGTAAGGAGAAATCCTTATCGGAAAGCCCCCTCTTTCCTGGGAATAATCTAATTGTCAATATTGTGAGTTATAATATTAAATGATGAATAATTGTTGAAAGATTAAAAATGTGTTGATTGAAGATAAGTGATTTGTGGTAAATATTTATTCAATTTTTGATATAAATAGAGGGATTTGTCATGAGGCGTTTGTTGTAAGTTTGACTTATTATTCCATGGGAAGATGTGCTAATTTTTCAGACCGCCGGTTGAATTTATAATAATAAACCAATATGGACCGTTGGTTAAAGTTATAATAGTAAATCAATATGGACCGTTGGTTGAAGTTGTAATAGTAAATCAATATGAACCGTTGGTTGAAGTTATAATAGTAAATCAATATGGACCATCGGTTGAAGTTTTAATAGTAAATTAATATGCACCGTCCGTTTTAATAGTAAATCAATCTAGAACGTTCATGAATTAGTTACTATTTAGTCCATTCTCGCATTAATAGAAGCTCATTCCTTCATTATTTCTTACGAATTCACTGAAACTCTAGAGAGAGAAACTATAGAGAGAAAGAAGAAGAGTATTTTGCTACTTCACTATTGCAGTATCCAATCTCCTACTAAGGTAAGGGGTATTATTTCTTTCGTATTCGTAAAGGATGTTATTTCTTCATATTCATAAGGATTGTCATTCTATTCCTTAGTAATCTGCGGGAGTAACCTGTCTACGTGGATTACCGCATGTATAGTGAATGACCCTTCGTATTCATTTTTTATTAATCTGCTGGAGTAACCTGTCTACGCGGATTACCGCATGCATGGTGAATGACCCTACGTATTCATTCTTTATTAATCTGCGGGAGTAACCTGTCTACGCGGATTATCGCATGCATGGTGAAAGACCCTTTGTATTCATCTTTATTAATCTGCGGGAGTAACATGTCTACGCGGATTACCGCATGCATGGTGAATGACTCTTCGTATTTATTCTTTATTCATCTACGGGACTAACCTGTCTACGCGGATTACCGCATGCATGGTGAATAATCCTTCATATTCATTCGTTATTAAACTGTGGAAATGATCTGTCTACGTGGATTATCACATGCCGGGTGAAAATCCATTTGCAATTTCATATATTCTTTTATACTCGTATGAGATGTCATTTCTTTTGTACTCATCAAGGGATATCGTCTTCTTTCGTATTTCTCCATTTATGTTACGAATTTATTATTTGTTTCCATAACCTTATTATTAAATGGTGAAAACCCTTGAAATTAGTGGAATATTCTTAATAGTTTGTGCTTCATCTATTATCATTTCACTATTGGTCTAAACTTTCTTATAAAATGGCAGGATACTATTTATGTCGGGGTACTATTCATTTGGGGTATTATTCATTGGGGGTATTTTTCATTCGAGTACTATTTGTAAGACCCCAACTTTTTATGAATAAAGATTTAATTTCTCTAATTATTATTTTGAATAATAAGGTGTTGATTTGATATAATGCTTTAGTTATGGGTGAAATGTGCAAATTTTGCAAAGTAAACAAGTTGTCATATAATATTCTTTTGGTCGGAAAATATTCTTTTTGTCGAAAAATATCCGTACAACGGCGCAATCATTGGTGGACCACATAACAGAATAACTATCGGATATAGAAAGCGACAAAAATAACCTTTTTATAAAAAATAATGGCAAAACTCTTACCGTTAAACTGTTGAAATACCTGGTGATAAAAGTACAGTAATACGCGTGGTTGCACATTAGCACACTGTATTGCACAATATCTCTGATTATTGATTCTGACGTAAGAAGTCACTCAATAATTGATACAGTAAAATTGCACCGTCTTTCATATTATTGATGCAATAAATGCTACAGTGATAATTGAATAGTATTTTACATTATTGATTCAATAATTGTCATGACACAGTAACTCATATTATTGAAATTATATTATTAGATAACATTATTGATAATTTCTAAAAAGTTCTATCTAGGAAAGGGGTTAGGTTATATAATTGCGCCAGTAAGGAGAAATTCTTATCGGAAAGCCCCCTCTTTTCTGGGAACGATCTGATTGTCAGTATTGTGAATCTATAATATTAATTAGAAATAATTATTGAAGAATTGTGAATAATTGATGAATTTGGTAAGTAAATATTTCTTCAATTTTGATATAAATGGAAAATTTTTAGAATGAGACATTTGTCGAAGGTTTGTTATATTTTTCTATGAAACCATAATTATCTTCTCCGATAATATATTTATATATTATTATAATATTACATTATAATAGCATAATGTGATAATATAATAGTATAATTTTTATAATTTAAATGGTAATATTATTATAATAAATTTATGGTATAAGAATAAAATGAAGTGGAAGAGAGCAAATTGAATTTGAATTTCTTTTTAATAATTGTTAAAAATTTTAAAATGTGAAATAAATGAGGGAGTCCTCATTTTGAATTTGAACTCTCTTTTTCAAAAGGTGTGTGCTACATTATTTTCAAAGACTAATGTGCATATAAAAATTGTTAGAAGTGGTGTGCTAGCATTTTCCAATAAATAGGTTGCTTAGTTAAACAATGAAACTCATACCAGAATCAGAAAATTCTATCTCTATAATATTGAGCGTATTTCTTGTGAGTATAATGATATTTTGAGTATAGTGCAAGATTTCCTTAACATAATCTCCGTTATTCCAGTCAGAACTACTTTACTACTAAGGTAAAGGATATTTTTTTTCTTCGTAAATGATGTTATTTTCCTTCAGTACTCGTAAATGATATTATTTCCTTCTATACTCGTAAGGGATATCATTTTCTTTCATACTCCATATTACGTAAGCGATATTATTTCATCTCGTATTCCTAAATTTAAACTTACTATTGTAAGTATTGCTTCTATAATTCCTAAAATGATTAGAAATTTCTTAAGGATTGCACTTCATTTGATATCATTTCACTGGAATATTTGTGACGCCCCCAAAATAGGTCCACACGACCCATTCTGAGTTGCCAGATATCACACTAAAGAAATCAAATACAAACTTCATTTATACAACTGTTGAACTATCGTGCAGAGTACGACAACACATAAGCTGTGAGTTTTAATACAAGTATATGTAATTCTCATGGTGCCTCGACCACAACACCTTACAATGGTACTTTACATAAAAGTACAGTCAATAACTATTTTAGAAACTAAAATCTTTGGAAAATGCTCAAGGAAACCTTCGTACATGGGAGGCCATGCATCTAAGTTATGATAGATATCATATGACTCAAGAATTATCCTTGGTTGACCCAATAGACCCCAAAGAAAAACGAGAAGATTACTGTCATGTTCTTTCCAATGGTGAGTCTTCTCTTGACATATAATTATCTCTATTGTCTCCAATTGAGAGTTATATTTCAACCAAACTCCAAGATTATATAGGTAGTGCTCATAGATTTAATCAGCAAGTGCATGTGCACAACCCTGTTTTATGATAACACGAAGTCGTCTATCATTAGACATCTTGTATCATGGTGGAAAATCACGCTTCCAAAGTTGGGTTCACCTCACCCTATTCTGTTCACCAAAATCAACGGTTAAAATGACGTATAAAATATGACACACTTATCTAAAATTTCTTAATGAAATTATTTCCATACTGTTTTAGAGGAACCTCAACAGCTATAGACCACCGTTCTAATCCCCTGTTTCCCCCGCTCGACCCAGCTACACTCTTATTACCTGAAAAGAATTATGAAGGAAAAGGGTGAGCACAACTAGCCCATCAAAGAATATCATGACTAAATATAATTAAATTATCAATAGCCTTCATCAATAATAAATTAGAGATTTAGAACATATGGTAGATGATAAAACTTTTCAACCATAGTTGCAGCGGAACGAGCAATCCATTAAAAGAGTCAAATAGACCATAATGTAAAATCCCAAAATTTACGAAATGAAAGTATTCAATTTTTATAATTATTATTCTATTTAGTAAATGGTTAAATTGATAAAAGTACAGTAATATGCGTGGTTGCATAGTAGCACAAAGTATTGATTATTGATGCTTATGTGAGAAGTCACTCAGTTATACTCAATTATTGCTACAATAATTGCTGCATCATATCTCTCATATTATTGATTCAATTATTGTCACAAAGATCAAATCGCATAATATTTTATTTATTATTAAATTAATAATTGAGACGACAAAGTTATTCATATTATTATTTGCAATATTGACAATGTCTAGAAGTTACAAGGAGAGGTTTGGTCACCTAATCATGCGCCAATAAGGAGAAATTCTTATCTGAAAAGCCCCTCTTTTTCACGGAACGAATCGGTTGTTAAATATTGTGAGTTATAATATTAATGATGAATGTTATTAAAAATCGAATTTGAGTTCGGAGTTGAATTTGGAGACGCAGACGTGATATTTGAGTCCGGAACGATGAAATTAGTAGAAATAGACTATAAACACAAAATTTGTGGGGGTTGACTTTTTGGTCAAAAAAGTCAACAGTTGACTTTTTCGGAAAAAGTCAAACTTCAAAATTTCAAAAATGAAATTTTTAAGAAAAATATTTCCATTGTGTTGGGATTATTAGTGTTAGTGGAAATTGACATTTATTTCGATAATAATTGATGTCTGGAGGTTATATTGACCAATCAGGTAATTAATTGAATAAATGAGCAATTAATTGCTATTAATTCACATGATTATAACTATTTGTTTACATGTGTGTACTATGGATTCACATTCTTGTACTACTAGGGGAGTTGGTGCAAGATTGATAATACTTGCATGACTAACTTAAAAATGGAGGTATAGATGGAGGTATTATACTGTAATTCATATTTTTAGTTGATTATAACTATTGATTCACATGATTGAACTATTGATTCACATTATTTACTATTAGGGGAGGTGGTTCAAGTTTGATAATACTTGCAGAAATAAATTAAAAATGAAGAAAAAGAGGAAGGTATTATACTGTAATATTTCAAGCCCCCAAACGTGCAATTATCGAAACTATATTTTCCTATAAATAGAAGCTCATTCTTCCTTCATTTCTCACCAATTCACTAAAGCTATAGAGTAATTATTATAGAGAAAAATTATAGAGAGAAAGAAGAAGAGAAGTCTGCTACCTCACTATTCCAAAGATCCAGTCTTTCTTTTGAGGTAAGGGGGTATTATTTCTTTCAGTATTCATGAAGAGAGCTATTGTTATTCCATTCTTTATTATTCTGTTGAATAACTCAGATACGCTGACTAACGTATACATGGTGAAATTCTACATTATTCCATTCTTTATTATTATGTTGGAATATCCCTCATGCGGATTACGTATGATTCGGTTCCATTCTTTATTATTCATTGGAATAACCCGCTCATGCGGTCTCATCGCATGCCCGGTGAAATTGTTGTTGTTATTCCATTCTTTATTATTCGTTGGAATATCCCATCATGCGGTTGGATTACGTATGACTGGTTCCATTCTTTATTATTCTCGTTGAATATCCCGTCATGCGGTTTATTACGCATGACCTAGTTCCATTCTTTATTATTCGTTGAGAATAACTCGTCTGTAAGCGGTCTATCGCATGCATGGTGAATTTTTTTATTATTCCATTCTTTATTATTCTGTTGGAATAACCTGTCTATGTGGATTACCGCATGTATGGTGAATGATCCTTTGTATTCATTCCTTATTAAATTATGGAAATGACCTATCTACGTAGATTACTGCATGGCGGGTGAAAATCCATTTGCAGTCTCGTAATTTTTCTGACCCTCAAAAATTCTGGAAAAATTTAAAATGATAATTTGATGAGTTTTCTATATTGTGTCCAAAGATGGCGATTTTTGGATGTATAGATTAAGAGTTATGGATTTTATGGGAAAAGAATATTTTAAAAGTAAACCTTTATAACTCCTTGTGGTTAAGTCCAAAATTGGTGAAATGTTTATTGGGAGTACATGTATATAATAGGAGTATACCCTGTAAATTTCGGAATTTTTAGAGAAAAGTACAATTTATGATAAATATCTAAATATTCGGCAGTTTTGGCCATATGAAAAATAGTAAATGAATTTTAAAAATTTCGAGAAAAATATATGTTGAATATGGGACTATATTCTGCTAAATCCCAGAAAATAAATATTTTTGGAACTGATTAGGTATTTTTCATGAAAATGAACTAGTTATGAGTAAATGAATTAAATATGTTATGTGAAGTAACAAAATTGGAAAATGGGATTTTATGGCTTGAAAATTCTATATAGGGTATATACAGATTTTTGACGAGGAATTTGATCATTGGTAATGAAATCTTATGAGTATTACATTTTTGAATGATTAAATGCATTATCTAGTAAAGTGTAAACAATTGAAATAAATTGTTTATAAGTTTAAGAAGTGATTAAAATATTATTATAATATTAATAATATTAGATTATGAGTTTATTAAGTGATTGATAATATTTGGATAAATTAAAAGTCTTTAATATTTATCCTTATTTTCGTTTGATTAATGCTTATATCATTGTCATCATCCTCATGCTTATATTGTGATGAAAGTCATCTTTGACTTACGTGCAAAGATGGACTGTTGATTATTGATTTTACAATTGTATATCTTTGGCTTACGTGCAAATATGGACTGTTGATTATTGATTTTACAATTGTATATCTTTGGCTTACGTGCAAAGATGGACTGTTGATTATTTGTTTTATAGTTGTATATCTTTGGCTTACTTGCAAAGATGGACTGATGATTATTGGTTTTATAGTTGTATATCTTTGGCTTACGTGCAAAGATGGACTGTTGATTATTGGTTTTACAGTTGTATATCTTTGGCTTACGTGCAAGGATGGAATCATTGATTATTGGTTTTACTGATTTGTATATCTTTCGCTTCGCAAAGATGAATTATTGATTATGAGTATCTTTAGCTTTATGTGCATAGATGAACTGCTTATTGGTATGATTATGGCCAGGATCATTCTAAGATAATCATGACCCGTAATGTTATAGATGATGTGGTAAAAGTCCTCATTGGCCCGTAGTGCATTGATGGACAGTTATTGGTATGATTATAACCATGGATTATTCGGTATAATCATAACCATTGATGATTACATGAATATCCTTGGCCGTAGTGCAGGGATGATTTGATGATGTGGATTATTTATTAAGTTGAGTCTTAGTGATAAAATATTGATTATAAACTTTTAATTCGTAAAAGATAGTAGATATCATGCTCTAGTTGGCTTTTCTAAAATACAGTTGTATGTCTTTGGCCCAGTAGTAAAAAGAATAAATTGTTAATGAATATCTTTTCGTCAGAGTGCAAAAGATGGAATTTCTTAGTATGATTATGAGCAGAATTGTGATTTGGTATAACCATGATTTTTGATGTTTCAGTGAAGATAGGTGATGGAAATTATCTTCATTCACAGTTAAGAAGAATTTAGAATCACAAGTATGATTATGAGTTATTCATATGATTGTGGACATGAATTGTTGATTGATGTTACAGTGGATAAAACATTATTGGTGGACTTTTAACATGGAGAAGATAATAGACACGATGGTCTATTTGACTCTTCTAATGGATCGCTTTCGTTCACCGCAACTATGGTTGAAAAGTTTTATCATCTACCATATGTTCTAAATCTCTAATTTATTATTGACGAAGGCTATTGCTAATTTAATTATCTGTAGTCATGATATTCTTTACTGGGCTATTTGTGCTCACCCTTTGCTTCACAATTCCTTTAAGGTAATAAGAGTGTTTCTGGGTCGAGCGGGGATAACAGGGAAATAGTGTGATGGTCTTAGACTGTCGAAGTTTCTCAATACATTATAAAACGGCATGACATGCAATAGATAATTGTATTGAGGACCTAAGATGTGTGTGTCGTATTTTATTCGTCACTTAATAATTGATTTTGGCGAACAACAATAGGGTGATGAGAACCTGACTTTGAAAGCGTCAAAAGTGCACCTCATTGGAATGAATATGATAGTAATCTTCTCGTTCTTTTTTGGGGTCTTAAAATATTTGTCTTTGTATTTTATATGGCATTGTAACAATTTGAGTTTGAAACCTATCTACTTAGACAATATTGTATTAAAACTCACAACTTATCTATTGTATTATCATACTCGCATTTGCATTCAACAAATTGTATAAATGAAGTTTGTATTTGATTTTTATAGAGTGAAATTTGGCGACTCAGAATGGGTCGTGTGGACCTATTTTGGGGGTGTCACAAATAGTATCAGAGCTTAGGGATATGGTCGCTGGCGGAGGTAAGAGTCTAGAACTAGGAGGGTAGAGACGAGTTATATACTTCGCTAGTATGTGACTTACCTAAGCTGAAATTGTTTACTTGATAAGTTGACAAATTGTGATATGTCAATTAATCTTTGTTTTGAAGATATATTCTAGAATGATATCTAAAATACAGGAGATGAGCAATGGGAAAATCATGATACAGAGGAAATAACCATGAAGGTACAATTCGAAAAGAAAGCAAGGTATTCTCATCTCTTTGAACTACCAGGTACGTCAATTTCGAGGGCAAAATTTCATAAGGAGGGGAGATTGTAAGACCTCGAATTTTATGAAATGAAAAGTATTCAATTTTTTTTATAATTATTATTCTATTTAGTAAATGGTTAAATTGATAAAAAGTAAAAGAATATGCTGTGGCATAAGCATAGTACACATTACAGATTGATTATTGATGCTTATGTTAGAAGTCACTTAGTTATACTCAATTATTGCTACAATAATTCATTGCATCATATCTCTCATATTATTGATTCAATTATTGATTATCACAAGATTATCCGTCGCATAATATTTTATATATTATTAAATTAATAATTGAAACAACAAAGTTATTCATATTATTATTTGCAATATTGACAATGTCTAGAAGTTCTCACAAGGAGAGGTTTGGTCACCTAATTGCGCCGCCAATAAGGAGAAAATCTTATCTGAAAGCCCCCTTTCCGGGAACGAACCGTTGTTAAATATTGTGAGTTATAATATTAATGATGAATGTTATTAAAAATAAAATTTGATTTCGGAGTTGAATTTGGAGACGCGGACGTGATATTTGAGTTCGGAACGATGAAATTTGTAGAAATAAACTATAAACACAAAATTTGCCGGGGTTGACTTTTTGGTCAAAAAAGTCAACAGTTGACTTTTTCGGAAAAAGTCAAACTTCAAAATTTCAAAAATGAAAATTTTGATAAAAATATTTCCATTATGCTGGGATTGTTTGTGTTAGTGGAAATCGATATTTATTTCGATAATAATTGATGTCTGGAGGTTATATTGACCAATCAGGTAATTAATCGAATAAATGAGCAATTAATTACTATTAATTCACATGATTATAACTATTTGTTCACATGTGTGTACTATGGATACACATTCTTGTACTACTAGGGGAGTTGGTGCAAGATTGATAATACTTGCATGACTAAGTTAAAAATGGAGGTATAGATGGATGTACTATACTGTAATTCGTATTTTCACTTGATTATAACTATTGATTCACATGATTGAACTATTGATTCACATTATTTACTATTAGGGGTGGTGGTGCAAGTTTGATAATACTTGCAGGACTAAATTAAAAATGAAGAAAAAGAGGAATGTATTATACTGTAATATTTCGAGCCCCAAAACGTGCAATTATCGAAACTATATTTTTCTATAAATAGAAGCTCATTCTTCCTTCATTTCTCACCAATTCACTAAAGCTATAGAGTAATTATTATAGAGAGAAATTATAGAGAGAAAGAAGAAGAGAAGTCTGCTACCTCACTATTCCAGTATCCAGTCTTTTTTTGAGGTAAGGGGTATTATTTCTTTCGTATTCATGAAGAGAGCTATTGTTATTCCATTCCTTATTATTTTGTTGGAATAACTAGTATACGCGGACTACCGTATACATGGTGAAATTCTTCTGTTATTCCATTCTTTATTATTATGTTGGAATATCCTGTCTGTGCGGATTACGCATGACCTAGTTTCATTCTTTATTATTCTGTTGGAATAACTTGTCTGTGCGGTCTATCGCATGCCTGGTGAAATCTGTTGTTATTCCATTCTTAATTATTCTGTTAGAATATCCTGTCTGTGCGGTTTACGCATGACCTGGTTCCATTCTTTATTATTCTGTTGGAATATCCTGTCTGTGCGGTTTACGCATGACCTGGTTCCATTCTTTATTATTTTGTTGGAATACCCTGTCTATGCGGTTTACGCATGACCTGGTTCAATTCTTTATTATTCCGTTAAGAATAACCTGTCTGTGCGGTCTATCGCATGCATGATGAATTCTTCTGTTGTTCCATTTTTTATTATTTTGTTGGAATAACCTGTCTATGTGGATTACTGCATGCATGGTGAATGATCCTTTGTATTTATTCCTTATTAAATTATGGAAATGATCTGTCTACGTGGATTACCGCACGTATGTGTGAAAATCCATTTTAGTTTCATAATTTTTTCGACCTCAAAAATTTCGGAAAAATTTAAAATGATAATTTGATGAGTTTTCTATATTGTGTCCAAAGATGACGATTTTTGGATGTATAGATTAAGAGTTGGATTTTATGGGAAAAGACTATTTTAAAAGTAAACCCTTATAACTCCTTATGGTTAACTCCAAAATTGGTGAAATTTTTATTGGGAGTACATGTATATAACTTGAGAGTATACCTCAGTAAATTTCAGAATTTTGGAGAAAAGTACAATTTATGATAAATATCTAAATATTCGGCAGTTTTGGCCATATGAAAAATAGTAAATAAATTTTAAAAATTCCGAGAAAAATATATGTTGAATATGGGACTATATTCTGCTAAATCCCAGAAAATAAATATTTTTGGAACTGATTAGGTATTTTTCATGAAAATGAACTAGTTATGAGTAAATGAATTAAATATGTTATGTGAAGTATCAAAATTTGAAAATAGGATTTTATGGTTTGGGAATCCTATATAGGGTATATACAGATTTTTGATGAGGGATTTGATCATTGGTAATGAAATCTTATGAGTATGACATTTTTGAATGATTAAATGCATTATTTGGTAAAGTGGAAACAATTGAAATAAATTATTTATAAGTTTAAGAAGTGATTAAAATATTGTTATAATATTAATAATATTAGATTATGAGTTTATTAAGTGATTGATAATATTTGGATAAATTTAAAGTCTTTAGTATTTATCCTTATTTTTGTTTGATTAATGCTTATATCATTGTCATCATCCTCATGCTTATATTGTGATGAAAGTCATCTTTGACTTACGTGCAAAGATGGATTGTTGATTATTGATTTTACAATTGTATATCTATGGCTTACGTGCAAAGATGGACAATTGATTATTGATTTTACAATTGTATATCTTTGGCTTACATGCAAAGATGGACTGTTGATTATTGGTTTTATAGTTGTATATCTTTGGCTTACGTGCAAAGGTGGACTGATGATTATTGGTTTTATAGTTGTATATCTTTGGCTTACATGCAAAGATGGACTATTGATTATTGATTTTACAATTGTATATCTTTGGCTTACGTGCAAAGATGGACTGTTGATTATTGGTTTTACAGTTGTATATCTTTGGCATACGTGCAAGGATGGACTGTTGATTATTGGTTTTACAGTTGTATATCTTTGGCTTACGTGCAAAGATGAACTCTTGATTGATGAGTATCTTTGGCTTATGTGCATAGATGAACTGTTTATTGGTATGATTATGGCCAGGGATCATTCGGTATAATCATGACCCGTAATGTTATAGATGATGTGGTAAAAGTCCTCATTGGCCCGTAGTGCATTGATGGATAGTTATTGGTATGATTATAACCAGGGATTATTCGGTATAATCATGACCATTGATGATTACATGAATATCCTTGGTTGTAGTACATGGATGATTCGATGATGTGGATTATTTATTAAGTTGAGTCTCAGCGATAAAATATTAATTATACACTTTTAATTCGTAAAAGATAGTAGATATCATGCTCTACTTGACTCTTCTAAAATACAGTTATATGTCTTTGGCCTGTAGTGCAAAGAATAAATTATTAATGAATATCTTTGGCCATAGTGCAAAGATGGAATTTCTTAGTATGATTATGAGCAGGAATTGTGATTTGGTATAACAATGATTTTTGATGTTTCAAGTGAAGATAGGTGATGAAAATTATCTTCGTCCTGGGTGCGAAGAGGAATTTAGAATCACAATTATGATATGAGTTATTCATATGATTGTGGACATGAATTGTTGATTGATGTTACAGGGATAAAACATTATTGGTGGACTTTTAACATGGAGAAGATAATAGACCTGATGGTCTATTTGACTCTTCTAATGGATTGCTCGTTCCGCTGCAACTATGGTTGAAAAGTTTTATCATCTACCATATGTTCTAAATCTCTGATTTATTATTGATGAAGGCTATTGATAATTTAATTATCTTTAGTCATGATATTCTTTACTGGGCTATTTGTACTCACCCTTTGCTTCACAATTCCTTTCAGGTAATAAGAGTGTAGCTGGGTTTAGCGGGGATAACATGGAAATAGTGTGATGGTCCGAGACTGTCGAAGTTTCTCAATACATTATAAAACGGCATAACATGCAACAGATAATTGTATTGAGGACCTAAGATGTGTGTGTCGTATTTTACACGTCACTTAATAATTGATTTTGGCGAACAGCAATAGGGTGATGAGAACCCGACTTTGAAAGCGTCAAAAGTGCACCTCATTGGAATGAATATGATAGTAATCTTCTCGTTCTTTTTTGGGGTCTTAAAATATTTGCTGCTGTATTTTATATGGCATTGAAACAATTTGAGTTTGGAAACTGTCTACGAGACAATATTGTATTAAAACTCACAGCTTATCTGTTGTCGTACTCTGCACGATAGTTCAACAATTGTATAAATGAAGTTTGTATTTGATTTTTATATAGTGATATCTGGCGACCCAGAATGGGTCGTGTGGACCTATTTTGTGGGCATCACAATAAGGTCTATTATCTTCTCCATGTTAAAAGTCCACCAACAATGTTTTATCCCTGTAACATCAATCAACAATTCCTGTCCACAATCATGTGAATAACTAATAATCATAATCGTGTTTCTAAATTCCTCTTCGCACCCAGGACGAAGATAATTTTCATCACATGTCTTTACCTGAAACATCAAAAATCATGGTTATACAAAATCACAATTCTTGTTCATAATCATACTAATAAATTCATCTTTGCACTACGGGCCAAAGATATTCATTAACAATTCATCTTTGCACTACAGGCCAAAGACATACAACTGTATTTTAGAAGAGTCAGGTAGAGCATGATATGTACTATCTTCTACGAATTAAAAGTGTCTTATCAATATTTTATCGCTGAGACTCAGCTTAATAAATAATCCACATCATCGAATCATCCCTGCACTACGGCCAATGATATTCATTACTATTACGACCACGAATTATCCATGCACTACGGGCCAAGGATATTCGTGTTTTCCAACAATGGTCATGATTATACCGAATAATCCATGGTTATAATCATACCAACAACTGTCCATCAATGCACTACGGGACAATGAGGACTTTTACCATATCATTTGTAAAATTACGGGTCATGATTATACCGAATGATCCCTGGTCATAATCATACCAATCAACAGTTCATCTATGCACGCAAGCCAAAGATGACTTTCATCACAATATAAGCATGAGGATGATGACAATGATATAAGCATTAATCAAACGAAATCAAGGATAAATATTAAAGACTTTAAATTTATCCAGAGTTTAAAATATCCAAATTGTCAACATGATACTGCTTTGTGGAGTAAAATTCAAGAATAATATTCATCAAAAATGATTTGAACTGAAAATAAATCAATTTTTATCATGAATAGTACTCTGGGTGAATAGTATCTGGGTGAATAGTACCCCGTGAATAGTACTTTAAGAATAGTATCCCATGAATAGTACTCGTGAATAGTACTTCGTGAACAATAGTTTATGAATAGTACTTTGTGAATAGTACCCGTGAATAGTACTTTTGTGAATAGTACCGTATAAATGAATAGTACTTATAGACAGTACCCCGACATGAAAAGCTTAAAATTTAACAAGAATGTTCAAAAATATCCTTGTGAAACGATACTGGATGAAACACAAATTTTAAGGATATTGTACTAATTTCATGGAGTATAGAAGCCAAAACTTTAACAAAATGAGTATAGAATTAGAAATCTGAAAAAAAATAATATTACTTACATACTATAGAGTATGGAAGAAAATATTATTTCAAGCGAATATTGAACAAAAATAACATCCCTTTGAACGAAAATATTATTCCAACGAATATTTAACGAAGATAATATTCCTACAAATATTGAACGAAGATAATATTCTTTATGAATATTGAACGAAAATAATATTCATACGAATACGAAAAATAATATCTCTTCAGAATATGAAATAAATAATACACCTTACCTCAGAAGAATACTGGATACTGGAATAGTGAGGTAGAAGACTTCTCTTCTTCTTTCTTTCTCTATAATTACTCTTGTGAGTCTTAGTGAATTGGTGAGAATGAAGAAAGAATGAGCTTCTATTTATAGGAAAATATAGTTTTGAGAATTGCACGTTTTGGGGCTCGAAATATTACAATATAATACCTTCATCCTTTCCTTCATTTTTAATTTAGTCCTGCAAGTATTATCAAACTTGCACCACCTCCCCTAATAGTATATCATGTGAATTAATACTACAATCATGTGAATCAATAGTTCTATACATGTGAAAATAATAATTACAGTATAGTACCTTCATCTATACCTCCATTTTTAATTTAGTCATGCAAGTATTATCAATCTTGCACCACCTCCCCTAATAGTACATACATGTGAATCAATAGTACACACATGTGAACACATAGTTATAAGCATGTGAATTTATAGCAATTAATTGATTATTTATCCGATTAATTACCCGATTGGTCAGTATAACTTCCAGACATCAATTATTATCGAAATAAATATCGATTTCCACTAACACTAATAATCCCAACACAATGGAACTATCAATTTCATCTTTAATCAACATGAACTTATTCATCATTAATATTATAACTCACAATATTTAACAACCAGGTCGTTCCCAGGAAAGAGGGGGCTTTCCGATAAGGATTTCTCCCTATTGGTGCTCAATTAGGTGACCAAACTTCTCATTGACAGAACTTCTAGACATTGTCAATATTGCAAATAATAATATGAATAACTTTGTCGTCTCAATTATTGATTTAATAATAATAAATATTATGCATATGATACTGTGACAATAATTGAATCAATAATATTGGAGATATGATGCAACAATTACTGTAGCAATAATTGAGTATAACTGAGTGACTTCTCACGTAAGCATCAATAATCAATACTGTGTGCTACTATGCAACCACACGTATTACTGTACTTTTACTACCGGGTAGTTTAACGGTAAAACTTTCGTCGTTATTTTAATAAAAAGATATTTCTGTCATTTTCTAACTACAACAATACTTCCATTGTGGGGTTCACCAATGATTGTGCCGTCGTACGAATATTCCCTGTTAGAACGAATATTCCCTGACCAATCGAATATTCCCCGACACAACGAATATTTTATATCAACTTGCTTACTTTGTAAAATTTTCAAATATCACCCTTAACTTTAACCTTTATCAATTTAACCATTTACTAAATAACATAATAATTATAAGAAAATTGAATACTTTCATTTCATAAAATTCGGGATCTCACAATATTGGTCTGAAATTTCTTATTAAATTTTAATCTTTTTATGTCTGGGTACTATTCATAAGGTACTATTCATACTGTACTATTCATGAGTACTATTCACAAAAGAATTTAATTTCTTTTCTTTGTCCAAGTTATCTTTTACGGATCTTATTCTTGAAATTGAATCCATGTTATGATCTCAGTTGATTCATTCTTTATGTCATTACCATAATTCTCAGACTTAAATTATGTTGAAAGTTATCTTTGGCCCGTAGTTCAAAGATGAACTGTTGATTGATGAATATCTTTGGCTCGTAGTGCAAAGATGAATTGTTGATTGATGTCTTTGACCCGTAGTGCAAAGATGGACAGGTGTTTGGCATGATCATGACCACTGGTGATACAAACGATTATCTTTGGCCCGTAGTGCATAGATAATTCGTTGATTGGAAATAATTATTGATTGATGTTATAGGTATAAAATATTGATGATGGACTTTTAAAATCATAAGAAGATAGTAGACATAATGCTCTACTTGACTCTTCTAATGGATTGTTGTTTCCACTGCAGTTGTTGATCTAAAACTTGTTATCTATTGTATTCTATCAGATTTTATCCTGTTGAGGACTAAGGATAATTTGTTCTTCAGTATCTTAGTCATAATGTTCTTTATTGGGCTAGTTGAGCTCACCCTTTTCCTTTGGTTCCATTGTTCTTCTTAGGAGGCGAGAATATAGCTGGGAACTAGTCGGGGAGTGGAGTAATGATTCAAGATGGTTATTATAGCAGTTCTCACTATTTTGTAAAATAGTTTAAAAATAATTTTAATGATGACTTTATTTAAATTTGGATATTGTCTACAAGATAGTATTTGTATTAAAATTCACAGCATATGTGTTGTCGTATTTTGCACGATAGTTGTATTAATGAAGTTTGTATTTGGTTTCTGTACCATGTATTTGGTGACTCAGAATGGGTTGTGTGTACCTATTTTGGGAGCGTCACACTATTCACGACAAAATTGATTTCTTTTATGTCCAAAATTATTTTTGACACATAAATATCATTCTTGAATTTTACTCCACAATTAGTTATCATGTTGACAATTTGGACATTCTTGAACTCTGGATAAATTGAATTATAAATCTCTAATATTTATCCTTGATCTTACTTGATTGATTTCTTATACCATTGTCATCATCCTCATGCTTATATTGGGGTGAAAGTCATCTTTGGCCCGTAGTGCATAGATGGACTGTTGATTGGTATGATTATGACCAATAATTGTGTATTGGTATAATCATGACTTGTAATTGTAGACACTCGAAATTTTTCTTTTCCTGTTACTAACTATGTAAGAGGGCAAAAACGTCTTTTTCACACTCCAGAGGTAATTCTAGAGGACCACAACATCAATTCCAACCTCAGAGATAACCCTGAGTACATTCAGAGTCAACAACATGACAATCTCAGAGATAACTTTGGGAAAAACCCGCTACAACTGTGCGAAAACCGGAGATAACCCCGGGAGGGGCAAAATGGTCATTTTACCAACTCAACTTCACTTCAAATTAAATACACTCATTTAAACCCAAATTAATTCAAAAGAAGTCCCACAAGACTCATCTCTTAACTTCAGAGTGCAAACTACGTGAAACAGTTCACTAGATTGCTTCAGAGCGCAAACTATGCGAAACAGCTCACCGAATTGCTTGACGAAAACCCGGGAATACTTTTTCAGTCATGGACCTATCTTCCTGGAATTAAAAAGGGCAAATCCCATGTCATTGCGTAACTCTCCACAAAAGCAGTCCGAAGATGGTCTTGTACTCCTCGTTCGGATGCTCGGATTGAAGTTCTGCAAGTTCGAGCGGACATTACATTGCATTGCAGTGCACATACTTTTTGAGACAGACGGGACTGCGGAACCCAAGGCGATTCGGGTAGCATGGTGTAGCGAGAGGTTGCCCGCAGTACACCTGCTGACAATCGATTCTATAAATATGGGGCTTGGGCTAGCCATTTTGGGGGAGAAAAGAGCGAGGAAGCCCTGTCCAATTGGCTTTGTACAACCCATAAACTGAGTACTATCTTATTTCAAACACTTTTGAGCTTATATTTTGTCATATTTTTACCAGCGGGAGCCGAGTATTCATCCATCTAGAGTCATAGAAGTCTACATTGGCAGCCCACTGTAAGCCTTCTCACATTCTATAAAGCCTTCTTCTCAGATTAGCACATATCAGCACACACTGTTATACACATTGAGAGTCGTGTTGTGTGCGTTTGCCCGGTCTTCGATCCGTGATTTTCATTTCTGTCTGTATATATATACTTATATATGTATATATTTCATATATGGACTAACATTATCGAGTTATGCCTCGATTGAGCCTAGACTTCGGTCTGGAACGTTTATTGCTTTTATATATATATACTTATATATATATATAATTGTTGTCAGACATATCTAATGAGCCTGTATTTTACATCCGGAGCATTTACTCGCTTTTATATATATATAGTTAAATATATAATTGTTGTCGGACATATCCGATGAGCCTGGATTTCACATCCGGTGCATTTACTCGCTTATATATATATATATATAATTGTTGTCAGACATATATCCGATGAGCGTGGATTCACATCCGGTGCATTTACTGTTTTTATATATTTATTTGTACATATATATATATTTATATCTCTGTCAGGCCTGGAGTTTACTTCGCGGCCTTTTATAGCTTTATTTACATTACATCACGCTTTTGGAGTTTACCGTGGCGGTTGATCGCTTTCTGACTTTATTTACATTCCGTCCTGCCTGGAGTTTACTTCGTGGCAGTTGATCGCTTTTACAGCTTTATTTATATTTCATCCCACCTGGAGTTTACTTCGTGGTGGTTGATCATGTCCATATATATATATTTACTACTTTTATATATTTACATTTCCGATCCCCCATGGAGTTGCTTCGTGGTGGTTGATCCTGTCTGTATATATATATATATTTACAGCTTTTATATATATAACTGCTTACTGCTTTCTATATAAACTGCAGTATCATGTGAGCCTAGGAAACATGTGATCATAGATTCAGTGTATTGAATCTAGATTCGGTTCCCGTGATGGACTTTTTTTCATTGTATATGCGACTTGTACATTATTTCCGATGTATACGAATTTCCTTGGATGGTCATTCATGCCCATGAGGAGCTTCTAAACCTTTCTTTATATATTTTTTGAGAATGCTTCGCATCTCGAAAATAAAAGCAAACAAGCCGAACAATTAATAAAAAAAGGGAAGTATGAAAAGGTCTCAATTCCTATTGAGCACAGGGTTTGAAAAACCTCTTTTACAAAACTTCATTGCTATATCTTGGTTAAAACTGAATTTTCCTATAAAATTCAAACCTTGTGTATATAGGTGCGAACGAGGCCTCGCACTATTTTCAAATAATTGCACATTGATCCACACACACACAAATATTCATATAATAATTTCTTTTAAAAGTGGCGGTCACTGTGGTAACACGGATGTCGGGGGGTGCCTAACACCTTCCCTCCGCATAATCAAGCCCCCGGACCCAAAATGAATCTCGGTTTCACAGACCCGTTTAGCAGTGTCGAATCACTGGATCAATGTGCAAGCCTTTTCGGTTGCGTTGGTGCAAGCAGTTAAATACACCAACTGGCGACTCTTAAAGTCCAATCGTCGACATTATACATGTCGGACCTTTTTCACTTATTTTTTCAAACAAATCTCACATTAACATGAGAACACCAAAGAACAAGTAACGAAAAGGGACACTAAAAAATCCCGACGTCGACAGGTGGCGACTCCGCTGGGGACTCTAGTAAGAGGGCATAAGCCGCTATTACAAGCTTTCCAAAATTGTTATATGCTTGTGTGTTAATGTTGCATTTACATTTATGATGAATGTGTACGAATGCATCTTAATTACTGCACTGCTAAATATCTATCTGTGATATTAGTGCTTCGCACATGTCATCATTTTGCATAAACGGTGAGACACGTTGTATGTGAATGTATGTTGTGTGGTCCCTCCACCAGGAGGCTATCCTGTCGATGTTTGATTACTGGACTCGTGGGAAGAATAATTCCCCGGGGCTCAGGAAAGGCACCACTCAGATTCGCTCCAGTTGAACTATCGGATTAACTTCCCGTTAAGTAGATTGCGATGATCTGGGAACCTTCATGCCAAAAAGCCGCGAGAGTAACCTAAGATAGGTCAGCCTCTGATAAACCAAACGCGAAGGGAAGTCTCTTCATACTTTCCCATTTAAATTACTTGTAATTTCAATTACTTGTCAATCTCAATGTAAAGGAAAATATGAAGAATATGTGTAAATGCATATTAAGGCTTTACATGCTATTAAATGACACCCATTTTGCAGGATAATATTCCTAAAATGGACACGTTATGATAGCATGTAAATTTTTTATACATTTCCCTAAGACTAAACTACATAAGTTTTTATAGGGAAGCAATTGATCCCGTTTACCGTTCAAAGACCAAAAGGGCATTAAGGCCACAGTCAGATATGGATAAAAGTTCCCAACCTGATTAAACTTCTGTCTCTCGTGAAGAGTTCAAAAAATTAAGCTATCAAATGACAGAGTTGGCTGTTATGCTCAAAGAACTACACCAATCTATTCAGGGTCCACAAATACCCATCCACACAGAATCCTCTGCACATGGAGGAATCCAGGGCCAAACAATGCCTACTCAACCAGAGTCATCCACACCAGGAGGCAATCAGGGTATTGGTAAAAAGATGGAAACCCAGATATCTAAACCTCATTCCAATAAAGAAATCACAAATCTTAGGGATGATCGAGAAATTGGGGATATAAGAAAGAAAGTCCAACAAATGGAGGAGACCATCCGGTCAATCAAAGGGACTGGAAATTATGGGAGTGTCACCTATTCAGATCTTTGCATATTCCCAGGGGCGCACTATCCTACCAAATTCAAAGTCCCAGAGTTTGAAAAGTACAATGGGGAAGGCGATCCCTATACACACCTAAAAGTGTACATTGGCGAACTAGGATCTTATGCTGAAGATGAAAGCCTCAGAATGCAGCTTTTCCAAGAGAGTCTCACTGGAGAGGCTAAAGCCTGGTATGCTCGACTTGACAATGCCAAAATCCACAACTGGGAAGAATTGGCCCACGCCTTTCTAAATCAGTACAATTTTCAGTCACAAATGGCACCTGATCGATACCAAGTGACTAAAGTAAAAAGCAAAATACTGAATCTTTCCGAGAATATACCCAAAGGTGGAGACATCTAGCAGCGCAAGTCATTCCATCAATGACAGAAGCTGAGATGGTGATGACGTTTATTGATATCCAAGAGGCTCCGTACTACGAGAGGATCCTAGCAGGCATAGGAAAGCCACTCTCAAAAATGATCAAATATGGCAAAATGGCAGAGATGGGCCTTAAAGCAGGCAAGATTAAAGACTTCACTGCCTTGGAAGCAGTCGCCAAGCATATACAAACGGGCAAGTATGCGAGCGATCCTAAGGGTGTACCCGATAAAGGCAATGAAGATGTATCCCTTGTTGTACAGGGGCAAGTTAGGAGACCAACCTACAGTCCCCCCATTCGGAAAATACAAGACAATCTGCCATCTCAACAACAGGCTGCGTTTAACCAATACCCAGATAGGAAAAGAAAATTTGAAAGAACGGAAAATCGGGTGTTCACTCCACTAGGCGATTCCCTTGAACATGTCTTGGCGATATTAATGGATCACAAGAAAATTACCGAACTGGCTCCACCTTTAGAACCAGGGAGCAAAAGATATAATCCAAGCCAAAGATGTGCTTACCATTCAGGGTCTCCAGGACATGATACAGAAGATTGTTGGTCCTTAAAGCATAAAATTCAAAATCTGATTGAAAGTGGCAATATTGTGATTCAACAACCTTATCAACAGAATGTCAACACCAACCTTCCGTTGCAGCATGATACAGAAGAAGTAAACATGATCGGGTCAGGAAGCGCTGAAATATATCCAATTTGTAAGTGCATACAAAGGATAGAGGACTACCCCCAAAGGCACAGAACAAATGTCCTAAAGTGGGAAAACTCGGAGGAAGGTATCATGGTAATGCAAAAATTAGAGATGATCCAGAATCAAGTAAATCTACTAGCTAAGCTGATAGTGCGCCAACATCAGGATACGAGGCATTTCTTCACTCAACTATCAGAAGGCCAAGAAAAGGGGGATGATAAAATTGCTAGCATACCTCGCCAATGGAAAATTCGCTTGGGGGAATGCGAACTCTCAAAGAAGAAAGATCAAACAACCTCCATAAGAGTCCGAAAATTCACCCCTCTAAGCAAATCCAATGAAGAAATGCTACACTTTCTGATGAGCGAATGAAGGATTACTGAGTTGCTACCTCCTGTAAATCCCAAGATAAAGAGCTATGACTCCACCAAGATATGTCTTTACCATTCTAACTCACTTGGACATACAATTGAGGAATGTTGGGCTTTGCGACATAAAATCCAAGATCTCATTGAAAATGGAGAGCTGAAGATAGAAATTTTCATGACCAAAAAAGGCGAAAAGGCAATACAAAGCTTAAGATGTCCACTCAAGACAGGTAGTTCAAATAAGGTGAAGGCTATGAGCGATAATCCTGGCAGAACACAAGATGGAGCGATCCTAATGCAGGAAATGATAGAAGAGACAAGGGAATTCCCGAAGGATATTCTTTCGCCAACATCAAAAATCTTCTGGTCCAAAGATATCAACCACGCTCCTGATTTTATCACCTTGGATGATGCAAAGGAAATACTGATCCTTTCCAAAGAAGAAAAAGCAAAAAAGGAAAATTTCTTGCAAGAAATGCGATGACAGTTCGAGGCAGATTTCATGGGCGAATCCTCTTAAGCCCAGGAAAAGCGTGAAGGAACAGATGAAGGAAAAGGTGGCGAGGTTGTCGGGGAAACCAACCCATCAAAGAATCAAGATTTCATACCTTTTTGCAATGGGTCCATTTTAAGCATCCCTGAAGAATGTATTGAGCCTGGAAGCGATCAAGTTTTGGCCATAAGTAAAGACATTCAAAACCAAGAAGTAACCTCTGTCGCGAGCCTTGAAGGCAACATTGCTACTGACGACTGGACTATCAGGCCTCAACTAGCTAAAAAGATGTAGATCCAGGGGATAAAGTTGCGAGTTCCAAAAGATGTTGGGACAGTATCACTTCCTTCACAGTATGCTTTTTATTTTCCATGCATGTATAGAAAAAAAAAGAAAAAGAAAAAAAGAAAAAAAAAGAAACAAAAAACAAAAGAAAAAAAAAAGAAAAAGAAAAAAAAGAAAGAAAAAAAAGAAAAAAAAAATCAATAATCAAATCATTCAGGTTTCAGCTCATCAAGCCTGAACTACGAAAGACCTGATCTCCCCTCTTCAATGGGAGTACGTAGGCAGCCATTTATGGTGCGGTCAAACCAAACAAAAACCCAAAAACCCAAACAAATACTTCTTAAACAAACCCTTCTCAACCAAACCCTTCTCAAACCAAACACTTCTCATCCAAACACTTCTAAAACCAAACACTTCTCAAATAAACACTTCTCAAACTGTTTATCTCGTAAAATAGGAACTACGCCGACCTGATCTCCCACACTCACGGGAATACGTAGGCAACCCCCAGTGGTGCGGTCTGACCCTCAACAGAAACGTCCAAATCCAAACATCGATCTCAAGAATGACCCTCCAAGTCAGCGACCTATGTGGAGAAAACCCAACAACACTGCAATGTCATTCCTTCAAATCTGGCATAAATCCCAGAAAGGAAGAAACAGCGATATGCCAAGACAACCAGCAGTGAGGACCTTCAAAGATTCGACACCCTTAATCACGAGTCTTCATCAAATCAAAAGAAAAACAAGACCGATTGCAATAAAAAGTCAGGAATAATGATTGAAGGCATCAAAACCCAAGTCCTGTACTTGTTCACCATCCGGTATAGAGAAAAAGTTTCTTGCGATCTCAGCATCTTATCAGCCCATCTGTCAAAGCGACTATCCCAGACAACAAGCAAGGCTGGGGCAATTTCAAAATCGACGACAACCCGATATTGCGACCACTACAACAAAACTTGGGCAATCTCAGAAACAGCGATAACTCAACACTGGGGCATTTATCAAACATCTTAAAGAGGAAAATGCCCCAGTCAACACTATCAGCATGGTCCATCATCATCAAAGCTTCCCTCACATCAGCTCATTAGCGATTCAGATATTAATCACTTGCGACTTCATCAACAAAGAGAGTTTCTCGTATAATCCCTGATATCAGTATGCAAAAGGACTGGGACATTTTTCGATTCCAGGAAAGCAAAGGATGTTAAGGCGGGATCAGGCCTCTCATCAAAAGAAGGAAAAGTCCTAAAAAGAATCATGGCGACATTAACTTGCCCCTACAAACGAAGGGAAAATTCTCAACAAAGTTCTTAACTAAGAGCAGAAGTCCAATAACCAAGGGTCTGGCGAATGAAATCTACACCATCAAATGTGTTAATTTGCGCCCAATCATCATAAGTTGAGGCCTCTACACTAAAGTTCAAAGTTTGGCGGAAAGTACAAAATCGCACCCCTCGGGGATATCGGTGACATTTAGATCATCGATTCACCGGAGTTCTGAATAAAATGTTCAAGGAAATGGGGCATAAGCACTCAAGCGTAAAAAAGGAAACTACAAATCACCTCAAAAGAGTGGTGGCCGCTACATCACGCGTGCATTTCTATCCGTAACATCAAGTAGAGTCTAGCGAAGCAAACCTTTGAACATTACTTCAAATGAAGGTATCGGAGATCCGATATTCAAAACCATTGGCATCGCATCCAAGTAACATCAAAGACGAGTTCGTTGATGAAAGCTTTGTATACCACCATTCGAGTGGGAACCAAAGCGAGTTGGGGATGTCGGTATTTAACTACCGGGGTAGGATACATTACAAACTACCATCGAGGAAATGGGGGGTAGGCACCATTATAAACTATTTCTATCCATCGTAACATCAAGTGGAGTGCATGAAGCAAACCTTTGACATTCTCAATTTCTCATTGGCATCAATGCAACAAGTCAAACAAAAACGATTCGATGATGAAAGCTTTGTATACCAAGCCAAAAGCAGATTAGGGGATGTCGGCGTATTTAACTACCAGAGGGTAGGATCTCATTACCAAACTACCATCGAGGTAGGCACCATTATAAACTATCGTAGATATGCATCGGTGACATCTCAATTTCTCTTCATCAAACAAGCATTAGCGATCTCAGTTGTAGTTAACACCAAAGATAGCATCAAGAAAAGGTAAAGCGATTTGCGAAAACATTTTAAACATGCATCATAACATTCATTACATTGCAATTTGCGATTTGAAATATGCAAAATGCGATGTGCGAGTTGCGAAATGCGATTGGCCAAAAGCGAAATGCGAAGTGCGAAATGTGAGGTGCGATTTGCGAACTGCGATTTGCGAAAACATTTTAAAACATTCATCATTCACTACATTGCGATCTGCATCATTAAAAATACATTGTCATGTTTCAAGTGTGTACTAATCTTTATCATGTCCATTCCATTGCATTGCATGAACATGATAAAGAGGGGCATCTGTAAACACTCAAAATTTTTCTTTTCCTGTTACTAACTGTGCAGGAGGGTAAAAACATCTTTTTCACACTCCAGAGGTAATCCTGGAGGACCACAACATCAATTCCAACCTCAGAGATAACCCTGAGTACATTCAGAGTCAACAACATGACCATCTCAGAGATAACCCTAGGAAAAACACGCTACACTGTTGTGCGAAAACCCGGGAGATAACCGGGAGGGCAAAATGGTCATTTACCAACTCAACTTCACTTCAAATCAAATACACTCATTTCAACCCAAATTACTTCAAAAGAAGTCCCACAAGACTCATCTCTTAACTTCTGAGTGCAAACTACGCTGAAGCGATTCTTTGGATTGCTTGGAGCGCAAACTACTAAGAAACGACTTACCAAATTGTACGGCGAAAACACAGGAATGTTATTTCGGTCATGGACCTATCTTCCTAGAATTAAAAAGGGCAAATCCCATGTCATTGCATAACTCTCGATAAAAGCAGCCCGGAGATGGTCTTGTACACCTCGTTCGGATGCTCGGATTGAAGTTCTACAAGTTCAAGCGGACATTACATTGCAGTGCGATATTGAGACGACGGGACCGCGAACCCCAGGCGATTTTGGGTGTAGCCGTGCAGTACACTGCGACGATCGAGTTCTATAAATATGGGGCTTGGGCTAGCCATTTTGGGGGAGAAAAGAGCGAGGAAGCCCCGTCCAATTAGCTTTGTACACCCCATAAACTGAGTGCTGTCTTATTTCAAACACTTTTGAGCTTATATTTTGTCATATTTTTACCAGCGGGAGCCGAGTATTCATCCATCTAGAGTCATAGAAGTCTACATTGGCAGCCCACTATAAGTCTTCTCACATTCTATAAAGCCTTCTTCTCATATTAGCACACACTGTTATACACATTGAGAGTTGTTGTGTGCGTTTGCCCGGACTTCGGTCCGTGGTTTTCATTTCTGTCTGCATATTTATACTTATATATGTATATATTTCATATATGGACTAACATTATCGAGTTATGCCTCGATTGAGCCTGAACTTGATGCAGGCGTTTATTGCTTTTTATATATATATATATATATATATATATATATATATATATTTATATATATATAATTGTTGTTAGACATATCTGATGAGCCTGAATTTTACATCCGGAGCATTTACTCACTTATATATATATATATACTTATATATATAATTGTTGTCAGACATATCCGATGAGCCTGGATTTTACATCTAGTGCATTTACTCGCTTATATATATATATATATATATATATATATATATAATTATATAATTATTGTCGGACATATCAGGATGAGCTTTGGATTCACATCCGGTGCGTTTACTGCTTTTATATATATATATATTTGTACATATATATATTTACATTTCTGTCGGAGCACGAGTTTACTTGTGGCCTTTTTTACACTTTATTTACATTTACATTCCGTCTGCTTGGAGTTTACTTTCGTGGCGAGTTGATCGCTTACTGACTTTATTTACATTACATCACCGCTAGAGAGTTTACTTTCGTGGCGGTTGATTGCTTTTTACTGACTTTATTTACATTTTGTCCCACTTGGAGTTTACTTGGTGGTGGTTGATCATATCCATATATATATATATATATATATATATATATATATTTACCGCTTTTATATATTTACATTTAGATCCCCATGGAGTTTCTTCTTGGTGGTTGATCTTGTCTATATATATATTTCTGACTTTTATATATATATAGCGCTATCGCTTTCCATATAAACTGCGGTATCATGTGAGCCTAGGAATCATGTGATCACATGATTGATCTCATGAATCTAGATTGAGGTTCCGTGATGGACTTTTTTTCAATTTGTAAGAAGCTTGTACATTATTTAAAGTGTACGAATTTCCTTGGATGGTTTATCATGCCCATGAGGAGCTTAAAAGATTCTTTGTATATTATTTTCTCGAGAATGCTTCGCATCTCGAAAATAAAAGCAAACAAGCCGAACATTTAATAATAAAATGGAAGTATGAAAAGGTCTCAATTCCTATTGAGCACAAGGTTTGAAAAACCTCTTTTACAAAACTTCATTGCTATATCTTGGTTAAAACTGAATTTTCCTATAAAATTCAAACCTTGTGTATATAGGTGCGAATGAGGCCTCGCATTACTTTCAAATAATTGCACATTGATACACACACACACATTCATATAATAATTTCTTTGAAAAGTGGCGGTCACCGTGGTAACATGGATGTCGGGGGGTGCCTAACATCTTCCCTCTGTATAATCAAGCCCCCAGACCCAAAATGAATCTCGGTTTCATAGACCCGTTTAGTAGTGTCAAATCACTGGGTCAATGTGCAATCCACCGATTTGCGTTAGTGCGACCGATTAAATACACCTGTTGGCGACTCTTAAAGTCCAATCATCGATATTATACATGTCAGACCTTTTTCACTTATTTTTTCAAACAAATCTCACATTAACATGAGAACACCAAAGAACAAGTAACGAAAAGGTACACTAAAAAATCCCGACATCTACAGTAATGTTATAGACAAATGATGCGGTGAAAGTCCTCTTTGGTCTGTAGTGCATAGATGGACAGTTGTTTGACATGATCATGACCATTGGTGATACATAGGAATATCATTGGCCCGTAGTGCATGGATAATTGGTTGATCTAAAATGATTATTGATTGGTATTACATGGATAAAATATTGATGATGGAATTTTAAATCATATAAGATAGTAGACATCATGCTCTACTTGACTCTTCTAATGGATTGTTATTTCCGCTGCATTTGTTGATCTAAAACTTGTTGTCTATTGTATTCTATCATATTTTTCACTGTTGAGGACTAAGGATAATTTGTTCTTCATTATCTTAGTCATAATATTCTTTACTGGGCTAGTTGAGCTCACCATAACATATTATTACGATTATGCCATTAACTTCTTAAATAATTATTCTTCCTTTTGCGGTGTGACCCTTTAGGTTCTCCATATTAAACAAGTTGTGAATAAATCAATTAGAACAATTCTAATCTTATTTAAATAAATAAAGTAAACTATTAATTTATTTAAATAAATAATATTTATTCTATAATAGGGATAAGCCTCCCTAGCGATTAACGACTTTTCAGATAATATAGATTTCAACATTAATCATAAAAGAACCTTTGAGTAAATAGTTACCGTACAATTCAATCCTTCCACCATACAATATACCAATTAAATATAAGACATGAAATTATTGTCAAGTTTTATTTTATTTAATTATATGTATTTCGATTCATAAATGCACAACTCTAAATAATGCAAATTAGAAACTCCTTTCTAATTTCATTCTGCCTTGGCTAAGGACTACTGAGTTGTCCTTTATCAAATCACGTATAGAAGTGGTAGATTCTTTATTGATCATACATTACCTCCATGCACAACTTATTATACCCAAGCATACCCTTTGATATATCCTAAGGGTCATAAGGAATAAGTCAAAGTATAACTCATCATACACAAGATACTATGATGATCTCAAGTCCAAGGATCACTTGTACTACTATCACTACAAGAATTCCTATTGACAGGCAAGTAAAACTCCATTTGGTATTCCTTAGCGAGCCACGTTCAGTGAATTTATTCTCCAATAAGAACCTATATAAGTCTCTCCACACAAATGATCATGAGATCAATCATCTTCATCCAATGAGCAAGCAACATATGTATCAATCTATCCAGATTCACTAATCTCCTTTTTAGTAATCCATCCATTAGGAACATTTTAGTTTTTAAGCTATCTAAGAATGTAGATTTCATTAGCATGATCTCATCATGATTCTAAAAGCTTTGCTTAAAACTATGGGTTTATCACATATTATTAAAACAACACCATGTAGATAAATTAAAGCCTTTGGTAAATGAATACTTTTATTAATAAACGAATAAGATTGTTACAAAGAATATACTTTATCATCAACATGATTGGCTTGTGTGTATACTACTTTCAATCTCCCACTTGCACTAAAGCCAATCGTCATGATATCTCATACCCTTATCCTATAAGTGACAATCATCGTGCTATTGGATAAACCTCAGTATATGGATATGTAATGTTTTTCTTGAGAGTCCACTATCTCTATAGTGATTTCTCATCTTTCAATGATTCCTCGAATCAAATGAAAGTGCCGCAACACATATTTAGATCCAAGATGTGATTTAGGAACTATTCCTAGTTCTGTAATGAACTTTTCATCCAAACAATCAACTTGCAGCTTCATTTATAGCTATATACTTTGTCTTTATCACTAAATCAGCAACTCTTTGCTATTTGGAACCTTTCTAATTCACTGCACCACCGTTCAAGGTAACACCTTTACCAAAAGTGGATTTACTGTCGTCTTGGTCAGTCTGAAAAACTTAAGTCTGTCAAGCCCTCTAGTTTTAATTCAGACCCACCATAATTTTGATCACATCCTTAGTGCCGGTTAAGTACTTTAAGATGTTTTTCACTGTCTTACAGTGATCTTCTCCAGAATATGACTGATCAACATCAGGTCCCATACATTTCATTGCATACATGATAGTTACTCATGTGACCTCTCTTTTATGAGTCCATGGGAATTATTAAGAGAGATACACTCCATGACTCATCAACATGAGACATCTATTGGAGTTTTCCATGCTAAACGACTTTAGCATCAAATGAATATACGTTTCTTGGGTTAAGCTGTGCATCCTTTTAAATCTATGTATATAGATTTGTATCCCTAATTAAGATATTCTTCCCAAATCATTCATGGAGGAATGCTTAGACAACTTTATCTTTACTGATTGTAGCATTGGTATGTCATTCCTTATCCATAGTATATCAACATATAATATTAGGAATGTCACGACGCTCCCATTGACCCTTTTGTACACACTAGGTTCATTCTTTTTTTTTTTTGATAAAATCAAACTATTTTGATTATCTCATAAAATTGAATGTTCCATTTTTGAGAAGCTTGCTTCAATCCATTTCTCTGAGTGTTTACAACTCTTACCTCATCGTATGTAACTGGATCATCATCTTCTATGATGCGTACCTCATCATCATCATCTATGATGAATCCATACCTCCCAGGTATCTTCAGTACTATTCCAGATTTACGATTCGATTGTGGTACAATAGGTCTATCTACAGGTTCCTCTTATTTGACTTATAGTGTTTTGTGGTTCTTGAACTCTTCAAGATTTTATTATCCTCCAACTAGCCCTTTAATGATAAACACCTTTATCTTAGAAGGCAACATGTTTTGCAACAAACACCTTTTGCTAAGTAGAATTATAGAACATATACCCTAAACTTACTTTAGGATGTCCCACAAATTGACACTTGTCAAATATTTGTCCCAAGCTTATCCTTTGAAACCTTTTCACATAAGTTGGGCAACCCCTTATCTTAACATACTTAAGATTAGGGATCCTCCCTATCCATAACTTTTATGGAGTCTTGGGGTTGAATTTTAAGGTTACCTTTTTCGTAGATATACAGCCATTTCTAGGGCATGACCCTAGAAGGATATTGGAATGTTGTTAAAATCATTATGGATAACACCATGTCCAAAAAGGTACAATTTTTCCTTTCAGATACATCAATCAATTATTGCGTATCAGTAGGCATCCATTGTGAGAAAACCATTTGAGATGATCTAGAAACTTATTGCACAAGTATTCCTTCCTCAATCCAATCAAATAATTCTAATACTTTTCAATTAGTTTCACTTTTGAATTCTTTGAACCTTTCAAATAATTCACACTTGTATTTCATCAAATACAAATATTCAACTCTTTGAATGACCATCTCCTTTTCTTATACTAGTTTGTTCAACTTACAAAATAATTTTTCACGTAAGTCAAGTATACAAAATCCATTAAGTAATATTCCAGTTCTATACAAAATATTATAATTATAAATAAAACAACAATTGTTCTTAAATATAATACCAACAAATTTTATTGTCTAACAATAAAATGGAAAAAATGTTTAACGAGAACTGAAATACAATAATAACTTATTGACTTAATAGACTTGCCCGTAAGCAGTGCTAAACAATAAGTTCCTATTGCAAGACCCCAAATTTTATGAAATAAAAGTATTCAATTTTTCTATTTAGTAAATGGTTAAATTGATAAAAGTTTAAAGTTAAGGATGATATTTAAAAATTTTACAAAGTAAGCAAGTGGTCATAAAATATTCGTTTGGTCGACGAATATTCTTTTTGTCGGGAAATATCCGTACGACGACACAATCATTGGTGGACCCCACAACGGAATATTTGTCGGATATAGGAAGCGACCGAAATAACCTTTTTATAGAAATAATGGAAAATTTTTTATCGTTAACTGTTGAAATACCGGTGATAAAAGAACAGTAATGCGCGTTGTTGCACACGATATTGCACAGTATCTTTGATTATTGATGCTTACGTAAGAAGTCACTCAATTTTATTCAATTATTGCAACAGTAGTTGTTGCATAGTATCTCATATTATTGATTCCATTATTGTCACAGTATCATCTACATAATATTTTATATTATTAAATCAATAATTGAGACCACATATTTATTCATATTATTATTTGCATTATTGACAATGTCTAGAAAGTTCTGTCGAGGAAAGGGGTTAGGTTATTTAATTGCGCACCGATAAATAGAAATCCTTATCGGAAAGTCCCCTCTTTCTTGAGAATGATCTGGTTGTCAATATTGTGAGTTATAATATTAATGATGAATAATTGTTAAAAGATTAAAAATATGTTTATTAAAGATAAGTAATTTGTGATAAATATTTATTCAATTTTTGATATAAATAGAGGGGTTTGTCATGAGGCTTTTGTTGTAAGTTTGACTTATTATTCCATGGGGAGATGTACTAATTTTTGGACCGTCGGTTGTGGTTTTAATAGTAAATCAATATGGACCGTCGGTTGAGGTTTTAATAGTAAATAAATATGGACCGTCCGTTTTAATAGTAAATCAATCTAGACCATCCATGAATCAGTTACTATTTAATTCATTCTCCTATAAATAAAAGCTTATTTCTTCTTTCATTCTCACCAATTCACTAAGACTCACAAGAGAAACTATAGAGAGAGAAAGAAAAAGAGTATTTTGCTACTTTACTATTGCAGTATCCAATCTCCTACTAAGGTAAGGGATGTTATTTTTCGTATGGTAAAGGATATTATTTTTCGTATTCATTCTGTAATCTGTAAGAATAACCTGTCTACGTGAATTACCGCATGCATGGTGAATAACCTTTGTACTCATTCTTTATTTGTGGAAAAGATCTGTCTACGCGGATTACCGCATGACAGTTAAAAATCTATTTGCAGTTTCATATATTATTTCTTTTCATATTCTTAAATCTAAACTTACTATGGTAAGTATTGCTTCTATAATCCCTAAAATTAGTAGAATATCCTTGAGTTTTGCGCTTCATCTAGTATCGTTTCATTAGAATATTGGTCTGAACTGTCTTATTAAATTTCAATATTTTCATTCAAGGTACTATTCATAGGGTACTATTCACTTGTGTGAGACCCCAGATTTTATGAATAAAGATTTAAATTTCTCGAGATATATTTTTTTTAAATATTATGGTGTGGATTTGATATAATGTTATAGTTGTGGGTAATATTTATAAATTTTGCAAAGTATGCAAGTTGTTATAAAATATTCAATTGGTCGGGGAATATTCTTTTTGTCGGAGAATATTAAATGACGATTTAATAATAATCATTGGTGGACCCCATGACGGAAGTATTGTCGTATTTAGAAAACGACAGAATTATCATTTTATAAAATAACGGCGGAAGTGTTACCGTTAAAGCTGTTGAACTACCCGGTAGTAAAAAAGTACGATGTCTGGCATTGGTTGCATAGAAGCACACGGTATTGGTTATTGATGCTTACGTAAAAAGTCACTCAGTTATACTCAATTATTGCTACAGTAATTGTTGCATCATATCTCTCATATTATTGATTCGATTATTGTCACAGTATCATCTGCATTATATGTTATATTATGAAATCAATAATTGAGACGACAAAGTTATTCATATTATTAAATTGCAATATTTACAATGTCTAGAAGTTCTGTCAAGGAGAGGTTTGGTCATCTAATTGTGTGCCAATAAGGAGAAATCCTTATCGAAAAGCCCCCTCTTTCCTGGGAACAACCTGATTGCTAAATATTGTGAGTTATAATATTAATGATGAATAAGTTCGTGTTGATTAAAGATGAATTTGATAGTTTCATTGTGTTGGGATTATTTGTGTTAGTAGAAATCGACATCTATTCCGATGATAATTGATGTCTGGAGGTTATATTGTTCAATCGGGTATTCGGGGAACTTTTTGTGTCGGAGTACTATTCACGAGTTACTATTCATGAGTTACTATTCACGAGTTACTATTCATGAGTTACTATTCACAAGTTACTATTCATGAGTTACTATTCATGAGTTACTATTCACGAGTTACTATTCACCCGATTACTATTCACTCTAGTATTGTGCATTCGGGTATTTGGGTACAATATTATTCCATGAGGAGATGTGCTAATTTATCAGACCGTTGGTTGAAGTTATAATAGTGAATCAATATGGACCGCCGGTGGAAAGTTATAATAGTGAATCAATATGGATCGCTGGTTTAAAAGTTTTAATAGTAAATCAGTATGGACCATTGCTTTAAGTTTTAAAAGTAAATCAATCTGGACCGTCCATTTAAAAGTAAATCAATCTGAACCGTTCAGGAATTAGTTACTATTCAATCCATTCTTCTATAAATAGAAGCTCATTCCTTCATTATTTCTTACGAATTCACTGAAACTCTAGAGAGAGAAATTATAGAGAGAAAGAAGAAGAGTATTCTGCTACTTCACTACTTCGATATCCAGTGTCTTTTACGGTAAGGGGTGTTATTCTTTTGTATTCATGAAGAGAACTTCTGTTATTCCATTCTTTATTATTCTGTTGGAATAACCTGTATACGCGGACTCCCCTATACTTGGTGAAATCCTTTTGTTATTCCATTCTTTATTATTACATTTGAATAACCTATATCTGCTGGTTTACCTATACTTGGTGGAATAACTTTGTATATGCGGTTTACCCTATACTTGGTGAAATTCTTACATTATTCCATTCTTTATTATTCATTTGAATAACTTTGTATACGTAGAATCCCCTATACTTGGTGAAATCCTTTTGTTATTCCATTCTTTATTATTACATTGGAATAACCCGCATACGCTGTGATTTACCCTATACTTGGTGGAATAACTCAGATATGCGGTTTTACCTATACTTGGTGAAATTGCATTGTTATTCCATTATTTATTATTCCACATTTAATATTACATTTGGAATATCTCGCTTGCAGTGAATTTCACGACACCTGGTTCCATTATTTATTATTTCGCATTTATTATTACGCTGGGAATAACACATGCTCATGCTAAGTACCACATGCATGGTGAAATCCTTATGTTATTCCATTCTTTATTATTCTCATTGGAATATCACATGCATGCGTTTTACTGGGACCGGGTTCCGACTTTATTATTACATTGGAATAACCTCGCTCATACAAGTACCTGCATTTATGGTGAAATCTTATGTTATTCCATTTTATTATTACGTTGGAATATCACATGCGTGTGTTTTACAGGACCGGTTCCGCTTTTAATTATTCATTTATTACATTGGAATATCCTCATGCATGCTTATACGTAGGATCCGGTTCCGTCTTTATTATTCTCATCTTTATTATTCTATTGGAATAACTCGTCATGCCAAGTAACCGCTTGCATGGTGATTTACATTGTTATTCCATTACTTATTATTACGTTGGAACATCCCGCTCGATTGTGAATTTCACACGAATTTGGTTTCGTTATTATTATTCATTGTTGAATAACTTGTACATGCGCAAGTACCGCATGCATGGTGATTTCTTTTGTTATTCCATTCGTTATTATACTCAGTTGATTAAAATTTTGACTTCTATACTCCATGAAATTAGTGGAATATCCTTGATATTTGCGCTTTATCTAGTATCTTTTCATGGAAATATTCTTCTGAGCATTTTTGAAATTTTACTTTACAAAGAAGTATCATGTTGACAATTTGGACGTTATTGGTTCCTGGACAAATTAATTCTTGAACTTGTTTTTATTGAATTCTTATATCATTGTCATCATCCTCATGTTTATATTCTTGAAAGTCATCTGTGGCCTGTAGTGCATAGATGGACTTGGTATGATTATGACCAGGGATTATTCGGTATAATCATGACTGTAATGTTACAAATGATGTGGTAAAAGTCCTCATTGGCCCGTAGTGCATTGATGGACAGTTGTTGGCATGATCATGACCATTGATGAATACATGAATATCCTTGGCCTGCATGGATAATTTGTGGTCGTGATATTAAAGAATATCCTTGGCCGTAGTGCAGGGGTGAGTCTCAGCGATAAAAGTGATGAAAAACTTTTTAAATCATAAAAGATAGTAGATTTTATTCTCTACTTGACTCTTTTAATGGATTGCTTATTCATACCGTAGTTAAACTTGTTGTCTATTGTATTTTATCAGTTTAACATTGTTGAAGGCTAATGATAATTTATCCTGCATTATCTTAGTCATAATATTTATTACTGGGCTAGTTGAGCTCACCCTTTTTCTTTTCCTTTGTTCTCTTCGTGAAATGAGAACGTGGCGAGGGACTAGTCGGGGAGCGGAGGCGATGGTCCAGATGATAGTATTAGTAGTCCTCACTATTCTGTTAAGTAGTGTGACAATAAATGTAATGAGGACTTATTCTAAGAGTGGATATTGTCTAGAAGACAATATTTGTATTAAAACTCACTGCTTTCTTGTTGTATATTAAAGATTGTATTTGTATTCTGCACCATGTATCTGGCGACCCAAGATGGGTTATATATACCTATTTTGGGAGCGTCACAACTTGGGTACTATTCAATCGGGGTACTATTTTTATTCGGGGTACTTTGCATGATGGGGTACTATTTATTTGGTACTATTTATTCGGGTACTATTCACGAAAAAAGTGATTTCTTTTATGTCCAAATTATTTTTTATACATGAGTATCATTCTTGAATTTTACTCCACAAATTAGTTATCATGTTAAAAATTTGGACATTCGTGAACTCTAAATTAATTAAATTATAAATCTCTAATATTTATCCTTGATCTCACTTGATTAATTTTTATATCATTGTCATCATTCTCATGCTTATGTTGTGGTAAAAGTCATCTTTGGCCCGTAGTGCATATATGGATTGTTGATTGGTATGATTATGACTAGGAATTGTGTATTGGTATAATCATGACTTGTAATGTTAAAGACAAATGATGTGGTAAAAGTCATCTTTGGCCCGTAGTGCATAGATGGATTGTTGATTGGTATGATTATGACCAGGAATTGTGTATTGGTATAATCATGACCTGTAATGTTACAGACAAATGATGTGGTGAAAGTCCTCTTTGGCCCGAAGTGCAAAGATGGACTGTTGATTATTGATTTTACATCTGTATATCTTTGGCTCGAAGTGCAAAGATGGACTGTTGATTATTGATTTAAAGTTGTATATCTTTGGCTCGAAGTGCAAAGATGGACTGTTGATTATTGATTTTACAGTTGTATATCTTTGGCCCGCAGTACAAAGATGGACAGGTGTATGACATGATCATGGCCACTGATGATACAAATAAATATCATTGGCCTGTAGTGCAAAGATAAATTATTGTTTGGCATGATCATAACCATTGGTTTTACAGTTGAATGTCTTTGGCTGTAGTACACTGACATGCAATTGATTGGAATGATCATGAGCATTGGTTTTATAGTTTAATATCTTTGGCCCATAGTGCAAAGATAGATAATTGATTGGTATGATCATTGTTATTACATTTGAATGTTTTTAGCCTTTGGAGTAAGGATATTGAGTGAATGTTCTATTAAGCCTTGTGGTAAGAAAAAACTTTTGATTTACATGATTATAAACATGAACTGTGAATTTAACTATAATCTTTGGTGGTTCAGGTGAAGACAGGTAATGAAAGTTCTCTTTGTCTTGGGTACAACAAAGAACTGTTGATGGGTATTACAGGGATGAAATATTAATGATGGACTTTTAAATTGGAGGAGATAGTAAACATTATCTTCTACTTGACTCTTCTAATGGATTGTTATATCCGCTACAGTTGTTGATATAAAACTTGTTGTCTATTGTATTCTATCAGATTTTTCCCTGTTGAGGACTAAGGATAATTTGTTCTACATTATCTTAGTTATAATATTCTTTACTGGGCTATTTGTGCTCACCCTTTTGCTTCACAATTTCTTTTAGGTAATAAGAGTGTAGCTGGGTCGAGCGGGGATAACAAGGGAATAAAGTGATAGTTTGTGACTGTTGAAGTTTCTCAATACATTATAAAACAGGATGACAGTATATAATTGTATTGAGAACTTAAAATGTGTCTGTTGTATTTTATACGCACTTAATAATTGATTTTGGCTAACAACAATAGGGTGATGAGAACCCGACTTTGAAAGCGTCAAAAGCTCACCTCATTAGAATAAGGAGGACATAATTGTACTAAGAGCTTAAAGGGTGTGTTTCCATTATCATACATGATGTCTAACCACATACCAACTCGTCTTATCATAAGATATGGTTTTGCACATCCACTTGCTGACTATATCTATGAGCATTATCTATATAATCTTGGAGTATGGTTGGAATATAATCCTTTGTTTGAGACAATGGAGATAATTATATGGCAAGAAGATATACACCATTGGAATGAACAAGATAGTAATCTTCTTGTTCTTCTTTGGGGTCTATTGGATCAACCAAGGGTAATGCTCAAGTCCTATGATATCTATTATAACTTAGATGCATGGCCTCCCATGTATGAAGGATTCCTTGAGCATTTTCCAAAGATTTTAATTCCTAAAACAGTTATCAACTGTACCTTTATATAGAGTATCATTAATTTAGAGTGTGAGTACTATTATTTGTATTGAAACTCATAGCTTATGTGTTGTCGTATTTTGCACGACAGTTTAATAGTTGTATAAATGAAATTTGCATTTGGGTTTAGTAGTGTGCATCTGGCGATTCAGAATTGGTTGTGTGGACCTATTTTGGAGGCATTACACCTATGGCTAATGCAGCAACCTTTGCTTCATTTCCCACACATAGGATTACTTATCTTTTTTTAGCTTTTTACTTCTGCTTGATTCCTTCATAAATCTTTATTTACGAGAATCAGAGCCGGTATCTAATACCCAAGTAAAACCTTGAATTAAAGAAAGATTTATTTTAATCATGAACACAATTATATTTGTAACCGAAATTTCACTAAGCTTCTTCTGGTTAGCTATGAAAGATGCTTCTCGCAATTTCTTTTCCAGTGTCCAGGCTTATTGCAGTGGAAGCAAACTCCTTTGATATCCGTATCAGTTTTGTTCTTATTATCCTTTGTTTTTGTCATTCTATTTAGCTTCTTAGAATCATTCTTCTTTTCAGAAGATCCTTTGGCCCCTACCAGTAAGACTTGGTCTTTCTTTTATTGGAAAATGACTCTCAACATTTTTCAACATGTTAAGCAAATCAGCAAGGCTGATATCTAGCTTGTTCATATGAAAAATCCACAACAACTGTGAAAGGAGTCCGGAGTGACTGCACGATCAAATCTTAGCTCAACTCTCCAGCCATTACAAAACTAGTTATCCTAACTATTCAATCAAATTGATCACTTTTAGGACATGTGTCTGTACTGTAGTGCCTTCGGTCATTCTAGATCGGAAGAGCTCCTTAGATATCTGATATCTTTCATTCTTACTTTCCTCACCATCAACTTCTAGATGTGTAGGACTATAGTAGGAGCATCCGTAGTTTCATGCTGACAATGAAGCTTGTAACTCATGGATGCGAGCATGATACATTGAGCCAACTGTGTATCATCTTGCCACTTTCTAAAAGAAGAAATCTCATTCACAGAGGCATTGTCTGCAACCATTGCAGGGATAGACGTATTAAGGATATAAGATAGCTTTTCAGCCATGAGAACTATTCTCAAATTCCTTAACAAATCTGTGACGCCCCCAAAATAGGTCCACACAACCCATTCTGAGTCGCCAAATACATGGTATAGAAACCAAATACAAACTTCATTAATACAACTGTCGTGCAAAATACGACAACACATATGCTATGAGTTTTAATACAAATATTGTCCTGTAGACAATATCCAAACTCAAATAAAGTCCTCATTTAAATTACTTTTACATTATTTTACAAAATAGTGAGGACAACTATAATAACCATTTTGAATCATTACTCCACTCCCCGACTAGTCCCAGCTATATTCTTGCCTCCTGAGAAGAAAAATGGAACCAAAAGGAATAGGGAGAGCTCAACTAGCCCAGTAAAGAACATTATGACTAAGATAATGAAGAACAAATTATCCTTAGTCCTCAACAGGGAAAAATCTGGTAGAATACAATAAACAACAAGTTTTAGATCAACAACTGTAGCGGAAATAACAATCCATTAGATGAGTCAAGTAGAGCATGATGTCTACCATCTTCTTATGATTTGAAAAGTCCATTATCAATATTTTATCCCTATAACATCAATTAATATTTATTTCTAATCAATGAATTATCTATGCACTACGGGCCAAAGATAATCGTTTGTATCACCAGTGGTCATAATCATGCCAAACACCTGTCCATCTTTGCACTACGGGCCAAAGATATCAATCAATAGTTCATCTTTGCACTACAAGCTAAAGATATTCATCAATCAACAGTTCATCTTTGCACTACGGGTCAAATATAACTTTCAACATAATAATGACATAAAGAATGAATCAAGTGATATCATAACATGGATTCAATTTCAAGAATAAGATTCATAAAAGATAACTTGGATAAAGAAAAGCAATTAAATTACATTGTGAGCGATTACTGAATAATGAAATCTAGTATGAATAGTACCCAAACATGAAAAGATTACAATTTAATAAGAAATTTCAGACCAATATTTTAGTGAAATGATATTAGATGAAGCGCAATCTTTAAGAAATTTCTAATCATTCAAGGAATTATAAAAGCAATACTTACCATAGTAAGTTTAAATTTAGGAATATGAGATAAAATAATATCACTTACATGATATGGAGTATTAAAGAAAATGATATCCCTTACGAGTATGGAAGAAAATAATATTATTTACGAGTATTGTAAGAAAATAACATTCTTTACGAGAAAAATAATACCCTTTACCTTAGTAGGAAAGTAGTTCTCACTGGAATAACAGAGATTATGTTGAGGAAATCTTGAACTGCTATAACACTCAAAATATTCCTATACTCACAAGAAATACGCTTAATATTATAGAGAAAGAATTTTCTGATTCTGGTGTGAGTTTCATCATTTAACTAATCAACCTATTTATAAGAAAATGCTAGCACACCAGGATTGACAAATTTACACACACGCACACTAGTTTGGAAAAAGATGCAGCACACCTCTTTGAAAAAGAAGAGTTCAAATTCAAAATGAGGAATCCCACTTAATCCACATGTTTAAAAGATTTAAAAATTATTAAAAAGAAATCCAAATTCAATTTGCTCTCTTCCACCTCATTTTATTCATATACCATAAATTTATTATAATAATATTACCATTTAAAATAAAAATTATACTACTATATTATCACATTATACTATTATAATGTAATATTATAATAATATATAAATATATTATCACAGAAGATAATTATGGTTTCATAAAAAATAACAAATTTCGACAATTGTCTCATTATAAAATTCCTCCATTTATATCAAGATTTTAAAAAATATTTACTTACCATATTCATCAATTATTTACAATTCTTCAATAATTATTTCTAATTAATATTATAGATTCACAATACTAACACCCAGATTGTTCCCAGGAAAGAGGGGGCTTTCCGATAAGGATTTCTCCTTATTGGCGCATAATTATATAACCTAACCCCTTTCCTCGACAAAACTTTCTAGACATTATCAATAATGCTATTTAATAATATTATTTCAATAATATAAGTTATTGTGTCGTGAAAATTATTGAATCAATAATGTCAAATACTATTCAATTATCACTGTAGCAATTATTGCATCAATAATATGAAAGATTGTGCAATTTTACTGTATCAATTATTAAGTGACTTCTTACGTAAGAATCAATAATCAGAGATAATGTGTAATACTGTATGCCACTGTACAACCACGCGTATTACTGTACTTTTATCACCAGGTATTTCAACAGGTTTAATGGTAAAAGTTTTGCCGTTATTTTTATAAAAAGGTTATTTCTACCGCTTTCTATATCCGACAGTTATTCCGTTATGTGGTCCACCAATGATTGCGCCGTCGTACGAATATTCCCTGACTAAAAGAATATCCCCCGACCAAAATAGATATTTTATGACCACTTGCTTACTTTGCAAAATTTGCACATTTCACCCATAACTAAAGCATTATATCAAATCAACACCTTATTATCCAAAATAATAATTAGAGAAATTAAATCTTTATTCATAAAAAGTTGGGGTCTTACAACCTCCCCTTCTTATGAAATTTTATCCTCGAAATTGATGTACGTACCTGGTATGTCGAAGAGGTGAGGATACCTTGTTTTTATTTTAGATTTTAACTCCCAGGTCATTTCCTCAATATCGTGGTTTCTCTATAAAACTATTACTTGAGGTATAACCTTTGAGCGTAGAATATGTTCCTTCTTATCCAAGATTTTAACAGGTACCTCTTCATATGTTAAATCTTCTGCTATCTCATCTGGTTCTAATTCAATAATGTGGTTTGGGTTTTTCACATATTTATGTAACATAGATATATGAAAAACGTTATGAACACGAGACATACTTGGCGGTAAGGCGATTCTATAAGCTACAGTTCCTACTCGATCGAGGATTTCAAATGGACCAATAAATTGAGGGTTTGAGCTTTCCTCTCTTCATCAATTCTTGCTTCTGAAATAACACCTACTTGTACTTTCTTCATCATATTTATCAGCTTCGGGTCTGTAGCTTGAGCAACTTTGAATTTATCGATTAAGGTCAGTTCTACTCCTATATTTGGCATTATCACGTGGGTCATTGGAGTCTTTAACTCTATCTTCATCCTTTATAAATCATACAAAATGGGCATTTGTGTTGACAATATCGCACTCATACTCGCATAAGATCTTCTACTCAACGTGTCAGCTACCACGTTCGCTTTTCCAGGATGGTATTGAATGGTATGGTCGTAATCTTTCAACAGCTCGAGCCAACGTCGTTGCCGCATGTTGAATTCCTTTCGGGTGAAGAAATATTTGAGGCTTTTATGAACCGTATAGATCTCCACATTCTCCCCATACAGGTAATGCCTCCAGATTTTAAGCGCGAAAATGACAGCTGCCAACTCTAGATCATAGGTAGGATAATTTCTCTTATATTCTTTGAGTTGTCGTGAGGCATAGGCTAGGCCTTTCATATGTTGTATGAGAACACGTCCTAACCCTCTGCCTGAAGTATCGATGTAGATGAAAAATCCCTCCAAACCTGATGGTATTGTCAGAACAGGTGCTGAAATGAGTCTCCTCTTGAGTTCTTAGAAACTCTTCTCACATTTCTCGCTCCATCCGAATTTTGTATCTTTTCGATTCAGTTGAGTTAATGGAGTGGCGATTCGAGAAAATTCTTCCACAAATCTCCGATAATAACTAGCTAAGCCCAGAAAGCTACGTACTTCAGATACTGACTTAGGTTGCTCCCAAATTTGTATTGCTTCAATCTTTGTCGGGTCAATTGATATTCCATACTTCGATATCACGTGCCCAAGGAATGCTACTTCCTCAAGCCAGAACTCTCATTTCTTTAACTTAGCATATAACTTGTTTTCATGAAGCTTTTGGAGTATTAGCCTCAAGTGTTGCTTATGATCTTCTCGGCTTTTGGAGTAGATGAGGATGTCATCAATAAACACAACCAAAAAATTATCTAAATATTCATTGAATACTCGGTTCATCTTATCCATGAAAGCCGCATGATTATTAGTTAATCCAAAAGACATGACTAGGAATTCGTAATGCCCGTGCCGAGTCCTGAAAGCAGTCTTTGGAATGTCATCAGTTTTAATCTTTAACTGATGATATCCGGAACGAAGATCGATCTTTGAGAAGTATTTAGCACCTTGCAACTGGTCAAACAAGTCATCAATGCGAGGTAACGAGTACCTATTTTTATGGTGACATGGTTCAACTCCTGTTAGTCAATGCAAAGTCGCATACTCCCATCTTTCTTCTTTACGAATAAAACAAGAGCACCCCAAGAAGATGTACTAGGATGAATGAAACCAATATCTAACAGTTCCCGTAGTTGGGTTTTTAACTCCTGAAGTTCAATAGGAGCCATTCGATATGGGGTTTTAGAAATGGGTTTTGTATTGGGTTCAAGGTTAATACAAAATTCGATATCACGCTCTGGGGGTAGGCCAAGAAGTTCTTCAGGAAATACATCAGGAACTTCATTAACAACAGAAATAATATTCAAATCTGACGTATTTTTGTTTAAATCCATAACATGGGCTAAGAAAGCTTGACATCCGTTTTCAATAAACGAATAGCTTTATGGCTTGATATGATAGTGATTGACTTTAGTGGTTTGGTTGCTTGAATTTGCATAACAGGTTGGTTAGGAATATGAAAACTAACAACCTAACAAAAACAATTAATTTTAGCATGATGAGTAGTTAACCAATCAATCCCTAAAATCACATCAAATGCAAGTATTTTTAAAGAGATGAGATCAACAGGTAATGTGATGGTGCCAACTTTAATCAAGCAAGATTTATAAACAGTGGATCTAATGAAGGTTTCTCCTAACGGAGTTTTAACAGATAAGTCAAAGTCTAATTTCTCAGGGGTCAAGTTCAAACGTTGAGCACAATTAGGTGAAATAAAAGAGTGGGTAGAACCGGTGTCGAATAAGGTGTAGATTTCAAAAGATTTTATGATTAGCTTACCCGTGACAACTTCGTTTGGGTTCCTCGCTTTTTGAGAAGTCACGACAAACGCTCTTCCTTAAACCATCGACTTTAACTTGTCTGGGACAACCTTTGGTGCCACCATCCCAGCTGGTCTTGACTTGTGATAACCCAGGATTTCGAATAATCCGAATTTTACGAATAATTTTTTTTATATTTAATATTGATATTGATTATCAATATTGTGCTGAGTATCTGTGATACGAGTCTAGAGAAGTGGTCAATTTGTGTATTGACTAAGAAATAAGAGTAGAGTTGTGCTTAACAGAGAAAAGAAATCCTAACCCTAGATACAGATAAGGATCCAGTAGAAAATGCAGTTATTATAATTGTATTGATGAGTACGTGTTTAAACTGTATAGAATTTGTGATCAGTGATTGATTAGATAAGGTATAAACTTAGTAAACCCTAATAAGGGATTAGAAACCCTAATCTCAGATTAAGAAACCCTAACGCATCGTTAGGAACCCTAATTGAATGTCAGGAAATCCTAATTTTAAAAATTAGGAACCCTAAACCCTAATTAAGATTATCAAACCCTTAGGGTGAGAATTAAGAGAAGTAATATTAATTGACTAGAATACCCTTAAATTTGTGAGGGAAATTATGAAAATACCCTTTTAGGGGAAAAAAAACCAAAATACCCTTTACTTAAAACTTAAGTTAAGAGAATTTTCTAGAATGTCATGACTCATCACTTGTGGCTAAGACCATGTGCTGTAAAATCTATACAAATCTGATCTAGAATGCCACCTAGCAACTTGTAGATACATGAATCAAAGATTATAAGAGATAAAGAGAGAGAAAGTTCATGTATTTGGCTCATTTGATATCTAACTCTCAACCAACCTTTTCTCTCTCTAAACTCACGAAAATACTAAGTGTTTCAGTCACTAACCAAGCCCCTAGATCGTCAAGATCAGTAGAAGAGATCAAGGATCAAAGATTGGACAAGAGAAGGTAAAACCTTAACTCATATTTTGATCATATATGCTAAGATAGAGTCCATGTTTATGTGTTTAGATACATGTTAGAAAATGTTTTATTATGATCTATGATGTTATATCATAGATCTATAGCATTAAAATGCTTTAAAATCAAAGTTTTGAAAACTGCCATGAACCTTAATTTGTTGACTGACAAGCATATGTCACAGGCCACAGATCTTTCCCTGTTAATGATTTGTGGTGTTTTATATTTTAGATTTGTACTCTGAAATGAGGACTGTAATATGGAAGTGGAATCATTGCTATTCCATGTCCAGATTACAAGTTATTGTTGGTCAAACTCAGTTGACCGAGAATGACCAAGAGTTTCTGGGAAACCAGAAACTCATTATCAGTGTCTGACATGATTTTGCAAAGCTTGAATCTGTCAGATGCTAAGTAGTTTGATGATGTTGTTGTATACATGTTATAGCCTGTTAGATGGACTCTAGATCCATGCCTTTCACTCAAATGATCAATAGGATCGAAGTAGTGGATGGTCAAAGTAGGCCATCCTGTCACGATTGCTATTTTCTGGAATTTCCAGAAACCGTTAGAACAAGCCCTCTGATAGGGTTTGACCAGATTAAATCTGGGGATTGTGATGTACTTGGACTGATCTGTTGATATATAGATGTTCCTTGACATGAGAACTATAGATTTGAACCATGAGAACAACATATTGATGACCAGAACTTAGAGAAATTTGAGCTAGAATGTGGCACCATGAAACTTCCTGGGTTTCTAGGTTACCCAGAAAACCCAAGAATTGTCTGACAATGACTTTGAAGGCTTAGATCTTCTTAGTATGTTGTTGTATGACCTAGCTGGTTGTGGGAACAAGTAATATTACATTAATCTTTACTGTTTATGAACATTAGTTAATTGATTGTGTATAAACAGAGAATTAAAAGTGGTCAAACATGACCCCTCGGTATCTGACTGTCAGTGTTCTTGAGCTCAAGAACACCAACGACGACAAAAAGTGTCACTATAGGCTATAGCGACAGTTTTAAAGATTTTAATTAAATTAATTTCTGAAAAATGATTAAAAATAGAAAATAAATTCTAAAAATTACAAAAATTGGTTTTAAAAATTATTTCAAGTTATGAAAATTAACTTTTGATAATTTGGGATATTTTTCATTAATATTTATATTTATTTGAATATTAATGGTATTTAATTTATTTAATTAGTATATTAAATAAATTAGAGAAAAATGATTTTAATATTATAAAAATCATTTTAAATGAGAATAAAATGTTTAAAAATATTTTGAGTTATAAAATGTAACTTTTAATATTTTTGAGTAATTTTCATTAATAATTTAATATTAATGATATTAGATTTATTTAATTATTATATTAAATAAATGAGTAAAAATAGTTTTATTGATTTAAAAATCATTTAAAAATGAGAAAAGTGATTTAAAAATATTTTAAGTTATAATTAAGGACTTTTAATATTTTGATGAGAAATTCATTAATATTTAAATATTAATGGTAAATGTTTAAAATAATTTTAATTGTTTTAAAAATCATTTAAGGAGAAAATTGGTAATTTAAAAATATTTTGAGTTATTATTAATAACTTTAATATTTTGACAAGTATGTCATTAATATTTTAATATTATTAAATATTAGTGATGATGGTATTATACATTATTTAAATCATTTAAAATGATTCTAGTGCTTGAAAAATTATTATAAATTATAATAATTGTTTGAAAATTATTAAAAGCTTCCGAAAAATATTATGAATGATATTTGACTTATCTAAAATAATATTGAAGCTTTGAGACAGAGTTTAATTGACAATAAATGTGTTAATTGTTGGATAAGGTGACTAGGACACCGAGAAAAGACCGAAGTCCAACCAGACCAAACTAGTTAGACTTAAGAAGTGTTTATATAGGTTATAAACACTGATGTGACTATGTGATGTTGTGTCTACGAGAAATATTGACTGTAAATTATAGGGTTATGTGTTGTGAATTGTTGTGCTAATTGTGAGACCGATATTGTTTATTATAGGTCTTTCAAACGCAGATAAGTATATTATGTAGCAGTAATCAATGCAGAAGGCAAGTTTCCTTAACTCAACCTTGAGTTATATCTTTCAAATATTATGATGGTTAATTATTGTTGATTAGATCATGTCTGAGAATTATTGTTGATTATTCACAGTTAGTGCATGTTTATTATTTTAAACTGAATTAGTGATTATGAGAATATACTCGGAGAATAACTGTTGTTGGATATTTTCATCTGTAGAAGTTATTATAAATTCCAAATAGTACAGTCAAATTTTGTCTATTGTTAAATCGTGTTGAGAAATGTTTAGCTAATTGTTCTGGCTAGACGAACTTTTGTTGGAACTTGATAGGTTCAAGAAGAGAACTCAATTATTATTGACAAGTCAATGTCAATTCTTTTAGCTAGATCGAGAAAGTGATTAGATATTGAAATTGGAACTTGATAGGTTCGAGAAGATAACTCAATTATTATTGACAGATCAATGCCAATTGTTCTGGCTAGATGGAGAAAGAGAATAGGTGTTGAAATCATAATATTTCGTTAAAATCCAAACTTTATTGTTGTGATTCAAACTTTGGTTATAAGACTGAGAAGAACAACCTTTTATATAAAGGGAACCTTATGGTAGTATATTCGACCGTTGAGCGCGTGTAAGTATTATGCATTATATAGGGTATAATAAAGCTGATCACTTTATATACTTGCTGGGGGGGGGGTATGATTTAATCTTTATGGTTATCTGATACACATGGGTATATCAAAGTAAATCTTTGATTGTTACTCGAGAAGAGAAGTTCAAGATCCAATGGATCGCTCAACATAAATCTGGAACAATGTTCCATTCGGTTATTGCGTAGAATTAATTTTGATTATTTAATAAAATATCGTAGAAACTTTGAAAGCGTTGTACTCTTTCATTATTAGGTTATTGTTGTGCATAAGATGCGAGAAGACTTGTTATTGATTAATGAATTGTTCAGCTATTTCAAAGTTCTCCGAACTTTTGTGTCATTCTATCGAAATAAATAGTATGTTATTCTTGATTCTTATACATTCATTGTATGTCTTAACTTGCGGGGCAAATTTGTTGCTCACCCTTTGTAATAACCCAATATTTTCTATATAAATAGATCAAAAATTTTGTGTATAATTTTTTTTTATTTATTAAAATAAATATGGGGAATATGTATAAGTCTAAGAAGAGTATGTAATTATGTGATAAATAAAATATATTTATTACATGAATAATTACAAATAATTTTATTTTAGAATTATTGATAATTATAAATTATATTCTTATAATAATTACTTTTATAGTAGAAATGTTTTTATTAATTATTTTCCATGAAAGTATGAGTATTATATTTTTTAAATAATATATGAAATGATTATAAAATAATTATAATTATAATTTTATTTTATTATATGAATTTATTTTAGTTTAATTAAGTTAATTATTTTAAATTAATTAATAATGTTATATATTTGAAAGATAAATATATATGGAATCCAAACCCTAATTTTGGATTTTGGATCAATGCATGAGAATAATAATATAATATTATTTTTATTTTAGTGCTATAAATATGTAATGTATGTATAAACAGTTAATGGTTGGTCGGTTATGGTATACCAAAGAGAAAACCCTAGCAATATTTTTATAAACTCTAATTTAAAACTCAAAATAGGAGTTTTTGATTGGTAAGAAATTGTGATATGTGATTTACATTTATTATTATAAATATTAACATTAATTAGGAAAACCCTAATTGTGAGAAACCCTAATCGTGAAATTAGGAACCCTAATTTGATCATTGGAGCCCTAATTACTAAATTAGCAAGGTTAATTATAATTGGTAAATAATTAAACCCTAATGTTCATGTATAATGTAATTAGAAAACCTAACTAATTAACAAACCCTAATTGTCTATTTTTAGAAACTAATTTTATTTTTATTTTATACCCTAAATGAAAACCTAGAAATTCATTTTTGGAAAACCCTAAGGGTTAAACCCTAAGAGTTTTCTAAATGACCAAAGTGCCATTAAAATCACAAGTCAATTGTCCAAAATGCCCTTTTGTATTCTTTATTAAGCTTGCTTGTGTATCTGACAAAATATGGAGTTGGTGACCTAAAGTATTGACTTAGCATGACTAAAATCTCCAACACATCAGCCCTTATTAGCCAATACATGCATCTAAGACTTGTATAAATAGATTGGGAGAGAGAAAATATCAATTGTTAGCTTATTTTTGCACAAAACACTCAACCATTTCCTCTCAACTCAAAACCAATGAAAATTGTAAGTTTATAAGTCACAAACTCAAGCCCCACTAACACCACTATCAAATCAGAAGCCTTGAATCATAATTTGATCATAGAAGGTATAAACCTTAACTTGAAATCTGATCTCAGTTGCTATGTTAGATGATATGATTTTATGTTAAAACATGTTGTTTGTAGTCTATTTAAGTGATCTGGGTTGGTATCTTGTAGATCCATAACGCCTAAGTGCTCAAAATTGAAATTTTCAAAAATCAGGGAAATTTTTTTGTGTTTGACAACGTAATGTCAGACCCTGTAAATCTTTGTATGTTATGTATTTTTGTTGTTTTAAGCTTTGATCCTGTAGTATACTATGAGCTCTTTAAACTGGAACTTGTATCAAGGTCAGAACATGAACAGATTTCATGTTATTCGTGGTCAAACCACGTTGACCGGAATTGACCGGGAGATTTCTAGGTAACCCAGATTTCCCCAGGTCGGTCTGACAGCGAGTTCATGGGCTTTGATCTGTTAGTTATTTATTGTTTTGTTTCTGTTGTTGTAACAAGATTGTTGTATGGTATATGGACTATAGATTAAAGCTCATAGATCACCTAAATAACATACAGATTTGATTTAATTGATGGTCAAACTAGCCTGGACGATCACGATTGCAGTTTTCTGGGTAACCCAGAAAACTTAAGAACACGGTTCTGACATGGCTTTGACCGGACCTTATCTACTTGATGTGTTGTTGTTAGATGTGTTTTCTGTAATAGATCTGTTTAGTTACATGTTTTTTATACACTGAAATCATTAGATCATAAAAATATTACAAGACTAGCATGTAGTGGAAGCCCAAAGTAAGACTCACGATCTGTTCTTCATTTTTGGGCAAACCCAGAAATGAAGAACATCTCTGACAGCCACTTTAGGCCATTAGATCTTTCATTTGATGCATGTTATGACCATGTTTGTTGTTGGATCATGTAGTCTTGCACTATCACTATAAGATCTGACCAACAACCTGCCCAGAAACACAATACACACTGAATTACACTTGGTCAAACCCACCCACTCGAAACTGATATGAATATTCTGGGTTTGGGTGAAGAACATGAAGAACACCTATATGAGCAGTTACGTCGATATAAAATCTTTAATGACACTTTATTTCTAAAATTAATTATTTTATTTAATAATTAGAGAAAATTAGTTTTAATTATTAAAAATATAAATTTAATTACTAAAATTATTTTAAAATCGAAAATTAGTTTTTAATAATTTTAAATATATTTCATAAATATTTAATATTTTTGAAATATTAAAGGTATTTAATTTATTTAATTATTATATTAAATAAATTATTTAAAAATGATTTTAATACTTGAAAAATCATTTAAAATTATATTATGATATAAGAAAATATTTTAAGTTATTTTTAATGACTTTTAATATTTTGTGATAAATTTTATTAATAAATTAATATTAATGATAATTAAGTTATTTAATAAATGCATTAAATAAATTAATTAAAATGATTTCATTATATTAAAAATCATTTTAAATAATAATAAGGTATTTAAAAATATTTTAAGTTATAAAATATTACTTTTAATATTTAAAGGATAATTTCATTAATAATTTAATATTAATGATATTAATTTAATATTAATGATATTAAATTTATTTAATAATTATATTAAATAAATAGTTTTAAAATGATTTTATTGATTTAAAATCATTTAAAAGGATATAAATGAATTAAAAATATTTTAAGTTATAATTAATGACTTTTAATATTTTGATAAATAGTACATTAATATTTAAATATTAATGGTAATTATTTAAAAATGATTTTAAATGTTTTAAAAATCATTTAAGGGTAATATTAGTACTTTAAAAATATTTTAAGTTATTAATAAATAACTTTAATATTTTGGCAATGGTTTCATTAATAGTTTAATATTAATTAAATATTAATGATAATATAATTATTTAATATTTAAATCATTTAATAATGATTCTGGTATTTGAAAAATTATGATAAATTATAATAATTATTTAAAAATTATTATAAGTCAATTAAAAATAATATGACTGATATTTTTAATTATTGAACTACATGATAGAGTCTTAGACTCGATAATTACCCGATAAAGCCGTCGGTACACCGACAAGTTTCAAAAATTGATCCAGACTTAGATAATTTGACTAGATACGTGTCTGTTTGTGATCTAATGACTATTAAACATTTGTGATTAGGTAATGTGATGATTGCAAATAGCAGTACTATGCGTTATGATATAATATTCTAATTGAACGAATGATCTTATTAATGATAGGTCGTGATATAAAAGATAAAACTAAGTTGCGTATTATAAGCAGCAGACCAGGCAAGTATCTTACCTTTGCATTTACTTTATGCAATGGACAGAAGTAAGAAAGTTTCAGAATTATATTATTATTGTGCCAAAATATTAACTTTATTGTTATCGATTATGTATCCTATCATTATTTATCAGTACAGTATTATTGTATAATTTAAATATTTATTCTGTTAATTAATTTTTAAATAAGGTTATACAAGTGTCTCCACTTGGATAATCATTGCATTTAATCACATGTTGATATATACTTATTAATTTCCATTATGTATACGTTGATTTTAAAGCCGTCTAAGCTATTTGCTTTGGCTAGACACAAACTTAGAAATATTGTTGAACAAGATAAAACCTTATTATTATCCGACCAAATTGTTTTGGTTCGGATTCCAGACTAAGTATGAACATCCCGAATATGGGAAAATTTTTATGCGCCTAAGGCAGATAGAATGAACGATAATATCGTTCTTACATGTAGTATTGATCAATACAGGGCATAACGGGCTGATCACCCCCCGTGCCCGTAAGTTATGACGGTTTGTAGATGAAGTTCTGTTTAACCTTTTCGAAAATAGAAAATAATGTTCATAGTATGTCTACTAATCCCCAGATATAGTCAGTACGTAGTTTCAAAAATTTGATATAGAATTAATATATTATTGTTGGTTCAGTTTACTTCACAATTATTGATTCGTTGTAGAAGTGTCGTACAAAGAAAATATTTAATCCTTTTAACTAATATTTATAATTGCTATTACTTGTTGGGCACTCAAATGCTCATTCTTGCTTAAATTTAATTATTTTCAGCTAAGTGTGAACAATCTGAAGGCTCTGCTAAGAACAAGGGAAAAGGGAAAGTTGCTGAATTATGCAATATATATTATGTAATAGTTTGGTTTTATTAAGATAAGGATGATACTTATTATTATCATGTGTTGTAATGAATGTTTAAAGGCTACATACTTGGGAATAGACTCTGATATTTATGTAAATTAAGTTGGGTATTTATATTATTGTTATTAATATTAGTATTATTCCGCTCATAGAAATGGTATTGTGAAGCACCGAGTTCGGGTTTCAAGTACCTGAATTTGGGGGCGTCACACCCTTGCTTAAATAAAATATTTTAGCTAGGAACGAAGAAGCCGGAGGGGCAGAGAAGAACAAGGGCAAATGTGTTTTGCTGGAATAGTTATGTTGACCAATATTATATTTGTTGTAATTGTAAACCCTTTTTGTCTATCTAAAGGGAATGTTTATAAATTTATGGTTAGATAACCTTGTACAATGTATTAACAATATATGTTAATGAGATGTGTATTGCTATTCATCAATGAATGGGTAGTTAGATGTTAATTTTATGTTCGATCATGAGCACCAAACTTGGGGGGTCAGGTAACCTGGATTTGGGGGCGTTACATGACTTTGTTATGGGACACATTCTACCCTTAACTGCTTCATCGTATTCCTGATCCATTATCTAAATCATTAATCTTCGATCCATATCGAATTGGTGTTGACCGCTCTGTATAGGGTAATTCTGAACTCGATGTTTGGTTCTCCCAATTGCTGTCCAAAAAGAAAAATCCATATCATCTATTTTGGCCTTCTTAGATCGGACGTCTCTTTTTACAATATCAACGCGTCGTGCGGTGTTTACCCATGCATCCTTCATTTTCACTCGTTCAGTTGTTTATTCTTTCAGCTGATCTTTGACATTTATGTTTTCAGATTTCAGCTCTATTATCATATTTTTTGCCAAAGAGAATTTCTGTTCAAGCTTTACATATCGGGCAACAAAATCTTGAATTGTTGCATCCCTTTGCTCCACGACCGCATGTCATTCTTCACCCTGCTCTTCTAACTCATGAATATAATCTTGCAGTTCTATATTTCGATCAAAAATTTCTCCTAATAAATCCTCCTCAGGGTCCTCTTCTTCCTCACTCTCAGCTGCTACCTTTGCGACTAGCTCGGGTGCAACTATTAATTCTTCACTCACTACATGGATATCTCTAATTTCTTCTTCGCCTGGCATCCTACAATCAAGTTTAATAACTTAATTAGTGACTCCAATAAAAATATTTGTTATAATAAGATATTATACTTTAATATTTATTCTTTAACTAAATCTCCTCAATTCATAACTTAAAACTCTATATGAGTTCATCTCTCGATCTTCAGATGTCATTCTTAAATACTGCCACAAAACAAGTGTTAATTAAAGAAATTGACATGCCACATATTATCCCTATATTCCGACCGACCAATTAAATAACAAATAAGCTTAGGTAGGATACACTAGCGAAGGATTTACTCATCTCTCCCTTCCTAGTTCTAGCCTCAGATCTCTGCCAGAGATCATATCCCTAAGCTCTGATACTAACTGTGATGCCCCCAAAATAGGTCCACAAAACCCATTATGAGTCGCCAAATACATGGTACAGAAACCAAATACAAACTTCATTAATACAACTGTCGTGCAAAATACGACAACACATATGATGTGAGTTTTAATACAAATATTATCTTGTAGACAATATCCAAACTTAAATAAAGTCCTCATTACAATTATTTTTATACTATTTTACAAAATAGTGAGGACTGCTATAATAACCATCTTGAATCATTACTCTACTCCCCGACTAGTCCTAGCTATATTCTCGCCTCCTAAGAAGAACTAAGGAACCAAAAGGAAAAAGGGTGAGCTCAACTAGCCCAGTAAAGAACATTATGACTAAGATAATAAAGAACAAATTATTCTCAGTCCTCAACAGGGAAAAATCTAATAGAATACAATAGATAACAAGTTTTAGATCAACAACTACAGTGAAAACAATAATCCATTAGAAGAGTCAAGTAGAGCATGATGTCTACCATCTTCTTATGATTTTAATAATTATTTCTAATTAACCAATTATCTGTGCACTACGGGCCAAAGATAATCGTTTGTATCAAACACCTGTTCATCTTTGCACTACGGGCCAAAGATATCAATCAACAGTTCATCTTTGCACTACGAGCCAAAGATATTCATCAATCAACAGTTCATCTTTGCACTACGGGCCAAAGATAACTTTCAACATGATAATGACATAAAGAATGAATCAAGTGAGAACATAACATGGATTCAATTTCAAGAATAAGATTCATAAAAGATAACTTGGACAAAGAAAAGCAATTAAATTCTGTTGTGAACAATACTCATGAATATTACCGTATGAATAATACCATATGAATAGTACCCAGACATGAAAAGATTACAATTTAATAAGAAATTTCAGACCAATATTTCAGTGAAATGATATTAGATGAAGCACAATCCTTAAGAAATTTCTAATTATTTAAGGAATTATAAAAGCAATACTTACCATAGTAAGTTTAAATTTAGGAATATGAGATAAAATAATATCACTTACATGATATGGAGTATGAAAGAAAATGATATCCCTTACAAGTATGGAAGGAAATAATATCATTTACGAGTATTGTAAGAAAATAACATTCTTTATGAGAAAAATAATACCCTTTACCTTAGTAGGAAAGTAGTTCTGACTGGAATAACAAAGATTATGTTGAGGAAATCTTGCACTGCTATCAACACTCAAAATATTCCTATATTCACAAGAAATACGCTCAATATTATAGAGAATGAATTTTTTGATCCTGATGTGAGTTTCATCGTTTAACTGTCTATTATCGAATTGTGTTGAGAAATGTCTTAGCTAATTATTCTGGCTAGACGAACATTTATTAGAACTTGATAGGTTCGAGAAGAGGACTCAATTATTATTGACATATTGATGCCAATTATTCCAGATAGATCGAGAAAGTGATTAGATATTGAAATCATAGTATTTCGTTATTGTATTCTTATTATAAGACTGAGAAGAACAACCTTTTATATAAAGGGAACATTTTTGGTCGTATATTCGGCCGTTGCGCGCATGTAAGTATTATGCATAATATAGGGTACAAAGAGTTGGCCGCTCTAAGTACTTGCTGAGGGGTATAATTTAATCTTTATGATTATCTGATACACCTAGGTATATCAAAGTCAAATATTTGATAATTACTCGAGAAGAGAAGTTCAAGATCCAACGGATCGCTCAGCATGAATCTGGAAAACATTCCACTTTGTTATTACATAGAATTGATTCTTGATTATTCAATAGAATATCGTAGAAACTTTGAAAGCATTGTACTCTTTCATTATCAGATTATTGTGTCACATAAAATGCGAGAAGACTTATTAGAGATAACAAATTGTTCAGCTATTTCAAAGTTCCCCAAACTTTGGTGTTATTCTATTAAAATATATAGTATGTTATTCTTGATTCTTATAAATTCATTGTATGTCTTAACTTGCGGGGAAAATTTGTTGCTCATTCTTGCTAAATAAAATATTTCAGCTAGGAACGAAGAGGCCAGCGGGGTTAAAAAGAACAAAGGCAAAGGCATAGTACTGGAGTAGTTATATGATGAACATTATTATTATGTTGTATTTGTAAACCCTTTTTGTATATCTAAAGGGTATGTTTGTAATGTTATGGTTAGATAACCTGGGACGAATGTATTAACAACATCTGTTAATGAGATATGTACTGCTATTTATAAATGAATAGGTAGTTAGATGTTATTATATTATGGATCATGAGCACCAAACTCGGAGGTCAGGTAACCCGAATTTGGAGGCGTCATAGGTTGGTATCAAAGATGTAGGTTATAAACCTTAAGTGGGGTGGGGAAAACCCTAGGATTATAACCATAAGCGAGATAGAGAAAACTTATTTAAAGTACTAAGTGAGGGATTGCCGAAGTGCATCAATAGTGAGATATGTGGACATATAGTGTGAGAATTTTGTACTGGTGAAGTACTAATCAAGTTGTTTAACTGATTGTAGGATGTCAGGAGAAGATGAAATAAATGCGGAGATCTTTAGCTCAAGGTGTTGCACAGGTTGCGATGGTCATTTGCCGGTCAGAGCGAGTCAGTTGAAGAAGTGGGAAAAGATGAACCAATGATCAATCTGGGAAGTGATCATGATGATTATTCCGAGATGTATCTGAGTGGTGATGAGGAGGCAGAGTCCGAAGAAGCTAAGGTGGAGAAAGAGAATAAGACCAAAATTGGAGAGAAAGATCAAGTATCTGTAGAAGTTCAAGAACTCAGGAGTAAAGTATTTCTCTTGGAGGAGTTGTTGAAGACGGAGCGAGCGTTACACGAGATGACCAAAGAACAAAATGAGTTGAAGGCGCACGTGGAAAGAATGAAAGCTGAAGGTGGTGGATCATCGGAGGGAACAATCAAGAAGAAGGGAGGAAGCAATAAGAGAAAGAGAGACAATGACAGTGATAATAATTCTAAAAATTCAAACCCGTAGAAGAAGCAAGTTTATAGAAAGTGTGGAAAGACTCACGTGGGAGAATGCATGATGTGGAAGAACATATGCTTCAATTATAAGTAGGAAGGACATATTTCCCTACATTGTCCTAAGCTGAATATGAGGAAGTGTTTTTCATATGGGAGAATGGGTCATATATTCAAAAAATGTCCCAACAAAAAGAATACTGGTGAAATGAGTGTACGGTAGACAACTTAGATATAAGTGATAATATCTTTTGGTAGTAGGTTATTGATTCAATTATTGTCACAATATCATCTGCATAATATTTATATTATTAAATCAATAATGGAGACGATAAAGTTATTCATATTATTATTTATATTATTGACTATGTCTAGAAAGTTCTATCGAGGAAAGGGGATTGGTCACCTAATTGCGCGCCAATAAGGAGAAGTCCTTATCGAAAAACCCCTTCTTTCCTGGGAATGATCTGGTCGTCAATATTGTGAGTTATAATATTAATGATGAATAATTGTTGAAAGATTAAAAAAAATTATGTTGATTGAAGATAAAATGATTTGTAGCAAATATTTATTCAATCTTTGATATAAATAAGAAGTCTGTTATGAGACGTTTGTTATAAATTTGATTTATTCTATACGGCCCATATGTCATCATCTAAGAGCCACTTTCGCTAATAGTACTTGCCTTTACCAGATGTCAAGCCACTTGTTGTTTCACATTACAGGCGTCGAACCACTTATTGTTTCACATTACAGGAGACGAACCACTTGTCGTTTCACATTACAGGCATCGAACCACTTGTCGTTTCACATTACAGGCGTCGAACCACTTGTCGTTTCACATTACAGGTGTCGAACCACTTGTCTTTTCACATTACAGGCGTCAAACTACTTGTTGTTTCACATTACAGGCGTCAAACCACTTTTCTTTTCACATCACCAGTCGTCAAGCCACTTGCCTCTTCCCATTGCAAGGGCTAAGATGGAAATCTTCTATAAATAGAAGCTTATTTCTTCTTTCATTCTCACCAATTCACTACGACTCATAAGAGAATTCTATAGAGAGAGAATCAGATAGAAAGAAGAAGAGTATTCTGTTACTACACTATTGCAGCATCCAATCTCCTACTAAGGTAAGGGGTATTATTATTTCATATTCAGAAGAGATATTATTTTTCGTATTCGTATGAATATTATTTTCGTTCAATATACGTAAGGAATATTATTTTCGTTCAATATTCGTAAGGGGTATTATTTCTTTCGTATTCGTAAGGGGTATTATTTCTTTCGTATTCATGAAGAGAGTTATTTCTTTCAATACTCGTAAGGGTTGTTATTCCATTCTTTATTATTTTGTTGGAATAACCTGTCTACGTGGATTACCGCATGCATGGTGAAATCCTTTTGTTATTCCATTCTTTATTATTCTATGGGAATAACCTGTCTACGCGGACTACCGCATGCCTGGTGAATAACCCTTCGTATTCATTTGTTATTAAATTATGGAAATGATCTGTCCACGTGGACTACCACATGACAGTTGAAAATCCATTTGCAGTTTTGTATATTGTTCATTTCAGATTCCTAACTCTAAACTTACTATGGTAAGTATTGCTTCTATAATTCGTGAAATGATCAAAAATTCTTTGATATTAGCGCTTCATCCAATATCTTTTTATGGAAATATTATTCTGAGCATTCTTGATAAGTTTTAACCTTTTTATGCCGAAGTACTATTCATGGGGTACTATTCCCAAAGTACTATTTATGGGGTACTATTCACTCAGGTACTATTCACCCGGGGTACTATTCATGATAAAAATTGATTTCTTTTATGTCCAAATCATTTTTGATACAATATTATTCTTGAATTTTACTCCACAAAGAAGTATCATGTTGACAATTTGGACTTTATTGAATTCAGAATAAATTAAATTATAAATCTTTAGAATTTATCCTTTGCTTGCATTTAATTGAATTTTTATATCATTATCATCATCCTCATGTTTATATTGTTATGAAAGTCATCTTTGACCCGTAGTGCATAGATAGACTGTTGATTGGTATGATTATAACCAGGGATTATTCGGTATAATCATGACCTATAATGTTACAAATGATGTGGTAAAAATCCTCATTGGCCCGTAGTGCATTGATGGACAGTTGTTGGTATGATCATGACCATTAGTGATTACATGAATATCCGTGGCTCGTAGTGCATGGATAATTCAGTGGTGTGGATTATTTATTAAGCCGTGTCTCAACGATAAAATTGATGATAAACTCTTAAATCATAGAAGATAGTAGATTTCATGCTCTACTTGACTCTTCTAATGGATTGCTTGTTCCGCTACAGTTGTTGATCTAAAACTTGTTGTCTATTATATTCTATCAGTTGTTATACTGTTGAAGGCTAAGGATAATTTATTCTACATTATCTTAGTCATAATATTTCTTACTGGGCTAGTTGAGCTCACCCTTTGCTTTCATTGTTCTCTTCAGGAAATGAGAATATAGCTGGGACTAGTCAGGGAACGGAGTGACAGTCCAGATGTTTGCATTAATAGTCCTCACTATTTTGTGAAATAGTATGATAATAAATGTATTAAGGACTTATTTTGAGTTTGAATACTATTTAGAAGATAATATTTGTATTAAAACTCACAGCTCACATTGTATATTTAAGTTTGTATTTGTATTCTGTACCATGTATTTGGAGACTCAGAATGGGTGATGTATACCTATTTTGGAGGTGTCACAACATGCCAGTATCAGAATACGCTACTAAATTCAACGAGTTAGTGAAATTTGCACCTCATTAGGTGGACACAAAGGCAAGAAAGGCTAGAAGATTTGAGAATGGACTGAAGCCAGGGATATTCAACAAGGTAGCGGTATTATAGATTAATAAGTTTACGGCTTTGTTGGAGAAAGCGATTATTGCTGAAGGAGGGAGCAAAGCTGCATCTCGATTTCATCAAGAAAAGAACAAGAAGACAAATAACGGAGGAAGCAGTTGTGGTAGTAATCCAAACAAGAGAAAGTGGAGCGAGAATACCCAGATGGGTAATAAGTTCGAAGAAAAGAAGAAGGTAGGAGAACCATGTGCAACTTGTAGGAAGAATCATGCAGGTGTTTATTTGAAGAAGAAAGAAGTTTGTTACAATTGTGGTCAAGAGGGGCACATGTCGCCCAATTTCCCCAGTCCAAAGAAAATACAAGGTTGTTTTGCGTGTGGATCGACTGATCATTTGGTTCGGAACTGTCCGAAGAGAAATATGGAGAAGGAAAGTATAAACAAGGGACCCGGTAGCGGAACCTTGGCGATTCGAGGTCCTGGACAGCCAGGAAGACCAACGGCCCGTGCATTCAACATGACGGTGCAAGATGCAGTGGCTGCCCAGGAGGTGGCGACAGGTAACGATTTTGTTTAGAAATTTTATTACGCGAGTATTATGAGTTAGATAATTACAGTGAATTGTTTTCTTTTATAGATCTGAGTCACAGGTTAGAATATGAGACACAAATTAATATTGTGATTGATAAGAATGAATTGATGATACAACTTTAAAAGATTGTAGAGAATAAGAAAGCGGTGATTCCGAGGACGAAATCCTTATAAGGGGGGAGAATATGATAACCCGAGATTTTAAATAATTTGAATTTTTACGAATATTTTTTTTAATTTAATATTGATATTGACCATCAATATTGTGTCGAGTATCTGTGATACGAGTCTAGAGACGTGGTCAATTTGTGTATTAACTGAGAAAATAAGAGTAGAATTGTGCTTAACAGAGAATAGAAACCCTAACCCTAAGTCTGGATAGGGATTCGATAGAAATTACGGTTATACTAAACATAACTGTGAGAACTTAGTACTTTTGTATAGAAATTTTGATCAATGATTGACCGGGTAGGGTACAATATTAGTAAACCCTAATAAGGGATTAGAAACCCTAATCTCAGGATTAGAAGCCCTAACGTACAGTTAGGAACCCTAATCGAATGTCGGGAAATCCTAATTTTAAATTTGGGAACCCTAAGCCCTAATTAGGAAACCTTAATCCTAATTAGTAAGCCCTAATGTGATTAGTAAACTTTAATATAAGTAAGAAACAATAATTATATTTTAGTTATCTTAATTTTCTATTTTGAAAACCCTAATTAGAAAATTCTAGAAACTAAAGTTGTAAAACTTAAGGGTTAGAACCTTAGGGTTAAACCCTAAGGGTTTGGTAAGTTACATGTTTGCCATTAAAATTGGGAATTAAATGTCCAAAATACCCTTTTCTTACTTGTAAGCAAAAAGGTTTTCTAGAATTTAATGAGTCATCACATTAGGTAAGATATGTGCTAGAAAAATCAATACAAAATCTGACCTAGAGTGTCATTTAACATTACTTGGATTCATTGAATCAAATTAAAGTGATTTAGGAGAGAGAAAGTCACAAAAATTAGCCATTTTCTCTCTAGCTCTCAAACAACTCCTTCTCTCTCTAAGCCTCCGAAAATCATAAGTGTATCAGTCACAATATAACCTTCTCAAACACCTAGATCAGATTGGTAAGGCAAGATCAAAGCTTGGAAAAAGAAGGTATAAAATCCTAAATTGAGTTTGATCTTACATGATAAGATAAAGTTTGTGTTTATGTATTTTATTACATATTAGAAGATGTTTTAAGATGATCTATGATGATCTATTATAGATCTATGTCATCAAAAGGCCTTAAATCTATGTTTTTTAAAAACTGCTCAAGAACTCTAAAAATACTCGGACAAGCGAATGTCAGTGGCCTTAGATCATTTTCTGTTTATGATTTTTCTTGTTTGAAGAGTTAAATCCATAGTCTGACATGAGGACTGTTGTGAGACCCCGAATTTTATGAAATGAAAGTATTCAATTTTCTTATAATTATTCTATTTAGTAAATGGTTAAATTGTTAAAAAGGTTAAAGTTAAGGGTGATATGTGAAATTTTTTCAAAGTAAGCAAGTTGTCATAAAATAATCGGTGGTAAAAGTATGGTAATACGCGTGGTTGCATAGTAGCACACGGTATTGTAGAGTATCTTTCATTATTGATGCTTACGTGAGAAGTCACTCAGTTTTATTCAATTATTGTCACAATATTTTATATTATTAAATCAATAATTGAGACGATAAAGTTATTCATATTATTATTTGCAATATTGACAATGTCTAGAAGTTCTATCAAGGAGAGGTTAGATAATCTAATTGCGCGCCAATAGGGAGAAATCCTTATCGAAAAGCCCCCTCTTTCCTGGGAACGACCTGGTTGTTAAATATTATGAGTTATAATATTAATGATGAATAAGTTCATGTTGATTAAAGATAAAATTGATATTTCCATTGTGTTGGGATTATTAGTGTTAGTGGAAATCGACATCTATTTCGATAATAATTGATGTTTGGAGGTTATATTGACCAATCGGGTAATTAATCGGATAAATGAGCAATTAATTGCTATTAATTCACATGCTTATAACTATGTGTTCACATGTGTGTACTATTGATTCACATGATTTACTATTAGGGGAGTTGGTGCAAGATTGATAATAATTGCATGACTAAATTAAAAATGGAGGTACATATGAAGGTACTATACTATAATTAATTTTTCACATGTTTAGGACTATTGAGTCACATGATTTACTATTGATTCACATGATTTACTATTAGGGGAGGTGGTGCAAGTTTGATAATACTTGCAGGACTAAATTAAAAATGAAGAAAAAGAGGAAGGTATTATACTGTAATATTTCGAGCCCCAAAATGTGCAATTATTGAAACTATTTTTCCTATAAATAGAAGCTCATTCTTCATTCATTTCTCACCAATTCACTAAGTCTCACAAGAGTAATTATAGAGATAGAATCTATAGAGAGAGAAGCTATAGAGAGAAAGAAGAAGCGGAGTCTGCTACTTCACTATTCCAGTATACAGTCTTCTTCTGAGGTAAGGGTTATTATGTTTTTCATATTCTGAAGAAAAATTATTTTTCATATTCATATGACTATTATTATCGTTCAATATTCATTGTTTTCGTTTAATATTCGTAAGAAATATTATTTTCGTTTAATATTCGTAAGGAATATTATTTTCGTTCAATATTCGTAAGGGATATTATTATTGTGGTAAGGGGTATTAATTATTTCATATTCTGAAGAGATATTATTTTTCATATTCATATGAATATTATTTTCGTTCAATATTCGTAAGGAATATCATCTTCGTTCAATATTCGTAGGAATATTATTTTCGTTCAATAGTTGTAAGGGGTATTATTTATTCATAAATGATATTATTTCTTTCAATATCATTATGCCGGAATATTGGTACGAATTTTATTGTGGAATTTCTACCTTTTTGTGTCGGGATTACTATTCACTCTAGTATTATTCACTCGGGTATTCGGGGCACTTTTTGTGCCAGAGTACTATTCATGAGTTACTATTCACATGTTACTATTCACCCAGTTAATATTCATTCTAGTATTATTCACTCAGGTATTCGGGACACTTTTCGTGCCGGAGTACTATTCAGGAGTTACTATTCACGGGTTACTATTCACCCGATTACTATTTACTCTAGTATTATTCACTCGGGTATTTGGGACACTTTTCATGCTAGAGTACTATTCACGAGGTACTATTCCTGAAGTACTATTCATAGGGTACTATTTATGGGGTACTTTTCACCCAAAAAATATATTTCTTTTCTGTCCAAATTATTTTTGGTACATGAATATTATTCTTGAATTTTACTCCACAAAGCAGTATCATGTTGACAATTTGGATATTTTTAAACTCTGGATAAATTTAAAGTCTTTAATATTTATCTTTGATTTTGTTTGATTAATGTTTATATCATTGTCATCATCATCATGCTTATATTGTGATGAAAGTCATCTTTGGCTTACGTGCATAGATGAACTGTTGATTATTGGTTTTACAGTTGTATATCTTTGGCTTACGTGCATAGATGGACTGTTGATTATTGGTTTTATAGTTGTATATTTTTGGCTTACGTGTAAAGATGGACTATTGATTATTGGTTTTATAGTTGTATATCTTTGGCTTACGTGCAAAGATGGACAGGTGTATGACATGATCATAACCACTGGTGATAATAACGAATATCCTTGGCCAGTAGTGCATGGATAATTCGATGATGTGATTAGCGGGATCATGATCATTAGTTAACGATTGAATGTCTTTTGGTCAGTAGTGCAATCGATAGACAATTGATTGGTATGATCATGACCATTGGTTTTATAGTTGAATATCTTTGGCCCGTAGTGCAAAAGGTAGACAAATCGATTGGTATGATCATTGTTATTACATTTGAATATCTTTAGCCTTTGGGGTAAAGATATTGAGTAAACGTTCTATTAAGCCTTTGTGGCAAGGAGAAACTGTTGATTTACATGATTATAAATATGAATTGTGGATTTAACTATAATCTTTGGTGGTTTAGGTGAAGACAGGTGATGATAGTTCTTTTTATCTTGGGTATAATAAAGAACTGTTGTTGAGTATTACATGAATGAAATATTAACGATGGAATTTTAATCTAAAGGAGATAGTAGACATTATGTTCTACTTGACTCTTCTAATGGATTGCTTATTCCGCTGCAGTTAAACTTGATATTTATTGTATTTTATCAGTTTAACATTGTTGAAGGCTAAGGATAATTTATTCTGCATTATCTTAGTCATAATATTTTTTACTGGGCTAGTTGAGCTCACCCTTTTCTTTCATTGTTCTCTCCAGGAAATGAGAATATAGCTGGGATGAGTTGGAAAATGGAGTGATGGTCCAGGATAAGTGACTTTAGTAGTCCTCACTATTTTTATAAAATAGTGTGATAATAATTATAATGAGGACTCCATTGAGTGTTGATATTGTCTAGATGACAATATTCTTATTAAAACTCTTAGATTATGTTATGTCGTATTTTACACGACTATTGTATAATTAAGTTGTATTTGAATTTTGTACTATGTATTTGGCGACTCAAGATGGGTGAGGTATACCAATTTTGGGGGCGTCACAACTATAGTCTGGATGTGAAATCACAGCTGTGACGCCCCCAAATCTGGGTCTCTTCCAACCCGACATATGGTGCTCCACGGTGCTACAGTTCACACAAACATTCAATTAAAATGCCTCAAAAGAACGAATACGTCTTATAAATATTCCAAAACAATACTAACATTCCCCAGGTTCTTTATAACCGTTACATTTGTTTTTGTCATACTATCAAATATTATCATTACAAACCTATACTATTACATAAGTAATCTACAGGTTCGCCTTAGCCTTCCCTTTATCCATGTCGGATTCTTCGGTCCGTTCGGTTTTGGCTGCATTCATATGATTCAAGCAAGAGTGAACATAACAAGCTCAGCAAGTAAAACAATTTCAAGAACTATCATGTTTGAAACATAGGAATCGTATATCTTCAATAATTGAACAATAGTTACGAAGTACTATTGATAATTCAAAACAACACTTCTTTTCCTTCAAAACGTTTTACAATTACAATATTCAATAAAACATCAATTCTGGTCTAAGACCATGAGCATTTCATAATTTCTTTGAAAAGGACAACCCGACACTAAGTCCGTAAGTCCGACATAGCTTACGAACACATCTAGGTGATCAACCTATAGTACTCTATGTTGATCAACACTACATTCATTAAACGTATTTACGTTTAAGTTTTGGCAACCTCGTGTGCCCATCGAATAATTGATGAAAAATACATTTGTTTATTCATAATCAGGCTTACCTTGAATCTGTACCAAACAATTGGCGTATGATAGCGTTATCAATTCTATATGGAAAAACTTATAAAGAAATCAATCAATCTTTCAAGAATAGTCTAGTTAAGCTAAAACTGGCATCAACTTTTTCATAAAACAATTCATGCATCTCATAACATGAACCACTGAAAACCTGGCTAACACGAAGGTTAGACAAGTGATAAGAAAACTTACCTTCAGCGTCAGCTACAGTAAAATTACTTTTCCTTTGAGTCTTTACAGTCTCTACAACACATAACCACATAACATACCATATTAGGTCATGAATGAACATACATGGTTCCTAATGAATCTTACCCTTCTTCTCAATATAATCATATATTAGATTTGTTATTATTTGTTCCGGCTTGCCGTTATAATTTATATCATTCTTACCAACTTCTTTCTCTTCTATGTCTTAAATGAATTTACTTCGTTAATAAAACTCATTTTGAGTTAATCATCCTTCCTCATGACTTACTAACGTTCTTATATTATTAAACCGTTACTTGATCGTCATTGGTGAAGTATTAACATTGAATGCCATTCACGGTTTACTTAATTACTCTTTACGTTCTTCGTTTAATTATTCTTTCTTTCAACCTCTAGTGTATTACTTAAGGTTATACATCCTAAGTGATGTTACATTAAGTTAATTAAGGATTCAATTCTTAATTCACTTCTCTTTTTCTTTACATTCAAAAACATTTCCATTTATGCTTCACTTTATCATTGGCCATGGCTGCGCCTGATTTTCTTTGTACTCACTCATGGCTGTGATGCGACCTTCTTATTCCTAGAACTCGGTCACGGCGCTGCGGTGCCATACCCTTCACTATTGGTCGTGCTGCAACGCCAAACTTCAGTAGCTCACAGCCATTTTTGGCGCTACGGTGTGACTTTCTTGGCCTTGGCCGATGTTACTGGCGCCAAAGGTTTCAAAGACCAAAAAATTGATAGTTAACTTTTCCTATGAATTTCCCGGGTTCATAACTTCTTCGTTATAAGTCCGAGCTCATTCAAGAGCCTACGGTTCATAAATTACATACTCTACGTGTTCAAACAAGAATTTTATCTATTTGACTTCGTTAATTAAAAATTCACCTATTAGTCCATTTTTAACTAAAACAATAAGCGTTCGTGAACGTTCAACGCTCGTTTCTTCGTTCTAAGTCGGAATTCGGTCATTCTCGACTCCGCAACTCTATAATGCCAAATAAGACTTTTCTCCATTAAAAACCAATATTTCCAGGCTCAATATCAAAATTTGACTCCCATTCCGAGAATTTCACGAATTCGACAATTATCGTCTAATCGTGTGGATTCCGGCAAAACGTCGTTACTTGAGATTTTTAAACCGTTTCAAATGGATTCATTCTATCACATTAACATCTTAACATACATATTACATTAACGTATTTACATGATAAGTTATTACTTGTTTTTCATAAGTTTAGAAATTATAAAAGTATAAACTACTTATGATTTCATTTCACATGACTTATTATAGATTATGTCTTTTAATCACCATTTTCACATCTCCTTATCATACCATCCTATTAAGGTAAACATATGAGAAGTTCATATAGGTTCCTCACGCGTTCATATCTTATTTAAGTTTGAATTACTTCTTTATGACTTATACGGCTTAAGTCCATTGATTTATTAATTCTCTTCATTTCTTAGCTTACAAATCCTACCACTACTCACTTCTCTAGCAAATGAAGAGAAAGATAATCATGGTTTAAGATTGCTTAACCTTGAAGTTTTCTTGACTAAGATTTTAATCTCCTTCTTGCTTCTTGAAATATGAAAGACTAGCTTATTCTCACTTATACTCTCTAACCAATAAGTTGTAAAGTGTTGGATGAAATGAACAACCAACAAAAATGAAATCCAAGCTCTCTATTTATAGGCATTGCTAGGTTAGGGTAGTTTAGTCTTTTAGGCCATCCCACCTCCTTACTATTCAGTACCTAGCTATTAAGTTAACTTGGCCACCACACTCTTTGCTTGGCCATCACAACATTTATCCAATACTTGGGTGTGACGCCCCCAAAATAGGTATACATCACCCATCTTGAGTCGCCAAATACATGGTACAAAATACAAATAAAAAAACTTAATTATACAACTATCGTGTAAAATACGACAAAACATATACTATGAGTTTTAATAAAAATATTGTCATCTAGACAATATCCACACTCAATGCAGTCCTCATTACATTTATTATCACACTATTTAACAGAATAGTGAGGACTACTAATGCTATCATCTGGACCGTCACTCTGTTCCCCGACTCATCCCAGCTATATTCTCATTTCTTGAAGAGAACGGTGAAAGAAAGGGTGAGCTCAACTAGCCCAGTAAGAAATATTATGACTAAGATAATGCAGAATAAATGATCATTAGTCTTCAACAATGTTAAACTAATAAAATACAATAGACATCAAGTTTAACTGCAGCGGAATAAGCAATCCATTAGAAGAGTCAAGTAGAGCATGAAATCTACTATCTTCTATGATTTAAAAAGATTTTCATCAACTTTATCGCAGAGACTCAACTTAATAAATAAACCACATCATCCCTGCACCACGACCAAGGATATTCATGTAATCATCAATGGTTATGATTATATCGAATAATCTCTGGTCATAATCATACCAACAACTGTCCACCAATGAACTAAAGGCCAATGAGGACTTTTACCACATCATTCGTTACATTACGGTCATGATTATACCGAATAATCCCTGGTCATAATCATACCAAATCCATCTCTGCACGTAAGCCAAAGATGACTTTCATCACAATATAAGTATGAGGATGATGACAATGATATAAGCATTAATTAAACGAAAACAAGGATAAATATTAAAGACTCCAAATATTATCAATCACTTAATAAACTCATCATCTAATATTATTAAAATTATAACAATATTTTAATAACTTATTAAACTTATAAACAATTTATTTCAATTGTTTACACTTTACCAAATAATGCATTTAATCATTCAAAAAATGCCATACTCATAAGATTTCATCACCAATGATCAAATTCCTCATCAAAATCTACATATACCCTATATAGGATTCCCAAGCCATAAAATCCTATTTTCCAATTTTGTTACTTCACATAACATATTTAATTCATTTACTCATAACTAGTTTATTTTCATGAAAAATACCAAATCAGTCCCAAAAATATTTCTTTTCTGGGATTTAGCAGAATATAGTCCCATATTGAACATATATTTTTCTCAAAATTTTTAAAATTCATTTACTATTTTTTCATATGGCCAAAACTACCGAATATTTAGACATTTATCATAAATTGTTATTTTGTCCAAAAATTTCAAAATTTATAGGGTATATTCCTAGTATATACATGTACTCCCAATAAAAATTTCACCAATTATGGAGTTAACCACAAAGAGTTATAAGGGTTTACTTTTAAAATAGTCTTTTCCCATAAAATTCATAACTCTTAATCTATATATTCAAAAATCGTTATTTTTGGACACAATCTAGAAAACTCATCAAACTATCATTTCAAAGTTTTCTAGAATTTTTGAGGGTCAAAAAAATTACAAAACTACCCCTAGCAGAAACCCATTTTGAATAAAAATACTATTCATATGAATACAAAGGATCATTCACCATGCATGCGGTAATCCACATAGATAGGTTATTCCAACAGAATATTAAAGAATGGAATAATAGAAGAATTCACCATGCATGCGATAGACCGTACAGACAGGTTGTTCTCAACAGAATAATAAAGAATGGAACCAGGTCATGCGTAAACCGCACAGACAGGATATTCCAGCAGAATAATAAAGAATGGAATAACAACAGAATTCACCATGCATGCGATAGACCGCACAGACAGGTTATTCCAACATAATAATAAAGAATGGAATAACTGAAGAATTTCACCATGTATGCGGTGCCAGCATAGGCAAAGTTATTCCAACATACTAATAAGGAATGGAATAACAATAGCTCTCTTCATGAATAAGAAAGAAATAATACCCCTTACCTTAGAAAGAAACTGGATACTGGAGTAGAGAGGTAGCAGACTTCTCTTCTTCTTTCTCTCTATAATTTCTCTCTATAATAATTGCTCTATAGCTTTAGTGAATTGGTGAGAAATGAAGGAAGAATGAGCTTCTATTTGGAGGTATTACAATATAATACCTCCAACTTTTCTTTTAGCTTTAATTTAGTCCTGCAAGTATTATCAAACTTGCACCACCTCCCCTAATAGTAAATAATGTGAATCAATAGTTCAATCATGTGAATCAATAGTTATAATCATGTGAAAATACGAATTACAGTATAGTACCTCCATCTATACCTCCATTTTTAACTTAGTCATGCAAGTATTATTAATCTTGCACCAACTCCCCTAATAGTACAAGAATGTGATTCAATAGTACACACATGTGAACAAATAGTTATATAAGCATGTGAATTAGTAGCAATTAATTGCTCATTTATCCGATTAATTACCCGATTTATCAATATAACCCGAGACATCAATTATCATCGGAATAGATGTCTATTTTCACTAACACTAATAATTCTAACACAATTGAACTATCAATTTCATCTTTAATCAACACGAACTTATTCATCATTAATATTATAACTCACAATATTTAACAACCAGGTCGTTCCCAAGAAAGAGGGGGCTTTCCGATAAGGATTTCTCCTTATTGGTGTGCAATTAGGTGACCAAACCTCTCCTTGATAGAACTTCTAGACATTGTCAATATTGCAAATAATAATATGAATAACTTTGTCGTCTCAATTATTGATTCAATAATATATAAAATATTATGCAGATGATACTATGACTATAATTGAATCAATAATATGAGAGATATGATGCAACAATTACTGTAGCAATAATTTAGTATAACTGAGTGACTTCTTACGTAAGCATCAATAATCAATACCGTGTACTACTAATGCAACCACGCGTATTACTGTACTTTTATTACCGGCTAGTTCAATTATTTTAACGGTAACACTTTCGCTGTTATTTTTATAAAAAGATAATTCTGTCATTTTTTAAGTACGACAATACTTCCGTTGTGGGGTCCACCAATGATTGTGCCATCGTATGGATATTCCCTGACAAAAAGAATATTCCCCGACCAATCAAATATTATATAATCACTTGCTTACTTTGCAAAATTTGTAAATATTACCCACAATTATAACATTATATCAAATCCACACCATAATATTAAAAAAAAATATTTCGAGAAATTTAAATCTTTATTCATAAAATTTGGGGTCTCACAATCTCCCCTCCTTATGAAATTTCACCCTCGAAATTTACGTACGTACCTGGTATACCGAAGAGATGAGGATACCTTGACTTCATTTCAGATTCTAACTCTTGAGGTATAACCTTTGAGTGTCGAATATGATCCTTCTTATCCAAGATTTTAACACTTATCTCCTCATACGTTAAATCTTCTGCTATCTCGTCTAGTTCTAATTTAATAATGTGGTTCGGGTCGTCCACATATTTATGTAACATCGATATGTGAAAAACGTTATGAACATGCGACATACTTAGGGGTAAAACGAGTCTATAGGCCACATTTCCTACTCCATTGAGGATTTCAAATGGGCCAATTAAATCGAGGGTTGAGATAACGCCTTCTTGAACCTTCGTCTTCACATTCATCAGATTCGGGTGTGTAGCTTGAGCGGCTTTAACTTTATCGATTAAAGTCAATTTTACTCATATATTCGTTATCTTTACGTGGGTCCCTAGAGTATTTAACTCTATCTTCATCATTTGTAAGTTATATAAAATGGGTCTTTGTGTTAACAACATCGCACTCATAAACGCATATGATCTTCTACTCAACGCGTCAGCTACCACGTTCGCTCTTCCACGATGATATTGAATGGTCGTAACCTTCAACAGCTCAAGCCATCGTCTTTGGCGCATTATACGTTCGTTTTGGGTGAAGAAATATTTAAGGGTTGAAGAAATGGGTTTTGTACTGGGGTCAATACAAAATTCAATTTCACGTTTTGGGGTTGGATAAGAAGTCTTCAAGAATACGTCAGGAAATTTATTAACAATAGAAATATCATTCAAAACTGTGACTCTCATCCAAGACTTGGATAACACATGTAATGAAGGTTTCTCCTAACAGAGTTTCAATAGGTAAGTCAAAGTATAACTTCTCCGGAGTCAAATTTAAACGTTGAACGCAAGCAAGAGAGATAAAAGAATGGGTAGAACCCGTGCTAACTTCATTCAGGTTACTCGCTTTTTGAGAAGTCACGAAAAACGCTCTTCCTGAAACCACCGACTTTGTTTTGTCCGTATCCGCCTTTGGTGCCACCGTCCCAGCTGGACTTGACTTCACTATACGACAAAATCAAGCTAAATAATCATCTCTTCTTGAAATTTCCACTTCTATTATCTTGGCCATTATTACCACCGAAGTGGTTACCATTCTTGGCATGATAATTTCCCCCACGATGGTCATCATTGTCTCGATGGCCGTTGCCACCGGTACGATTATTAACGTGTTGTTGGTCGTTACCTTTTGGTTGTGCTAACTCATTATTGCGCTCCAATAACTGAGCCCTATTAACACCATCTGAATATAAACAAAGTTTATGAGAAATGAGGTATTGACGTATATCGGGTGTAATGCCCCGAAATCCGGTCTATCTTCACACCCGGATTCCGTGCGTCACTAGTACATCATTCATCCAAACATACATCATTATATAGCTAAATATAACAACATACATCCTCAAATCCCAGGTTCTATAACCATAAAACCTCTTTCATTACAAATAATGATAATTACATTATTCTTTGCATCTTGTACAAGTGACTTTTATCCGCCACCAAGGATACATAACGTTCATTAATTAATTCTATCATTACAAGTCTTCGCTTGATCTTCATTCTCATTCATATAATGAATAGCATTCCTTCTGGATACCGATCAGCTTGATCTTTATGGGATCCTTAAATTCTTTCTAACATCGTTCGCTGAAAATGTTTTTATTTAAAGCAAGTGTGAGCATTCAATTGCTCAGCAAGTTATAGCAGTTGAACAAACAACTTCAAGAATTTGAACATTCTTTTAAGACTTCAATAACCGAACAAAGGTTATGAAGCAACTTGAATAATAGGAATAATCTTGATTCCTATAATTTTTAAACATTAAACATATTCACTTAGAAATACTCTCATTCTCTACTTTCTTTCATACACATTCTGTCTGACTAGAATCAATAGCACAGACTTAACAATAACGGTTCATGTATAAACAGAACATGCTCATATTGAACAGTTCAATCACAAAACAGTTCATATTATAGAAACACCGAAGTGTTCATATTGTGGCACAAGGCCTCATATGTTTTACCACCTTGTACAAATATCACATATTCGCACATAGACAGAACTTCTCAAGTTCAACATCTGAGAAGTTTTAAAAACTAGCATTCATTTAAAATATGAATGAAGTTAGGAAACTTTCCTTACGCACAGCTACAGCTTATTGTTTACGCTGAACTGCTCATTCCAATTCCTATGTAACACATAAGAAAAATAACACGTACACCAATTAGTCATATACTTGACTTACGCATTGGTTTACATACTTTACTTCTTAGGGTTCACGTTCTTATAAACTATGTTTACGCGACCAACTTCCTTCACCGGTTAACGGCTTCATGACATACGGAGATGTTTTACTCAATACGTTCATCATCTTTGATGATTTACATTCTTATCTTCCTCTTATACTTTCCTAGGACTCAGCACACATCGTGTCTCTGCTAGTAGTCCATATGGTACTCTGAGTGGTTTCCCACAAACAACCAACAAATAAGTTCCCGTCTCATCTACACTGCCCACACAGTGAGTTAGATCGGTTACCAGTTTTGTATATACCTTCGCTCTCTGAAGGAATTGTTTAGCCCAGCTCCTATATGTCAACCATCAAAGGTTACGATTGTACTACAACCTAACTCATCTTAACTTATCCGAACTATTAAACTATAATGTTCGTTAAGTCAAATTCTTATTCCTTATGGCTTTCTGACAAATAAATGTCATACCTCAGGATTCATTCATCATCGTCTAAGTTATACAGTCTTCTGTATACTCAGAAAGATCATTCAATAATCATTCTACACATTAATAACGTTAATCATTTTACTTTACCTTGTTCTTATCTTACAACGTCCGATTCATTCGACTCGAAGCGTCATCCAAGTTATAAACATTAACTCGGCTTTCATTAATCTTATTACCATTCGCTACGGCTTTCTTGATACCATTCGTATCTTACTTACTACTTTCATTAACGTCTAAGTCATACAACCAGGGTATACTTAGAACATTCGTCAACGCGAATACGATTTACAAGGATCGTTTACGTATTCAACGTTCACGTTCCTCGTCTCTTAATCTCTCATTCAACCTTTACTCAAGGTTTTAATCACTTTCGATCATTATCCATCCCATGAACCCCATGTTCATTATTCTTTCTTAATGTCGAAGCCATACTGATCGTTGTATGCTAAGACCGATCGTTCATTGCAACAACGTTGCATTCACAATGTCTATACGCTTTACATTCATCTCTCATTACCATGTCATAACATCAAAATGTTATACATTACTATCGTCCATCAACGTCTAAGGAATCACCATCATAGCAATCCCTCACGTTCGATTCATTGCGACTACGGTCCTCGGCTATCAGTCCCGTAACCCGTAATTACATTCTTTTAATCTCGTTTAATCTTTCTGTTCAACCTTCATTAAAGGTTTAAAACACTCGAAAAAGTGTTACATTAGTTGAACTACATGTTCGTATCTCTTTCTTGCACATCCCCCGAGAAATTGAGCAGTTAAAAATCTCATTTCTGGCATTGCTCACTGCTGGCGGTAAGTGGACGCCACTCTCAAAGACTAAGACTCGTGATCGCGACGCCTTGAGTTAGCGAGACGTGACCCTCCGACTTTGGCAAGATTTACCACCATTCTCGGCATGACTGGCATCGCGGCGCCAAGACCTTCTTCCCGAAATATTTTTCTAAGTCTTTGGTTGTTATGAGACGCGTACTTCGAAATCTCATAACTTCTTCGTTATAATTCGGAACGAGATCGTTCCAAAGACATTTTCTTCGTTATCTAACGTACTTTGATTACCCCCAGACAGAACTTAGTTCTGAATCCGTTAACATGCCTTTCAATTGGCTTAATCTTCACCCTTCGTTCATTTTAACATTTTTAAAGTTCTTCGTTCGTTCGTCCGTAATTCGGTCATCCGAACTAGGAAATTCGTTTGTTCTTGAGTCCACAACTCACATTTTCTATGTTCTCTTACATTCTTATGAAACCCTACACGTTCAGGTTCAATTATTAACTTTCTAATTCTCGTTCGTCTTTTACAAAAATTTCGCCATAACTTCGTTATAGCTAATTTTAATCCGTTCTTCATGAACGTTTCTACCGTTCCTAACCAAGAAATAAGCATCTAAGTTATACACGATGGTTTTAAACTTGTCCATCAACAACAATTATCCTACGATGGTTTTAAATTTGTCCATCAACAACGTTCTTCGTGTGTTCTTCGTGTTCTTCACTCGTTCTTCGTTTTAATCGATATATTGGATAACAATTTTACTTTTTCTTGGAATTTGATGTTATAGAACATCATTCCTTACTTAATTCACCTACTCATCCATAAGATTCATTCAGATCTCTCAAAATCCTTACGAATCTTACACTTCCTTAAGAAATTTATAAACTAAATTCCTAATTCTTAATTCTTCGTTTTCTCATGAATTCAACCATATGAAATCATTATTAACTTAATCTACTACTGATTTTCATCAAGTTATGTTTTTGAACATAAAAACTTAAAGAAAATTTAGAAGAAACTAGGGTTCGGATTACCGTTCTTCTTTAATCTCCTTCCGTCGGACAAAGCGTGCATTCAAGCTAGCTTTTCCTCATTTTGCTTCTCTTCCTCTCCCATCTGAACTCTCTCTCTCTCTCTCTCTCTATCACTCAAGTGTTGGTTGAGTTTTCAAAACCAAACAAATGAGTTTAAGCTTTTTATTTATAGAAAACCAAGGTTAGGGGCACTTTGGTCATTTCCCATCCACCTCCTTACTATTCCAAACTTATCAACCAAGTTTACTTGGTCACCACCCTTACTTGGTGACCAAGTGGCTGCCCCTTATGCCCATGGGTCATCCCTATGGGTTTCCCCATGGGTTTTACCATCCGGTGTCGGTTCGATCCGCGGTTAATTTTCTTGGATCGGGCTTAATTAAATCTAGCACTGGGCCTTACATTAATTCTAACTGGGCTTTCTTTGGGCTTGATTGCACATTCCATTGGGTTTGATATAATCAAAGTCCAAATGGATTCTACATAGTCCACGAACTCAAAGTCCATTAAAACTATTCGTATTCTACGCATTTCATTCTCGTATTTTCGTATTCCCTTCGTATATTGTTCGTACGATATTCGTATTATACATCGTACTAATCTTCGTACTATACTCGTATAATAACTAGTATTATACTCTTATTTCTCACGCATAATAACTCTAATTATTATACGAAATCATAAAATCCTCGGAACTCACTTTTCCTAACCCTTAGGTTTTAAGTTCGCATGCGAAACTTCGTTTTTGCCATAACTGAAATATTATTGAATATTCCATTACGTCTTAGGATTCTATCATTACGCGTTTCTCGAAAATTCAAAATAAATCTCCAAGCAGAACAGATGAATAGTGCCTATTTCGTCTTTTTCCCTAGAAAACATTTTTTTTTGCCGGAAAAATTTATTTTCGTCTTGAAAATTCTTACCCATTCAGTCTAGCTCCTAGCCAGAATCCTCCCGATTAATAATCATTCTAGGTTATAGAACAATTAATAAACACATAGCATAGAATAGTATTAATAAAAATTCATTTTTATTAATAACTAATTCTTTAAACTTAAATTCTGAACAATCCGATTTTCCGGGTTGTCACATTCTTTCCTCCTTAAAAAAAAATTCCGTCCTCGGAATTTCTTTAAACCAAACCCTTACCCGGGTTCTCACATTCTCCCCTTTTTCAAGGAATTTCGTCCTCGAAATTTTAGCTTACTCATCTTCTCAACTTCTCTTCAAAGAAGTTCTTATCTTTTATACATTCCCTACCCTTCATAATTAATCAAGAATCATGAAGTGAAAGGAATAACTAGGAATATAAAGATTCCTTTAAAACATTTCATACTTTTGCTGAGGGGTCAAATCAACCATGAACTCATACTAGGTTAAATAGCCTCGCGCCGTAAACCTTTATTTCCACGGTAAGCTTACAATCGCTAAGAAGGTAAACTACCTCTTACATACGTAGGTGATCAGCCTAACGCATCACCCCATTTCAGGGTATGTTCACCTCAGACTTAGATTCCGCACCAAAGCAATTTGGTTCGGCATATCTCATGAAAGAAAGCTCGATTTTCTTTTAATCATGACATACCATTCGTCTTAGCCAAATCAAGTAGCTTAGACCATACCAATAAATTGGACATCAACTTGAAACATTCGTCTAGTCAACTCGCATGACATCAACCAGTTCTTTAAATTCTTTTGCAATACATCAAAACGATACATGACGTCATGATACCGCACTTTTTACAGTACGTTGAGGACTTCGTCAGTTTATGACTTCATCATTATGCATCATACCATAGTGGGCTGTTGATCCTCTAATCACTTCCAACACTAGGTTCAATTGCATTAACAACTCCATCCTTTTACCATCCTTGCATCAAATGCACTGATGATATAAAATTCATTTTGATATTTCAAATCAATTTCTGTCTAGCCGAATCAACTAGCATACACATATCAAGAATAGTTCTTTTAAAATCCATTGGTTTCAAAAATTGAACCAATTCATTCATTTTCAAAACGTGCACATCAACAAGATTTCAAGAAACTTTGAAATCTAGCATAGTTAGATGACTTGGAATATCCTATTCTCCATCTTCCTTCATTATCTTACTTGCAACAATACTTAATCTTCTCTAGCACCTTCAATACTAAATCTACTGAAAATACTTACTTTCAGTCTAAACAACCCTATACCTTAGTATAGTTCATCAACTTACCACACTTTATGTGTTTAGGAACTTTCCACAACCATATGTGTTTAAGAACTTATCTTCGCAGTATGTAATCCAAGAACAAATCAAGGACTATCCATATGCTTAGGGCTCAGAAACATAGCATATAACTATAAGTCACAAACTTTTCATAAGTATGAGTTTCAAGAACTCGCACCTATCTTATCATTCTCTACCTATCAATTATATACATGAGAAAAGATTCACCTTCTCTCGCCATATACATATTGATAGACGCCATACAATTCCAATGATTATCCTTGTAATAACTAAGTAATCACAAACCCCTCCCATTCGAAGGTTTGTACTACTCACCTATCACATGAGTCCTCAATCGAAATCTTAGAACTTAACTTTCTCTTTACTTACTTAATTTTCTTTAATTCAGATACTATCCTTTACAACTCAATTTGAGTTCTTCTTCCGTATTACTTCAGTAGTACCATTCATTCATAGCATTAGCTATAAATCATTCATCGTTTAACAACTCATCTGTTACTACGATTTACTATGATCACATGGTGATCTTCTTATCCATCTTTCTACGATTATAGTTGTAGGTACTCATACCTGAGATTTATAACCTATCAGCTCTGATACCAACCTGTAACGCCCCGAAATCCGGTCTATCTTCACACCCTTGGATCCAAATGCGTCACTAGTACATCATTCATCCAAACATACATCATTATATAGCTAAATATAACAACATACATCCTCAAATCCCAGGTTCTATAACCATAAAACCTCTTTCATTACAAATAATGATAATTACATTATTCTTTGCATCTTGTACAAGTGACTTTTATCCGCCACCAAGGATACATAACGTTCATTAATTAATTCTATCATTACAAGTCTTCGCTTGATCTTCATTCTCATTCATATAATGAATGGCATTCCTTCTAGATACCGATCACTTGATCTTTACGGGATCCTTAAATTCTTTCTAACATCGTTCATTTGAAAATGTTTTTATTTAAAGCAAGGTGAGCATTCAATTGCTCAACCAAGTCATATGAGTTGAACAAACAACTTCAAGAATTTGAACATTCTTTTAAGACTTCAATAACCGAACAAAGGTTATGAAGCAACTTGAATAATAGGAATAATCTCGATTCCTATAATTTTTAAACATTAAACATATTCGCTTAGAAATACTCTCATTCTCTACTTTCTTTCATACACATTCTGTCTGATTAGAATCAATAGCACAGACTTAACAATAACGGTTCATGTATAAACAGAACATGCTCATATTGAACAGTTCAATCACAAAACAGTTCATATTATAGAAACACCGAAGTGTTCATATTGTGGCACAAGGCCTCATATGTTTTACCACCTTGTACAAATATCACATATTCGCACATAGACAGAACTTCTCAAGTTCAACATCTGAGAAGTTTTAAAAACTAGCATTCATTTAAAATATGAATGAAGTTAGGAAACTTGGCATTGGACCGGGCGGATTATATGGAATTTGTCCCGTCGGGTGGAAATTCTGGAGAGTTGTGGTCAACGAGGCAAATGAAGTGTGCATAGCCTCAAAAATATGGTCTGGCCTCATCGCCAATTGGTGCATTTCCCTACGAGTTTTCTTGGCATTTTCTGTCATTTGATTTTGGAACTCAAGGAATTGGGTTCTGGATAAAGCGTCGGTCCGTAGTACCTGCTCATTCTCTTGATCTCCCATGTCATCATCCGCATCCCTCGTGACTTCGGTAGCATCCTCTACTTCTTCCGATGATGAAGAAAAAATAAATCCCACGCCACGTGGGTGAGACTCGCCTCCTGCCCACACATTGTATCGTGCAATCAGTCGTGAATCAAGGAGTGCGAGTGGCAATTGCGTGGGCTCGTCATCAGACCACCGAACTCTGGCTTGGCGACACAACCCACATATTAGTGATGGGTGTGGCAAGCCTCCAGAAAAATTTCCCCTTAAGCGCCGGCAGATAGAAAAGTAGATGATCGCCAGGCGTCATGATAAAATCTTGCCTGATGGCGAATAATGACAACGCCTTCTCTTGGTGACGTCGGAAGTATGTTGGGACGGAAGAAATTTGGCACAAAGGAATGCATACCATATTTTACCATAGAGGCTTAGGTTCTTGCTGGGGAACACCGTGCCTCCCTTTCGGCCTTTTGTCCATGATGTTCCAGGCTTCATCATTGTCATGATCACTTCATCAAAATCTGGATCTGAAGTGTGGAGATGCTCATATTGGCAGTGGCGAGGCACCCTCAATTGGTAGTATGTATTGATGGCATCCGCACTAAATGGCACCAACCACCCTCGCACATAAGCTCAAAATGGCTCTTTGTCCTCAGCATTAGCATAGAACTCCTTGACAATATTCACGACGGCTGGTCTCGGGTCCTTGGTGAATTTCACCCATCCCTTTTGATAAATTTGCTGCATAAGCTCCCCGTCGTTACCCTCTGGTGCCATGCCCCTTTCCGGTGTAAGAGCTTTGGTGAGCATGTAGTCATACCGGTCAACGGCGGCGGCACTCGCAAACTTTCGATGATCGAAGGTACAAGTTGGTTGGGATAGGCGTGAACTCTCTCCCCATTGGCGTTTAGATGATGATGAAGCCATTTCACCCTTGTAGCTTGTATAGCCCTAACTTTCCCTCAAACCTTGAAACTAGACCTCTCTAGCTCACAAGTAGGCAATTTGTATGTAGAATGTGAAATTTGGTGAAGAAGGTTGGATGGATGGGTGTAGTATTTATAGATTGGGTGGTTAATCTAGTATTGGTGGAGTGAGGAGGTGGGAAGTTGGGGGTAGTAATGGTTTTGGGGAAGTGGGGGAAGTGGGTGATAGTTATGGAGTAGTGGGTTAATGAAAGAGTGGGGTGATTGGTTATAAGAGAGGTGTAACAAAAGCGCGCGAGTCCCTTCATATACAAGACCCCCTTCGTGGTGGGTTTTCTACTAAATTTTGCCCCGTGACGGGCATGGCCCTATCGGATTCTCATTACGGACCCCTTGGTGAAACTACTATATAAAAGGGGCATACCCCGTGAGCTTAAATCTGTCTTTTGGTGTGAAGGACCCCTTGGCCCGTGAGAGTGTTATCTTAGAGAGGCCACCCGTGGCTAGTCCCCTGTCAGATCCTTTGTTCTGCTACTTTTGTATTCCAATGGTGCTTTTGTTTCTCAGCCTGCATAGTATGACACATGAACTTTCGTTAGTATTGGATGTATGGTATGTTGTGTGGAGTATCACGAGAATTTAATCTTATTCTTCTATCTAATGAATTCCTAAAAATGCGAATGAAAAATACGATAATAAACTGAAAGTTGGGTTGCCTCCCAATGAGCGCTTGATTTTAAGTCTTTCAGCCTGACTACTTCCTGTTCAAGTTGTATCTACCAATGTGATGGCGATCACGTCGGTGTTGGTCTCTCCACCCCAGTAATGCTTCAGCCGGTGTCCGTTGACTTTGAAAGTTTGAGAGGGTTCTGATTGTAAATTTCAAATTGCTTTCCGTGAGGAAAACTTGCTTGTTGTGAATGGTCGACCATCTTGATTTGAGCTTTTAGGAGAACAACCGCATGACCTTGAGTTAAACAATAGAGGCGATTGGCGGTTTGAATGTCAAGCGTGAGAATTTTTAGATCGTGCCATCGTTTGACTTTTTCCTTGTATATCTTGGCATTCTCATATGCTTGAAGGAAAAATTCGTCTAGTTCATTCAACTGCAGTAGTCTCTTTTCCCCTACAGCCTTTTGATCAAAATTTAGCTTTTTCACTGCCCAATATGCCTTGTGCTGTAGTTCTACCGGTAGATGACATGATTTCCCGTACAATAATTGATATGGTGACATCCCGATTGGTGTTTTGTATGCGGTTCGGTAAGCCCATAGAGCATCATCCAATCTCAGTGACCAATCTTTTCGACTCAGATTCACCACTTTCTCCAATATCTTTTTAACTTCTCTCTGTTTGATACCTCGGCTTGTCCTTTGGTTTTGCGGGTGATATGTTGTGGCTATCTTGTGGTTTACTCCATATTTGGCCGAAAAAGAAGATAAGCGGTTTATTGCAGAAGTGACTACCTTCGTCACTTATAATTGCTCTTGGTGTGCCACACCTCGTGAATATGTTCTTTTGCAGAAATTTGAGGACCACCTTGGCATCATTCGTTGGTAGAGCTGCGGCTTTAACCCACTTTGACACGTAGTCCACTGCGAGGAGAATGTATTGATTTTTCATGGACAATGGAAATGGTCCCATGAAATCAATAACCCATACATCAAAAAGTTCCACTTCTAGAATCGTTTGTAAGGGCATCTCATTACGTTTCAAGATGTTTCCCACCCTTTGACACCTATCACATTGTTTAACAAACTGATGGGCGTCTTTGAATAATGTGGGCCAATAAAAACCACATTGTAGCACTTTTGCTGCTGTTCTCTCGCTTCCATAATGCCACCATAGGGTAGATGGTGACACTCATGCAGAATATTCTTTACTTGTTGTATGGGGACGCACCATCGAATCACCTTGTCGTTGCTTTGCTTAAATAAATATGGATCATCCCATGTACCACTTAACATCATGCAGAAATTTCTTTTTTACATTTGCCTTGTGAGATCTGGTGGTAGAATATTGCTTGCAACAAAATTTGCATAGTCGCCATACCATGGAATCTCTGCTTTGAAATCTCAAATATATTGCTCATCAAGGGAATGATTCATTGATTTCGCATTTGTCATCTTTTTTCTTTCCTTGGTTTTCCAGCCTTGACAAGTGATCGACAACTTGGTTCTCCGTCCCCTTCCTATCCTTTATTTCTAAATCAAATTCTTGCAGAAGGAGAATCCACCTGATAAGGCGTGGTTTTGCATCTTTTTTTTCTATCAGGTACCGAATTGTAGCATGGTCCGTGTAGACTATCACCTTAGTCCCGATTAAATAAGCCCGAAACTTGTCGAATGCATATACCACGGCAAGTAACTCCTTCTCTGTGGTTATATAGTTCATTTGAGTTTCGGTAAGTGTTTTGCTTGCATAGTATATAGCATGAAACACCTTGTCTCTGCGTTGACCCAAAACTGCCCCAATTGCGAAATCTCTTGCATCACACATAAGCTCGAAAGGCATGCTCCAATGGGTTTGCAACTATCACGGAAATTTGTAGTTAATTTCCTTTTAATAACTCAAACTATTTGTTTTGCAATCATCGTCAAAGTTGAATGTAGCCTCTTTTCTAAAAAGGCGCAAAGAGGTTTTGCAATTTTGAGAAATCCTTAATAAACCTCTGTAGAATCCGCGTGTCCCAAAAAAGCTTCTAATACCCTTCACCGAGGTTGGTGGAAATGATTTTCAATTGTTTCGGCTTTGCCTTGTCCACTTCGATCCTTGGTGATACCTTATGGCCCAAAATTATACCCTCTTGACCATGAAGTGGCATTTTCCCAATTCGAGCAAGATTCGTTTCCTTGCATCTTTGCGGTACCATTACAGATTCTTCAAGCAATTATCAAAAGTTATCCCCATATACCTGAAAAAGTCATCCATGAAGACCTCGACACTTTTCTCCACCAAATCGAGGAAAAATTGCCATCATACACCTTTGGAAAGTTCTTTGGTGCATTGCATAACCCAAATGACATCCTCACGAATGCGAATGTGCCTGGTAGGGAACACGTGAATGTGGTCTTTTCTTGGTCCTCCGGAGCAATGACTATTTGGTTGTAACTTCGAATACCCATCCAACAAGCGTAATATTGATGTCCATTAATCTCATCTAACATTTGGTCGATAAAAGGCGTGGAAATGGTCTTTTTGGGTTGCTTTGTTCAATTTCACGTAATCCATGCAAACCCGCTTAAACCGTCACTTTATTACGGTTGGGATTAACTCATTGTTGTCATTACGCTGCCACCGTCATTCCTCCTTTTTTTCGGTACACCTTTGAATTGGACTCACCCATTTACTGTCGGATATCGGATAGATGATGCCAGCATCTAACCATTTCAGAACTTCCTTCTTTACCACTTCCTTCATAATTGGATTGAGTCGTCTCTGTTGCTCTACTGTCGGTTTTGCCTCATCTTCCATCAAAATTTTGTGCATATAGAATGAATTTGATTCTTTTATGTCCGCAATTGTCCATCAATAGGTGACTTGTGTTCCCTAAGTACCCTCAACAACTTTTCTTCTACGCAATTCGTTAAGTGCAATTTGAAATAATATCTTGGTAAAGAATTTAAATTACCAAGATATGCATACACAGGGTGCTTAGGAAGTGGTTTAAGTTCGACTTTGGTGGCTCCACTGATGATGGTTTCAACTTTTCTGCAATTACCTCCTCCGTGTGCAATGGTTCAAATAGTGGTCTAAATCTTGGTATCCGTGGCGATGAATCAAGCAATTGTAGGTAATCTACCACGATTACGGATCATCGATCTCTTCATCTCCCACCGATGTTGTTTCTAACGGATCATTCGCCAAACTTTTGCTCATGTCTTCACTAATGATTTGATCAATTAGATCCATTCGGAAACATTCCTCCTCATCAAGTAGGGAACTTCATGGCCTTGAACACATTGAATTTCACTTCTTGATCTTGAACTCTCATCGTAAGTTCTCCCTTTTGAACATCTATAAGAGTCCTCCCTGTAGCCAAAAATGGTCTCCCCAAGATGATTGGTATGTTCTTGTCCTCCTCAAAATCCAAAATGATGAAATCCGCAGGGAATATAAATTTATCCACTTCCACTAAGATATCTTCAACTATTCCTCTCGGATATGTGACTGACCTATCTACCAACTATAAGGAGATGTTTGTAGGCCTTGGATCGGGCATACCTAATTCTAAGTATACAGATAACGGCATAAGGTTTACACTTGCCCCCAAATCACATAGACATTTACTGAAATGCCTCTCACCGATTGTGCATGGAATCGTAAAACTCCCCGGATCCTTGAGTTTTGGTGGTAATTTTTGTTGTAATACTGCACTTCACTCCTCTGTTAATGCCACCGTTTCAAAATCTTCCCATTTCTTTTTCCTTGACAGAATCCCTTTCATGAATTTCGCGTAACTGGGCATTTGTTCTAGGGCTTCTGTAAATGGTATGTTAATTTGAAGTTTCTTGAAAACTTCCAAAAATCTTGAAAACTATTTATCTTTCTTTTGTTTTTGAACTCTTTGCTGGAATGGTGGGGGAGGATAAACAACTGGTTTGTTCACTGGGTTGATTTTATCCGATTGATTCTCCTTTCCTTGATTTATCTCACCCCCTGTCTTTTCTATTTACATTTCTCTTTCCTTTGTGGCTGAAATCTTTGCTTCTTGACCCTTTGTGTTTTCCACTTCTCAACATAATGGCTTGACCTTTGCTCTTGATTACCCTTAGGATTTTTCTCGGTGTCACTTGGCGGTGTTCCTTGTGGTCTCTTGTTTGATTCCTTGCTATTTGACCTATCTCGAATTTTGATGTTCTTGATACTTGATTGGGTGGTAGCCATGAATTTATCAACTTCTCATCCGGATGTTGCCTTTGTTAGTTGTTGATTACGAAAACCCGGAGGATATGATTGTCGTGGAGCTTGATTACTGGCGATTGTTGCTCCATGAAAAATTTGGATGATTTCTATTCCCTTGATTATATGTGTTACGATAGGTGTTTTGAGGAATTACATTGTAATTGCCAATGAGGCTGCAATTTCTTTGGATTAATTGCACATTGTTCGTTGGGTGTTCTCCTGCGCGCACAATTCATATATGCTTTGCTACTTGTGGTCTTGTATGCGTAGTTGTTTGTGATTGGGCTATTGCCAATTGCTCTATCCTCTTTGACATTGCTGACCATACATGCTTGTATCATTTGTTCTATCATCTACTTAACACCCCATTTGCCTTCACGTATGTCATTCTCATTGTGGGCCTTTGGTAATTATTAGTGACAATGGTTTCAATCAAATCGTAGGCTTCTTCGTAATTCTTGGCCATAAATGCTCTCCTTGAATCTTTGCATCGATACTTGTCCTAAGATTCCCATGTAGTCAGTTATAGAAGGTGTTCATTTTGCGACCATTGAGGCAATCCATGATGTGGGCATTTTTACGAGTAGTTCTTTATATCTCTCCCATACCTCATATAACGACTCCCCATATTCTTTGTTCAAACATTGTAATTTCATTCCTCATCTTTTGCGGTTTTTTTGGGTGGGAAGAATTTTGCAAGGAATTTCTAAGCTAGATCCTCCCACGTTGTTATTGAGGCAGGATGGTAAGGAATGCAACCAACTCTTCGCCTTATCCGTAAAAGAAGCAGGAACAATAGAAGTCTCACCGCCTCATCTCTAAAACTCCATTAAACCTAAAAGTATCGCACATTTCTAGAAGCCGACTAAGTGCTCGTTGGGATCATCGTTTGCCAATCCCCTAAAATGGCCCGAATTTTGTATCATTTGAATCATCACAGGCTTAATCTCAAACGTGTTTTCTTTGCTATTCTTTGGTCTCGTTATACTTGAATTGATTCGTTACTTGGGTATTGTGAAGTCTCTCAACGCTTTCCTATCTTGACCGCCATCACTATTTCCTCTTCCTTTTGAATGTATTTCAAATTCTTGCCTCGTTTCTTTTATCCACTTACTCAACCTCTAAAACCTTATTTCAATGTCGTCGTCAAAAGGCATGAAGTCTGGATTTTTAGATCGAGTTTGCATAAACTATGTCCCAAACTTGAAATAAAAGCACAAAAAAAAAAAATAAAAATGTCTAAGTAAAAGCTGGATTAATTAAAGCGATATTGTAAAAGTATTAAGAATTATACTAATTTAGTTCCCAAAGAACGGCGCCAAAAAACTTGTTGGTAAAATCTATATACGCACAACACGCAAGTATATCGTGGTCAACAAGTAATAGAGTGATGAGTAGAGTATCATTCCCACCGAGACTAATTAGCAAAATACCTTAACTTATAATTACCAATATTCTATTAACCCTAATTTTATTAAACAAATCAAATTCAATGATTGAAATTACTAAACTAAAATTAAGAATAATTAAACTAAAATAAAACAACCACAATTATCAAAATCTGAATTTTCAAGCAATTAATGAAGAATTAGACTTATGATTTCACCTTAAGATTCACTTTGGTTTTAACACTCTTATCCCAATTCAATGCACTATCTTAGTTTATTAATCAAGAACACAAACGTAGTACTAACCACCTCTCGATGCATTAATACCATATTAATGTCAATCCACAATTAAGATAGAAATCCGTTAAACACCTTAATCAACTAACGCACTATATCTCTATGTGAATTAGAATTGAAGAAGGTTGAAGAACAAGTTCTCTTATCCAATTACACGCGGTGTTAAGTATATCTCTATCTTCACACGAATCAGGTTTAAGCTACTAACAAAATCCACGAACACATCTTTATATCAACTAGGTCTAGAATTGAATATCCTCTCTCGATTCCATCCAACTCCACAAAGAATTATTGGCCAGATAATTCATAGATTCAAGCATAAATCAATATAGATAATCTGAAGATAATTTATTAAATTGGGAATCAAATATTACAAAACCATCGATTCACTCAAGGATCCATCACAAGCCTAAAAAGTGAATTAGTTCATAATAAATGAAATAAGCACTGAATAAATCATAGAAATCATTCTTTCAATCACAAATAATAATCTATCACAAAGAATATTAGAAAACACCCTTTACGTAGACTACAAATGTAACCGTCTTGAAAAACTCTTCGAAATACTCCTCCACTTTTGCTCTCCAATAAGATGACTTTTATCTTCGTAAGCTTCTTGATTTCCCTTATTGTCTTTCTAAAGAGTAATATATATCAAGTCTAATACTCCAGCTACATCCCCTAACAAATAGAGTTATAAACTCATTAAAACAACTAAAATTCGAGTCCAATAGGAAGTTTAAATGCAACAGAGACGGTCCAGTTTTCACAACCCCCCTACGAAAGTGGGGTGTATCTAAAAATAGAGGAGGTCACCCCCCCGTACGGGTGTGTGTAAGTGTAAAGGCCCGCCGGTGAGCTCGCTCTCTGTCGGTTATGCAGGTAGACCCCGCCCGGTGAAGTGTTTAACTTTATACATGCCATAGCCCGTGGCATTCCTCTCATATATCGACTTGCTTCTCAAGAACACCTTTGAGTTATTTTTATGGTTCCAACTTAACTGTAAATGCACCAATTATCACGAACAATCCATGAATCGCCACAACCACCAACCTACACATAGAACAACAAAAACCAAGTAAAAATGCACTTGTTTACAAAAACATAGCAAAGAATACGCATAATTTAAACATGAAATTGCGTATATAAAATACACTTATCACTTATCCTCAAGCAAAAACATAAAAGAGCAAAAAATAAATAAACTAACTCAACTACATGAATGCATATGCATGATCTACTTCCTAATATACCTACGAACCCAGTAATAAATCAGTATGATATATAACAACAGGCCTTAAAGATACCATTGGTACTCAAACAATATATCCAATCAAGTCAAAATTCATAACTCTAACCAATTAGTCAATCCAAACCAGTCATCACCCATATTGTGTGTGTGTGCTTGTTAACCATTATAACCAACCACAGTTTAAGATAATCACATAACAAACTTCTTAGAAGGAAAATTTTAGTTCCAATTCAATTACTTTTGTGAACATGACAACTCCAGTTAAAACTAAGCAATTACCAAGTCTAAGGATAAATACATGATTTATTTCTACTTTTATTCAATCACGAGGGCATTTTTGCTCTTTCTCGTGTTTTATTCATTTTTTTTATTTTTCTCATGGTCACGTGTAAATGTCTTATTCCCTTAGGCTTTTCAAGATTACCTTAACGAGCTTTTGACTTCTTGAGTTCCAAGCCATTAAGACCTTAGGGCGCTAGGTGTAAAGACAATCCCCTCAAGCTTACTTACTCAAGTAGCAAAGGCCACAAAACTAGACAAGCATGCCACGGTGTTTATTTATTTTTTTTTTCTTTTTCTGGATTTTTTATTTTTTTTCTTTTCATCATTTCTTTTTTTTTTCTTTTTTTTGTAATATATATATCCCATAGATTCCCCCAAACTCAAGCTTTTGCGTCATTCCAACCTTTACCGCCAGTTCACTAATTTCCTTAAATTTTAACCAAGATTTTCCCTTAGAAACAAATTATGAAACCCTTGAACCAAGTGGATTAAAATAGTTAAACTTTAAGTGCTAATCGGTTACATAAGTTTCAGACAGGCTCAGATTATCACAATGATTAAAATTAGAACTCATCATCAATTATCAACAATGTTCAAGTTAACATGCAAAACCAATCTTATCATAGGCCGAGCTAAGACCACACTAACCTATCACACAGATTCATACAAAAAAAATGCAATTATACTACATGAACACATACTAATGCAACACATATATGAATATGCAAATAACTACCATGTATTATATGTAACCTAAAAAAACACAATGCTAACACATAAAAAAAATGAACTACTATTCAGATAACTAACTAATTGCAATACGACATTAAATGCCCCCAAACTTAAACTAGACATTGTCCTCAATGGCTCAAATAGAAAAAAACTAGAGCGAGAGGACTTCCTTGAAAATATAGCAATCTTCCTCCTTGTCCACTAAGTTTGGAGAATAAGGCAAGACATGGAACAAATTGGGCACCACACTTGAATTTGACTTGAATAACTCAGAAACCATGATAGAAACAATTTTATTAAATTCTAAATAAATGCAAATTCAAAACTACTAATATAAAACCTAATAAAAACTAAAAATAAAAATTAAACTTGGGTTGCCTCCCAATAAGCGCTTGTTTTATAGTCTCAGCCTGACTTCTTCAATTCGCTATCCAATTCCCCTACGAAAACTGAGGAATCCTCCATCCATCAGTAATAATGTCTCTTTTGGGAGGTTCCCATTAGCAAAGACCCTTGAATTAAAGTCACCTAGCATGCTCTTTGTAGATAGGTTCCCTATTAAGAACGTCCAACAACTAGGTATTTTCTCCATTATGTTTATGATCAGATTGGAGCATTGAAGATTAGTAAACATAATGGAATCTTCCTCTATCTTCTCCTTTTCATCCCACCATGACTCCATAACTGTACTAGCTCTTATGTCACAAAGAGCTTTGCCGACGACATGACTACCAATTGGGCATGGTTTTGCAAAACTGCCCGAATTCTTGAACTTTGGTGGAGGAGGCACATGGGATACTAATGAAATCGGCTCATCTTCATTAAATCTTACAGTTAAATCTTCGTCGATCTCCTTTTCTTGGTTCCCAGTTGTTTCCTCTTTTTCAACATCTTGTGGCTCATCTTGACATTTTTTGGTTTCCACAATTTCCTCTTTTTCCTTTGTTGCGTTGTCCCTTTTTTCAGTGTCCTTGAGAGTCTCTTGCAAATCCTTTCCATGCGTAAAATCATGACCTTGCAATGCTCATCTCTGCCTCAATTTATCTCTCAGATTACTAGGGAGTGTTCCATGTGGATTCGGAGTTCAACGACGATGTGCTATCTCGTCTCTAATTGATTTTCCAGATTCTTTATTGAAGCACCTTGGCTTTTCACATTCATATCTACTTGATTCAATAGCTTGTCTTGTTCCTCGTTCTTTTTGTCAGTAGCCCTAATGAATTTTTCCAAGGCTTCCTCCGAACCTGATTTCTTCTCTGGTTGTTGTTGAGTCTAATTTTGAAATTCGGATGCGTTTTGCTGTCTAGGTGCTTGAGCTTGATTGTTACTCCATGAAAAATCTGGATGATACCCCTAATCCTGATGAAAGTTGTTGGGATAGACATAATTATTGGGGTAATCACCACCATACTGTACCGGCTCGAAACTAATTGTGCATTGATGACTCATATGATTTCCAGCACAATAATCACAAGTAACCGCCACACTTTGACGATGTTGTGCTTCAAAAGCGTCTAACCTCCTCGAAAGTGTCTCAATCTGTGCTGACAATGTCGAAAATGTCGCGAGTCTGTCAATCTTTGCTCCCCTTGACTGAGTCATTTTTGCCATCCTTCGACTCTGTTGGGCTGCGATAACCTCCAACGTCTTCGAATTTGCCTCAATTTGTATTGGCTCTACAGAAGATGTATTAAGTCCATCAATCCTTATTTCCCTTGGTTGAGTCATGTTCGTGTATGGCCATTGATATACAAAGTCATCCATGGTACCTAAAACGAGAGAAATATAGGAAGAGAATTAAAAATAAAAATGTTTAAATTAAGACAGATTTGATTGAAATTAATATTGGTAAATAATTATTAAATTAATTCCTCGGCAACGGCGCCAAAAATTTGTTGGTTGATTTCGCAATCAATGAATACGTGCAAGTATACACGGTCAACAAGTAATAAAGTGAAAGTAGAGTATCGTTCCCACGAGGAATTATTTAATAAAAAATACCAAGTACTAACTCTTAACCAAATAAATTTTATTTAAACAATCGCAAATTGTGATTTTTCTAATTAAGAAAACTAAATTAATCAATTAAAACTAGATTACTCTAAAATAAAGCAAATAAATAAAACTAAGATTTTAATGAATGAATTCAGATAAATAAAGATTAAGACTTCAATATCCCCAGTTATGAACTATAAACCAATTATCCAATTATCCCAATTATTATGCTTACTGAATTGTTAACAGGAATTCTCAAATGCCAAAAGTCCTTTTTCAAGTGATCCAATGACTTCTATTTAATCCAAATTAATCTTGCTATATTCCTATGCAAAACAATTGAATTAAACTCCTTTAATTCCAATTTTTTACTTGTTACATGCGGTGAAAAGATATTTCCATTCAATTCACAAACCTAATTATTCACCATGCAAATAACTAAGTCACATGTTATCATGCTCAGTTCTAACCCTAGAATTTCTCTTTCAATTCCTTCTAGAGTAAAAAGGTAATTACTGGCCAAATAATTAATCAATCAGCACAAGGCAAGATAAACAATTCACTTTGACACAAATAATTGGAATAAATTGAATAACTAATTTATAGACATAAAAGATTCAATTGGTGGTCTTAATAAAAGAGTTAGTTCATAATTAATGAATTAAAACCAAGAATCCCCAACTGAATAGATATTAAAAGATAAAAGTATGATAAGAGAAGAGAATAGAATCTGTTGTCAGCAAATCTGATGTTCCCCTCTTACTCTTGCTCTTGATCTTCAGTGTTCTTTAATTTACTTCAATCTCCAATGGCTAATTAAGAACTAGGGTTTATATTCTAATTTAATGGAGTGTTTTATCTAGTCTAATCTATGTAATCTCTTTATTTTATGCCTTACATCATGTATTTATAGGTTACAAGTCCAATTTTTAGCTTAGGAACAAACCCAATCCAATTTAGAGTTAGAAAAGTGTTAAAATTCGCCCCAAAACGCGTCCAAGCCTAACTGCACCCTTCCACAAAGTGCCCCAAATACTGGCACGACATCTAACATCGCTCCCCGGGCTTCAACGCTGAGCATAGGCTTAAAATGGGCGCCTCGGCGCTGGGGCCTTTTCTGGAAATTTTCTACTCCGACGTCCTTTGGGAAAATGGCCATAACTTCTTCTTCCGAACTCCGATTTTGATGATTCAAGATGTTTAGGAAAGAGAAGACATAGATCTACAACCTTTATTGTTTGAGTGTTTCAAAATAAGGTCCGGAGAAATACTCAAATTGGCTCTGAAGTGACTGCTGTGTAAATGGCAAGCCGAAAATGCGAATCTAGCCACCCCAAAGGTCGATCCAAGTAACTTTTGTCCCAATTCCTACAAAACAACGTAAAACATGCATGAATAGACATAAACACTTAAAATCATCCAAAAGATTAAGCTCAAACGCACTCAATTATGGGTATAAAACTCACTCATCATTTCTTTTGGGCTGTATAGCCTTAGACTATATTTTTATGTTGGGTTTATTTATGCTAGATTTAGACTGGTTTATTTTTGACTAGTTTTATATTAGAATGATGCATGATAAGATGCATGTATAAATTTAAGATGCATGTTTAAATTTCTGAAATGGTTATGAATATTTTTGGTTATATAAATAGCATTATGGGATTGTTATATATATCATGTGTTGTTGATAACCATATTTTGGGATTGTGATGACTTTTTTTTTTCTTATATAATTAGAATGATGGTTGTTTTGATTATAGCTATATTTTGGGATTTGCACAGATGATTGGTATACTTGGTGCCATGTGTTATGGCTTTACCCTATTTTGGCAAGGTTACTTTAACTTTTATTATTTCTTGCCTTATTTTATTTGATTAACCCTTTTCCCCGTTCTGTAACTGTTCATATGCTGGGTGAGGGTGTTATGGCTTTTAATTTTTGATTGTGGGTAATGACAAGTGCCAAGTGATTATATGTTTCTCTTAGAGTCGTGTAAAGCATATGTGAGCTAGGGGTGTGTTAATTCGATAAGTCGAGACTGTTATGGATCTGTCTTTCTTAGTAAGCACTGACAAATTGTTTTAACTAGTTATCTTTCAGATTTAGCTTGTTCGTTTATTGTTTAAAGAATATGTGCACTCTGTTAATATTTCTTGATTACAAGGTAATAAAAGACGTGGACGTTTTTACTTTGTGGATCTTGTGTTCTAAAAAAATAAAATTAAAAATTAATAATAATAATTAAGTCTTGCGGTGGGTTGAGATGGAGCGTGAAATACATTCGCCCATAAATGCAGACTTAAGCGAGATGGAGCATAAAATGCACTCGCCTAATAAATCTTTAGATTTAGTAAAGTATTTTTTGACTTAAGTTGATTACGTGGCCTTTGCTGCTCAAGTTATTAGATTCATAGGGGTGTTCTACACCTAGTGCCCTAAAGTCATCTGGCTTGGGAGTCATTGATCAAAAGCTTGTTAATGGGTATGCTCTGATTAGCCTAAGGTAATTAAGCACTGTCTAAGTTAGATTTTACTTCTTCAATGCTAGAGCCTTTTGATCCTTTCTTGTATTTGCGTCTTGTTCTTAATTCTTGTTGATTGTTTAAGTTGCAGATTAAGCATATTGGTTATCACAATTGACTGTGTGATCTTCATTTGGGCTATGATTAGTTAGGATGGTTGGTTTGCACACACACACACACACACACACACACACACACACACACACACACACACACACACACACTTAGAATAGATCGAGTACAGTCTCATATTTAAAAATTGATATTAAACCCTCATTCATATCGGTGTTTGTCCTATTCTCAGAGAGGGTCTATAATTGTGCTTAGAAGCCATGATAATAGTGTACATGATTAGTCTTCATTCGCGTTTTATAGTAATTTGGGTGTGGATGTCAGATAGTTTGCTTGAGGACAAACAAAAGCTTAAGTTTGGGGGTATTTTATGAGTGGGATTTATATCCGCGAATCAGATCATCTGTGGCTTAAGACGCTTCCTGTTGTCTATTATTTGTTTAGCTTATATATATATATTGTTGTTATTATGTTTAATTGCTATGCTGCAGGGCTAATTAGGTAATTTCCAGCTTAAAGGGGCAAAATAGTAAATTTTTATACTCCGCGCCAGAACGCCAATACTAAGTTTTAGCTTATGGCTTATGCTGCCTTCGTCCACCGGAGCGTCACCATGGTGCTACAGCGGCCCAACTCCTTTGTAAGTTGGCATTTGCGGTCATGAAGCTCTAGTGTTTTAATGCTTTACGTGAGTCTTCAGGCATCCCATCCCCAAGATATTCTATTGGCATGCAAAGACCACCTCCCGGTGTCCAGGCAGAGACTTGCTTTTAATGACCTAAAAGGATGAGAAGTGAATATTGAGACACAGAGTAGCCGTCATCAGATATATAGAGCGTAGAATAGGAGTTATTACAATTTTATTAGTTTAGAAGAGAAAGAAGTTATTTTTCAAGGAAGAAAAAGTCATTGCATCCTACACAGCTCAGACTCTACATGGAGAAGAGAAGACTTGGAGACAGAAAACTTCACAAAAGGAGTTTTCTTATTCCAAATCTTTCATTCATTAGTGTATTTATGACCTTGTTGAATACTTTAAAAATGTGTATTAGTACCATAGTTATGAACTAATTCCATTTTTAGGATTGCAATGTAACCTATTGATTAACTTAATTAACTTTCTCTCCTATTTATATTAATGAATCATTTTGGAATGGGTTGCTGTATTTTATGCCTATTGATTGATTGCTTGACAAAGAAATCGATATTGATATTAATGGATATTGAAAAATGGATATTGATATCTAACCTTTAAATACAATAACACTCGTTATGACCATGCCTATAGGAATGTGTGCATAATCTGCTTAATAGGATAAACATATCTCTATTTTCCTTGTGTAGCCTTGAGACTAAGCTTAATGACCCTAGTCTAGTTATTTTCACCAATAAAAATATTGTGATTCATCTAGCTAGGGATGTGCATTTGACTTTTGAAAGGAGCTTATGTGTAGTTGCTGTTCTCGGTTGACCATTCCTCGATTCGTTTGTATTAATATGGAGAGTTAGGAGATTATTCCCCTAACTTGAATTCCTTGTACAACTAAATCTCTTAGCCCTATAGTTTTAATCATCTAGCTTAACACACCATCTTCATTTACTTGTTTAGATAAGATAATATAACACTTACCTTAGTACTTGATTAGCTTATAAGACTTCACCCTCGTGGGTACGACACCCTACTTATCTTATATTACTTGTTGACTGCGTATACTTGCGCGTGTGTTTATCGGTTGCGAAATCGACCAACAACCACCACCAACCAAAATGGTCAAAAGTAGTGCATCAGAACACATCCTTGTGTCTCGAGAAGAGTTTAAGGATTTTAAAAAGCAGATTGCTTAAATGACCAGTCTATTAAAAAAATAGTGCAAAATAGCTTAAGAGCCCAAACTAAAAGCTTAGTCTGAGTCCTCTGCTCAGGGAAGTATCCACATACCAGGAAAGGTCAGCGATATCTAAATACCGACTCTAATATCCCAACTTGACAGTGGATCCACCAAAGAGGTCGTGAGTAAATGGGCGACGAAGGAAATAATTGACCTTCAAGAAGACAAGGAAACCATAGATATCCGAAAGAAGGTCAGACTAATGGAGGAAGCCATCTGATCTATTAAAGGAACATGGTCCTATGACAGTGTAAATTACTCCAACCTATTTATATTCCTAAAGGCCAGATACTCGAATAAATTTTAAGTCCCTGAATTTGAAAAATATAATGGATTGGACAACCCTTATACCCATATAAAAGTTTATATTGGCGAACTAAGATCATATGTCGAGTATGAAAACCTCAGAATGCAATTTTTCTAGACTTAGACTTGGTATGCCAGGATTGATAACTCCAAGATCAACAAATGGGAGGAATTAACCCACGCCTTCCTGAACCAATACAACTTTAAATCTCACATGGCCCCTCGCAAATATTAAATAACCAAGATCAGGAAGCAACCAACTGAATCATTTTAGGATACGAGCAAAGGTGGAGGCGCATTGTCGCACTAGTCAACCCTCCAATGGATGAGTCTGAAATGGCGATAACCTTCATCGACATCCAAGAAGCGCCCTACTATGAGAGAGTTCTAGGAGGAAAAGGCAAACCATTTTCTATGATGGTAAAACACGGGGAAATGGCAGAAATGGGCCTAAAATTCAGTAAAATCAAAGACCTCACAACCTTCGAAGTAGTTTGTAACGACCCCAAAATTCATACAATTTAATTATCGACTTCGGTCGTTAATAACACGTCTAACTTCTGATTTTACATCATTACTCGATGTTAAACTTGATAAAATGCGGAATAATTAAAACTTTTTTGTCTTCTTGCTTTAATTCCCTGAATCAAAACCTTTATCATCTACATGTCTTTGAATCATATATAATCCATGATTCACTTTATCAGAGTTAATATATATACTTACATATCAAATCGATATCTTTTATACATCAGACAGCTCAAAATTTAACTTTATAACTCAACATAAAAATATACATCATAAAACATTTAGTACATCTCATAAATCTTAATCATGGTTTAAAGAAATAACAACTTTAGCTAAAATATTAATCTTCGTGTATTATTTCTGATCCACGCCATTCAAGTAGCACATAGTGTTACCTTCAATCCTTAACCTGGAAAAATAGTTATTTGCAAGGTTGAGCTCGACAGCCCAATAAATCTAACAGTTTTCATACATCATGTAGCATATAATAACATGCTTATCATACATCTCATAAATATTGGACTAACATAACATACATGCTTTAGTTCATATAACAAGTATAGAGATTGAGTTCCTTACTCAATCAACATTCATTAATAAATCAACGTAGTCATAAATTGACTTTAACGTTTCATACTTTCAACATACATACAATAAATCATGCTCTTTCCAATAAAGATTTAAAATAGTTAATCATCAAGTTCACATAGCAAATAGGAACTAAAAGACTTACCTTGATCGTTGTTTACCAATAATAGTTTAACAGCTTACAACTATTTGCACTTCACCTGCCCTACACAATTATATAATCATGCACATCAACTATTAGTAATATAGCAATGCATAGTAGTTGTAATGTAAATTTTACTCTCTATCTCATAACCCTTCCTATTATCAATACACAATGTTCAATTTGATTGTGTTAACTTTCGACTTACATCTCACTATATTTCTTACTCGAAGTTCATTCAAGTGTTTAAGTCTTGCTAGGAATCATTATTGGTTTTATATTAACCCCATTTCATATCTTATAATATTCATTTCATTTGACTTAAAACACTTTTTATGTTCGTTAACACTTGTCACGACGTTTTGACGTTTATTCGTTACATGCCCGATTTGTCTCTCTTATGTATGCTTAGTATGCTTATACAACTTATCTAATACATCATTTGTTAATGTTAAACATCATTATATTTACTAACATTCATTTTTTATGACTTAGAACAATAACTTTTATCATTAGAAGCACTACACTTGCATACGTGCATGCTCGACGCCCTCCGATTGCCTCTAAAAACACAATATTCCTAAAGATTACCATTTTGACCCCTACTAAGGACCTCAAATTGAAAACTTAAAAGATAAATGTTGTAGGTCTATTCGTCCTCGTTCCAAATCATCTTGAATCTCCTCAATCGGAGTTCGTATGAAAACGTTATGGCTGTTTTACTATAGGAGGTCAAAATAGTTAAACCAAACAACCCTAGAGCGCAACTGCGCCCAATTAAGCCTTGGACACAGCGCAGCTATTCCCTAAAGGGCAGCTGCACCCCAAGAGACTTAGGCACAGCAGTGTTGTTGCCCATTAGCGTGAGCCAAGTTTATAGTTTACTGTTTTTACAATTTTTGAACCTTTTCTCCTTATAATCTTCATAACTTGAGTTATACACATCCAAATTAGTCCATTTTCGACTCTATGGATTCGTAATTCATAGAAATACAACATAATAGATAATATCAATTTATAGAAACACTAACAAACCTAAATCTTCACCCAAAACTCATGTTTATATTAGTTTTACATGTTTTAACATATTTAGCGTAATCATTCACCACGGATTCGATTCCTAACCAAATCAATCTGTTTAAACTTTGTTGTTTTCTTTATTCAATATACTAACAATATCTAGCACCAATTTTAGATTCAATTTTGACTCCAACATAAGTTAAAATTTACATATTCAACCAAAACTCAATTCCTTATTTTAAAACATTATTGCATGAATTTTATTACTGAAAACTCATCTTTAGATGACATAGAATGTATTGTATAGATTTAAGAACATATATAATCCAAATTCTTGACAATTCCTCCATCAAAATCCATTTACATAGAAAAACTCAAGAAACTAAAACAAGAGTTTTAGGGTTAGGTTAGTACCTTTGATTCCTTCTTAGTTTAATTAGATGATCAACTACTTGATCAACCTTCTTCTTTTTCCTTTGATTCTCAGAATTTCTCCTCTTTCATTTCACAAAACTCTCCAACCTTCTCTAAGTCTCCTCTCCTTTGTATTTTGCAAATATAATTGATACACACATGTTTTTATTTTCCTCTTTACTCAACTCTCAGTTATACAAACCCAAAATGTTTTAACTGATAAAAATGCAAAAGGTCTCAAGACCTTGTTTGGCTAGCTTCAATCTAATTCCTTTTAATTCATTTTTTATAACTCAATTATTATATGATTACAAATGCCACACCCAATTTAATTAAATCATATTCCTCATTTGGCCAACACAACATTCACTTGGCCAATACATTTATAATTTTATTCAACAAATCAATCCTTTAATTTAATTATTAGATTAAATTAGAATATTTCCATCAAATATTTATTTTACTCAATAAATATTTCAATTAAAATATTTATTTTATTTAATAAATATTTTAACTATTTATGAAATTCACAATCATATTACATTAACATACCACATATATATATGTAATATATTACTCTCTCATTTTATTAAAACAAATATATTCACATTAATTCATTATTTTAATTAAGTGAATTACTCACATTATTTATGAAATTTAATTCATAATAATTTCTACCGAAAACAAGGCATAATAATCAAATTATATTATTCCATAATATAATTTCAAATTAAATTTACTAATCTTATTCAATTAATTTTCTTTTCATAACAAATTCATTTAATTTCATCAATAGTTAAATTAACTATTAAACCTCATCATCTCAATATATGAATATACATATTTACTTAAACGTAAAATATGTCATAATAAGAATTTTGTTCATTAAATTCTTATTTTATCAATTTCGAAAATCAGGGTTGTCAAATTACCCTCCATTCCAATCATCTATGAATCCAAGAAATCCCCCTACATAGAAGACCATATAATATAGGGAAAATAGGTAGAGAAGGGTGTTTACTCCCCTCGGCGACTCAGTAGAGAACGTGTTAGCGCTACTAGTTATGAAGAAAAAGATCATCAAGCTGGCTCCCCCTGTCGATCATCGGCAAGAAGTGTGCTTATCACTCTGGGGCCCCTGGGCGTGCTACTCAGGATTGTTGGACATTAAAGCATAAAATTCAGGATATGATTGACTGTGGCGAGATTATGGTCAAGACACCAGAACAACCCCATGTTAATAACAAATCCCTACCTCAGCATAATGCAGAGGGAGTGAACATGATTAGTACAGGAAATTATGAAAGTCAAAAGTACTTGAGGAAGGTAAAAGAAACTCCATCACCTGTCATGGTTAATTCCTCAATGTGGGGATACCCGTTAAAAAGGTTCACATTGGAGCAAGAGCTGAACTTATTTAAAGTGCAACTAAATAAGTTAGCTAAGATAATAGTCTACCAGGATCAGGTGACGCGATAACTAATTAGCCAGGTCCTCTAGAGGCAAACAACTAAGGCTTTCCCCAATATCATCCTAAACCCAAAAAGGGAACATATACGCATCTGGGAACAAAGCAAATGGTCAAAAAAGATATTAAGGGAATCCAAATTTCAACTCCATAGAGAATTGTCTACCAAGAAGAAATTTACCCCTCTAGGCCAACATAGGGATGAGTTCCTTCACATGTTAAAAGGAAGGAAGGATCACGAGATTTTTACCACCCAATGATCCTCAATCAAAATGGTCCAATCCTATTTAAACATGCCTCTATCACTCAAGTATCCTTGATCATGGAGGAATGTTGGGCTTTACGTCATCTAATCCAAAATTTGATCAAATTCGGTAACTAGGAGATGGTAAGTACTGGTGAGAGCTTCCTTGATAAAGAAGTTATACCCTCTAAGGGAATGAAGACCTGAACAAATGGTAACAATCATCACCTACATAGAGGGAACCTCCGAGGCACCTATAGTAATCCAAGGAGTAACCACCGAGAGGGAAAAAGCCCCAGTGGAAATAGCTGCACCGAAGCCATTGATATTAACCCATCGGCCACAAATCTCCATCTCCAGCTTGAAAAAGGTCCTGTGAAATTATGGAGAAGAGATGAGATCAACCACTGAATGTACCGCAATCTTACAAAAAAATAATACACTTTACCTTCCTGGGCGAGTGATGAAGCCAATAGCCAAGACTATAGGAAAAATACTTTAGGGGAAGGTTGTGAAGCAGCTGAAAGAAGCACAGTCCCAAATCTCTATACTAGACATGGTGCTAGCCTCTGAGGACCATCGCCATATTCTAATTTGAGTATTAGAAGAAGCACACTTGCGCAAAACGATCAACATCGAGAACTTCCAATAATTAATCGGTCATGTACTTGACAATAATGTGATTTCATTCACCAATGACGATATACCAGCTGAGGGAACCGGTTATCGTAAACCTCTACACATCGCAGTTATATCATCTGGGTATATGATAAGAGTAGTCCTGATTGAAGGTGGCTCCGGTTTGAATATCTGCCCATATGACACCCTAGAGAGGATGAAGATTAAATCTAACAGGATCCGGGATAGTCACGTCATGGTTAGAGCATTTGATGGGTCACAGAGGGACACAGTGGGGGAAATTGAGCTTCCCATGGAACATGGCCCATACACTTTTAACGTGTTATTCCAAATATTAAACATCACTACCAGATATAATTTGTTGTTGGGATGACCATAGATACACATGGCTGGGGCATTTCCCTCCACTCTCCACCAACAGTGCTAAGTCTGAATATCCAAGTCATACATAGGGAGAAATGACCCTGATTAATTTAAGCGAAGATATTGAGCCTGTGAGTTTTCAAGCCTTTAAAGTAACTACCCCTCATTATTAATCTGTGGGTTCGCCAATAGTGAAACCTGTAGACACACGAAATTTTATTTTTCTGTTACTAACTATGTAGGAGGTCAAAAATGTCTTTTTTACACTCCAGAGATAACCCTGGAGGACCACAACATCAAATCTAACGACGAAAACATCCCAGTGGAACATCAAATCAAACTCAGAGATAACCCTGTGAAAAGACATAGTCAACATTAGTCAAACCCCTAAAATAATGTTGAGGAAAGACAGCTGCAACACATCAAATTTGGAGACAAAATCGAAAGAGAAAAATTATCATTTTGACAAGTCAACTTCAAAAAACCTAATACAGCTGCAAATAGGATCACAAAGAGCCATTGCAACACTTCCAAGTGCAAACTATATAAAACAGCTCAACGGACTGTTTGTGAAAATCTAAATGCCATTTTGGTCATGGACCCATCTTCCCGAATTCAAAAAAAGGCAATCCCTATGTCATTGCGTAGCTCTTAGAATGAGTTTTCTAGAATGGTATGGGACGCCACTATTGGACTCTTGGATTGAAAGGTATGAAGGTTCGAGTGGACATCGCGTTGATCTGAGTGTAGGCCCACCCGGGCAGCCGCAGGTAGACTCTCGGCTTCCACGGGTAGATTCGTGACTAGTTTGGTCTATAAATAGACCCCCCCCATCAGCCATAAAATATAGAGAAAAAAGAGAGAAAACTCTGTCCATTTTAGCCCTTAACCTCTTCTAGAGTGTTCCAAACTTTGATATTCTTCTTTCTAAACACTTATAGACACATATTCTACAACATATCAAATTTTAACTGGTGGAAACCGAGTTTTCAAGCTCCAAAAGTGGTTTGAAGTCTTCTTGGCAAACCACTGTAAGATTTTTTCAGAGTTTGAGGCTTTCTACTGCTTTAATATATATATATATATATATATATATATATTAACTATTTACTACATTTAAATATCTGTTTTAACTGCTTATTCAATGTAAATCCTTAATAATCCAGCCTGTGGACTAGATTTATCTAAATCTAGCCATATCTAACTTTTAACTGGTTTAAAAGTTGCAAAACTGGAATCGTTGAGCTAGAATGGCTAAGATTTATTTAAATCTAATTTTCTTTCTAGTTTTTGTAAATATTAAACAATCATGTGAGCTTAGGACCCATGAGGTCTAAGATCCAGCTAACAGATCTAGATCTGGTTTCCACGATGGACCCTTTTCAGCTGTACATCCAACTTGTAAATTATTTATGGTGTTCGGACATCCTTAGATGACTTTCATGCCAATAAGGTGCTCGACACTGTTATGAATAGTATTTTATCGAAGATGCTTCGCATCTCAAAAATAAAATTAAATCAAGTCGAATACGGAATAAAATGGAAGTATCAAAGGCCTCAATTGTGATGCCCCCAAATCCGGGTTACCTGACTCCTGAGTTTGGTGCTCACGATCCACAATATAAATAACATCTAACTACTCATTTGATTATGAATAGAATTTTATACCACATTAACTGATATAGTTAATACATTCGTCCTAGGTTATCTAACCTTTATGTTACAAACAAACCCTTTAGATAAACAAAAAGGGTTTACAAACATAACAGAATAATAATGCTATTCATAACTATTCCAGCATAACACCTTTGCCTTTGTTCTTCACAGCACCCTGCCACTTCGTCCCTAACTGAAATATTTTATTTAGCAAGGGTGAGCAACAAATTTGCTCCGCAAGTTAAGACATAAAATAAATGTATAAGAATTAAGAATAACAGACTATCTATTTTGATAGAATGACACCAAAGTTTGGAAAACTTTGAAATAGCTGAACAAATTGTTAATCACTAACAAGTCTTCTCGCATTCTATGCAACACAATAATTTGATAATGAAAGAGTACAACGCTTTCAAAGTTTCTACGATATTCAATTGAATAACAAGATGAAAATATTCTTTAGAGTTTATGCTAAGTGATCCCTAAGGATCATGAACTTCTCTTCTCGAGTAACTATCAAAGATTTAGTTTGATATACCCAGGTGTATCAGATAACCATAAAGATTAGATCATATCCCTCTACAAGTACTTAGAGCGGCCAACTCCTTGTACCCTATATTATGCATAATACTTACACGCGCACAAAGGCTGAATATACGACCAACAATGTTCTCTTTATATAAAAGGTTGTTCTTCTCAGTCTTAGAATCAGAATTTGATTTAACAACAAATTACAATGATTTTAATATTTAATCACTTTCTCGATCTAGCCGAAATAATTGGCATCGATCTGTTAATAATAATTGAATCCTCTTCTCGAACCTATCAAGTTCTAACAAATATTTGTCTAGCTAGAATAATTAGCTAAGACATATCTCAACATAATTCGATAATAAACAGGAATTATCTGTAGTATCAATAATAGTTTCTACAGATGTAATTATCCAATAACAAATTATTCTCCAATTATATATTCTTAGAATCACTAATTCAGTTTGAATTAATAAACATGCACTAATTGCGAATAATCAACAATAATTCTCAAACGTGGTCTAGTCAACAATAATTAAGCACCATAATATTTAAAAAGTATAACTCAAGGTTGAGTTAAGAAAACTTGCCTTCCGCGTTGATTACTGCTACACAATATACTTATCTGCGTTTGAAAGACCTATAATCACAATATTGGTCTCACAATTAGCACAATAATTCATAACACACAATACTGTAATTTACAGTCAATATTTCTCCTGCATATTATTACCTACATAGTCATATCGATTGTTTATAACCTATATAAACACTTCTCAAGTCTAACTAGTTGATTCCTGGTTGGACTTTTGGCCTATTCTTGGTGTACTGGTCACCCTATCCGATAATTAACATTTGTATTATCAACTAAACTCGGTCTTAAAGCTTCAATATTATATTAGATAAGTCAAATATCATTAATAATATTTTTCGGAAGCTTTTAATAATTTTCTAACAATTATTATAATTTATAATAATTTTTCAAACACCTAATCATTTTTAAATAATTTAAATCTCGATAAACCCATCATCATTAATATTTCATAATATTTAAAATATTAATGAAATATTTGTCAAAATATTAAAGTTATTAATAATAACTTAAAATATTTTAAATCATCAATATTCTACATAAATGATTTTTAAAATAATTAAAATCATTTTAAATCATCACCATTAATATTTAAACATTAATGAAATTCTCGCCAAAATATTAAAAGTCATTAATTATAACTTCAAATATTTTTAAATCATTTGTCTCATTTTAAATAAATAAAACCATTTTTAATTCATTTATTTAATATGTTAATTAAATAATTCTAATATCATTAATATTAAATTATTAATAAAATTCTTCAAAAATATTAAAAGTTATATTTTATAACTCAAAATATTTTTAAACACTTTATTCTTATTTAAAATGATTTTATAATATTAAAATTATTTTTCTCTAATTTATTTAATTTACTAATTATATAAATTAAATACCATTAATATTCGAATAATTATAAATATTAATGAAAATATCCCAAATTATCAAAAGTTATTTTTCATAATTTAAAATAATTTTAAACCCGCTTTTTTATAATTTTTAGAAATTTAATTCTATTTTTAATTATTTTTCGGAAATTCAAAAAATTAAAATAAATAAAACCGTCGCTGTAACCTTTAGCGACGCTTTTTGTCGCTGTAGGTGTTCTTGGGCTGAAGAACACTAACAGCCGGCTTAGCATGGGCCTTACTTTGGCCGTTAATGATTCTCAGTTAATACATGTTCTGGCCAATTTAAGACTCAAATCGTATAATAGGAATGTAACACTACAATCTCCAACCATCATCTTGGTCATATAACAAACAAACAAGGAGATCTGAGCCTCCAAAGTCACTGTCAGAGTGTTCCTGAGTTTTCTAGGTAACCCAGAAACCCAGGCAGTTCGTGGTGCCACTTTCCAGCCCAATTAATTTAATGTTCTGGTAATTAGTTTGCTGATTTTATGGTTCAAGTCTATAGTCCTTATGTCAAGGAACACATATATAGTATGATTGCAGTCCGAGTACATCATAAGCTCCAGATTAATCCTGGTTAAACCTTGTCAGAAGGTTCGTTCATACCTTTTCTGGAAATTCCAGAAAACAAACATTCAGGTCGAGTAGGCTAGTTTGACCAGCCACTCCATTCGACACATTGATGGTTTGAATGATCCAAGGACTTATATTTAGAGTAGATCTAGCAGGCTACAACTTAGTTACAAACATATCATCAAACAACATAATACCTGACATATCTGGGCCTTGCAAAACATTGTCAGACTCGGATATATGTCATCTGGTCATGCTCGGTCAACGGGTTTTGACCATGAATAACATACAAATTTGAACATGGAATGGCTGTTATTCCACTTCCAGATCAAAGACCTCATGTCAAACTATAGATGTAAAACATAAAACAACAAAATCATAAACATGCAGAGATCTAATGCCACTAACATATGGTTGTTAGACCACCTTGGGGTTTAAGAACAGTTTTTTTAAAAACTTTAATTTGTAGACACTCAAAATTTTCTGCACGCTTGTTACTAACATTGCAGGAGGGAAGATTCATCTTTCGAAGATAACCCTGGAAGACAGCTTATATCCATTCCAGAAACTACCAGAAGTACAAGCTCAAAACCCAGGACACACACCGGGAACATCATTTCCAAACCCGGAACACACACTGGAAGGACCATTCCAAACCTCGGAGATAACCCTGAGTTTCGTCCTTGGCGATAACCCCAAGGAATGCTATTGCAGTTCCGGCGATAACTCCAGAAATGTTTATTTCAAATGCATGCTATCAGCTTCAATCTCAGACCTCCTGCCGAGGAACTCATACCTCATACTCGGAGCTAACATTGGGCAGACATGGTTAGATGTTGTACGAAGTCAGGAAGAGGGGACCATACCTCCTGCGGCTGTACGAAGGAGTTTACTTCGTGATCCCCTCTTCCTGATCAAGACCGGGCATGCACTCATCTGCCTGGAATTTACTTCATGGCAGTTGATTGCTTTTACAACTTTATTTATATTTCGTCCCACCTGGAGTTTACTTCGTGGTGGTTGATCATGTCCATATATATATATATATATATATATATTTACCGCTTTTATATATTTACATTTCCGATCCCCCATGGAGTTTCTTCGTGGTGGTTGATCATGTCTGTATATATATATTTACAACTTTTATACATATAACTGCTTACTGCTTTCCATACAAACTACAGTATCATGTGAGACTAAGAATCATGTAATCACAGATTCAGTTTACTGAATCTAGATTCGGTTTCCGTGATGGACCCTTTTCAGCTGTGACAGCTTGTACATTATTTTATAGTGTCTGAATTTCCTTGGATGGTTGTCATGCCCATGAGGAGTTCGGCACTGCTGTATATAAGTTTCTCGAAGATGCTTCGCATCTCGAAAATAAAAGCAAACAAGCCGAACATTTAATAATAAAATGGAAGTATGAAAAGGTCTCAATTCCTATTGAGCACAGGGTTTGAAAAAACCTCTTTTTATAAAACTTCATTGATATATCTTGCTTAAAACTGAATTTTTCTATAAATTCAAACCCTTTGTATATAGATGCGAACGAGGCCTCACACTATTTTCAAATAATTGCACATTGATCCACACACACACACATTTATATAACAATTTCTTGAAAAGTGGCAGTCACCGTGGCAACACGGATGTCGGGGGGTGCCTAACACCTTCCCTCCGTATAAGCAAGCCCCCGAACCCAAATGAATCTCGGTTTCACAGACCCGTTTAGTAGTGTCATATCACTGGGTCAATATGCAAACCTTTTCGGTTGCGTTGGAGCATCCAGTTAAATACACCAACTGGCGACTCTTAAAGTCAAATCATCGACATTATACATATCAGACCTTTTTCACTTTTTTTTCAAACAAATCTCACTAACATGAGAACACCAAAGAACAAGTAATGAAAAAGGACATCAAAAAATCCCGATGTTGACAGGTGGCGACTCTGCTGGGTACTCCAGTAAGAGGGCTTAAGCCACTATTACAAGCTTTTTAAAACTTTTATATGCTTGTGTGTGAATGTTGCATTTACATTTATGATGAATGTGTACGAATGCATTTTACTTACTGTACTATACTATATCTATCTGTGATATTAGTGCTTTGCACATGTCATCATTTTCATAAACGGTGAGACACGTTGTATGTGAATGTATGTTATATGGTTCCTCCAGGAGGCTATCCTGTCGGTGTTTGATTACTGGACTCTTAGGAAGAATAATTCTAACGGGGCTCAGGAAAGGCACCACCCAGATTCGCTCCAGTTGAAAGACCGGATTAACTTCCAGTCAAGTAGATTGCCATGATCTGGGAACCTTCATGCCAAAAAGCCGCGAGAGAAACCCTAAGATAGGTCAACCACTGATAAACCAAACGTGGAGGAAAGTCTCTTCATGCTTTCCATTTTCAATTACTTGTAAAAGCATTTACTTGTAATTTTATTCCATGCTCATCTTTATGTAATGGAAAATATGAAGATTGTTTATGCATGCATGTTATCAATGAACACCCGGTTTTGCAGGACAATATTCTTAAAACGGAAATATTATGATAACATTTACATTACCCTAAGACTAAACTACATAAGTCTTTTGTAGGGAAATCATTGGGCCTGTTACCTGCTCAAAATCCAAAAAGGCCACGAGCCTACAACCAATCATGTCTTCGTCTGACTAATCTAATCCTGTTTCTCGTGAAGAATTTGACGGATTAAGTCAGCAAATCACAAATTTGGCTGTCTTGCTTAAAGAATTGCATCAGTCCACTCAGGGTACAAAGATGCCTCCACATATAGAATCCTTTACACAAGGAGGAACACAAGGTCTAGATAAAACAAATCTAGAACCTCCGTTGGATACGACCAACAAAGATCCTGAAAGCACCCATCTCAAAAGAGATTCAGACACCGGTGATATCAGGAAGAAAGTACTCCAAATGGATTAACTATCCGTGTTCTCAAAGGGATTGGAACACATAGAAGTGTTTCATATGCTGACCTTTGCATCTTCCCTGGTGTTCATTATCCAGAGAAATTCAAAACCCCTAATTTTGAAAAATATGATAGATTAGGGGATCCTTATACACATTTAAAGGTGTTCATTGGAGAACTTGGATCTTACGTAGAAAATGAAAAGCTCAGAATGCACTGGTTTTTGAGAAAAGTTTGACGGAGAAGCTGTGTTCATGGTATACCAGTTAGAAACTCAAAGATCCATAGCTGGGAAGAGCTAGCTCATGCCTTCCTCACTCAATACGGTTTTTCAATCTCAGATGGCTCTGACAATAGGTACCAAATTACCAAGGTCAAGAAACAGTCTAATGAGTCTTTTAGATAGAGTATGCTCAAAGGTGGAGGCGCCTTGCTGCTCAAGTCATTCCTTCCATGACGGAATCAGAAATGGTCATGACATTCATAGATATACAGGAAGCTCCTTTCTATGAGAGAGTCTTAGTTAGTATTGGTAAACCATTCTCTGAAATGATCAAGCATGGAGAGATGGCTGAGATGGGATTGAAGTCCGGTAAAATTCAAGACCTAGCCACTCTTAAAGCTGTTGCTGAGCACATCCAGTCCAGATCTTATGGAAATAACCCCCGGAGGGTCCATAAAAAGAAAGAGGAGGATGTTTCCTTGATACTACAAGGTCAAAAAGGTAATCAAAGCATGCCTATACAGAGGAGAAACTACTCCCCTTTTCAAGCACAATCTTCAAACCCTCCATTGCCTAAAGGTGGAGATGCAAAGCGCCCTCGAATGTTCACACCCTTAGGGGATTCGCTCGAGAATATTCTTGCTCTTCTGACTACTCAAAAGAAAATTACACATCTTCTTCCACCAGCCAACCCTAATGGGAGGGGTTTTAATGCTACTCGGAAGTGTGCTTATCATGCCGGAGCACCTAAACATGATACTCAAGATTGTTGTGCCTTGAAACACAAGATCCATGATTTAATAGACAACGGTGAGATCGTGGTCACCAAACCAGATCATCCTCATGTGCAAGACAACCCTCTTCCTTAACACAAAGAAGAAGAGGTCAACATGATCAGTTAGAGCACTGGACAGAGCTCCAGTTTTAATAATGAATCATCTCCAATCATCAAAGATGGTGTTGACAAATGGGATTATGCAAAGCTCCAGTTTACTATGGAACGAAAGATGAAAGCTCTTTACAAGCAAATTGAGCAATTGGCAGAACTGGTGACCCACCATCATCAAGTCACACGCCAATTAATTAGGTAGGAGCATGCCTATCTCCTTCCATTTGTTATGAATTCTCCATCACCACATTCAGAAAGCGAAACTATGGAGGATAAGGTTGCAAGGAGAGCAAATGCTAAAGCCCGTCGGGATTTTGCTAATCAGAGAGAATTTACCTATCTGGGCCAATATATGGAGGAGATATTGCAAATGTTGATCAACGAAGGAAGCATTCCTTCCTTCTACCTCCAATCAATCACAGCTCAGGACGGTTCAATTCTGATGAATTGTGTCAATATCATTCACATTCTCACGGTCACAGCACAGAAGAATGCTGGCACTCCGCCATCTCATCCAGAATCTTATTGATAGCGGTGTCCTGCAACTAGCAAATGATTACACTGTGGAACTCAAGAGTGGGAATGCATCTCCTACCAAATGGAAGGGATCAGTAGTAGTTATATCTGAAGTGGATGATGAGACTGTCAAAGTATTTCCCATATAACTAATTCAATTCAAATGAGCTGACAATCCTTTGAAAGTGGCCGCACCAGAGCCAATTTCTCTACCATTCAGACCACAACATCCTGTTGTCAGCTTACACAAAGTTCCATGGAATTATGGAGAAGCTGAAGGATCCACATCTCATACTACTGCTACAGTGTCGAAGGAAAATCCACTGTATCTTCCTCAACAGGTTATGAAACCTACTTACGAAGCAAAGGGGAAGATTCCCATGGAGAAGATTGAAAAATTCCTCCGCACTATGGGCCACAATGAAGGCAAGGTGGTTTTCAGATTACGAGAAGTTCCACACCAGATATCTATAGTGGACTTGGTTTTCTCTTCCGAAGATCATCGGAAGATCTTACTAAAAATTTTGGAAGAAGCCTACTTGCCAAAATCAGTGGATGTGGAAAAAATTCAACATCTGGTTGATCACATTTTCAATAACAATGTGATATCCTTCACAGATGACGACATACCGCCCGAAGGGACAGGTCATTGCAAGCCATTTCATATTGCAGTTTTGTCTTTCGGGTACATGCTAGCTGGAGTTTTGATAGATGGAGGCTCATCTCTAAATATCTGTCCTTATGCCACCTTGGTGAAGATGAATGCCAATCTCAAGCGGATCCAAAACAGTCATACGGTTATCAGAGCTTTTGATCGATACCGACGAAATTCCGATGGAAAGATGGAGTTACCAATTGAGATTGGTCCAAATTCATTCAATGTATTCTTCCATGTCTTTAAGATTGATTCAGGATACAACCTGCTATTGGGGAGACCATGGATACACATGGCTGAAGCCGTTCCCTCCACACTACATTAACAACTCAAATACATTGTCAATAACAGTCTAGTCACTGTCAACGCTGAGCCGGAATGTCTTGAACAATGAACTCTACCAATCACCAGCTTCAATTCAGAAGTTGAACCGGCCAGTTTTCATACTCTGGAAGTGAGTACCACGCAATATCATTCTATTGGAGCGCCACTTCCCGTACCCAAGATTTCTGCCGAGGTTATGTCGGCCACTCAAGAAATGATGTCATTGTGTCATCAACTTGGACAAGGGCTTGGTAAAGATAAGCAGGGTATTAAACACCCTATTCAAGTGTCCAGTCAAATTGGAAAAGTCGGACTAGGCTATTCTGCCAGTTCAAGTCACAGGAATCCTCATAAGCACAAGCAGATTCCTCAGGCTTCCGCCTCATGACGATTTGCTATACCTTTACCTCATGAGTTGATACAATCTCCAGTAAAGGTGCCAGCCCATGTTTTGTGGCCATGCTGTTTCCTAACTAGTGCCAATCAAAGCAAAAGAGGCGCTGATTCCTGATCCCGAAGTGGAAGAAAAGGAACGAAAATGTAAACATGACATTGCCTTGATGATGGCAGGCATACGCGTCATTGTTCATGATGAACATACAAACAGATACACCAAGACGATGATTGCCTATATTTTATGGTTATCATTCGGGAGAAGGAGGACAATGACGATCCTTCCATCACTGCACTCCATCAGGACTTTGCCCTCGACAATTGGAGCAGCACTCCATGCATTGGTCGACGAGGGTAAAATGGGCAGAAAATCCCTCTGCCTTGTAGATAACTTTAATTGCTTACTTTTCTTTACAGTACTAGCAGTTATTTTATCAAGTACATGCTAAAACTTTTGTATGATCAAACAGTTCCATATATTAAGTGAAAGCATATTCTGTTTTAGGACTCTGAAATTAGATGTGCCTGTACTTACTGATAAGGTGCCTTCTCTCCACAAGGGCTGTAACTTTGATCCAAAGTTGGACTCAGACTTGATGGATATACAAGAGGACATTGAGACACCTCCGGAGATTAAGGAATGGGCCGCAGATAAACCTAAACCCAATCTTGATCAAACCACTTCTTTCAATCTTGGAACCTTAGAAAACCCTAAGCTAATCCAAATTGGTTCAGACCTTACCACAAATCAGCGGAATGACATGGTTATACTATTAACCCAATTCCAGGATGTGTTTGCACGGTCTCATGAAGACATGGTGGGTTTGTCCACTGACATTGTTCTTCATCGACTTCCCATTAAAGAAGGATTCAAGCCAGTTAGGCAAAAACTCAGGCGATTGAAACCTGAGTGGAGTTTAAAGATTAAAGAAAAAATTGTGAAGCAATTTCAGGCTGGCATTATCATGGTGTCTACATATTCGGAGTGGATATCCAACATTGTTCCCGTGCCTAAACCAGGAGGAAAGGTGCGAGTCTGCGTGGAGTACCGGGATTTGAACAAAGCTTGCCATAAAGATAGCTTTCTCGTGCCCTTTATCCACATTCTTATTGACAACACTGCTCAATACGACATGTACTCCTTTGCTGATTGCTTTGTGGGGTACCATCAAATTATGGTCGCTGAGGAAGACCGTGAGAAATCTGCTTTCATCATGCCTTGGGGGACTTTTTGCTACAGACGGTTGTCATTCGGCCTCATCAATGCCAGCGCAACCTATCAGCGAGCTATGATGGCTCTTTTCCACGATTTAATACACAAAGAGATAGAGATCTATGTGGATGACATCATTGTCAAATCCCGAAGGGAGGAGGACCACTTAGACCATCTCATAAAACATTTCAATAGGTTGCGTAAGTACAACTTGAAGTTGAATCCAACCAAGTGCGCCTTTGGTGTCAAGTCAGGCAAGTTGCTAGGTTTCTTAGTCAGCCACAAAGGGATTGAACTGGAGCCTACCAAAATCAAGGCCATCAAGGAAATGCCCATTCCTCAGACAGAGAAGGAAATACAGGGATTTTTGGGAAGAATCAACTTCATTAGCAAGTTCATTTCTCAACTCACAGCAACCTGTGAGCCTATCTTCAAGCTGTTAAGGAAGAACTCCTCCATGAAATGGAACGATGAGTGTCAGAAAGCCTTCTTTACCATTAAAGAGCAACTGATTAACGCTCCTATTTGGGTACCTGCCAGGGATGATGTTCCCCTATTCATGTACCTGTCCATAAATGACAATGCCATGGGCTATATGCTGGGCCAAAAAGACGATAGAAGCTAAGAACGAGCTATCTATTACCTCAGAAAAAGATTCAGCATCATTGAACACAAGTACACTCTGATTAAGAAGACTTGTTGTGCTTTAGCATGGGCTTCCACGAGGATACAACATTACCTCCATGGTCACACAACCCATCTCATATCCCGCGTGGATCCTTTCAAGTATGTGTTCAGTAAGCCCATACTGAATTGTCGACTGTCCAGATGGCAGTTGATCCTACAACAAAAGTATACTTCCCCGATGAAGGGGTAATGACAGTTCAAGGAATTGCGGATCAACTGGCTATCGCACCTGCAGGGGACTACAAACCCTTGGAAACATACTTCCCCGATGAAGGGGTAATGGCAGTTCAGCAATACCATCAGTACAATGCATGCCACACATGGAAGATGTATTTTGATGGAGCTGTTAACATAGAAGGTTCTGGAGCTGGAGCAGATCTAGTATCCGGTACGGGGGAGTAGTATCCCGTCGCCGTCAAATTGCATTTTGTTAGCACCAATAACACATCTGAGTATGAAGGCTGTATCATGGGGCTAAAACTTTCCCGTTCAATGGGCATCAGGCGGTTAACTGTCTTTGTAGATTTAGAGTTGGTAATTAGACAATCCATGAGAATCTATCAAACCAAAGAATTACATTTGCTGCCTTACCATCGGCAAGTTTTACAGATGGCTTTGGAGTTCGAAGAAATCTCCTTTCTACACATTCTATGTAATAGGAATGATTTTGCGGATGCATTAGCAATGTTGGCCTCCTTGATTCACATACTTGACAAGGAAAACATGTTAAACATCACATTTGCCCTACAAAAGGCCCCAACTTATGGGAACTATGTTGGATAAGTATCGGATGAGCTACCTCCCATCCACAACCCTTAGTATTAACACATCAAGGAGTATCTGCGAGATGGATCTACACCCGCTGAGGCGAGCCTAACTGAGAAGAGGCGGATTCATCGACTTGCTATGAAATTCTACCTGAGCAGAGATGCACTCTACAAAAGAGATGCATGATTAGGTCTCCTCAGATGTCTGGATAAAGACTAAGCTCAGAGGCTCATGGATGAGATCCATGGTTGAGTATGTTGCCCTCACATGAGCGGACCCTTACTTGTCAAGAAGATCCTCAGAACAGGGCATTATTGGCTTATGCTCAAAGTTGACTGTGATGATCATGCCAAGAGGTGCTATCAATGCCAAATTCATGGAAATTCCATCCACGCCCCTCCAAGGGAACTCCACAATATGAGTTCACCATGGCCCTTCTCAATGTGGGGAATAGACGTGATCGGGCCCATCGAGCCCAAAGCCAATAATGGACATCGATTCATATTCAACATGATCGACTACTTCACCAAATGGGTAGAAGCAGCCTCCTTCCCCAGGGTTACCAAAGAAGTCATCATTGCTTTCATCAGAAACAATGTCGTTTGTCAATATGGATAACCAGAGGTCATTGTGTCAGACAATGCGAAAAACCTCAATAACAAAATGATGGAGGAGTTATGTAGAAAATTCCACATCAAACACCTTAACTCCGTCATCTACCGTCCAAAGATGAATGGTGCTGTTGAAGCGGCTAATAAAAACATCAAAAAGATCATGCAAAAAATGTCCGCCAATCACAAAGGATGGCTCGACCTCTTGCCTCGACTTTATTAGTCTCTGAAACTTCCTTGCATGCACTTCCATGGGGCAACCCCCTATTCATTAGCCTATGGGATGGAAGCAGTGCTCCCCGTAGAGGTGGAAATGGAATCCCTTAGAGTGTTGATGGATGCTCAGTTGGATGAAGACCAATGGGTACAAGATAGGTCTCACCAATTGTCTCTAATAGACGAAAGGCGAACCACAACTATCTTCCATGGTTAGTTATATCAGCAAAGGATTGCATGATCCTACAACAAAAAAGTTCGACTACGGCAGTTCAAACAACATGACATGGTTTTAAAGAAGATCATTGACAACCAAGATCAATCTAATGGAAAATTCGCTCCTAATTGGGAAGGCCCATTTGTTGTTAAGAAGGTATTGACAGGAGGTGCTCTCAGATTGCAGGAAATAGATGGCGATGAATTTCCACAGCTTATTAACTCGGACACCATGAAATGGTACTATGTCTAAAGTTACCATCAAACAAACATCCTGGTTTTGATCATCAAATCACCAGTCATTCCGGTTTTGAACCCTTTCTTTCCTACATACTCTTCTGCCCCTCAGGGAAACATACACTTCAAACCAGCAGCCTAGTTTCACCTCATTTCAAACCTTGCATACAATTTCGGTTATTCTGAAGACGGGATTAAACTTTTCTACGCTTGCAGTTTGTCCTGAAGATGGGATCAACCTTTTTCCACACTTATAGTTTATCCCCATTATGGGATCAAACTTTCTTCTCCCTGCAGTATAGCCTGCACATAGGATTCACACTTCTCCTTGGCTACGATTCATCCTGAGGGGTGAACTATGCCGACCTGATCTCCCTGATACTCGAGAGTACATAGGCAACCATATTCTATATGGCCTGGTCGCAATAAACAATAAAAACAACAAAAACATTTCTGCCCTTTCTCCACAAAAATTACAAAAACATTTCTACACCTATCTGCCTTTGACTTTCCGCGTTAAACCTCTTACACCAGGTTCGAACTATGCAGACTTGATCTCTTCTTCAATACGAGTACGTAGGCAGCCATTTATGGTTCAGTCTAACCCCTACCAGAATAAGGAAAAAAATATACTTGTCACACGGTACTGGGATCAACCTTCAATTCACCACATTTCATCGATTTCAGATCAAAGGGATGGAATTACCCAACCTCTTCTGATAAATAGAAGATTCGGTGACCATCTATGCTGCGGTCTTGCCTCAAAGAGCAATACCAACCCATAAGAGATGGAATTAACTAGGCTTCTCACAAACAGAAGTACTGGCGACCATCTGTGGTGCGGTGAATCTCAGAGAGGAAAAACCACCCTCCTCTCCACTTTTCCATACAGATACCAGTCTTAAGACACCAAAGATGGTAGGGATATACAGAAATCAATGATCCGTTCTGAGAGATCTTGCGATGTCTCAATGTCACCTATCAAGGATAAGTTCAGAATGCATTAAGATCACAAGGCCCTGAAGAAACAGGCAAATATCAAGCAAGTATCAAGGCATAACTAAAAGGGAAGTGAATCAAAATATATTTCCCTGCCATACAAAATAATATTTGATATATACATATGTGTTGTACATGACAAAATGGCTAAGCTAGTCTGTGTAGGAAAATACAAAGCTATCTACAGATCTATATATATGCGGACTATCAGGTCTAATATGGCATCCGTCTCTAGAGAAGGAGGTAGCGCTGCAAGCTCCTGCCCGAGGGTATCTACACGAGCTAGCAGATCAGAGGATAACTGCATGGTGGCATAATGCAAATCAATGTAAGCACTCATGTCGGCAAGACTGACAGTCATCTGGGATCTCATTGAAGTACTGTCTGCAATGGCCACATCCCTGGCAGATAAGGCGACATCCTGCTCCACAATCAATGCATCCCTGGCTAATCTAGCCTCATCCCTCTCTAACAGAGCGGCGTCTCTCCCATCAAGAGCTGTCAACATCGTGACCCTAGCCTGATCTCTATCCTAGGTCATCAGATGTAAGCTCTGCTCCAAATACTATGCTGAATACTGGGTAATAGTGGCACTCGGGGTGGGAGAATCCATCACAAATGCTGGCAGCCCAGTAGTAAAGTTATCGATGGGAATGTCAGCCTCCTCTATAGGCTCCTCATCGTCAAAATCAGTCTCTTGAACTGTGGATACTACCATGCCGATCGATCTCTGTCTCCATCCATGCAAAATACTGCAGAACAACCTTGGGATTCTTGTGAAAACCCGGCCGACTTTTTCTTTGATCCCAATGAGCATACAACACGGATCGTCCTCCGCTGATAAATGGTGTGAAGCGAAGCGCTGACTCACTGCCCCCTCATAAGGATGAAACTCCTAAGACTGGTCAAACTGACACATCACGACTAGTGGATGGTAAGTTATCATGTCCCTCAAACCAGCTAGAGTTAGATAATCCATGCCCGGAGCATGAGTAATGAAGCGGTAGGGTGATCTAAGCCCTGAACACGACAATATAGAAAACGGATCTCCAATCCCTGCTAGAAAAGCTGACCACGATGCAGCATCTGTACACTCCGCAGGCTGAAAGGAGTATGACATGGCTATATCATGGGTGAAACAAAACCCCTGCCGTCTGAGTGTGCCAATCGGTCTCAAGTGTGACATAAACCACACATAAAGGATGACCGAGCTACCTGTGAACACTCCTGCCGGATAAGTGCAACAGTATATAGCTAACCTAAGAGTCTCTGTAATGATCATTGGTATAATGGTATGACCCTCCTTGAGAGCTCTAACTGCCATAATGACGTCGATATCCAACTCATCCATGTACCTGCGGCACTCCTATATGGGTTCCACACCTCCGACTCGCTCCAGTTAGAGTTGCAAAGGAGGTCTCATAAGTTGAAAAGGCCAAATCAGGAATAAAAATGCTACGCAATTGAGCAGAATAGCCTGGAATTTTGGTTTTGTATGGGTTAGAATTAAAGTCTCGTCATCTCATTGGTATTCACCTGAATGCAGGGTATACTATATCAATGAGGTCAACTTTCACAAATTATGCTCGGCAATACCCCACAAAGGTCCGATGCCATCATTGTAGGGTCATAACCCTAAACATCCCCGACGGGGGTTACAATGCAAAGCCACAAAATGCTAAACCTCCCCGGCGGGGGTTACAACGCCGAAGTTATAAATTGATGAAGTATCCCCAGTGAGGCTCACAATGCAAATCTTTCAAGCATCCACGTATCCCCGGCGAGGGTTACAGCGCATTCTCAACCATTGATACACACATCAATGAAGGTCAAGCAGCGTTGACGTCATGTCAGCCGATGGCAAGTAAACCCATCGAAGCAACTTATACAAGTATCCCTGGTGGGGGTTATAATGCAATGCGACCATTGACACATACATCAATGAAGGTCAAACAACCTTGACAATACACCCAACAGGGATCTATCTGGTGATACACACATCAATGAAGGTCAGGCAACCCTGACAACAACAGACTGTTGACATTAACTTTGACAGAATGAGGGAATATGTTATACACATCCTCAAACAGGCAAAGCTTTATCCCAACAGATATCTTGTACACAAGAGGCACCTCTATGGAGTATAAGCCAGTGTCTAGGATTCGAGACTTTGGTGATAGCCCCAACGTCAACATCCTTGAAGACTTGGATCGCATGTCCAAGCCATCACTGGTTGTCATCCCGGCAGGATTACCAGGGAGCCGACAGTAATTTCCATCATGCATCATACATTTGCATCATGTTGCTGTGCATATCATCATGTTTACCTTCCTTGCATTTCAAGTGTCTAAGATTCTTTATCCTATCCATGCCTTACATTGCATGAATATGATAAAGAGGGGCATCTGTAGACACTCAAAATTTTCTGCACACATTTGCATCGACATTACGGAGGAGGCGATTAAGTCTTCATAGATAACCTTGGAAGACAACTTATATCTATTCTGGATATTACCGGAAGTTCATGATCAAAACTCGGGACACACACCGGGAACATCATTTCCAAACCCGAAACACACACTGGAAGGATCATTCCCAACCTCGGAGATAACCCCGAGTTTCATCCTTGGCGATAACCCAAGGAATGTTATTGCAGTTCCAACAATAACTTTAGAAATGTTTGTTTCAAATGCATGCCATCAGCTTCAATCTCAGACTTCCTGCTGAGGCATTCATACCTCAGACCCGGAGCTAACACTGGGCAGACAGGCACCCTCACAAGATGATATTGCAGCATACAAACAAGTAGTCCAATCTTAGATGTAACCCTGAGCAACGTCTGCTTTCAACATAAACTGGCAATAACCCCGGTGAAGAGCTAAACGTCATCTTGTCACCTCAACACCTGCGCGTCATCTCAAAACTTCATACATACATACATACAACGATGTCCCATAAGAACCGAGGAGTTACAATCCCGAGTGACTATTACGCGTGGCAACACACCGGATAAAATTTGAAGCTTGAAGACCATGGGCATGGTCCCCTCTTCCTGACTTCGTACAACCTCTAATCCATGTCATTGCGTAAATCTCAACACAAGAGATATGAAGAAGGTCACATATACCTCGTTCGGATGCTCGGATTGAAGTTCTGCAATATCGAACAGACATTATAGTGCACAAGTGCATGTACTTCGAGACGACGGGACACGCGAAGCCCGTGGACACCTCGACCACCGCAGTGCAAGCGCAAATGCCATTGTGTATTCTACTACTGGCCATTAGTCTATAAATATAGACCTTGGGTCAGCCATTTTGAGGGAGAGAAGGAGAGAAAAAAGGTGAGGAAGCCCCGTCCAATTTACTCTGTACACACCCATATTGAGTGTTTCCTCATTCTAAACATCTGTTAGCTCACATATAGCTATATTTTTATCCGGCGGGAGCTGCGTGTTTATCCATATAGAGTCATAGAAGTCTACATTGGCAGCCCACTGTAAGCCTTCTCACATTCTATAAAGCCTGTCTTTTCATATTAGCACACACTGTTATACACATTGAGAGTCGTGTTGTGTTCGTTTGCCCAGACTTCGGTCCGTGGTTTTCATTTCTCTCTGTATATATATATACTTATATATGTATATATTTTATATATGGACTAACATTATCGAATTATGCCTCGATTTAGCCTAGACTTATGTCTGGAGCGTTTACTTACTTATATATATATATATATATATATATATATACTTATATATATAATTGTTGTTAGACATATCTGATGAGCCTGGATTTTATATCCGTAGCATTTACCTTTTATATATATATATATATATATAATTGTTGTCGAGATTATATCCGATGAAACAGATTTACATCCTAATGCGTTAATATATATATATATATATATATATATATATATATATATATATATATATATATATATATTTACATTTCTATCAGGCCTGGAGTTTACTCCGTGGCCTTTTACAGCTTTATTTACATTTCGTCCTGCCTGGAGTTTACTTCGTGGCAGTTGATTGCTTTTACAACTTTATTTACATTTTGTCCCACCTGGAATTTACTTTGTGGAGGTTGATCATGTCCATATATATATTTACCGCTTTTATATATTTAAATTTCTGATCCCCCATGGAGTTGCTTCGTGGTGGTTGATCATGTCTGTATATATATTTACAACTTTTATATATATAACTATTTCCTGCTTTCGATACAAACTGCAGTATCATGTGAGCCTAGGAATCATGTGATCACAGATTCAGTTTACTTAATCTAGATTCGGTTCCCGTGATGGACCCTTTTCAGCTTTGAGCAGCTTGTACATTATTTTATAGTGTCTGAATTTCCTTGGATGGTTGTCATGCCCATGAGGAGTTCGACACTGCTTTATATTATTTTCTTGAAGATGCTTCACATCTCGAAAACAAAAGCAAACAAGCCAAACATTTAATAATAAAATGGAAGTATGAAAAGGTCTCAATTCCTATTGAGCACAGGGTTTGAAAAAACCTCTTTTTATAAAACTTCATTGCTATATCTTGCTTAAAATTGAATTTTTCTATAAATTCAAACCCTTTGTATATAGGTGCGAACGAGGCCTCGCACTACTTTCAAATAATTGCACATTGATCCACACACACACACACATTCATATAACAGTTTCTTGAAAAGTGGTGGTCACAGTGGCAACACGAATGTCGGGGGGTGCCTAACACCTTCCCTCCGCATAATCAAGCCCCCGAACCCAAATGAATCTCGGTTTCACAGACCCATTTAGCAGTGTCATATCACTGGGTCAATGTGCAAACCTTTTCGCTTGTGTTGGTGCAACCAGTTAAATACATCAACTAGCGACTCTTAAAGTCAAATCGTCGACATTATACATGCCAGACCTTTTTCACTTGTTTTTTCAAACAAATCTCACATTAACATGAGAACACCAAAGAACAAGTAACGAAAAGGGACATCAAAAAACTTCGACGTCGACACAATTTTTACCCACTTTGATGCTATGGATCTATGATAGATCATCTTAGAACATCTTCTAGCACATGATTAAACATTTAAACACATAATTTATCTTACTACATAAGATCAAATAATGGTAGGGCTTTATACCTATCTCTTGAAGATGCTTTGATCTTGCCTTCTCCTACTGATTTTGGTGAGTTAGAGGCTTTACTAGGAACTGAATTACTATAGTATTTCGCGGGTTAAGGAGAGAAAAGAGGTTTGTTGAAGGTTATAAAGAAAATGAGCAATATTGGTGACTTTCTTTCTCTTTAATCCTTACATATTATAAATACAATGCCTATAGCTGATGTTGTTGTCAATTAAGTAGTTGATTGCTGATATTTTAAGTCACAAAGAAAGTCAAAGTTGGTGAACAACTTCAAATATGGCAAGATTGACAAGTAACATATTAAAGAATATAAAAAGGGTATTTTAGTCATTTAATTCTCAATTTTAATGGCATAAAGGTAACTTGCCAAACCCTTAGGGTTTAACCCTAAGGCTCTAACCCTTAGGTTTTACAACTTTAGTTTCTAAGATTTTCTAATTAGGGTTTTTAAAATAGAAAATTAAGATAACTAAAATATAATTATTAACAAATACTCATCAACACTGTGAGATCCCAAAATTATGAAATGAAAGTATTCAATTTTCTTATAATTATTATTTTAATTCGTAAATGGTTAAATTGATAAAAGGTTAAAGTTAAGGGTGATATGTGAAAATTTTGCAAAGTATGCAAGTTATAAAATATTCGTTTGGTCGGGGAATATTCTTTTTGTCGGGAATATTCGTACGACGGCAAAATCATTGGTGGACCCCACAATGGAAGTATTATCGTAGTAAGAAAACGACAGAAATATTTTTTTATAAAAATAACAGTGAAGGTGTTACCGTTAAAACTGTTGAACTACCCAAATAGTAAAAGTAATAAAGAATCTGCTGTGGTTGCATAGTAGCAATACGATATTGGTTATTGATGCTTACGTGAGAAATCACTCAGTTATACTCAATTATTGCTACAATATTTGCTGCATCATATCTCTCATATTATTGATTCAATTATTGTCACAGTATCATCTGTATAATAGGATATATTATTAAATCAATAATTGGGACGACAAAGTTATTCATATTATTAAATTGCAATATTGGCAATGTCTAGAAGTTCAGTCAAGGAGAGGTTTGGTCATCTAATTGCGCAACAATAAGGAGAAATCCTTATCGGAAAGCCCCCTCTTTCTTGGGAACGACCTGGTTGTTAAATATTGTGAGTTATAATATTAATGATGAATAAGTTTGTGTTGATTAAAGATGAAATTGATAGTTCCATTGTGTCAGAATTATTAGTGTTAGTCGACATTTATTTTAATAATAATTGATGTCTGGATGTTATATTGATCAATCGGGTAATTAACCGAATAAATGAGCAATTAATTGCTATTGATTCACATGATTATAACTATTTGTTCACATGTGTGTACTATTGATTTTTATTCATTTACTATTAGGGGAGTTGGTGCAAGATTGATAATACTTGCATGACTAAGTTAAAAATAGAGTTATAGATGGATGTATTATACTGTAATTCATATTTTCACATGTCTAGAACTATTGATTCACATAATTTACTATTGATTCACATGATTTACTATTAGGGGGGGTGGTGCAAGTTTGATAATACTTGCAAGACTAAATTAAAAATGAAAGAAAAGAGGAAGGTATTATACTGTAATATTTTGAGCCCTAAAACGTGCAATTATTGAAACTATATTTTCCTATAAATAGAAGCTCATTTTTCCTTCATTTCTCAGCAATTCACTAAAGCTAGAGAGCAATTATTATAGAGAGAAATTATAGAGAGAAAGAAGAAGAGAAGTCTGCTACCTCACTATTCCAATATCCAGTTTCTTCTAAGGTAAGGGATATTATTATTATGGTAAGGGGTATTATTTCTTTCGTATTCATGAAGAGAGCTATTGTTATTCCATTCCTTATTATTTAGTTGGAATAACCTATATGCGCGGACTACTGTATACATGGTGAAATTCTTCTGTTATTCCATTCTTTATTATTACATTTGGAATATCCCATTCTGCATTTAATTACGCATGACCTAGTTCCATTCTTTATTATTCTGTTGGAATATCCTGTCTGTGCGGATTATGCATGACCTGGTTACATTCTTTATTATTCTATTGGAATATCCCGTCTGTGTGAATTACGCATGACCTGGTTCCATTATTTATTATTCTGTTGGAATAACCTGTCTGTGCGGTCTATCGCATGCCTGATGAATTCTTTTGTTATTCCATTCTTTATTATTTTGTTGGAATAAATTGTCTATGTGGACTACCACATGCATGGTGAATGATCCTTCGTATTCATTCTTTATTAAATTGTGGAAATGATCTGTCTACGTGGATTATCGCATGGCGGGTGAAAATCCATTTGCAGTTTCGTATATTCTATTATACTCGTATGAGATATCATTTCTTTTGTACTCGTCATGGAATATCATTTTCTTTGATATTTTTTTTACAAGTTACTATTCACGGGTTACTATTCACCTGGTTACTATTCACTCTAGTATTGTGCACTCGGGTATTCGGGGCACTTTTTGTGTCAGAATACTATTCACGGGTTACTATTCATGGGTTACTATTCACCCGAATATTATTCACTCGGGTATTTGGAGTACTTTTCATGCCGGGATACTATTCATGAGGTACTATTCCTGAAGTACTATTCATAGAGTACTATTCACGGGGTACTATTTACTCGAAAAATATATTTCTTTTCTGTCCAAATTATTTTTGGTACATGAATATTATTCTTGAATTTTACTCCATAAAGCAGTATCATGTTGACAATTTGGATATTTTTAAACTCTGGATAAATTTAAAGTCTTTAATATTTATCCTCGATTTTGTTTGATTAATGCTTATATCATTGTCATCATCCTCATGCTTATATTGTGATGAAAGTCATCTTTAGCTTATGTGCATAGATGGACTGTTGATTGTTGGTTTTACAGTTATATATCTTTGGCTTACGTGCAAAGATGGACTGTTGATTATTGGTTTTACAGTTGTATATCTTTGGCATACGTGCAAAGATGAACTATTGATTGATGAGTATCTTTGGCTTATGTGCATAGATGAACTGTTGATTTGTATGATTATGACCAGGGATCATTCGGTATAATCATGACCTGTAATGTTACAAATGATGTGGTAAAAGTTCTCATTGGCCCATAGTGCATTGATGGATAGTTGTTGGTATCATTATAACCAGGGATTATTCGGTATGATCATGACCATTGTTGAAAACACGAATATCCTTGGCCCGTAGTGCATGGATAATTCGTAGTCATAATACTAATGAATATCCTTGGCCGTAGTACAGGGATGATTCGATGATGTGAATTATCTATTAAGCTGAGTCTCAGCGATAAAATATTGATTATACACTTTCAATTCGTAAAAGATATTAGATATCATGCTCTATTTGACTCTTCTTAAATACAGTTGTATGTCTTTGGCCGGTAGTGCAAAGATGAATTGTTAATGAATATCTTTGGCCGTAGTGCAAAGATGAATTTATTAGTATGATTATGAGTAGGAATTGTGATTTGGTATAACCATGATTTTTGATGTTTCAGGTGAAGATAGGTGATGAAAATTATCTTCGTCCTGGGTGCGAAGAGGAATTTAGAATCACAATTATGATTATGAGTTATTCATATGATTGTGGACAGGAATTGTTGATTGATGTTATAGGGATAAAACATTATTGATGGACTTTTAACATGGAGAAGATAATAGACCTGATGGTCTATTTGACTCTTCTAATGGATTACTCATTCCGCTGCAACTATGGTTTAAAAGTTTTATCATCTACCATATGTTCTAAATCTCTAATTTATTATTGACGAAGGTTATTGATAATTTAATTATCTTTAGTCATGATATTCTTTACTGAGCTAGTTGTGCTCACACTTTTGCTTCACAATTCCTTTCAGGTAATAAGGGTGTTGCCGGGTCGAGCGAGGACAACAGGGGAATAGAACAGTGGTCTATAGCTGTTGAGGTTCTCCCTAAATAGTATGTAAATAATTTTATTGAGAACTTTAGATAAGTGTGTCGTATTGTATACGTCATTTGATATTTAATTTTAGTGAACCAAATAAGGTGAGGTGAACCCAACTTTGGAAGGGTGTTTTGCCACTATCATACAAGATGGCTAATGACATACAACCTTGTGTTATCATAAGACATGGTTATGCACATCCACTTGCTGAGTATATCTATGAGCACTACCTATATGATCTTGGAGTTTGGTTGAAATATAATTTTCAATTGCAAACAGTGGAGATAGTTATATGTCAAGAGAAGACTCACCATTGGAAAGAACATGATAGTAATCTTTTCATTTTTCTTTGGGGTCTATAGGGTCAACCAAGGATAATTATGTGAACATATGATATCTATTATAACTTAGACGCATGGTCTCCCATTTACGAAGGTTTCCTTGAGCACTTCCCAAATATTTTAATTTCTAAAACAGTTTTTGACTGTACTTTTACGTAAAGTACCATTGTAAGTTTGTGGTCGACGCACCATGAGAGTTACATACATTTTTATTAAAACTCACAGTTTAACTGTGGTCGTATTCTGCACGACAGTTCAATAGTTGTATAAATGAAGTTTGTAGTTGTATTATGTTCCATGTATCTGGCCACTCAAGATGGGTGATGTATACCTGTTTTGGGGGCGTCACATTTGGTATCGAAGCTTATGGATACGATCCCTGGCTGAGATGTGAGACTAGAACTAGGAGGGGAGAGATGAATAATTCCTTTGTTAGTATGACCTACCTAAGTTATTTAGTATTTAATTGGTCGGTCAGAGTATAAGAATAATATGTGCTATTTCAATTAACCTTTGTTTTGAAGATATATTCTAGAATGGTATCTGAAATACAGGAGATGAGCAATGGAAAAATCATGATACAGAGGAAATAACCGGGAAGGTAAAATCTGAAAAGCAAGCAAGGTATTCTCATCTCTTCGAACTACCAGGTACGTAAATTTTGAGGGCAAAATTTCATAAGGAGGGGAGATTGTGAGATCCCAAAATTATGAAATGAAAGTATTCAATTTTCTTATAATTATTATTTTATTTCGTAAAAGGTTAAATTGATAAAAGGTTAAAGTTAAGGGTGATATGTGAAAATTTTGCATAATATGCAAGTTGTTATAAAATATTCGTTTGGTCGGGGAATATTCTTTTTGTCGGGAATATTCGTACGATGGCACAATCATTGGTGGAGCCCACAATGGAAGTATTGTCGTAGTTAGAAAATAACAGAATTATCTTTTTATAAAAATAACGGCGAAAGTGTTACCGTTAAAACTGTTGAACTACCCGGTAGTAAAAGTACAGTAATACACGTGGTTGCATAGTAGCACATGGTATTGGTTATTGATGCTTACGTGAGAAGTCACTTAGTTATACTCAATTATTGCTACAGTAATTGCTGCATCATATCTCTCATATCATTGATTCAATTATTGTCACGGTATCATATGCATAATATGATATATTATTAAATCAATAATTGGGACGACAAAGTTATTCATATTATTAAATTGCAATATTGACAATGTCTAGAAGTTCTGTCAAGGAGAGGTTTGGTCCTCTAATTGAGCGCCAATAAGGAGAAATCCTTATCGGAAAGCCCCCTCTTTCCTGGGAACGACCTGGTTGTTAAATATTGTGAGTTATAATATTAATGATGAATAAGTTTGTGTTGATTAAAGATGAAATTGATAGTTCCATTGTGTTGAAATTATTAGTGTTAGTCGACATTTATTTCGATAATAATTGATGTCTGGAGGTTATATTGATCAATCGGGTAATTAACCGGATAAATGAGCAATTAATTGCTATTGATTCACATGATTATAACAATTTGTTCACATATGTGTACTATTGATTCACGTTCATTTACTATTAGGGGAGTTGGTGCAAGATTGATAATACTTGCATGACTAAGTTAAAAATAGAGGTATAGATGGAGGTACTTACTGTAATTCGTATTTTCACATGTCTAGAACTATTGAGTGTAAGGGTTTGAAAACCTATTTTCAAAACATCATTGCTATATCTTGCTTAAAATTAAATTTTTATACAAATCAAACCCTTTGTATACAGGTGTAAACGAGGCATAACACTACTTTCAAATAACTACAGTTAGGCCCAATAAACACACACACACACACACACACACTTCATATTAATTAGGGAATTGAAAAGTTGCGGTAACCGTGTTTTCACGGAAGTCGGGGGGTGCCTAACACCTTCCCCCCGCTTAATTAAGCCCCAAAATTTGTTAATATTGGTTTCCAAGTCCTATTAAATAGATTCCAACCATTGGGCTTTTGTGTAAACCTTTTCAAATTTTGTTGAGTTGGTACAACCATTTCAAAACTATCAACTGGCGACTCTGAATTTTCAAATCATCGACATTTTATATTGGACTATTTTCAAACTTGCCTTTTCAAACAAAGCCCAACACATATAGAACATAAAGGGTAAAAAAGAGGAATTTTAGAAAAGAGGAAATTTTTCCCGTCGTCGATAGGTGGCGACTCTATTGGGGAAAGTAGATGGCTTAAGCCGCATTTTAAACTTTTCAAAAAACCTTTTTATCTGCTTGTGTGTGAATGTTGTCTTTACATTGAATGGATGTGAATGAATGCTTTATTCACTACACTTTAGTTCCTCGCATAATATCTGCATGTTGTATTAGTTCTTCGAACAACTTCATCATTTCATACGGTGAGACACGATGTATGTGAATGTATATTGTGTGATTCTTCCACTAGGAGGCAAACCCGTCGGTGTTTGATTACTAGACTCAATGGAGACTAATCCCACAAGGCTCAGGAAAGTCACCATTCAGATCCGTTCCAATTGAAAGATTAGATTAACTTCCCATCTAGTAAATTGCGATGATATGGGAACATTCATGCCGAAAAGATGCGAGAGTAGCCTAAGATAGGTCAGCCTCTAATAAACCAAACACGAAGGGAAGTCTCTTCATGCCTTTCCCTTTCAATTTCATGTAAATTTTGATTCAATATAAATTACAATTCCATGTAAATGTAAAGAAAAGAAAAGAAAAAGAAAATGTAAATATGCATTCCATTCCCTGTCAAATCCTGTCATGTTATCCTATCATCAAAGCAACTGATATTTATTTAGTAAGAAAATATTAAAAACCATAAAAACCAAGACATTGCATCAATGCATGTTGTTAATGCTTATCAAGAATAAACTACCTACTCTTCGTGTAGGTAAGATACTTCCCATTACCAGATCAAAATATAAGAACACAAAAAGCCTGTCCACTAACATGGCTAAAAGTGCCCAACACGAATCCGGTTCCATATCTTGAAAGGAGTTTGAGGGACTTAAGAATCAAATGGCATAGTTGGATATCCTCCTAAAAGAACAAAGTAAAAGCACTTACGGCCAAACAATGCCTACTTAACCAGAATCATTCACACAAGGGGGCAGTTAGGGTATTAAACGAAAGATGGAAACCCAGATACCTGAACCTCCTTCCAATAAAGGAACCAACAAAACCCTTGAAATTAAAAATCTCAAGGATGATCGAGAAACTATGGATATAAGAAAGAAAGTCCAAAAAATAAAGGAAACCATTCAGTCAATCAAAGAGACTGGAAACCTTGGAAGTGTCACCTATTCAGATCTCTGCATATTCTTAGGGGCTTGATATCCTGACAAATTCCAAGTCCCAGAGTTTGAAAAGTATAATGGGGCAGGCGATCACTATACACACCTAAAAGTGTGTATTGGCGAGCTGGGGTCTTATGCAGAGGAGGAAAAGCTCAGAATGCAGTTATTCCAAAAAATTCTAACTAGATAGGCTAGAGCTTGGTATGCTCGACTTGACAATGCTAAAATCCACAACTGGGAAGAGTTAGCCTACGCCTACCTAAATTAGTACAATTTTTAGTCACAAATGGCACCAGATCGAACCAAGTGACTAAAGTTAAGAAGTTAAAAAATGAGTCTTTCCGAGAATATGTCCAAAGATGGAGACGTTTGGCAGCACAGGTTAGCTCCGCCTATTTCAGAAACTAAAATGGTGATGACTTTCATAGATATCCAAGAGGCACCTTAACATGAGAGGATCCTAGTCGGAATAGGAAAGCCATTCTCAGAGATGATCAAACACGGCGAAATGGCAGATATGGGCTTGAAATCAGGCAAGATTAAAGACTTTACTGCCTTAGAAGCAGTCACCGAGCATATACAAACTGACAACTATGCGAGCGATCCCAAGAGGATACCTGATAAAGGCAATGAAGATGTATCCCTCATTTTATAGGGGCAAGCTAGGAGACCAACCTATAGTCCCCCCATTTGGAAGAAGAAAGGAAATCTGCCATTTCAGCAACAGGCCGCATTCAACCAATGCCTGGACAGAAAGAGAGGATTTCAAAGAACAGAAATTGGGTGTTCACTTCACTAGGTAATTCCCTTGAAAATGTATTGGTGATGTTAATGGATCACAAGAAAATTCCAAAATGGCTCCACCTCTGGAACCATGAAGAAAAGGATAAAATCCAAGTGAGAGATGTAATAAAATTAAAGTAATAAATCTTTCCATAAAAACTGTTACATAATTAAATCAATAAGTCTCCCAGGTTGTCTAACCTTTAACATACATATATACAAGAGTGAGAAAAATAAATGCTCACTTGAAATAGCAATGAATAACAATTGTATAATAACTGCCAATGAATAGGCTCAACAAAATTGAATAATACTCTATAAATGGTAAACAAGAACTGAGATCAAAGTATGAAATGTATCTGAGGGTCACAAGACCATGAACTATGTCCAAGGTTATAAGTAATCGTTCAACTAAAACCTTAACAATCATAGGACAGTAGGGACTCCCCGTACTTAGGGTGATTAGCCATTCGTACCATGTATTATGCACAAACATCTAAACGCATTGCACAAATAATTCCCCTATAATAGGGTTGTTCTTCTCAATTTTAGAGTACAAGTCCGCACCAAATAAAGTTTTGTTTGGATAAGCTTCAAAGATAATTTAGAGTTTAACGATCATCAACTAAAGGATTAGTTGAATCAACAAAGTTCAACAACACTACGAATGATCAATAACAACATAATGTGGAATAATTATGAATCATAGGTGAATCAACTATATATCAAAGTCAGGCTTAGAAATAAACTAGAAAGCATAAGCATTGTGTAATACATTGCTTGAACAATATTAAGCTAAGGTTACAATCTTATCAAATAAGAGAATTGAGTTACTGAACATGCATTAATGAATAACAAGCTGAGAATGAAACTTGCTCAATATAACAATAAAGGTTAGAAACTGTGTAAAGTAAATGAGATAGGGCAACTCATTTAGAGATTTGAGTTCAAGAACTTGCATTCTTTATAAAGAAAATAAAACTAGGAAAACTTGCTTAATTAAAAACAAGTTAGAAATTATAAACAAGTTAAGGTAACTCAAACAAAGATTAGAATTCAGAAATTTGCTCAAACGAAGTATAGGGTTAGAGAACTTGCCTCATACGCAAGCTATAATTTATAACTCACGTTCACCTACATATATTATTAGAATCACAATATCTATTGGATACACTAACATCCAATTTCCAAATTAACTCTCATTTTAATTAAACTCATTACTTTAGTACAAGTTTCGAATCACTGGTACTATATACACTTCATAATTGCAAGTCTTAGAATTACGACACTTAGTTATGAACTCTCGTTTTCAATAAATCATAACATAAAGTTTTCATGACTTACTAAATTTTACAACTTTGGAATTACCACCTACATTATACAAATCTGTTGCAACATCTTTATTGCTTGTTCATCACATTAACATTTCATTAGACTATGTTGTAATGGGTTTTTAAGGTCTGCATAACCAACATGCATTACTACCTCTAATATGGGTATGGCGTAGCTACGCCATTTTTAACCATGGGGAATAAGATCGCATTTCGCATCGCACTGCTTTTCGACTTGACATCAAATAAGAACAAGGCAGTATGTAAACTACGCATCATTTTAATTGTTCTGTTCAGCCCAACTATCACGCATTTCATCCATTAAACAACAAATTATACATACCCAAATGATATAACTTTCATATAAACATTACCCATCACAAAAATATTGATTTGGAACAATTAAACAACAACTACAAACAATTTAAATCCTTTGAATTCGAAGTTTTTACAAAAACTCTATTTTTGACATCCTTGACAAAAATCAACATCGAGGTCTAAATACTACACCAAATTAACTCATTCAAATTATGTTCTTAACATTTCTTACTGAATTAACATATTTAAGACTTGATTTACAATTTAGTTCATAAATAAATTATCAATTTTGGACTTTCACAAGCCATATACATACACACCTGCACTTTAAACAATTTCTTTCTTTTTGAATGTAATTGGTACATTAAATCCTTGTCTAGATGCTAATTATAACATCACAAATACACACAAACACAATCAACACTTTATATAACAACAATTCATCAAATTTGAATTCACAGAGATTTTGAAATTCAAGAACATAGAACTTTCACATATGTAATATTAAGGTTTTGGAAGTTGTACCTTCAATTGTTTCATTAATCCACAAGAATGCTTAGTTTTGCTTCCTCAACCTTCTTCCTTCAAACTCAAAATTTCTTTATTTTATTTCTCTCCTTTCTCTCTATTTTTCTTTGCATACTCCCTTTCTTCTTTTCTCAGACTTAGGCCAACCTTATTGCGTAAATCATAAACCAGACGCAAAACTACAACGTATAAAACTAACATACAATAAATATAATAATTACGTATCAGTTATAAAATATTTAATATATTTTTATTTTATTTTTTTTAAATTCAAAAGCCATGCTTTGTTTGCATAAAACTAATTAAAATAAAGACTTAATATTTTTAAGCCTTATTTGGTAAACCCATTTAAAACTCCTTTAATTTATTATTATAAATCATTTATACTATAGTTTATAGTCCCACATTATTTATTTGGATTTCCATATCCAATTTTAATTAAATAAAAACTAATTACAACATATTAAATAAATTCTCCATTTAATCAATTACCACAAAATTATAATTTTATTTAATAAATTAACATATCACTTTAATTACTAAGTTAAAATAACATTATAGCAACTCTCTAATTATTAATTAAATTAGAGTATTATCTCATAAATTTAATCCACCACTCTTTTATCTTAATTAAATTAATTTCTATAACTCATGAATTATTTACTTACTAATAAATAATCCAACAAATAACTACTAACAACAACCACATCAATTTAATAAAATATATTTATTTTAATTTAATAAATATTTAAAATTACAAATAAAATTTTGGATTGTTACATCCTTCACTCCTTACAAGGATTCTGTCCCCAGAATCAGAGACATAGACTAAACAAATAACTCAGGGTAGTTCTTCATCATTTCGTCTTTGAGTTCCCACGTAGCCTCTTTGACATTGTGGTTCCTCCATATCACCTTCACAGAAGGTATCACCTTATTCCTGAGCACTTTTTCTTTTTCTGTCAACTATCTGGATAGGAACCTCCTCATAAGATAAATCCTTATTGAACTGTAACAGTTCATACTCGATCACATGTTTGTAATCGGTTTTATAGGGTCGCAACACTAACACATGAAAAACTTTGTGCATATGTTCTAATTCTGTAGGTAAAGCTACCTTGTAAGCTACTTCTTCCACTCTTTGCAGTACCTCGAAGGGTCCAATAAACCTTGGGATTAGCTTTCCTTTTTTCCCAAAATGAATCTTTCTCTTCCAAGGAGAAACTTTTAGGAAAATGAAATTTCTTACGTCGAATTCGCGATTTTGTTTGTGTTGATCTGCATACTTCTCTAATTTGTCTTGAGCACTACGCTTCTTCTCGATGAGTTTGATAACTTTGGCGATCTCATTGTACAGGGGTTCGGTCCTAACAATTGACGTTCACCAACTTCATCCCAGCACAGTGGAGTTCTGCATTTCCTGCCGTATAACACTTCGTATGGCGGCATGCCAATGCTTGCATGGTAACTGTTGTTGTAGGCAAATTCTACCAATGGTAGATGATCGTCCTAGTTCCCTTTGAAATCTATGATGCATGCTCTAAGTATATCTTCTAACGTCTGTACTGTTAGTTCACTTGGACCATCGGTTTGCTGATGGTATGCCATACTCATTCTCAGTTGTGTTCCCATGCATTCTTGTAGTCTATTCCATGAGTTTGATGTGAATCTCGGATCTCTGTCTGACACAATTGACACTGGAACTCCATGTATCGAAACAATCTCCTTGACGTAAAATTTTGCCAGCTGATCAAGATTAAATCTAATCTTTATTGGCAAAAAGTGTGTTGATTTCGTTAATCTATCCACTATTACCCATATCGCATCGTATCCTTTCTGAGTCGTTGGAAGACCTACCACAAAATCCATTGTGATATGCTCCCACTTCCATTTCGGTATTGCTAATGGTTGAAGTAATCCGCTCGGTCTCTGATTCTTAGCTTTACTCTCTGACATGTCAAGCTTTTCGCAACACATTCTACAACATCATTTAAAATATTTGGCCACCAAAAATGTCGCCTAAAATCTTAATACATTTTCGTACTTCCTAGATTAATTGAATATCTTGAGTTATAAGCTTCTATCAAGATTTCTTTTTTAATATCCGGTACTGCTGGAACCCAAATTCGTCCCTTGAGTCTTAGTACTCCTTCGGTATCAACCTTGTAATTCACCTCACCACCCTTGACCATACTTTCCTTTATTTTTTGCATTCTTCATCTTGTAGTTGAGCATTCTTTACCTTATCCACCAAAGTTGGACTAGCTCCCATCTGGAAAAATCTTTCATCAGATTCTTTCTGAAGTTTTATTTCCAACTCTAGCCTTGCCATTACTGAAATAAGTTCCTCCTGAGCCGTTAACAACATTAACTTCTCACGACCCTTCCTACTCAAGGCATCAGCAACCACATTTGCTTTACCCAGATGATAAAAGACCTCACAATCATAATCCTTTATCAATTCTAGCCATCGCCTCTGACGCATGTTTAGATCTTTCTAAGTGAAAATATATTTCAGAATTTTATGGTCCATATATATCTCACATTTCTCTCCATAGAGATAGTGTCCCCATATTTTCAGAGCAAATACTACCGTAGCCAACTCTAAGTCATGAGTCGGGTATCGTTTCTCATAGTCCTTCAGTTGTCTTGATGCGTACGCAATGACTTTGTCGTTTTGCATAAGCACACAACCTGATCCTTTATGTGAGGCATCACTATACACCAAAAAGTTTCCTGTATTATCTGGTAATGACAACACCGGAGCCACACTTATCTTCTTTTTCAAGTCTTAAAAACTCTCTTCGCACTTCTCCGTCCAGACAAATTTATAGCTTTCCTTGTCAAATTTGTCAACGGAGTCGCAATCTTGGAAAAGTCCTGTATGAACTGTCTATAATAGCCTACCAGTCCCAAGAAACTCCTCACCTCTTATGGAGTACTTGGTTGTTCCAAATTTATCACAGCTTCGACTTTTAATGGATCCAATGAAATCCCATCTTTATCAATTACATGTCCCAAAAATTGCACACGTTCTAGCAAAAATTCACACATAGAGAATTTCGTGTACAACTTTTCCTTTCTCAGTATCTCTAACATCAAACGTAAATGTTCCACGTGTTCCTCTTGAGACTTAGAGTACACCAGAATATTATCAATGAATACCACCACAAACTTATCTAAAAATGGTTTAAATACCCTGTTCATCAAATCCATAAATGATGTAAGGGCATTGGTTAAACCAAAAGATATTACCAGAAACTCATAATGTCCATACTGAGTTCTGAATGCCGTCTTAGGTACATCCTCCTTCCTTACCTTTAATTGATGATACCCACTTCTGAAATCTATTTTTGAGAAGTATCTAGCACCCTTTAATTGATCAAACAAGTCATCTATTCTTGGCAACAGATATTTATTCTTAATAGTGACTTTATTTAACTCCCTATAATCAATGGAAAGACGCATTAACCCATCCATCTTCTTCATGAATAACATTGGCGCTCCCCATGGTGATACGCTCGGCTAAATTTACTTCTTATATAATAGTTCTTGCAGTTGTACCATCAGTTCCTTCATCTCTACTGGAGCCATTCTGTATGGGGCCTTCGATATTGGAGCAGTTCCTTGTACTAAGTCGATAACGAACTCAATCTCTCTGTCAGGCGGAAGTCCTGATAAATCTTCCAGAAATACGTCCACAAAATCCCTAACCACTGGTATCTCCTCCAGTTTCACACCCTTCTTCTTCTGAGTATCGACTATGTAAGCTAAGTATCCTACACAGCCTTGACTCAATAACTTCTTGGCTTGCATAATCGTCAGATATTTCACTTGTCTAGGTGATTTACTACCATAGAAAACTACCTTTGACGGAGTCATAAGGTTTACGCATTTATTTTGGCAATCAATTATTGCTCCATAATTGAATAGCCAATCCATTCCCAATATAACATCAAACTCTCCAAGTTTGATCAGGATTAAATCTACTGTCATAACATTCCCCTTAATATTCACCTTACAATTCTTGTATACTAACTTAACAAGAATCACCTCTCTATTCACAATTTCTATGTTTAAAGGGAAATTCAACTCCTCACTAGGCAATTCTAACTTCTTAGCAAATTCATCAGATATAAACGAGCAAGTAGCACCCGAATCAAATATTATATATGCATTTATATCATTGATTGGGATAATACCTGACACGACATCTTTTGATTGCATTACGTCTTGCACCATCATGTTGAAGGTTCTGGCTGTGGGTTTATTTGACGATGTTGGTCCCGTAACAGTCAATGTACCTCCACTGCTACCTCACTTGCTTCTTGTTATCTCACCAGACTTCTTCTTAGGACACTGGCGAGCAAAATGATCCTTTAATCCGCATGTGTAGCAAGCATTCTTCTTTGGTTGATGGCAATTTGGGGGCAATGTGACCCTCCTGGCCACATTTAAAGTATACTCGTTTCCCCATTAAGCACATGCCAGTGTGATACCTTCTGCATGTAGCGCCTGCTACAAACTTCTTTTTCTGCGGGTTACCCTGCTGGTTTCCAGCACCCACACTTGCATTCCACTTTCTCTTGAGGTTATTGCTACTATTGCCACCACTAACCCCACTATTCTTAACCCCACTCTTACTTTTCTTCTTTTTTGCTCTTGATTATACTTTATCACAACCTCGCCTCCACCCTCAGCGATAATCAACTTCTCAAGCACGACTACAAATGTATTCAGCTGAAACATGGAGACTCTGCTGTACAACCAGGGCTTCAGTCCCTGTTAAAACCTCCTAGCCTTGCACTCATCTGTGTTAACTTTATATAGCACAAACCTTACCGACTCATTAAATTTTGCGGATACTCCAACACCGTCATTGTACCCTGCTTCAGTTCTAAAAACTGCACCTCCATTATATTATTTGAACTCTCTAGAAAATAGGTCTCCAAAAAATCTCCTTGAACCTATCCCACGTCATCACTGCTTGAACTCCTCAAGTTTTATTGGCTTGCCACCAATAACTATCCTCTGCTTTCAACATAAATGTTGCAAAAGCAGTCTTCTAATTCTCACCTACTCTAGCAACATCAAAAACTTTCTCTATCTTTATGACCCAGGTCTGTGCCTTAACAGGATTCATGGACCCATGGAATTCTGGTGGTCCAACCGCCTTGAAGTCTTTGTAGGTCGCAACTTAATTCTGTGGCTGATTCTGTAGTGCTCTCGTCAGTAGCATCACTAATTGCTGAACTGGGTTAGCCTCAACATTGTTGTTATTGGTAGATCCCTTAGGGGTCCTTTGTCATGGTTGACGTCTTGGAGGCATTTTTTTGTTAAAATACATTCATTATATTATTATTCAATCTTCTAAGTGTTATCTACTTAATTTGCACATCACAAAATCATCACATAACACATAATAACTTGAATAAATATTAACTTTTATTTATTCATCATCTTTTAAAACATAACAATGATAGCATCCCTGTTATCTACATCACTTTCCTGAACTACAAAAGTTTCAGGATAATATCATCATCATATCCCATCGGTTATATAATACCTGAGATTTACATCTTATTTATTAATTAATTACATAACAGTTATATTCTTTACGACGACCTACTAAAATGTTGCATAGCCTTACGATGCTCCTCTTCCATAATATAGAACATTGTTCGACGATATAACATGTACCATGGCAGTGTCTCAAACTGAATCGGATAATACATGTCTCGGTCTTGAGATTGGTTGATCATGATATTGAAAATGCCATTCATCTCCTCCATCTTGATCTTCTTTGCCTGCACTTCCCTCTCTTCTACTTCTGCACGCTGATAAGCTTTCTCGTATGCTTCTTCGACTCTTGCTCTCTTGATGGATTCTTTTTTTAATTTGTTCTTCAGCTCCGCGATCTCCTCCGTCAGCTGCTCATTCTCTCCTTCAGTATGAATCAACTTCTATTCGACATTACAATAAATATAATAATTACGTATCAGTTATAAAATATTTAATATATATATATATATATATATTAAATTCAAAAGCCATAAGGCTTTGTTTGGATAAAACTAATTAAAATAAAGATTTAATATTTTTAAGCCTTTTTTGGTAAACCCATTTAAAACTCCTTTAATTTATTTTAATAAATCATTTATAATATAGTTTATAGTTCCACATTATTTATTTGGATTTCCATATCCAATCTTAATTAAATAAAACTAATTACAACATATTAAATAAATTCTTCACTTAACAAATTACCACAAAATTATAATTTTATTTAAAAAAATTAACATATCACTTTAATTACTAAGTTTAAACAATATTATAACAACTCTCTAATTATTAAATTAAATTTGAGTATTATCTCATAAATTTAAGTCACCACTCTTTTATCTTAATTAAATTAATTTCTATAACTCATGAATTATATACTTACTAATAAATAATCCAACAAATATCTACTAACAACAACCACATCAATTTAAAATAAAAATTTATTTAATTTAATAAATATTTGAAATTACAAATAAAATTCTGGATTGTTACATCATTCCCTCCTTACATGGATTATGTCCCCAGAATCACAACTCAAACAATTCATTTGTCACAGATGTGCTTAACACTCAGGGTCTCCAGGACACAATACACAAGATTGTTGGTCCTTAAAGCATAAAATTCAAAATCTGATCGAAAGTGGCAGTATTTGTAACGACCCAAAAATTCATACAATTTAACTCTCAACTTTGGTTGTTATCAATACATATTTATTGTAACATTACATCATTAATCGATGTTAAACTTCATAAAATGCGGAATAATTAAATCTTTTCTGTCATCTTACTCATTCCCTGAATAATAACCTTTATCAGCTACACATATTTGAATAAAATTTATTTTATGATTCACATAATCAGAGTTATTATATAAAATCTTACATCTCAGCTCGATATCCCTTATACATTAGGTAGCTCAAACTTTATAACTAAATATAAAGTTTCACATCATAAATTATCAAGTATATTTCTCAAAATCTTTATCTTTACCTACCTTTGAACCATACTTAGTTAATTACTCACTTTATCAGAGTTAATAAATAAAACTTACATCAAGGTTCAATACCCTTTATACATCGGACAAAATTTAAATTTTATAACTCAACATCTATTAAACATCATACATTATCAAGTACATCATCCAAAACCTTAAACATGGTTCAAATAATAACGACTCAGCCAAAGTATATAAATCTTCATGCATTACATCTGATTCATATCTTTTAAGTAGCACGTAGCGTTACCTTGAATCCTTAATGTGACACCCCCAAATCTGGGTACTTCATTCCCACAAGACTTGGTGTTCACTTTTCATTCATTCATATCTATCTACCCAAATATAATTAAATTTAAACAATACATCTTCCCATTAAAGGGTTATATAACTTAATCAGTAATCTCTCAGGTTTTCTAACCTTTAAAAATATACATTGTGACACCCCCACATCCGAGCATCTCAATCCCACAAATTTGGTGTTCACTGTCCACTTAAATCATAACTAACTACCCATAAACAAATGATATAATTAAACTCAAAAGTTTAAACAATCAATCTCCCATTAAAGGGTTACATAATCTAAAATAAATCCAAGCTCATCTAACCTTTATTACACTCATAAGCGGAAAATTAAAACATGATCATAATTAAATCTATTACATAAGTTTCATAAATAGAAGATAAATTAAATGTCGTTGTCTAATCAAGCACTTTGTCCTTGCCCTTGCTTGTAGAAAGCTCCTAAAACATCTTAACTTCATCTGCATTGTTTTGTGCAAGAGTGAACAAACAATTGCTCACAAGAAGAATATACAATAACTTTTTATGAATAACAATTCACTGAGCTTTCAATGATAAAGTATTCTTACCGGAACAATAAACTTTAATTCAACAACTATGAGTTCAAAAGAATAATGAACGTTAAATTAACAATAGATATCAACATCAAAGAATACACTAAGGGTCACAAGACCATTTAACTACACTTTAGGTTTTCAAGTATTTCTACTTTAACCTTTAATGACCTAAAAGACTATAATCATCATCTATATGCTAGGTTAACAGGTGTTTCTGCTGTAACCTTTAATAGTCTAAACATCTATATGGACCATCATCCCATACTCCAGGTGATCAACCCTTTGTACTATGTATTGCTTAAACATTTTAATGCTATCAAGTAGCTCTAAAATATTCCCTAATATAGGGTTGTTCATCTCAACTTGGATTATCAGGTTCCGAACCAAAGGAAGTTTGGTTGGGAATTAACTTCAAGGAATTCTAGATTTTTAGAACGCTCATCAACCAAGTACTGGTTGAATCAGATAGGGACCAATAACTATTCAAGCGTTTGATTATAATATTTTCATGAACAAGGTATATCGATGAGTCAATAAGAGCTAGGGTATTAACAACTTCTAAATTGAACAAATGTTACCATCAACAACATACTTTCAAAATTGTGTGAGTACATAAGCAAACCAAAGGAAGTTTGGTTTGGGTTGACTTCAAGGGTAATTTAGAATTTAGAACATTCATCAACTAAGGATTAGTTGAATTGGTAAAGAATCGTTAGGCAACTTAGAGCTCTAAGACAATAATGTAAGATAAGTACAATTGACATTGAAAAACTAAGATTAAACAACAATTATCAATAGCTGAATAAACACATTTCTTACAATAAACTTATAGATTTTGAATAACAAAAGTAATCTCGTTTGGAATAAAGAAACAAGGATTAATTAACTTGCTCGATAATAAATGAGGGTTAAAGAACTTGCATAACAATAAATAGCTCAACAAGAGATTAGAAATAGAGAACTTGCAAAAGTATATCGTGACAGTGAAAAGTAACCTTGCTGAATAATAAAGTAGCAAAGGTTAGGGAACTTGCATCTTGTGTAAGCTATACAATTACAACTCACGTACTCCAATGTCCTACACATACCATTCAGATTATCACATCAATTAGCTATATACATTAACCTCATAGATTCAATTATCATCTTAGTTACGTCATAACCTTTAGTTTAAGGTCTAACCATATTAATAAACCACATAACACGGATCTGAAAACTCACTAACCCATACATAAGACTTTTAGCATCCAAATCACATTTTCAACTTTTATTAATCACTACCACATTTCTCCTTAATCGAACTTAAAGTTCAATCAAGTGTTTAAGTCTTCCCAAGACTCATTGGTTTTATATTAATCACCTTCCATATCTTAGTGTTCATTTCCGAAATCACAAGTGTTAACATCACAAGACTTAGTTACCCTTTAATGTGTACACTAAGTCCTAACATATTGCATTCATAACTTATAAAACCCTTTACAACTTTGGTCCTTATTAAATGCTTGTTACATTAGTACACAATTAAACTAAGTTATAGCGACATCCTGTGTCCGGCAGCGAGAGCAGTAAACCATCGTCCTAAATCGTAGTATGGGCGAGTTGGGCATTTATACACAAGCCCAGGATCGACGTCGTCGTCATTGCTGCGTTGTAATCCTTGTAGCACTACGCGGCATGGTACGTATGTATGTAAATGATGAACAGTTGTCGTTTTTAGCCCAACTAACACGAATTTCACCCACAAGACAGTGAAATTAACATGTACAATTGATATAAAACTATCACAAACATGTTTCCTTACATATTCAACCACTTAGAACAATTATAAACAATTTTAACTAATTTAATTTCTTAAATTTCATATTTTCATATAAAAACTCAATTTTTGACATCCTTTATAGAAATCATCACTGTGATCAGTATTCTTGTCCAAATCACTTCATTCAAACTTCGTTCTCTTCGTTTCTTAATGGACTAGCATAATCAAAACTTAATTCACAGATTAACATACAAATTGACCACTAAAATTGGTACTTTTACAAGCCATATCAAAAATATAAACATTGTCATTATTTTTCCTTCTTTTTGAACGAAATTAGCATACAGTTCTGGTTTAAACACAAACTCTAATCATCATAAACACATACAACTACAAGTACTCAGTTGTATAATCATCAACTTAAAATTTTGGATTCACAGAACACATAAATTATGTCGTATTCATACATATACGTATATAATATCAAAGTTATAGAACATACCTTCAATTTGCTTGATAATCTCTTACTAAACACTGAAATTGCTTAAGTTTTCTCTCAATCTCTCTCAAGTTCTCTGTAATTCTCTTCTCTTCTTTCTTCTCTCAGACTAGGCTACTAACAACAGTAAGCGTAAACAAAACTGATAGGTAGTAATACGCCTACTAAATTACTATCGGTTACAAAAATATAACGTATATGGTATAAATTTATTTTATATTTTATTTATTTATTTATTTTTATATTATTATAATTCAAAATTAAAAATCCAAAAGCCATAAGGCTTTATTTGGCAAAAAGTCTTTAAAATAAAGAATTAATATTTAAAGTATTGTTTGGCTAAATCAATTTAAAAATTACTTTAATTTATTTTAATAAACAATTAATTTATGATTTATAGTCACATATTATTTATTTGGATTTCCATATCCCACATAAATCAAATAAATTATATATACCATATTTTAAATAAATATTCCACTTAAACAATTATCACAAAATTATAATTTCATTATAATTTTATTTAATAATTTAACACACCAATTTAAATTATTAAATTAAAACAACAATATAACATCTCATGTTATATTACAACTTTCTAAATTATAAATTAATTTAATTTAGAATATTATCTAATAAATTTAATTCATAAATATTTACTAATAATAACCACATCAATAAAATATTTATTTCATCAATTTCAACAATAAACACATCAAATAAATATTTATATAATTCAATAAATATTTAATATTACAATTTGAAATTCCGGATTGTTACATCCTTCTATCCTTACAAGGATTCTGTCCCCAGAATCACAACTCAAACAATCAAATCGTCACATTCTTCCTTCCCTACAAAGATTCTGTCCCCAGAATTGAAGACACAGACTAAACAAATAACTCAGGGTAATTTTTATCATTCAGTTTTGAGTTCCCACGTAGCATCTTCGACGTTGTGGTTCCTCCATATCACCTTCATAGAAGGTATCACCTTATCCATGAGCATTTCTTTTCTGTCAACTATCTAGATAGAAATTTCCTAGTAGAACAACCATAACGGTTCGTACTTGATCAAATGATTACAGTCAAGCTTGTTCGATCATATCACCGAAACATGAAAACATTAGAAATGCACTCTAACTGTAGAGGCAAGGATACCTTAAAACCATCTTTTCAACTTTAATAAAGATGAATTTTCTATAAATATCATTTTGAATATTAAAGTGTGAATTTGTTATAATGTTATATTTATGGGTAATATTTATAAATTTTGCAAAGTAAAAAGATGTAAAGTTGTTATATAATATCGATTGAATCGGGAATGAATATCTTTTAATCGTTAGAATATGGGTAACGATGACACAATCATTCAAAGTGGACCCTATAATGTAATTATTATTTGAGAGAGAAAATGACAAAATTATCTTTTTTATAAAAATAACTGAAAAGTTTTACCGTTAACTCGCTGAAATACCAAAGTGATAAAAGTGTTGAAAGAATACGTGATAAAATGGATGTAGTGCATAGTAGCATACAATATTAATTATTGATGCTTACGTAAGAAGTCACTTAGTTTTGTTCAATTATTGCTACAAGAATTGTCGTGATAAGATCTCACGTTATTTGATTCAATTATTGTCGATATTTTATATATTATTAAATCAATAATTGAGACGATAGCTTATTCATATTATTATTTGCAATATCGACGATGTCTAGAAAGTTCTATCGAGGAGAGGTTTGGTCACCTAATCGCGCGCCAATAGGAGAAATCCTTATCGAAAGCCCCTCTTTCCCGGGAATGATCCGTTGTTAAATATTGTGAGTTATAATATTAATGATGAATAATTGTTGAAAGATTAAATATGTGTTGATTGAAGATAAAATGATTTGTGGTAATATTTATTCAATCTTTGATATAAATAAGAAGTCTGTTATGAGACATTTGTGGTAAGTTTGGTTTATTCTATGGGGGCCCATATGTCATCATCTAAGAGTCACTTTCGCCAATAGTAATTGCCTTTACCAGACGTCAAACCACTTGTCGTTTCATATTACAGGCGTCGAACCAATTGTCGTTTCACATTACAGGCGTCGAACCAATTGTCGTTTCACATTACAAAAGGCCGAACCAATTGTCGCTTTCACATTACAAAAGGCCGAACCAATTGTCGTTTCACATTACAAAGGCCAAACCACTTGTTGTTTCACATTACAAAGCGGCCAAACCACTTTTTTTTTCACATCACTAATCGTCAAGCCACTTGCCTTTTCACATTGCAAGGGCTAAGTTAGAAATCTTCTATAAATAGAAGCCTATTTCTTCATTATTTTCACCAATTCATTCAAGCTTATAGAGAGAGAGAAAGTATAGAGAGAATAAGAGAGAAAGAAGAAGAGTATTCTGTTACTACACTATTGCAGTATCCAATTTCCTACTAAGGTAAGGGGTATTATTTCTTTCATATTCATGAAGAGAGTTATTTCTTTCAATACTGTAAGGGTTGTTATTCCATTCTTTATCATTTCGTTGAATAACCCGCTCACGCGACTACCGCATGCATGGTGAAATCCTCGTTGTTATTCCATTCTTTATCATTATTGAATAACTCGCCTCACGGACTACCGCATGCATGGTGAAACTCGTTGTTATTCCATTCTTTATCATTCGTTGGAATAAACTCGCTCACCGCATGCATGGTGAAATCTTGTTGTTATTCCATTCTTTATTATTCTATGTGGGAACCGCTCACATGGATCACCGCATGCCCGTGAATAACCCTTTCAGATTCATTTGGTATTAAATTATGGAAAGGATCTGCTCACGCGACCACCGCATGACGCTTGAAAATCCATTTGTAGTTTCAGATATTGTTCATTTTAGATTCCTAACTCTAAACTTACTATGGTAAGTATTGCTTCTATAATTCCCTAAATGATCGTAAATTTTTGATATTTGCGCTTCATCCAAAGATCTTTCATGGAAATATTATTCGAAAATAGCCTTGATAAGTTTTAACCTTTTCATACCGGGGTACTATTCATGACAAAAATTGATTTCTTTTATGTCCAAATCATTTTTGATAATGATATTATTCTTGAATTTTACTCCACAAAGCAAAGATCATGTCGACAATTTGACTTTATTGAATTCTTATATCATTGTCATCATCCTCATGTTTATATGGTTATGAAAGTCATCTTTGGCCCGTAAAGTGCATAGATGGATCGTTGATTGGTATGGTTATGACTGTGAATCATTCTAAGATAATCATGACCTGTAATGTTACAAATGATGTGGTAAAAGTCCTCATGGCCCCAGAAGGCATTGATGGATGCTTGTTGAGATGAATATGACCAATTGTGATAATAATGAATATCCTCGCCCGTAGTGCATGGATAATTCAAATGATGTGGATTATTTATTGTCGAGTCTCAAATGATAAAATTGATGATAAACCTTTAAATCATAGAAGATAGTAGATATCATGCTCTACTTGATTTCTTCTAATGGATTGTTTGTTCACCGCAGCTTAAACTTGATGTTTATTATATTTTATCGCTTTAACATCGTTGAAGGCTAACGATAATTTATTCTCGCATTATCTTAGTCATAATATTTTCATCGGGCTAGTTGAGCTCACCCTTTGCTTTCATTGTTCTCTTCAGGAAATGAGAATATAGCTGGGACGAGTCGGGGAATGGAGTGATGATCCAGATGTTTGCATTAGTAGTCCTCACTATTCTGTGAAATAGTGTGATAATAAATGTATTGAGGACTTATTTTGAGTTTGAATATCGCCTGTAAGACAATATTTGTATTAAAACTCACAAATTTCATGTCAGATATTTAAGTTTGTATTTGTATTTCGTATCATGTATTCATGACTCGTAATGGGTGATGTATACCTATTTTGGGGGGGCACAGCTTGGTATCAAAGCTTAGGATATGATCCTCGCTAAGATGTGAGACTAGAACTAGAGGGGAGAGAAGGTAATTCCTTCGCTAGTATGACCTACCTAAGCTTATTTGTTATTTAATTGGTCATCACGAGTATAGGATAATATGTGGCATGTCAATTAACCCTTTTTTTGTGCAAAGTGTTTGAAAATGACATCCGAGAATGTTGAGATAAGCAATGGAGCACATGAGACCGCTGAGTCACTAACGATCAATACCTGTGATAATGTGCATCAAGAAGGCAATAATCCTCGTGTAAACAACAATACCGATCAAATGATGAACGATGGGATGTTCGTAAGCTTTATGCAATTCATGCAACATCAAAGTAGAGCGGCTCTCATTCCAAAATGCAAAGTGGAAACACCGACAACTCTCTTGACGGTCACCGCTAAGCGCTTCAAGGAGCCGGGACCACCAAAGTTTATTGGAGAGCCAAAACCACTTAAGGCGAGACGTGGATAAAGTAGATCACCAAGATATTTGATGTCTTGGGATGCTCCGAGGAGCAAAAGGTTCCTTTGCCACCTTCATGTTGTGAGGAGAGGCAGACATCGGTGGGAATCAGAAGCGTACTCAACCCGCCAGATCTAAAGATGACTTGGGATAAGTTCCAAGAACTGCTCAACGACAAGTACTTTCCCAAAAGTATTCATCACATGAAAGAGGTAGAGTTCATTAAACCGAGCAAAACAACATGACCGTGTCGCAAAGACGGGCCAAGTTTGCCGAAGTTGTCCCAAATTTACGCCCCACTTAGTTGATAACGAGGAGAGAATGACGCGGATGTTTCTAAGAGGTTTGAAACCCGAGATACGTCAATACTTTTATCTCTCACAAACGTGTTTGTATTTCGATGTTGTAAATAGGGCTCAGCTTATTGAGAGCGCGATAATGAGTCAACCCAACCAAGAGAGAGCAAATGACAAGTCGATAATACCAAGTGGTAGTAGTCATCAAGCGGTGACAAACAAACGGAGGAAATCAACATGCCGTAAATGGTAACCACTTTGTGGTAATCATGGCCAAGATAATAGAAGTGGAAATTTCAAGAAGAGGAGATTTAATAATGATGGAAAGACGCCAAGACCAAAGACCTATTTTTAAGGAAGGTGAACGATCACCATCAGAGATGTTACAAATGGAGGGAGGGACACATCACCCAAATCAGACGCAGCAATCCAAAGCATGTTACAATTGTGGAAAAGAAGGTCACCTAGCCCCGATTTTGTCGCGGCACCAAAGTCAAGTCCAAATTGGGATGGAGGCATCAAAAGTAGTCCTGCACAAGACAAAAACCGGTAGTTCAAGGAGAGAGTTTTTGTCGAACCTCCCAAAAAGCGAGGAATCCGAACGAGGTGATCACTTGTAAGCTAATCATAAACTCTAAATAAGTCTATACCTTATTTGATACCGGTTCTACCCATTCTTTTATTTCTCCTACTTGCGCCAACGCTTAAATTTGACTCCCGAGAAATTAGACTTTGACTTATCCGTTGAAACTCCGCTGGGGAAACCTTTATTACATCCACGGTTTATAAGTCTTGTTTGATTCAAATCGGCAACCGCACGTTACCTGTCGATCTTATCTCTTTGAAAATACTTGCATTCGATGTGATTTTAGGGATTGATTAGTTAACCACTCATCATGCTAAAATTGATTGTTTTTGTAAGGTTGTTAGCTGTCATATTCCTAACCAACCTATTATGTGAATTCAAGCAACCAAACCATTAAAGTCAATCACTATCATCTCAAGCCATAAAGCTATTCGTTTATTAAAAAATGGATGTCAAGCTTTCTTAGCTCATGTCATGGATTTAAACAAAAATACGCCGCCTTTGAATGATATTTCTATTGTTAATAAATTTCCGACGTATTCCCTCAAGAACTTCCCGCCTACCCCTCAGAGCGTGAAATTGAGTTTGTATCGACCTGAACCCAGACAAAACCCATTTCCAAAGCCCCATATCGAATGGCTCCTATTGAACTTCAGAGTTAAAAACTCAATCGCAGGAGTTGTTAGACATCTCTATTTCATTCATCCTAGTACGCCTCCTGGGGTGCTCCTGTTTCTATTCAGAAAGAAGAAAATGGGGAGTATGCGATTTTGTATTGATTATCTGGAGTTCAATCACGTCACCATCAAAAATAGTACCCATTGCCTCGTATTGATGACCTATTTGACCAATTGTAAGGCGCCAAATTCTTTTCAAAATCGATTCGTTCGGATATCATCGCTGAAGATTAAAACCGATGACATTCCAAAGACTCGCTTTCGTAACTCCCCAGACGGCATTATGAATTCCTAGTTATGTCTTTTGATCGACTAATGCTCCCGCCGCCTTCATGGATATGATGAACCGAGTATTCAAGGAATATTTGGATCATTTTGTGGTTGTTTTTATTGATGACATCCTCATTTACTCCAAAAGTCGTGAAGATCATGAGCAACACTTGAGGTCGACACTCCAAAAGCTCCGTGAAAACAAGCTTTATGCCAAGTTGAAGAAATGCGAAGTTTCGCTTCGAGGAAGTAGCATTCCTTGGGCACGTGATATCAAGTCACCAGATATCCGCTGAAACCAAAGAAAGATTGAAGCAATACAAAGTCGGGAGCAACCTAAATCAAGTGATCAAGTACGTAGCTTTTCTGGCTTAGTCGGGTTATTATCTGAGATTCGTAGAAGGGTTTTTCTAATCGCTACTCCATTAACTCAAACCGACTCTAAAAAAGATACAAAATTTATTGGAGCGAGGAATGTGAGAAGAGTTTTCAAGAACTCAAGAGGAGACTCATTTCAAAGACTGCTCGACAATACCATCCCGCTCTGAGGGATTTGTCATCTACAAATGATGCTTCTAGCAAAGGGTTAGGATGTGTTCTCATGCAACATGGGAAAGTCATAGCCTATGCCTCTCGACAACTCAAAGAATATGAGAGGAATTATCCTACTCATGATCTAGAGTCATGGCATGTTGTTTTCGCACTTAAAAACTGGAGGCATTACCTCAGATGGGGAGAAGGTGGAGATCTTTATGGATCATAAAAGCCTCAAATATTTCTTCACCCAAAAGGAACTCAATATGCAAAGAACGACGCTGGTTTGAACTATTGAAAGATTATGATCATACCATTCAATACCACCCCGAAAAGCGAACGTGGTAGCCGACGATCGAGTGTAAGATCATATACGCAGTACGAAAAGCGTTATTGTCAACGCAAAGGCCCATTTTATATGACTTCAAAAGGATGGAGATAGAGTTAAAGACTCTAGGGACCCACATGATGATGGCAAACATACGATGAGTAGAACCGACCTTAATCGATAAAGTTAAAGTCGCCAAGCTACTGCACCGAGCCGATGCGCATGAAGAAGAAAGTGCAAGAAGGTGCTATTCCTAAGCAAGAATCGATGAAGAAGGAATACTTAGAGTCAACTCTGCACTTTGTGTTCCTAACGACTGATTTGAAGTATAAGATCATGATGGAGGCGCACAACACACCGCTTGCAATCCATCTCTGGGAGTACCAAAATGTATCGTGATCTTCACATACATTTTGGTGGAGCAATATGAAAAGAAGATAATGGAGTTTATCTCAAGGTGTTTAACTTGTCAACGAAGTCAAGGTGGAGCATCAAGTGCCAAAAGGTCCATTGCAAACCACTTGAAATTCCGTAATGGAAGTGGGAGCACATTACCATGGATTTCAAGCATCGGTCTTCCCAAGGTTTCTCAAGGAATTGATGCAATTTGGGTCATTGTTGATAGATCGACCAAATCGCTTCATTTCTTACCTATACGAGAAACTTATTCACTTGAACGCCTTGCTCAGATATATACATAAATGAGATTGTAAGATCGCATGGTATGCCAAGATCCATAGTTTTTCGATCGAGACCCAAGATTCACTTCACGATTTTGGGTTAGTTTGCAAAAAGCCATGGGCACGGATTTACGATTTAGTTCGCATATCATCCTCAAATGGACGGACAATGGAGAGGACTATTCAAACTCTTGAGGATCTATTAAGACTCGTGTCCTCGACTTCAAAGGAAGTTGGGACAAGTTCTTGCCATTGGTGGAATTCTCCTACAACAACAAAGTTATCAAGCAAGTATCGCATGGCTCCATTTGAGGCGCCAGATGGAAGAAAGTGTCGCTCTCCAAGATGTCGGGATGAGGTGGGTGAAGCAACGTTGTTGGGACCAGAGTTGGTACGCATGATGACTACTTTAAAAGATTCAAATGATCCCAAGAACGATAAAGACCTCACAAGATCGACAAAAGAGTTATGCCGATCTTCATCGAAAAGGACGGAATTCAATGTCGAGAACATGTGTTGTTACATGTGGCTCCATGGAAAGGAGTTACAAGATTTGGAAAGAGAGGAAAGCTCAATCCTCGATTCATCGCCCATTTGAAATCCTCGACCGAGTAGGAATCAGTAGCCTATAGACTCGCTTTTACCGCCAAGTATGTCTCGTGTTCATAACATTTTTCACATATCCATGTTACGTAAATATGTGGAAGACCCAACCACATTATCGAAGTTAGAACCGATGAAATAGTGGAAGATTTAACGTATGAAGAGGTTCCCGTTAAAATCTTGGATAAGAAGGAACATATTCTACGCTCCAAAGTTATACCTCAAGTCAAAGTTTTGTGGAGAAACCACGATGTTGAGGAAATGACTGGGAGTTAGAATCAAATGAAATCAAGGTATCCTCACCTCTTCATCATACCTGTGTATGTACCCTAATTTCGAGGGCTTAAATTTCATATGAAGGGAGGTTGTAAGACCCCAACTTTTATGAATAAAGATGAATTTTTCTATAAATATCATTTTGAATATTAAAGTGTGAATTTGTTATAATGTTATAGTTATGGGTAATATTTATAAATTTTGCAAAGTAAGAAAGTTGTTATATAATATTCGATTGGTCGGGGAATATTCTTTTTGTCGAGGAATATTCGTACGACGACACAATCATTGGTGGACCCTACAATGTAATTATCATTTGAAAGTTAGAAAAACGACAAAATTATCTTTTATAAAAATAACGGCAAAAGTTTTACCGTTAACTGTTGAAATACCCGTATGATAAAAGTACAAAGAATACGCTGTGGTTGCATAGTAGCACATACCAGATTAATTATTGATGCTTACGTAAGAAGTCACTCGCTTTTGTTCAATTATTGCACAAAGAATTATCGTGATAAGATCTCACGTTATTTGATTCAATTATTGTCGATATTTTATATATTATTAAATCAATAATTGAGACGATACAATTATTCATATTATTATTTGCAATATTGACGATGTCTAGAAAGTTCTATCGAGGAGAGGTTTGGTCACCTAATCAAGCGCGCGCCAATAGGAGAAATCCTTATCGAAAGCCCCTCTTTCCGGGAATGATCTGGTTGTTAAATATTGTGAGTTATAATATTAATGATGAATAATTGTTGAAAGATTAAATATGTGTTGATTGAAAATAAAATGATTTGTGGTAATATTTATTCAATCTTTGATATAAATAAGAAGTCGGTTATGAGACGTTTGTGGTAAGTTTTGTTTATTCTATGGGGGCCCATATGTCATCATCTAAGAGTCACTTTCGCCAATAGTAATTGCCTTTACCAGACGTCAAACCACTTGTCGTTTCATATTACAAAAGGCCGAACCAATTGTCATTTCACATTATAAAGGCCGAACCAATTGTCGCTTTCACATTCGAACAATTGTCGTTTCACAAACCAATCGAACCAATTTCACATTACAAAAGGCCAAACCACTTTGTTGTTTTCACATCACCAATTGTCAAACCACTTCAAACCTTTTCACATCACATGCAAAGCCAAGCCGCTTGCCTTTTCACATGCAAGGGCTAAGCTATAAATCTTCTATAAATAGAAGGTTTATTTCTTCATTATTTTTCACCAATTCATTCAAGCTATAGAGAGAGAAAGTATAGAGAGAATAAGAGAGAAAGAAGAAGAGTATTCGTTACTACACTATTGCAAAGATCCAATCTCCTACTAAGGTAAGGGTATTATTTTTTTCGTATTCATGAAGAGAGTTATTTCTTTCAATACTAGTAAGGGTTGTTATTCCATTCTTTATCATTCTCGCTGAATAACCATTCACGCGGATCACCGCATGCATGGTGAAACTCGTTGTTATTCCATTCTTTATCATTCGTTGAATAACGCTCACGCTCACTCGCTGTTATTCCATTCTTTATTACTTTGGAATGGTGCTCACGTGACGCATGGTGAAATCATGTTGTTATTCCATTCTTTATTATTTTGTGGAATAATTAACCGCATGCCCGTGAATAACCCTTCAGATTCATTTGGTATTAAATTATGGAAAGGATCTGTCACGCGACTACCGCATGACAGCTTGAAAATCCATTGAAGCTTCAGATATTGTTCATTTCAGATTCCTAACTCTAAACTTACTATGGTAAGTATTGCTTCTATAATTCTAAATGATCGTAAATTCTTTGATATTTGCGCTTCATCCAGTATCTTTTCATGGAAATATTATTCTGAGCAGTCTTGATAAGTTTTAACCTTTTCATACCGGGGTACTATTCATGACAAAAATTGATTTCTTTTATGTCCAAATCATTTTTGATACGATATTATTCTTGAATTTTACTCCACAAAGCAAAGATCATGTTGACAATTTGACTTTATTGAATTCTTATATCATTGTCATCATCCTCATGTTTATATGGTTATGAAAGTCATCTTTGGCCCGTAAGCATAGATGGACTGTTGATTGGTATGGTTATGACCAGAATCATTCGAGATAATCATGACTCGTAATGTTACAAATGATGTGGTAAAAGTCCTCATTGGCCCGTAGTGCATTGATGGACAAAGCTTGTTGAGATGAAACATAACCAATTGTGATAATAATGAATATCTTGGCCCGTAGTGCATGGATAATTAATTCAATGATGTGGATTATTTATTAAGTCGAGTCTCAACGATAAAATTGATGATAAACCTTTAAATCATAGAAGATAGTAGATATCATGCTCTACTTGACTCTTCTAATGGATTGCTTGTTCTACCGCAGCTTAAACTTGATGTTTATTATATTTTATCGCTTAACAATTGTTGAAGGCTAACGATAATTTATTCTCGCATTATCTTAGTCATAATATTTCTTATCGGGCTAGTTGAGCTCACCCTTTGCTTTCATTGTTCTCTTCAGGAAATGAGAATATAGCCGGGACTAGTCGGGGAACTGAGTGACTGTCCAGATGTTTTGCATTAGTAGTCCTCACTATTCTGTGAAATAGTGTGATAATAAATGTATTGAGGACTTATTTTGAGTTTGAATACCGCCTAGAAGACAATATTTGTATTAAAACTCACAAATTTCATGTTGTATATTTAAGTTTGTATTTGTATTGATGTACCATGTATTTGGGGGCGCCACAATTCGTAATGGGTGATGTATACCTATTTTGGGGGTTAATATCATCGAACTTAATCTTAAAAACCTCTAAATATCAAATATATACATGAGAAAAGAATCACCTTTCCACCACATGTACATTGATAGCGTGATACCGATATTCCAATGATTATCAATGTGATAAACCAAGTATATGCACAAAACCTCTGCCCATACAAAGATTTGTACGACTTAGTTACCATATGACTCCTCTATTGAAAACCCACCTAGCATTACCTTACTCTTAATTTATGACACCAACTTGCCCATAATTTGCGCAATGCGGATTCCTCGTATGATATTATCGAAACTTCTTATGCGCTTAGCACGCCCTCGGATGTCTGGATTTACTTTTGTTTGGCAATCGATTTGCAAACGATATGACATACTTATTTCTAATTGTGTTCAACACGTTCTTGCAAACCTTTCTGAAAATTTGATGTAAATCGTGAATCTTTGTTCGACACAATTGATACTGAAACACTATGCCTTGAAAAACTTCTTTAACATAGAACTTTGCACACTGATCGATAGATAATATGCTAAATAAAATCTATCACCATATCTTGCAACCAATAGTATTATCGAAGACAATATATAATGTCATGCTTCCTCTTCAATTCTCGATACTGACGAAACTCTTCGAGCTAATCTTCCTTTACTCTGTCCAGCAAAGTTGTACGGTTTTCCACCTGAATATCTTCTCCTCTGACTTTTCATACATCTTACCTCCTACTATAAATTCGTCATGTCTATTATGAACCCATCTTGCATAATTAACAAAAATAACTACTACCTTTTTCCTTAAGACGTCGGCAACCACACTCATTTAGGATTTTGCATTCACAATCCTTGAACAACTCCCACTATCAGTTCCATGCATTCTTAAATACCCCTGTGCGAGAATACACTTTAGACCCTTATGGTCTTTTTATATCTCACACTACTACCCAAAAATAATATCGTTAAATTCTCAGGGCAACCACTATTAACTCTCGCTCCAAATCGTGAGTCGGATGCCCTTTCACATAAAAATTTTAACTAACGCGATGCGTATAAAATGACTCTATCATTCTGCCTACGCACACAGCCTCACATATTGTATAATGTGTCGCTATACAACACAAAATTTCCTGTATTATCTGGTGGAGACATCATAGGTGCCATACAAAATTCTTCTTCAATTCTTGAAAATTCACTTCATAATTTCTAGCCCATATAGATTCCACTGACTTCCACATCAATTTAATTAACGAAGTGGTTATCTTGAACTTCGCATATCCCATACAATATTTTCTTAAAAACTTCTTGATTCACAACATCGATAAATAACTCTACCATATAGACGTCTTGTAACTACAAGAATAAAATACTACCTTTTACTTCCTCAGAGTCTTAAGGTTTATACACTTTCTTTGACAATGACTTATCACCACATGATTTAACAACCACAGAGTTTCATAAATCAATTCGGGAATAAATCTATTGACACCACGTGGCCTTTAATACTAATACGGCAACTCTGCACATTAACCTAAAAGGAATCACTATTCACACTTTCTATATTTAGGGAATAGTCTAACCCTTCCCGAAACGAATTTAGTTTCTAAACAAATTCATCAAGCATAAATTAACAAGTGGCACTTGAATTAAATAACACAGGTATATAAATAACTGATCGGAACCATACCTTGCATTGCGCCCTGCATCGTCATGTTGGTTGATTGTTCGGTTGGTCGACTTAACGGAGCTGATTCAACAATAATCAGTTTGCCACTGCCCCCTTTGCTTCCACTTATTTTTCCTACCACTTTATTCGGGCACCCTCGAGCCAAGTGCTCTTTCGATCCACACGTGAAGCAGGTTCCCTTCCTCGGTCTTGAACACTTTGGTACAATGTGGCCCTTCAAACCACAATTTAAGCACACCCTTTTCCATTTCAAACAAACACCTATATGTTTCTTTCCGCATTGCTACACGCCTCCAACCTTTTCTTTTCATTCCCTTACTGATTTTCAGCGTCAATATTATTGTCCCACTTTCTTTTTCGAGCGTTACCGATATGACTATCTCCCACCTTATTATCTTCTCTCTTCTTTCCCTTCTGCTCCTGATTGTATGTCAGCGTATTACCTTCCCCATCTACATCAATCATTCTTTCCAGCCTTGTTATGAACAAATTTGGTTGGAACATCGAGATTTGATAATACAGCCATAAATTCAGTTGATTTGCCAGTGCTCCCACTAGAAAATTCACCAATTGTGGCACTAGATTTGCGTTAGCTTCCCTATTGTATTCATATTCCTTGGGTCTCTATTGACGCTGCTGTCTTCTTCTAGGCGGCATCTTACTGCTTAAAACTTGTATAATTAGATCATCGTTCAATCAATCATTAAAATTTTCAAGTTTATCTCAACCACTTATAGATAACACATAATATATCTTAATAAATGATAATACTTTATTCATTTATTATACAACACATAACAAAATAGCCTCACTGTTATTTATATTATTTATCCTGTAATAATTAAATTATAGGATTACTTCATCATATCCCACTACTTATTTCAAAAGTCAGGATTTACATCATATTAATTTTCATCGTGATTTATATATAATCTTAATATTTTTCTTGCAACCTACAAGAACATTCCACGTTGTACAACTGCATTACACTCTTGCTCCACGATACGAATCATCAGGAGATTGGAAGATGAAATTCTAAGTTCCATCATTCGCTTAGCCTTCTTCAACTTGTCTTCAACACGATCATTGCGTTTAGAAGCCTTCACCCATGCTTCTTCTGCTCTTGCCCGCTTTGTTGACTTCTTTCCCCAGTTACTCCTGCTCAATCTCATTCCTAGCTAATAACTATCCTCTTTAATATTTTGACTGAGCTAATATCCGCTCTACATCTGCAAGTTGTGCAGATCATCAATCTCAAGCCTTTACCCAAGGTCTAGAATAGAAATCAATGGGTATGACTTTTCCAATACCATCCATACTCAGACTATACGAACTTCTAAGGCTCCTAATCCTTATCATCCTTCGTCAGTCTCTCTGACAACAAAGTTCTACTAACTCCCACAATTCGATATGTATAATACTTGCTACTCCTAAGTAATCGCGAGCACAAAAGTCCTTAACACATAAGCACATAAATTCTTTTATCGTTTCAATGAATTTCCCTCAATTCATTCCTTAGAACTCGATGTGACTTTATCACCTCTATGTTTTCAATCTCTTAGAAGGTTATAGCCTAAGGTTTCCCCACCAAAGGTTCATAACCTAATGCTTTGATACCAACTTGTGACACCCCCAAATCTGGGCACCTCAATCCCACAGATTTAGTGTTCACTATCCACTTAAATCATAACTAACTACCCATAAACAAAGGATATAATTAAATTCAAAAGTTTAAACAATCAATCTCCCATTAAAGGGTTACATAATCTAAAATAAATCCCAGGTCATCTAACCTTTATTACACTCATCAACAAAAAATTAAAACATGATCATAATTAAATCTATTACATAAGTTTCATAAATAAAAGTTAAATTAAATGTCGTCGTCTAATCAAGCTCTTTGTCCTTGCCCTTGCTTGTAGAAAGCTCCTCAAACTTCTTAACTTCATCTGCATTGTTTTGTGCAAGAGTGAGCAAACAATTGCTCACAAGAAGAATATACAATAACTTTTTATGAATAACAATTCACTGAGCTTTCAATGATAAAGTATTCTTACCGGAACAATAAACTTTAATTCAACAACTATGAGTTCAAAAGAATAATGAACGTTGAATTAACAATAGATATCAACATCAAAGAATACACTAAGGGTCACAAGACCACGAACTACACTTTAGGTTTTCAAGTATTTCTACTTTAACCTTTAACAGTCTAAAAGACTATAATCATCATCTATATGCTAGGTTAACAGGTGTTTCTGCTGTAACCTTTAATAGTCTAAACATCTATATGGACCATCATCCCATACTCCAGGTGATCAACCCTTTGTACTATGTATTGCGCAAACATTTTAATGCTATTGCGTAGCTCTAAAATATTCCCCTAATATAGGGTTGTTCATCTCAACTTGGATTATCAGGTTCCGAACCAAAGGAAGTTTGGTTGGGAATTAACTTCAAGGAATTCTAGATTTTTAGAACGCTCATCAACCAAGTACTGGTTGAATCAGATAGGGACCAATAACTATTCAAGCGTTTGATTATAATATTTTCATGAACAAGGTATATCGATGAGTCAATAAGAGCTAGGGTATTAACAACTTCTAAATTGAACAAATGTTACCATCAACAACATACTTTCAAAATTGTGTGAGTACATAAGCAAACCAAAGGAAGTTTGGTTTGGGTTGACTTCAAGGGTAATTTAGAATTTAGAACATTCATCAACTAAGGATTAGTTGAATTGGTAAAGAATCGTTAGGCAACTTAGAGCTCGGTACAATAATGTAAGATAGTACAATTGACATTGAAAAACGAAGATTAAACAACAATTATCAATAGCTGAATAAACACATTTCTTACAATAAACTTATAGATTTTGAATAACAAAAGTAATCTCGTTTGGAATAAAGAAACAAGGATTAATTAACTTGCTCGATAATAAATGAGGGTTAAAGAACTTTCATAACAATAAATAGCTCAACAAGAGATTAGAAATAGAGAACTTGCAAAAGTATATCGTGACAGTGAAAAGTAACCTTGCTGAATAATAAAGTAGCAAAGGTTAGGGAACTTGCATCTTGTGTAAGCTATACAATTACAACTCACGTACTCCAATGTCCTACACATACCATTCAGATTATCACATCAATTAGCTATATACATTAACCTCATAGATTCAATTATCATCTTAGTTATGTCATAACCTTTAGTTTAAGGTCTAACCATATTAATAAACCACATAACACGGATCTGAAAACTCACTAACCCATACATAAGACTTTTAACATCCAAATCACATTTTCAACTTTTATTAATCACTACCACATTTCTCCTTAATCGAACTTAAAGTTCAATCAAGTGTTTAAGTCTTCCCAAGACTCATTGGTTTTATATTAATCACCTTCCATATCTTAGTGTTCATTTCCGAAATCACAAGTGTTAACATCACAAGACTTAGTTACCCTTCAATGTGTACACTAAGTCCTAACATATCGCATTCATAACTTATAAAACCTTTTACAACTTTGAAATTATCAATGACATCACATGGTTCTGTTTTAGCATCCTTATTACATGTTTGTTACATTAGTACATAATTAAACTAAGTTATAATGACATCCAAGGTCTGCAGCAGTAGCAGAAACCACCGTCCCAAATTAGAGTATGGCGCAGCTGCGCCATACACAAGCTTCAGAGACAAAGCAATTGCACCATTTTGGCCTTGCACGGAATGCGCTTCTTTGGGTACGCGACATGTAAACAGATGAAGCAGGTTGTCGTTTTTAGCCCAACTAACACGAATTTCACCCACAAGACAGTGAAATTAACATGTACAATTGATATAAAACTATCACAAACACGTTTCCTCACATATTCAACCACTTAGAACAATTTAACAACAATTTTAACTAATTTAATTCCTTAAATTTCATATTTTTATATAAAAACTCAATTTTTGTCATCCTTTATAGAAATCATCAATGTGATCACTATTCTTGTCCAAATCACTTCATTCAAACTACGTTCTCTTCGTTTCTTAATAGACTAGCATAATCAAAACTCAATTCACAGATTAACATACAAATTGACCACTAAAATTGGTACTTTTACAAGCCATATGAAAAATATAAACACCGTCATTATTTTTCCTACTTTTTGAACGAAATTAGCATATAGTTCTGGTTTAAACACAAACTCTAATCATCATAAACACATACAACGACAAGTACTCAGTTGTATAATCATCAACTTAAAATTTTTGATTCGCAGAACACATTAATTATGCCGTATTCATACATATACATATATAATATCAAAGTTATAAAACATACCTTCAATTTGCTTGATAATCCCTTGCTAAACATTGAAATCGCTTAGGTTTTCTCTCAATCTCTCTCAAGTTCTCTGTAATTCTCTTCTCTTTTTTCTTCTCTCAGACTAGGCTACTAACAACAGTAAGCGTAAACAAAACTGATAGGTAGTAATACGCCTACTAAATTACTATCGGTTACAAAAATATAACGTATATGCTATAAATTTATTTTATACTTTATTTATTTATTTATTTTTTATATTATTATAATTAAAAATTAAAAATCCAAAAGTCATAAGGCTTTGTTTCGAAAAAAGTCTTTAAAATAAAGAATTAATATTTTAAGTCTTGTTTGGCTAAATCAATTTAAAAATTACTTTAATTTATTTTTATAAACAATTTAGTTTATGATTTATAATCACATATTATTTATTGGATTTCAATATCCCACATAAATCAAATAAATTATATATACCATATTTTAAATAAATATTCCACTTAAACAATTATCACAAAATTATAATTTCATTATAATTTTATTTAATTTTAACACACCAATTTAAATTATTAAATTAAAACAACAATATAACATCTCATGTTATATTACAACTTTCTAAATTATAAATTAATTTAATTTAGAATATTATCTAATAAATATAATTCATAAATATTTACTAATAATAACCACATCAATAAAATATTTATTTCAACAATTTCAACAATAAACACATCAAATAAATATTTATATAATTCAATAAATATTTAATATTACAATTTGAAATTCCGGATTGTTACATACATCAAGTGCAGAAAATTAAAATAGTTACACCGCAATATCTAAAATAAAGCCTGTCATTATGAAAGTCAATAAATTACAAGTCTTCAACACTTGTTCATTTTTCCTTTCTCTTTTCTAGTGGTAGGTTCATCGACCTTCTCAACCTTAACTGCGGTAATTATATATATCCAAGATTGAGCAAAAGAAATGCTCACTTGAAATAACAATGAATAACAACAACATAATAATCGCCAATGAATAGACTCAACATAACTAAATAATACTCTATCAATGATAATTAAGAACTGAAATCAAAATATGAAATTTATCTGAGGGTTACAAGACCACGAACTATGTCCAAGGTTATAAGTAATCTTTTAACTTAAACCTAAACAGTCATAAGACTGTAGGGACTCCCCATACTTAGGGTGATCAGCCCTTCGTACCATGTATTGTGCACAAACATCTAAACGCATCGCGTAAATAATTCTCCTATAATAGGGTTGTTCTTCTAAGTTTTAGAGTAGAAGTCTGCACCAAAGAAAGTTTGGCCTGGATAAGTTTTAAGGGTAATTTAGGATTTAATGATCATCAACTAAGGATTAGTTGAATCAATAAAGTGAAATGATCGATACCAACATAATGTGGAGTAATTATAAATCATAGGTGAATGTACATTATATATCGAAGTTATGCTTAAAAATTAGGTATAAAGCATAAGCATTGAGTAATACAATAAACCTCGCTTGAACAATATTAAGCTAAGGCAAATAGAATTGAATTATTGAACATGCATTAATGAATAACAAGTTGAGAACAAATCTTGGTCAATATAACAATAGAGATTAGAAACTTGTATAAAGTAAATGATATATGACAACTTAATTAGAGATTTGAGTTCAGGAACTTGCATTCATTATAAAGAGAATGGGATAAGAAAAATTTCTAAATTATAAACAAGGTAGAGTAACTCAAACAAAGATTAGAGTTCAAAAATTTGCCTCATGTGTAAGCTATTAAATTACAACTCACATTCACCTGCACATTTTATTAGAATCATGACATCTATTAGATATGCTAACACCCACATTCCAAGTTAAATCCCATTTTAGTTGAACTTGTCATTTTAGTACAAGTTCCAATCACTAATACTATATACAATTCAAAAATCACAAGTCTTAGAATTATAACACTTAGTCACCAACTCTAGATTTTAATAAATCACCACGTAAAGTTTTCACAACTTACTAATGTTACAATTTTGAAACTACCACATACATGATACAAATCTGTTATAATATTTTTATTACATGCTCACCACATTAACATTTCCATTAGACTAGGTAAAAATGAGTTTTTAAAGTCTGAACAATCAATGTACATCATCGCCATCATCTCGCGGCTAGGGCGCAATTGTGTGCGTTTATAGCTTTAGAACCACTACTGAAGGCGCCATTTACGCTTTTTTAGACACCGGTAAATTTGCGTTGGTGTGTGAACGTAAACTACTACGGTCGATTTTCATACTCTACTCAAAACCAAACTCACGAATCTTATCAATTAATCAACAAATTATATACACCCAATTGATAAAGGCTTTGTATAAACATTACCCATCGCATATATACTGGTTTGGAACAATTAAACCACAACTACAATCTAATTAAGTCCTTTGAAGTCCATATTTTTGCCAAAACTTTATTTTTGATATCTTTAGCAAAAATCATCACTAAAACTTCATTTCTACACCAAATTAATTCATTCAAACTGTATTCTTTTCGTTTCTTAATGAATTAACACATTCAAGAATAAATTTACAATTTAGTACACAAATCAACTATCAATTTTGAACTCCAACAAGCCATATTCATACACACACTCACTGTAAACCATTTCTTTTCTTTTTGGAAGTAATTCTCCTAAATTAATATCCCAAATCCTTGTTATAACAACACAATTACAAATAAACACAATCAATCACTTTATATATCAACAATTCGTCAAAATTACATTATAGAGAGTTTTAAACTCAAGAACACAGAACCTTTACATACATATGAATTAAAGCTTTTGAAAATTAGAATTATACCTTAACTTGCTTGATTAACCCTTGTTAGATGACAAAGAAGTGCTTGGAATTCACATAACTTTTCTCTTCACTCAAACTCTCTCTTCTTCTCTGTATTATCTGTTTCTTAGTCTTAGTATAAGCCAACTAACATTAGCCCCTTATGCACGAAAATAAAAACTGACAGACATAATGCGTATGATTAAATTATAACAGTTACAAAATTTAAACGTGAGTTATCAGTTATAATTTTTAAAATAATTTTTTCAGTTAAATTTCAAAAGCCACAAGACTTTGTTTGGATAAAACTAATTAAAAATAAAGACTTAATATCTTTAAGCCTTGTTTGGAAACTTGAATTAAAACTCTCTAATTTATTTTGATAAATTACTTGCTACAAAGTTTAATGGTCACCTTCTAATTAATTAAATTCGAACATTTTAATTAATCATTTAAAACTATAATTTTATTTAACAAAACTTTAAATCTCTAATTCAATTATTAAATGAAGTTAACACATAATTATTCAATAACTCAAATAATCATTACTAATTTTCTCTAATTTAATTATTAAAATAAATTTAAAGGAACGAACTGTAACGATTCATATTATAAGTCCTTATCGAACTGTAACGGTTCATATTCGATCATATGTTTGTAATCGGGTTTATATGGTCGTAGCACCGATACATGAAAAATGTTGTGAACATGTTCTAATTCTGGAGGTAGAGCTACCTCATAAGCCACTTCACATACTCTTTGTAGCACCTCAAAGGGTTTAATAAACCTTGGGATTAGCTTTCATTTCTTACCAAAATGAATCTTTTCCTTCCAAGGAGAAACTTTTTGGAAAATGAAATTTCCTACGTCGAATTCGTGATCTCATGCATGTTGATCGGCATACTTCTTCATGCTCATCTTGAGTAGTTTGCTGATACGCCGCGATTCTGGTACTAACAGTTGAGGTTCACCGACTTCATCCCAGCATAGTGGAGTTCTGCACTTCCTGTCGTACAATGCTTCGTAAGGCGGCATGCCAATGCTCGCGTGGTAACTGTTTTTGTAGGCGAATTCTGCCAACGATAGATGATCCTCCCAGCTCCCTTTGAAATCCATGATGCATGCTCTAAGCATATCTTCCAACGTCTGAATTTTTCATTCAGTTTGGCCGTCAGTTTGAGGATGGTATGTCGTACTCATTCTCAACTATGTTCCTATGCATTCTTGTAATTTCTTCCAGAAATTTAACATGAATCTCGGTTCTCTATCTGACACAATTGACACTGAAACTCCATGTCTCGAAAGAATCTCTTTGACGTACAACTTTGCTAAATGATCAAGATTGAATCTAATCTTTATTGGAAAAAAGTGTGCTGATTTTGTTAGCCTGTCCACTATCACCCAAATCGCATCGTATCCTTTCTGAGTAGTTAGAAGACATACAACAAAATCCATTGTGATATGCTCTCACTTCCAATCCAGTATTTTCCAACGGCTAAATTAATCAGTTTGATCTCTGATGCTCGGCCTTTACCCTTTGACATGTCAAGCATTTTGCGACACATTCTGTAATATCTCTTTTCATATTTGGCCATCAAAAATGTCATCATAAATCTTAATACATTTTCATATTTCCCGGATGGATTGAATATCTTGAGTTCTGAGCTTTAGTTAAGATTTCATCTTTAATATTCAGTACTACTGGAACCCAAATTTGTCTCTCAAATCTTAGCAATCCCTCGATATCAATCTTCTACTTCACCTCATTACCCTTGACAAATTTTTCCTTGATTTCCTCAAATTCTTCATCTTGTAGTTGAGCATTCTTTACCTTGTCCACCAAAGTTGGACTAGCTTCCATCTGGAACAATCTTTCATCGAATTCTTTTGGAAATTTTATTTCCAGATCTAATCTTGCCATTGCTGAAATGAGCTCCTCCTGGTTGGTTAACAACATCAACTTTTCTCGACTTTTTCTACTCAAGGCATCGGCAACCACATTGGCTTTACACGGATGATAAAAGATATTATAATCATAATCTTTTATCAATTATAACCATCTCCTTTTACGCATATTCAGGTCATTCTCTGTGAAAAAATACTTCAGACTCTTATGGTCTGTGTATATCTCACATTTCTCCCCATAGAGATAGTGTCTCCATATCTTTAGAGCAAAAACCACCACAACCAACTCTAAACATGAGTCGAGTATCCTTTCTCATAGTCCTTCAGTTGCCTTGATGCATACACAATGACTTTGTCGTTTTGCATAAGGACACAACCTAGTCTTTTATGTGATGAATCGGTATACACCACAAAGTTTCCCGTATTATCCGATAATGACTACACAGGTGCCATTCTAAGCCTCATTTTTAAATCCCGAAAAATCTCTTCACACTTTTCGTCCAAATAAATTTTACAGATTTCTTTATCAAATTTGTCAATAGAGGGGCAATGTTGGAAAAGTTCTGTATGAACCGTTTATAGTAGCCTGCCAGTCCCAAGAAACTCCTCACCTCCGATGGTGTCATTGGTTGTTCCCAATTTATTACAGCTTCGACTTTTGATGGATTCACTGAAATCCCATCTTTGTCAATCACATCCCATCTTAGAGAGCTTCGCATACAACTTTTCTTTTCTTAGCATCTCCAACGTCAACCGTAAATGTTCCACGTGTTCCTCTTGAGACTTAAAGTACACTAGAATATCATCAATGAATACCACCCAAACCTATCTAAAAATGGTTTAAACACCCTATTCATCAAATCCATAAATGTTGCAGGGGCATTGGTCAAACCAAAAGACATTACCAGAAACTCGTAATGTCCATACCGAGTTCTTAATGTCGTCTTAGGTACTTCCTCCTTCCTTACTTTTAATTGATGATACCCACTTCTCAAATCTATTTTCAAGAAGTAATTGGCTCTTTTCAATTGATTAAACAAGTCATCTATTCTTGGCAACAAATATTTATTGTTAATAGTAACTTTGTTTAATTCCCTATAATCAATAAAAAGACACATTGACCCATCCTTCTATTTCACGAATAATACTGGCGCTCCCCACGGTCACACACTCGGCTGAATATATTTCTTGTCTAGAAGTTCTTCCAATTGTACCATCAGTTCCTTCATCTCTACCAGAGCCATCTTGTATGGGGCCTTAGATATCAGAGCACTTCTTGGCGCTAAGTCGATAACAAATTCAATCTCTCTGTTAGGCCGAAGTCCTGGCAAATCTTTCGGAAACACATCCATAAAATCCCTAACCATTGGTATCTCCTCCAGTTTCACACCCTTTCTTTGCGTATCGACTATTTAAGCTAAGTACCCTACACAACCTTGACTCAATAACTTTTTGGCCTGCATAATTTTCAGACATCTCGCTTGTCTAGGCGATTTTCTACCATAGAAAACTATCTTTGATGGATTTATTAGGTTTACACATTTCTTTTGGCAATCAATTATCGCTCCATAATTGAATAGTTAATCCATTCTCAATATAACATCAAAATCTCTAAGTTTTATCGGGATTAAATCTACTATCATAACATTTCCCTTAATATTCACCCTATAATTCTTGTATATGAACTTAACATGAATCACTTCCCTATTCGCAATTTCTATGTTTAAAGGAAAATTCAACTATTCACTAGGAAATCCTGACCTCTTAGTAAATTCATCAGATATAAACGAGCAAGTAGCACCCGAATCAAATAATACATATGCATTTATATTATTGATTGGGAGAATACATGACACAACATCTTTTGATTGCATTGCGTCCTGCACCGTCATGTTGAAGGTTCTGGCTATGGATCTGTTTGATGACGTTGGTCTAACAATAGATAATGTACCTCCACTGCTACCTCCCTTACTTCTCGTTGCCGCTCCAGCTTTCTTCTTAGGGTACTCGCGAGCAAAATGATCCTTTGACCCACATGTGTAGTAAGCATTCTTCTTTGGTTGATGACAATTTGGGGCAATGTAAACCTCTTGGCCATAGTTAAAGCATACTCGTTTACCCCTTAAACACACGCCAATGTGATTCTTTCCGCATGTAGCACACGCTTTAGACTTCTTTTTTCGTTGGCTACTCTGTTGGCTTTCAGCACCCACACTTGTATTCCATTTTCTTTTCAAGTTATTATTATTTCCACCACTACTACCACCATTCTTAGCTTCATTCTCACTCTTCTTCTTTCTTTGTTCTTGATTGTACATTGTCACAGCCTCGCCTCCACCCTCAGCGATAATCGCCTTCTCAAGCACTACTGCAAATGTCTTCAATTGAAACATGGAGACTCTGTTGTACAACTAGGGCTTCAGTCCCTGTTCAAACCTCCTAGCCTTGCACTCATCTGTGTTAACTTGTTATAATGCAAACTTTGCCAACTCGTTGAACTTTGCAGCATAATCCAACACTGTCATTGTGCCCTATTCCAGCTCTAAAAACTGCACTTCCATCTGATTCTTTTAACTCTCGGGGAAATAGATCTTAAAAAATATTTCCTTGAACCTATTCCAAGTCATCACTCCCTAACCTCCTCGAGTTTTATTGGCTTGCCACTAAAAACTAGTCTCTACTTTCAACATAAATGTTGCAAAAGCAGTCTTTTGATTCTCACCCACTCTAGCAACATCAAAAACATTCTCTATTTCCATGACCCAGGTCTGTGCCTCAATCAAATTCATGGACCCCCAAAACTTGATTGTCCAACTACCTTAAAATCCTTAAAAGTCGCAGCTTGGTTCTGCGGCTGATTCTGTAGTTCTCCTGCCAGTAACGTCACTAACTGCTGAAGTGGGTTAGCCTCAACGTTGTTGTTCTTGGTAGACCCCTCAGGGGTTCTTTATCGTGGTTGACGTCTTGGAGCATTTTCTGTTAAAATACACTTATTAGATTATAACTCAATTTCTTTTAAGTATTTTCTACATAACTTGCACATTATAAAAGAAAATCACATAACACATAATATCTTGAATAAATATTAATTCATTTATAACCTTTTAAAACATAATAATGATAGCATCCATGCTATCTACATCATTTTCGTAAACTATAAAAGTTTCAGGATAACATTATCATCATATCCCATTGGTTATCTAATACTTGGAATTTACATCTTATTTATTAATTAATCACATAACAGTTAAATTCTTTACGATGACCTACTAAAATGCTGCATAGCCTTATGATGCTCATCTTCCATAATATAGAACATTGTTCGACGATCTAACATGTTCCATGGCAGCGTCTTCAACTGAATCGGATAATACATAACTCAGTCTTGAGTTCGGTTTATCATGGTGTTGAAAACATCATTCATCTCCTCCATCTTGATCTTCTTTGCTTTCACTTCTCTCTTTGCTACCTCAGCACGCTGAGAACTTTCTCGTACGCGTCTTCGACTCTTGCTCTCTTGGTGAATTCTTCTTTCAATTTGTTCTTCAGCTCCGCGATCTCCTCTGACAGCTTCTCATTCTCCCCTATAGTTTGAATCAACTTCCATTTCATGTTACTCAGATGCTTGTCAAGATCCCGAATCTCATCGTCCTTCTGTGCCATTGAGGTCTGACGTTCAACTACTATATCTTCCAACTCCTCGACTATGTCCTGAAGCTCGATATTACGGTCGTACACTTCGTTGTACATATGAGCTACGATAGAGTTTAGTGGAAACTCTTCTTCCTCCTCATCCTCATCCGACTATGGAAACTCAATGGGATCTTCCTCATCCATCTCTACCATATCTTCCTCATCAGGTATGTCCTCCTTTTCAACCACTGTGACCAACGAAGATGACTCCTTTGGTAGCAATTGTTCCCAAACCACTTGAATATCTCGAGGCTCTTCTTCTCTAGGCATCTGACTTCCCTCCTACCTAGCATAACTGGATCCTCCAAAATTAGCCACCCCGGTAACAAAATTTTAAGTTTTTTAATTACTAACCGTCATTATTCGACACTCACGAGCACATAGGTTGCAACCACATAAGCACATAAAGTGTTTTATTATTTCTTTCTTAAAATTCAATAAGATTTTATCACCACTATCTTTTCAATCCCCCATAAGGTTACTTCCTAAGGCTTTTTTCCCCACCTAAGGATCATAACCTAAGGCTTTGATACCAACCTGTGACACCCCCAAATCTGGGTAGTTCATTCCCATAAGAATTGGTGTTTACTTTCCATTCATTCATATCTATCTACCAAAATATAATAAAATTTAAACAATAAATCTTCCCATTAAAGGGTTACATAACTTAATCAGTAATCTCCAAGGTTATTTAACCTTTAAAAACATACATCAAGTGCAAAAAATTAAAATAGTTACACCACAATATCTAAAATAAAGTCTGTCATCATAAAAGTCAATACATTACAAGTCTTCAACACTTGTTTATTTTTCCTTTCCCTTTGCTAGTGGTAGGTTCATCGACCTTCTCAACCTTAGCTGCAATAATTATATATATGCAAGAGTGAGCAAAACAAATGCTCACTTAAAATAACAATGAATAACAACAACATAATAACCGCCAATGAATAAGCTCAACAGAACTGAATAATACTCTATCAATGATAATCAAGAAATGCAATCAAAATATGAAAGTTATCTTAGGGTCACACGACCACGAACTATGTCCAAGGTTATAAGTAATCTTTCAACTTAAACCTAAACAGTCATAAGACTGTAGGGACTCCCCGTACTTAGGGTGATCAGCCATTTATACCATGCATTGTGCACAAACATCTAAACGCATTGCGTAAATAATTCTTCTATAATAGGGTTCTTCTTCTCAGTTTTAGAGTATAAGTCTGCACCAAAGAAAGTTGGGTTTGGATAAGTTTCAAGGTTAATTTAGGGTTTAACGATCATCAACTAAGGATTAGTTGAATAAATAAAGTTCAATATCATTTCAAATGATCGTTAACAACATACTGTGGAATGATTATAAATCATAGGTGAATCAACAATATATATCAAAGTCATGCTTGGAAATAAGCTAGAAAGCATAAACATTGAGTAATATAATAAACCTTGTTTGAACAATATTAAGCTAAGGCTAAAAGAATTGAATTACTGAACATGCATTAATAAATAAAAAGCTGAGAACAAATCTTGCTCAATATAACAATAGAGATTAGAAACTTTTATAAAGTAAATGAGATAGGACAACACAATTAGAGATTAGAGTTCAGGAACTTGCATTCATTATAAAGAGAATGGGACTAGGAAAACTTGCTGAATTGTAAACAAGTTAGAGTAACTCAAACAAAGATTATAGTTCAGAAACTTGCCTCATGCATAAGCTATTAAATTGCAACTCACGTTCACCTACACATTTTATTAGAATCACAACATCTATTAGATATGCTAACACCTACTTTCCTAGTTAAATCCCATTTTAGTTAAACTTGTTATTTTAGTACAAGTTCCAATAACTAATACCATATACAATTCAAAAATCACAAGTCTTAGAATTATAACACTTAGTCACCAACACTAGATTTTAATAAATCACCACGTAAAGTTTTCACAACTTATTAATTTTACAATTTTGAAACTACCACATACATGATACAAATATGTTATGGTATCTTTATTACATGGTCACCACATTAACATTTCTATTAGACTAGGTAAAAATGAGTTTTTAAAGTCTACACAATCACAAACATCACTACTACTATTCTAGCTAATTATAGCGCAATGACTGCTTTAGATTCGCCTTTGACACTTAGACTCATAGCTAATTGCTACTGTGAGCAGCAGAAACTATGCAGTCAGTTTTCATACTCTTCTCAAAACCAAACACGAATCGTATCGATTAATCAGCAAATTACATACACCCAATTGATATAGGCTTCATATAAACATTACCCATCACATATATACTGATTTAGAACCATTAAACCACAACTACAATCCAATTAAGTCCTTTGAATTCCATATTTTTGATATCTCTAGCAAAAATCATCACTGAAACTTCATTACTACACCAAATCAATTCATTCAAATGGTATTCTTTTCGTTTCTTAATGAATTAACACATTCAAGAATCAATTTACAATTTAGTTCACAAATCAACTATAAATTTTGGACTCCAACAAGCCATATTCATACACACACTCATTGTAAACAATTTCTTTTCTTTTTAAACGTAATTCTCCTAAATTAATATCCCAAATCCTTGTTATAACATCAAAATTACAAATAAACACAATCAATCACTTTATATTTAAAAAATTCATCAAAATTACATTCCAAAGAGTTTTAAACTCACGAACACAGAAACCTTTCATACATAGGAATTAAAGCTTTTGAAAATTAGAATTATACCTTCATTTGCTTGATTAACCCTTGTTAGCTGATAAAGAAGTGCTTGGAATTCATAGAAATTTTCTCTTCTCTCAAACTGTATCTTCTTCTTTGTATTCTCTATTTCTTAGTCTCAGTATAAGCCAACTAACATTAGCCCCTTATGCGTGAAAATAAAAAGTGACAGACATAATGTGTATGATTAAATTATAACAGTTACACAATTTAAACGTGAGTTATCAGTTATAATTTTTAAAATAATTTTGTCAGTTAAATTTCAAAAGCCACAAGGCTTTGTTTGGATAAAACTAATTAAAAATAAAGACTTAATATCTTTAAGCCTTATTTGGAAAACTGAATTAAAACTCTCTAATTTATTTTGATAAATCACTTGATACAAATTTTAATGGACACCTTCTAATTAATTAAATTCCAACATTTTCATTAATTATTTAAAATTATAATTTTACTTAACAAAACTTTAAATCTCTAATTCAATTATTAAATGAAGTTAACACATAATTATTCAACAACTCAAATAATCATTACCAACTTTCTCTAATTTAATTATTAAATTAAATTATAAAATTATCATTACATAATATGATAATTAGTTAACCACTCATTTAATTTAATTAACTCATTAAATTAAATTTCCACCCACAAAATTATTGAACATCAACTTAGTTAATATTTTTCACAATATTAAGTTAGTCCACAATTATTCACGAATTATTTATTTAACTCATAAATTATCCAACATTCTGCAGTAAGGGATTTATTTATTATGGAATAACAAGGTTTGAAATGAACATTCTGTAGTATCTGTGGAGAAGGTTCTCACAATAGTTTATCAACCATGATCCGCTTTTAAATTAATTCGTCAGATTAATCGTTATTCAACAACAATTGCTGGTAAGAGATTTAGGCCTTCTGTATATGTTAGTAAATATACAGTTACATAAATTACAAGCCATGTGAATATCGTGTTTGGATGATGTCTCCTGTAATGTAGAGTCTCATATTTGCTCTTATTTTGGGTCATGGCAATTTAAGAAGTTGTTCCCATCTTTAATTTTCTGTTCCCAGTTAGTGTGCAGACTCCTTTTCCCCCCTTTGCTTGACTTCTCTCAATTCTTCTATAAAAATTCTTTTTTTTACTATCTGAAGAATATTGTAGTCATTCGATGTTTCTTTTCCTTATTTGTTGGTTCTTGTTTACAAATATAATGCATACCAGTTCACTGTTGAAGTCTGCTTATCTGCTCTAACATAACTACAAAGTGTGATATTAGTTTTGGTTTTGCTTCAATTTCTTTTTCTATTTATCTGCCTTCTCAATGTTTCTTGAAACAAGTTTACACCATGATCAGGGTAATCAAAGTGCTCCTGCTCCTGGTTCTGTTTCTAGTCCAATTGTAACGTATCCAAGTGAGACGAATGGTGTCCCGAGGAACATTTTCTTGGTGAACGTAGTAGTAATTTATATTGAAAAGTGAATTTGAGATGTATATATGGATAGTTTGGTATATATTTTGTGGATATAATAATTTAAAACTGTAAACGAATGATATTATTGGGATGTATTTTAAATGGTTGATACATTTTGGCTTTAAATTTATATGAGAATTTAGACCTTTTAGCTATATATCATGGCATTAGCATATTGCAGGTGCATTGTTAATATAGGTTGATCACAACTTTTTTTTTTTTAATCTATAACATTTTAAAAATGTTGTATATTTGTATAAATAAATTACAACTTCTAAATAGATGACACATTATAAACGTTGTGTAAATGTGCCTAAACGTTGTTTGATATATTAAACTACAACATTTTTAGCCAGAAAACGTTATGGAATCATACCTTCTGCAACGTTTTAAAGCATCTACTAAATTATGAAAAATAAGTCTACAATATTTTTTTCTTAAAAAAAGTTGTATAATGTGTCTAACTACAACGTTTTAAAAACGTTGTGTAAGGGTGTCAAATAAATAACACCCTTAACCACGACGTTTTTCTGATTGAAACCATAATGTTTTTTCCGCGTTATCTATTTACTGTTTTGCAGTAGTGTTAACAACAAACACATCAATTAAATACTACCTTCGTCCCATAATAATAATGTTTTTTTAGCTTAAATCACACATACCAATACATAAGCTAAAATGGCAAAAATACCCTTAATATACTTTCTTTGGAATTGAAGAGTTAATGAGTGTCATTTAATTGTAGTGAGTAATGGAGGAGACGAAGAGTCAAGAATAATGGAGGGCATATACAGGAAAATATTATAAAATTTGTATTGGAGTTTTAACACATCACTTATTTTGGGAAAAAAATATTAAGCCTAAAAAAGCACTTATTGTGGGACAGAGGTAGTATTTATTTAACTTACAAATAAATATTTGAAATTACAAATAAAATTCTGGATTGTTACACTTAACATGCAAAAGTAGTTATTTATAAGGTTGAACTCGACATCCCAACAAATCTAACAGTGTTCATGCATCACGTAGCACGTAATAACATGCTCAATGTGATGAACGAGATTTTTATTATTAATTTTTAAATATTTATGAAATTAAATAAATATTTTAGTAATTTATTTATTGAGTTATATAAATATTTGATGGAATTGTGGTAGATTAATTTAATTAAATGTGTTACATTGATTAAATTAATTTGGAATAAGAAAGGGAAAAAGATATGTTACATTTGTGTCTATGAGGGACATACCTCTCTTTATTGTCCTGACTATAAGCAAGGTGCATGTTTTATATGTGGGTTGGAAGGTCATCAGGCGAAAGATTGTCCAAGATCAGGATAAGGTGTTAGGAATACGTAGGACTAGTATTTGAATATGTATGTTTAATGATATAATATGTGTATAGTGTAATATTTCTAACTTTTGTATAAGTGGTAATAGTAAATCCTGACTTTTGTGGTCATAAAGGGATAGCGGTTGCTTATAACAATATGTGTTATCCGATGTAAAGTACTATGAATGAATGTGAATATATGTTTGTTTAATGAAATACGTTTTTATGTATATATCTGATAATGTGATAATACCGTAAACCGAGTTTCAAAATTGGATATTTTGAGTATATGATTATTTGAGTTTGAAATTACGCGATAAGACATAGACTGTAAGAATAAATTATGATTTTATCAGATAATGCTGCCAAGAAGACAAAATCGAAACCAAAGGTTTGAAGAATCGGTCAACAATGTGGGAGGAAAACAATAACCAGACCCAATATAGAATTTTGCGAACATAATAGCTCAAGCTATGTGGAATGCGATACTAGTCGCGGACAACTAGCCCGATAATCGATTAGCAAATTTTAAAGATTTAAAAGCAGTAGGACTGCCAGAGTTTAGAGGGATAACTGATCCTGCAGAAGCTCAGACTTGGATAAAGGAGACAGAAAAGGCTTTTGTGATCGCTAGGGTACCTGAAAGGCAAAAGACAGCTTTTGAGGCAAATTTCTGGTGGGAGGCTAATCAAACTAGAACTGGAGTAGGAGAGGTGACGTGGACTAGGTTCAAAACACTTTTCTTTGAGAATTTTTTTTCGTCTAGTATGCAGGCTAGGATGGAGGTGAAATTTCCGGAGTTGAAGCAAGGGGACATGTCGGTTGCGGAGTATGTCGCAAAATTAATGAATTAGCTACGTTCGCTCCACATCAAGTGGACACGGAAGCAAGGAAGACACGAAGGTTTGATCTAGGCTTAAAACCCTGGCTCTACAACAAGGTGACAATATTACAGATAGGTACTTTTGTAGCACTATTGGACAAGGCTATTATAGCCGAAGAGGGAAGTGAAGCCATGACTCTTTACAATAAGGAGAAGAAGAATAAAGATAAGGTTGAGAGAGTTGTCAAAGTGGAAGAGAGTAGTGGAAGTACAATGGAAAAGAGAAAAGTGGACAATTTAGGAAATATCCAAATTAAGCAGGAGGGTGTGAAGAAGCAGGTGGTTCAATGTGGAAACTGTGGAAATAACCATTCTGGAGAGTGCTTGAAGGGAAAGTCTGTGTGTTTTAAGTGTGGGCAGGAGGGACATATCTCTCCCAACTGTCCTAATCCTAGGATGAATAGTGGTTGTTTTATTTGTGGGTCAACAGAACATAGGGTGAGGGAATGTTCGAAAAGGAGAGATGATGGGGGAAATTTCAATACAGGGAAGAGTAGTGGGACACTAGCAATAACTGGTCCAACTCCAGTAAGCCAGCCAACCAAATCGACCGCAAGGACCTTAAATACGATAGTTCAAGATACGATCGCAGCGGGAGATGGAGTTCCAGGTATGAACACGATTAACGACATTAATATATACACCTAATTCGGATTTAACCTATTCTCGTATCATAAGTTTAATATAATAAATCACTAATAAAAAGATTTTTGAAGGAGGAATTTGAGTTCCGGATTCGTAATACGAATCTTATACGGAGGGGAGAATATAGTAATTCAATTTTTCATAATTAAAAATCTAAGGATAAAACATTAATATTAAGGGTAGGGTAATGGTGATTCCAAGGACGGAATCTTTATAAGGAGGGGAAAATGTAAAGACCCAGAAATTTTCGAATAATTATATCAGTATTTTTACGAATAATTTTTTTTTATTTACAAATAATATTTTGAATATATGTGATAAGTATTTAGCAAAATAGTCAATTTAAAATTTTAAGTTGACGGATAATGAAAGTTAAGTCGGTTATGGTCCAGAACCATGATTCATGGATTATGAACAAGGAATAAGAATATTAATATATAATAAGTATATTTCAATACGATATATATGTACTGTATGTGTGTATTTTTTTAGTGTTTATCAGAAATAGCATAGTAGTAGAAAACCCTAAGTTTAAACCAATAAACCCTAATTCAAACCCTAACTAAGAAAACTAAGACTGATTGTTAATCAGGTATATGTGATCAAGGAGATATGTTAGTGATTATGAATCTAATTAGGGAAAACCCTAATGATTATCAAGAAACCCTAAATGCTAAGTTAGAAACCTTAATTTAATTATTGGAAAAACCCTAAACCTTAATTTTCAAAACCCTAATTGGTGATTAGCAAGCCCTAATAGTAATTAGCAAATCTTAAGATTTAAATGTTATGGGAAATATATGAAATTACCAAACTACCCTTAAAATTTAGATGGAAAAGACCAAAATACCCTTTAGTGTGTAAAATGACCAAAATACCCTTTACTTATGTTTTAAGCAAATATGGTGGCAAGTCTTGTGACTCATCATACCAAGATCTCACATGTGCTCTTATTTATCAGCCATCCTTATCTCATTTGACACCTAGCAAGGTTAAGATTCATTGAATCAAATTATAAGAGATAAAGAAAGAGAAAAAATATCAAAACTTTAAGTTAAGAGATTTTTCTAGAATAACATGACTTATCACTTGTGGCTTATCCCATGCGCTAAATTATCATATAAGATCAGCTTACAAGTGCCACCTAGCATTACTTACATCCATTGTATCTAACTTAGAGGATTAAAGACAGAGAAAAGTCTAAACTTAGTCTCATTTCTATCCAAACACCTAGCCAAACTATCTCACCCTCCAAGCCACGAATTCTAAGTAATTCAGTCCCTAAACAAGTTCTTAGAACATCTAGAACAAAATAGGAGTCGAGAATCAAAGCTTGTTAAGAAAGAGGTATAACCCTAAACTCATCTTAGATCTTTTATGCTCAATCAAAGATTGTGTTTATGTGTTTACTTAAGTGATATAAGATGTTATATGATAATCAATGATGTTACATCATAGATTTATAGCAGCAAAGTGCTCAAAAAGTAACTTTTCAAAATAGTCCAAGAACCCTAGATTTATGGCCTGACAACTAAATGTTAGAGACCATAGATCTTAGTCTGTTAATGATTTTGTATGTTTGATGTTTTAGAGTTGTAGTTTGCTGTAAGGACTTTTATATGGACTTGAAATCATGCTTAGATCATGTCCAGAATGAAAGATATTCATGGTCAAACTCAGTTGACCGAGCATGACTAAGAGTTTCTGCGCAGCCCAGAAACTAAAAATCAGTGTTTAACAACATTTTTCAAGGCTCGTATCTGTAAGGTGTTAAATGTTTTGGAGATGTTATTGTATCTAGTTTGTAGCCTATCAGATATACTCTAGATCCATGCCTTTAAATCACTCAAACAATCAACAGATTGTAAGTAGTGGATGGTCAAAGTAGCCTATTCGACATTGACTTTTATACGACCTGAAGGTTCCAGCAAGGGCAAAGGGAAGGGGAATCGGAAGTAGTATGTTAAATTATGTTGGTATGTCTGCTTATAGTAAGATAATATAATAATTATCATGTAATGTAAGACTTAAAGGTTCTCGAGACTTGGAAGGTAGATAACTTTGATATAATAATTTTGTTTAATTAATACATTAAGTAGTTGAATGAATGTTATCGTGGAGCACCAAGTATGAGTTTCAAGTACTCGAATTTGGGGGCGTCACAATTCCCAAAAAAGAGGGGGATTTTCGATAAGGATTTCTCCCTATTGGTGTGCAATTAGGTGACCAAACCCCTTTCCTCAATTGAATTTTCTAGACATTGTCGATAATGCAAATAATAATATGAATAACTTGTCATCTCAATTATTAATTTAATAATATAAAATATGACAATAATTGAATCACATAATGTGAGATATTATGCAGCAATTATTGTATCAATAATTAAGTATAACTCAGTAACTTATCACGTAAGCATCAATAATCAATACCATGTGCTACTATGCAACCACGTGCATTACTGTACCTATATCACGGGATATTTCAATAGTTAACGGCAAAACTTTCGACGTTATTATTATAAAAGATATTTCTATCATTTTCTAACTCCGACAATAATTTCGTTGTGGGGTTCACCTATGATTGTGTCGTCGTACAAATATTTCTTGTTAAAACGAATATTCCCCGACCAATCGAATATTTTATAACAACTTTCTTACTTTTCAAAATTTATAAATATTACCCCCAACTATAACATTATATCAAATCCACACCATAACATTCAAATATATATTTTGAGAAAAATTAATCTTTATTCATGAAAGTTAGGGTCTTACAACCTCCCTTTCTTATAAAATTTTGTCCTCGAAATTAGGGTACGTACCTGGTATGTCGAAGAGGTGAGGATACCTTGATTTCATTTCAGATTCTAACTCTCAGGTCATTTCCTCAACATCGTGGCTTCTCCACAAAACATGGACCTGAGGTACAACCTTGGAGCATAGAATATGTTCCTTCTTATCCAAGATTTTAACATATACCTCTACATACGTTAAATCTTCCACTATCTTGTCCGATTCTAAATCAATAATGTGGTTCGGGTCTTCCACATATTTATGTAACATAGATATGTGAAAAATGTTATGAACACGAGACATACTTGGAGGTAAGGCGAGTCTATAAGCCACAGTTCCTACTCAATCGAGGATTTTGAATGGGTTAATAAATAATGGATTGAGCTTTCCTCTCTTTCCAAATCTCGTAACTCCTTTCATGGAGCAAGACGTAACAACACATGATCCCCAACATTGAATTCCATGTCCTTTTGATGAAGATAAACATAACTCTTTTGTCGATCTTGTGAGGTTTTTATACGTTACTCGATCATTTGAATCTTTTCTGTTGTCATGCGTACCTATTCCAGTCCCAACAACATTTCTTCATCCACCACATCCCAACATATTGGAGAACAACACTTGCGTCTATACAATGCCTCAAATGGAGCCATGCCAATACTTACTTAATAAATGTTGTTGTAAGAGAATTCCACCAATGATAAGAACTTGTCCCAACTTCCTTTGAAGTCAAGGACATAAAGTCTTAATAGATCTTCAAGAGTTTGAATAGTCCTCTCTGACTGCCCATCCGTTTGAAAATGGTATGCCGAACTGAATCATAAATTCATGCCCATAGCTTTTTACAAACTAACCCAAAATCGTGAAGTGAATCTTGGGTCTCGATCAAAAAACTATGGATACTGGCATACCATGCAGTCTTACAATCTCATTTATGTATATATGAGCAAGATGTTCAAGTGAATAAGTTTCTCATATAGGTAAGAAATGAGCATATTTGATCAATCTATCGACAATGACCCAAATTGCATCTATGCCTTGAGAAACCTTGGGAAGACCAATAACAAAATCCATGGTAATGGGCTCCCACTTCCATTCTGGAATTTTAAGTGATTGCAAAGGACCTTTTGGCACTTGATGCTTCGTCGTGACTCGTTGACAAGTTAGACACCTTGAGATAAACTCCATGATCTCTCTCTTCATATTTCTTCACCAAAGTGTATGTCAAAGATCATGATACATTTTGGTACTCCCAAGATGGATTGCAAACGGTGTGTTATGCGCCTCTATCATGATTTTATACTTTAAATCAGGGTCGTTAGGAACACAAAGTCTAGAGTTGACTCGAAGTATTCCTTTTTCATCAATTCTTGCTTCCAGAATAGCACCTTCTTGCACTTTCTTCTTCATACGCATCAGCTCTAGGTCCATAGCTTGAGCAGCTTTAACTTTATCGATTAAAGTCGATTCTACTCGTATATTTGTCATCATCACGTGGGTCCCTAGAGTCTTTATCTCTATCTCCATCCTTTATAAGTCATACAAAATGGGTCTTTGTGTTGACAATATCGCACTCGTACACGCATATGATCTTCTCCTCAATGCGTCAGCTATCACGTTCGCTTTTCCAAGATGGTATTGAATGGTATGATCGTAATCTTTCAACAGCTCGAGCCAACGTCGTTGTCGCATGTTGAGTTCCTTTTGGGTGAAGAAATATTTGAGGCTTTTATGATCGGTATAGATCTCCACCTTCTCCCCATACAGGTAATGCCTCCAAATTTAAAGTGCGAAAATGACTACTGCCAACTCTAAATCTTGAGTAGGATAATTCCTCTCATATTCTTTTAGTTGTCGTGAGGCATATGCTATGACTTTCCCATGTTGCATGAGAACACATCCTAATCCTCTGCTTGATGAATCGCTGTAGATGACAAATCCCTCCGAACCAGATGGTATTGTCAAAACATGTGCTAAAATGAGTCTCCTCTTGAGTTCTTGAAAACTCTTCTCATATTCCTCGCTCCAACCGAATTTTGTATATTTTCGAGTCAGCTGAGTTAAGTGAGTAGTGATTCGAGAAAATCCTTCCATGAATCTCCGATAATAACCATTTAAGCCCGAAGTTTCGTACATACTTTAAATCATCGACTTAGGTTGCTCCCAGCTTTGTATTTCATTAATCTTTGCTGGGTCAACAGATATTCCATGATTTGATATCACGTGCCCAAGGAATGCTACTTCCTCAAGCCAGAACTCGTATTTCTTTAACTTGGAATATAACTTGTATTCACGAAGCTTTTGGAGTATCAGCCTCAAGTGTTTCTCATGATTTTCACGGCTGTTGGAGTATATGAGAATATCATCAATAAAGACAACCACAAAATGATCCAAATATTCCTTGAATACTCAATTCATCATATCCATGAAGGCAACATGAGCATTAGTCAATCCAAAAGACATGACTAGGAATTCGTAATGCCAGTACCGAGTTCTGAAAGCAGTCTTTGGAATGTCATCAATTTTTATCTTTAACTGATGATATCCAGAACGAAGATCGATCTTTGAAAAGAATTTGACTCCTTGCAACTGGTCAAGTAAGTCATCAATACGTGGCAATGAATACCTATTTTTGATGATAACATGATTCAACTCCCGATAGTTAATACAAAGTCGCAAACTTCCATCCTTTTTCTTTACGAATAGAATAGAAGCACCCCAAGGAGACGTACTAGGATGAATGAAATTGATGTCTAACAATTTCTGCAGTTGGGTTTTTAACTACTGAAGTTCAATAGGAGCCCTTCAATATGGGGCTTTAGAAATGGGTTTTGTATCAGGTTCAAGGTCGATACAAAATTCGATTCCACGCTCTGGGGGTAGGCCAGGAAGTTCTTCAGGGAATACGTCAGGAAATTTATTAACAATAGGAATATCATTCAAATATGACGTATTTTTGTTTAAATCCATGACATGGGCTAAGAAAGCTTGACATCCATTTTTCAATAAACGAATAGCTTTATGGCTTGATATGACAGTAATTGATTTTAGTGGTTTAGTTGCTTGAATTCGCATAATAGGTTGATTAGGAATATGAAAACTAATAACCTTACGAAAATAATTAATTTTAGCATGATGAGTAGTTAACCAATCAATCCCTAAAATCACATCAAATGCAAGTATTTTTAAAGAGATAAGATCGATAGGTAACGAGCGGTTGCCGATTTGAATCAAACAAGACTTATAAATAGTGGATGTAATGAAGGTTTCTCCCAATGGAGTTTCAACAGATAAGTCAAAGTTTATTTTCTCCGGGGTTAAATTTAAACGTTGAGCGCAAGTAGGAGAAATAAAAGAATGGGTAGAACCGGTATCAAATAAGGTATAGACTTCGTAAGAGTTTATGATTAGCTTACCCCTGATAACCTCATTCGGGTTCCTCGCTTTTTGGGAGGTCACGACAAACGCTCTCCCTTGAACTACCGGCTTTGACTTGTCTGGTATGACATTTGGTGTCATCTTCCCAACTTGACTTGGCTACACTGCACGACAAAATCGAGATAGGTGACCTTCTCTTCCGCAATTATAACATGCTTTGGACTGCATCGTGCAGTTTGGACTGATGTGTCCCTCCCCTCCGCATTTGAAGCATACAGTTGGTGGTCATTCTCCTTCCTTAACAACGGTTGCTGGTGCTGACGTCTTTCCATCATTATTGAATCTCCTATTCTTGAAATTTCCACTTCTATTGTCTTAGCCATGATTACCACCAAAGTGGTTACCATTTCTGGCATGTTGATTTCTTCCACGTTTGTTGTCACCACTTTGATGACTGCTACCACTGGTATTATCATTTTTTCGGCTGCTATCTTTTAGTTGGGTTGACTCATTATCTCGCTCCAATAACTGAGCCCTATTTACAACATCTGAATACAAACACAGTTTGTGAGAAATGAGGAATTGACGTATTTTGAGTTTTAAACCTCTTAGAAACATCCACGTCATACGCTCCTCATTATCAACCAAATTGAATGCAAACTGGGATAACTCAGCAAACTTAGCCTCGTACTGCGATACAGTCATATTATTTTGCTCCAACTTGATGAATTCCACCTCCTACATGTGACGAATACTTTCGGGAAAGTACTTGTCGTTGAACAGTTCATGGAACTTCTCCCAAGACATCTTTAGTGCGGCAGGCTGAGTACGCTTTATAATCCCACCAGTAATCTGCCTCTCCTCGCAACATGAAGGTGGTGGTAAAGGGAACCTTTTCCTCCTCAGAGCATCCCAAGACATCAAATATCTTGGTGATCTTCTTTATCTATATTTCCGCCTTAAGTGGTTCTGGCTTTCCCAAAAACTCAGGTGGCCCCAGCTCCTTGAACTGCATAGCGGTGACCATCTGAGAGTTTCCAGTGTTTCCACCTATATTTTGCACATAAGTCTCTCTCGCCTGATGTGGCATAAATTGCAGAAAGCCTCTGAACATCCCATTGTTCATCATTTTTTCGGTGTTGTCGTTCACATGAGGATTATTGCCTTCTTGATGCATATTATCCGGGTTATTGATCTGTGGCGACTCAACAGTCTCCTGTGCTCCATTTCTTATCTCAACATTTTCAGATGCCATTTTCAAATACTGTCACAAAACAAGGGTTAATTGACATACCACACAATACCCCTATATTCTGACCAACCAATTAAATAACAAATATGCTTAGGTAGGACATACTAGCGAAGGATTTACCCATCTCTACCCTCCTAGTTCTAGTCTCACATCTCAGCCAAGGATCATATCCCCAAGCTCTAATACCAACTGTGACGCCCCCAAAATAGGTATACATCACCCATCTTGAGTCGCCAAATATATGGTACATAATACAAATACAAACTTAATTATACAATATAAGTTGAGAGTTTTTACACGAATATTGTCTTCTAGACAGTATCCAAACTCAAATGGAGTCATCATTACAATTATTATCACACTATTTTATAAAATAGTGAGGACTACTACAGCCACCATCTCGGACCGTCACTTCATTCCTCGACTAATCCTGGCTATGTTCCCATTCCCTGAAGAGAACAATGAAAGTAAAAGGGTGAGCTCAACTAACCCAGTAAGAAATATTATGAGTAAGATAATGCAGAATATATTATCGTTAGCCTTCAACAGTGTTAAACTGATAAAATATAATAAACATCAAGTTTAACTGCAGCGAAATAAGCAATCCATTAGAAGAGTCAAGTAGAGCGTGATATCTATTATCTTTTATGATTTTGAAAGTTTATCATCAATTTTATCGCTGAGACTCAACTTAATAAAAAATCAACATCACTGAATTATCCATGCACTACGGGCTAAGGATATTCTTGTTTTCACCAATGGTCATGATCATGCTAACAACTGTCCATCAATGCACTATGGGCCAATGAGGACATTTACCACATCATTTGTAACATTATAGGTCATGATTATACCAAATAATCCCTTGTCATAATCATACCAATTAATAGTCCATCTATGCACTACGGGCTAAACATGACTTTCATAACAATATAAGCATGAGGATGATGATAATGATATAAGAATTCAATTAAATAAAAGGAAAGGATAAATTTTAAAGATTTATAATTTAATTTATCCAGGATTCAATAATGTCTAAATTGTCAACATGATACTGCTTTGTGGAGTAAAATTCAAGAATAATATTGTATCAAAAATAATTTGAACCGAAAAGAAATCAATTTTTGTCATGAATAGTACCCCGAGTGAATAGTTCCCAAGTGAATAATACCCCATTAATAGTAATTCGAGAATAGTACCCCGTGAATAGTACCCCAGCATGAAAAGATCAATAATTATCAAGAATGATCAGAATAATATTTTCATGAAAAGATACTAGATGAAGTGTAAATTTCAAGGATATTCTACTAATTTCAAGGATATTCTACTAATTTTAAGGAGTATAGAAGCCATACTTTAACAAATGAGTGTATAATTTGGAATCTGAAATGAAATAATATTACTTACATACTACAGAGTATGGAAGAAAATATTATTTCTTACGAATATTGAACAAAAATAATATCCTTTACCTTAAAAAGATGAGTATTCCAACTGGTATAGCGAGGATATTCTTGAAGAAAACTTTCACTTTTTTCTATACTCAAAGCTTTTTAAAACTCGAAAGAAATATACTCAATATTATACAAGAAGAATTCACTGATTCTGGTGTGATTTTTAATTCTAAACTAAGCATCCTATATATATATATAACCTTTGCCTTACGGCAAAGGAAAACATACACACACCCACATTTTTTCCAAATCCCTCCCACCCCCACATGTCATCCACAGTGGGCCCCACCATAATATATATATATATATATATATATATATATATATAATACTTATATTGTAAGACCCAACTTTTATGAACAAAGAATAATTTTCCTCGAAATATATTTTTGAATATTATGGTGTGGATATGATATAATGTTATAGTTGTGGGTAATATTTACAAATTTTGCAAGGTAAGCAAGTTGTTATAAAATATTTGATTGGTCGGGGAATATTCGTATGATGACACAATCATTGGTGGACCCCGCATAAAAAATATTGTCGTAGTTAGAAAATGACAGAATTATGTTTTTATAAAAATAACGGCGAAGGTTTTACCCTTAAACTGCTGAACAAGCCAGCGGTAAAAGTACAGTAATACGCGTGGTTGCATAATAGCAGACGATATTGATTATTGATCCTTACGTGAGAAGTCACTCAGTTATACTCAATTATTTATACAGTAATTACTGCATAATATCTCTCATATTATTGATTCAATTATTGTCACAGTATCAATATTTTATAATATTAAATCAATAATTGAAATGAAAAAATTATTCATATTATTATCTGCAATATTGACGATGTCTAGAAAGTTCTGTCGATGAGAGGTTTGGTCACCTAATTGTGCGCCAATAGGAAGAAATCCTTATCGGAAAGCCCCCTCTTTCCTGGGAATGATCTGGTTGTTAAATATTGTGAGATATAATATTAATGATGAATAAGTTCGTGTTGATTAAAGATGAAATTGATAGTTCTATTATGTTGGGATTATTAGTGTTAGTGGAAATTGACATATATTTCGATAATAATTGATGTCTGGAGGATATATTGACCAATCAGGTAATTAATCGGATAAATAAACAATTAATTGTTATTAATTCACATGCGTATAACTATTTGTTGACACGTGTGTACTATTGATTTACATGCATGTACTATTAGGGGAGGTGGTGCAAGATTGATAATACTTGCATGACTAAATTAAAAATGGAGGTATAGATGAATGTACTATATTGTAACTATTTTTTCACATGTATAGAACTATTTATTCACATGAATGTACTATTGATTAACATTATGTACTATTAGGGGAGGTGGTGCAAGTTTGATAATACTTGCATGACTAAAATAAAAATGAAGGAAAAAATGAATGTATTATACTGTAATATTTCGAGCCCCAAAACGTGAAATTATTGAAACTATATTTTCCTATAAATAAATGCTCATTCTTTTTTCATTCTCACCAATTCATTAAGAGAGAAGCTATAAAGAAAGAAGTTATAGAGAAAAAGAAGAAGAGAATTCTGCTACCTCACTATTCCAGTATCCAGTCTTCTTCTGAGGTAAGGGATATTATTTTTGTTCAGTATTCATAAGGAATAATATTTTCTTCTATACTATGTAATATGTGAGTAATATTATTTCGTCTCGTATTCCTACTCATACCCTCATTTTGTTAAAGTATTGCTTCTATACTCCGTGAAATTAGTACAATATCCTTGAAATTTGTGCTTCATCTAGTATCGTTTCACAAGGATATTTTCTGCACATTCTTGTTATATTTTAAGCTTTTTATGTCAGAGTATTGTCTATGAGTACTATTCATTTATACGGTACTATTCACAAAGTACTATTCATGAGTACTATTCACGAGTATTATTCATAAAGTACTATTCATGGGGTACTATTCCTGAAGTACTATTCACCTAGAGTACTATTCATGAAACAAATTGATTGTTTTTCGGTCCAAATCATTTTTAATACAATATTATTCTTGAATTTTACTCCACAAAGAAGTATCATGTTGGCAATATGAACATTATTGAATTCAGGATAAATTAAATTATAAATCTTTAAAATTTATCCTTTGCTTTCTTTTAATTGAATTCTTATATCATTGTCATCATCCTCATGCTTATATTGTGATGAAAGTCATCTGTGGCTTACATGCATAGATGGACTATTGATTGGTATGATTATGACCAGGGATCATTCGGTATAATCATGACTCGTAATGTTACAAATAATGTGGTAAAAGTCCTCATTGGCCCGTAGTGCATTGATGGACAGTTGTTGGTATGATTATGACCATGGATTATTCGGTATAATCATGACCATTGATGATTACATGAATATCCTTGGCCCGTAGTGCAGGGATTATTCAATGATGTGGTTTATTTATTAAGCTGAGTCTTAGCGATAAAGTTGATGAAAAACTTTTTAAATCATAAAAGATAGTAGATATCATGCTCAACTTGACTCTTCTAATGGATTGCTTGTTCCGCTACAGTTAAACTTGATGTTTATTGTATTTTATCAGTTTAACATTATTGAAGGCTAATGACAATTTATTCTGCATTATCTTGGTCATAATATTACTTCCTAGGCTAGTTAAGCTAACCTTTTTGCTTTCATTGTTCTCTTCAGGAAATGAGAACATAGCCGGGACTAGTCGGGGAATGGAGTGATGGTCCGAGATGGTGTAATAGCATTCCTAACTATTCTATAAAATAGTGTGACAATAAATGTAATGAGCACTCCATTTGAGTTTGGATATTGTCTAGAAGACAATATTTGTGTAAAAACTCTGAGCTCATGTTTTATAATTAAGTTTGTATTTGTATTCAGTACCATGTATTTGGCGACCCAAGATGGGTGATGTATACCTATTTTGGGGGTGTCACAGTTGGTATCAAAGCTTAGGGATATGATCCCTAGCTGAGATGTGAGACAAGAACTAGGAGGGGAGAGACGGGGAATTCCTTCACTGGTATGACCTACCTAAGTTTATTTGGTATTTAATTGTTCAGTCAGAGTATAGGGATATATAATATGTGACATGTCAATTAACCCTTGTTTTGTGGCAGTGTTTGAAAATGGCATCTGAAAATGTTGAGATCAACAATGAAGCACATGAGACCGTTGAGTCACCAACGATTAATACCCAGGATAATGTGCATCAGGAAGGAAATAATCCTCAGGAAAATAACAAAACTGACCAAATGATGAATGATGGGATGTTCAAAGGCTTTATACAATTCATGCAACATCAGAAGAGAACGACTCCTGTTCAAAATGGTGGTGGAAACACTGGCAACTCTCGGACGGTCACTGCTAAGAAATTCAAGGAGCTGGGACCACTAGAGTTTTTCGGAGAACCAAAACTGCTTAAGGCTGAGATGTGGATAAAGTAGATCACCAAGATATTTGATGTCTTGGGATGCTTCGAGGAACAAAAGGTTCCCTTTACCACCTTCATGTTGTGAGGAGAGGCAGATTACTGGTGGGAATCTGTAAAGCGTACTCAGCCTGCCGCAATAAAGATATCTTGGGAGAAGTTCCAAGAACTGTTCAACGACAAGTAGTTTCCCAAAAGTATTCATCACATTAAGGAGGTAGAGTTCATCAAACTAGAGCAAAACAATATAACCGTGTCGCAGTACGAAGCTAGGTTTGCCGAGTTGTCCCGGTTTGCGTCACACTTGGTTGATAATGAGAAGAGAATGACTCGGATGTTTCTAAGAGGTTTGAAACCCGAGATACGTATATACCTTATCTCTCATAAAATGTTTTTGTATTCAGATGTTGTAAATAGGGCTCAGTTATTGGAGCGTAATAATGAGTCAACCAACCAAGAGAGAGCAGCCGACAAATCGATAATACCAGTGGTAGCAGTCATCGAAGCAGTGACAACAAACATGGAGGTAATCAACATGCCAAAAATGGTAACCACTTCAGTAGTAATCATAGCCAAGATAATAGGAGTGGAAATTTCAAAAAGAGGAGATTCAACAATGATGGAAAGACGTCAGCACCAGCACCCGTTAAAAAAGAAGGAGAACGACCATCGATCGTATGCTTCAAATGCGGAAGAGAGGGACACATCAGTCCAAACTATGCAATGCAGTCCAAAGCATGTTACAATTGTGGAAAAGAAGGTCACCTAGCCCAATTTTATCATGCATCAAAGTCCAGACCAGCTGGGATGGATGCATCAAAGTCCGTCCCAAGCAAGACAAAACCGGTAGTTCAAGGAAGAGCATTTGTCGTAACCTCCCAAAAAGCGAGGAATTTGAACGAGGTGATCACGGGTAAGCTAATCATAAACTCTAGCAAATTCTATACCTTATTTGATACCGGTTATACCCATTCATTTATTTCTCCTACTTGTGCTCAACATTTAAATTTAACTCCAGAGAAATTAGACTTTGATTTATCTGTTGAAACTCCGTTGGTAGAAACCTTCATTACATCCACTGTTTATAAGTCTTGTTTGATTCAAATCAGTAACCGCACATTACCTGTCGATCTTATCTCTTCGAAAATAATTGCATTTCATGTGATTTTAGGGATTGATTGGTTAACTACTCATCATGCTAAAATCGATTATTTTCGTAAGGTTGTTAGCTTTCATATTCCTAACCAACCTATTATGCGAATTCAAGCAACCAAACCACTAAAGTCAATCACTGTCATATCAAGCCATAAAGCTATTTGTTTATTGAAAAATGGATGTCAAGATTTCATAGCCCATGTCACGGATTTAAATAATAATACGTCAGATTTGAATGATATTTCTATTGTTAATAAATTTCTTGACGTATTCCCTGAAGAACTTCCTGGCCTGCCCACAGAGCGTGAAATTGAATTTTGTATTGACCTTGAACCTGGTACAAAACCCATTTCCAAAGCCCCATATCGAATGGCTCTTATTGAACTTCAGGAGTTAAAAACCTAACTACAGGAATTGTTAGACATCAGTTTCATTCATCCTAGTACGTCTCCTTGGGGTGCTCCTGTTCTATTCGTGAAGAAGAAAGATTGAAGTATGAGACTTTGTATTCATTATATGGACTTTAATCATGTCACCATCAAAAATAGGCACCCCTTACCTCATATTGATGATCTCTTTGACCAGTTGCAAGGCGCCAAATTCTTTTCAAAGATCGATCTTCATTCCGGATATCATCAATTAAAGATTAAAATTGATGACATTCCAAGAACTGCTTTCAGAACTCGGTATGGGCATTACGAATTCCTAGTCATGTCTTTTGGATTGACTAATGTTCCTGCTTCCTTTATAGATATGATGAACCGAGTATTCAATGAATATTTGAGTCACTTTGTGGTTGTCTTTATTGATGACATCCTCATTTACTCCAAAAGCCGTGAAGATCATGAGTAACACTTGAGGCTGATACTTCAAAAGCTTTGTGAAAACAAGATATATGCCAAGTTGAAAAAATACGAGTTCTGGCTTGAGGAAGTAGCATTCCTTTTGAACATGATATCAAATCACAGAATATCTATTAACCCGGAAAAGATTAAAGCAATTCAAAGTTGGGAGCAACCTAAGTCAATGACCAAAGTACGTAGCTTTCTGGGCTTAGCTGGTTATTATCGTAGATTTATGGAAGGATTTTCTCGAATCGCTACTCCATTAACTCAGCTAACTCGTAAAGATATAAAATTTGGTTGGAGGGAGAAATGTGATAAGAGTTTTCAAGAACTCAAGAGGAGACTCATTTCAGCACCTGTTCTGAAAATACTATCTGGTTCGGAGGGATTTGTCATATACAGCGATGCTTCAGGCAAAGGCTTAGGATGTGTTCTCATGAAACATAAGAAAGTCATAGCCTATGCCTCATGACAACTCAAAGAATATGAGAGGAATTATCATACTCATAATCTAGAGTTGGCAGCTGTCGTTTTTGTGCTTAAGACTTGGAGGAATTACCTATATGGAAAGAAGGTGGAGATCTATACGGATCATAAAAGCCTCAAATATTTCTTCACTCAAAAGGAACTCAACATGCGGCAACAACGATGGCTTGAGCTGTTAAAAGATTATGAACAAACCATTCAATACCATCTTGAAAAAATGAACGTAGAGCACATTAAGTAGAAGATCATATGCAGGTACGAGTGCGATATTGTCAACGCAAAGGCCCATTTTGCATGACTTACAAAGGATAGAGATAGAGTTAAAGACTTTAGGGACCCATGTGATGATGGTGAATATACCAGTAGAACCGATTTTAATCGATAAAGTTAAAGATGCTCAAGCTATAGACCTAGAGCTGATGCGTATGAGGAAGAAAGTCCAAGAAGGTGCTATTCCGGAAGCACGAATCGATGAAGAAGGAATACTTCGAGTCAACTCTAGACTTTATGTTCCAAAAGATTTTGACTTGAAGTATAAAATCATGATGGAGGCGCACAACACATTGTTTGCAATCCATCCTGGGAGTACCAAAATGTATTGTGATCTTCAACATATATTTTGGTGGAGCAATATGAAGAGAGAGATAGCGAGGTTTATCTCAAGGTGTCTAACTTGTCAATGAGTCAAGGCAGAGCATCAAGTCCTAAAGGTCCATTGTAACCACTTGAAATTCCAGAATAGAAGTGGGAGAACATTACCATGGATTTTGTTACTGGTTTTCCCAAGGTTTCTCAAGGCATAGATGTGATTTGGGTCATTGTTAAAAGATTGACCAAGTCTGCTCATTTCTTACCGATACGAGAAACTTATACACTTGAACGTCTAGCTCGTATATACATAAAAGAGATTGTAAGATTGCTTGGTATGCCTGTATCAATAGTTTCTGATCGAGACCCAAGATTCACCAAGATTTTGGGTTAGTTTGCAAAAAGATATTGGCACAAATTTATGATTTAGTTTGGCATATCGTCATCAAATGGACGGGCAGTCAGAGAGGACTATTCAAACTCTTGAAGATTTATTAACTCTGTGTCCTTTTGGGACAAGTTCTTACCATTGGTGGAGTTTTCCTATAACAACAGTTATCAAGCAAGTATTGGCATAGCTCCATTTGTGGCGTTGTATGGAAGAAAGTGTCATTCTCCAGTATGCTGGGATGAGGTGGGTGAAGCAACGTTGTTGGGACCGGAGTTGGTACGCATGACTACAGAAAAGATTCAAATAATCCGGTAATGTATAAAAACCTCACAAGATCGACAAAAGAGTTATGTTTATCTTCATCGAAAAGACGTGGAATTCAATATTGGAGATCATGTGTTGTTACGTGTTGCTCCATGGAAAGGAGTTGCGGGATTTGGAAAGAAAGGAAAGCTCAATCCTTGATTCATTGGCCCATTTGTAATCCTCAATCGAGTAGGAACTGTGGCTTATAGACTCGCCTTACCACTAAGAATGTCTCGTGTTCATAACGTTTTTCACATATCTATGTTACGTAAATATGTGAAAGACAAAAACCACATTATTGAATTAGAACCGAACGAGATAGCAGAAGATTCAACGTATGAAGAGGTACCTGTTAAAATCTTGGATACGAAGGATCATATTCTACGCTCCAAGGTTATATCTCAAGTCAAAGTTTTGTGGAGAAACAACGATGTGAAGGAAATGACTTGGGAGTTAGAATCTGAAATGAAGTCAAGGTATCCTCACCTCTTCGACATACCAGGTACGTACCCTAATTTCGAGGGTGAAATTTCATAAGAAGGGGAGGTTGTAAGACCCCAACTTTTATGAATAAAGAATAATTTTTCTCGAAATATATTTTTGAATATTATGGTGTGGATATGATATAATGTTATAGTTGTGGGTAATATTTACAAATTTTGTAAGGTAAGCAAGTTGTTATAAAATATTCGATTGGTCGGGAAATATTCGTTTTAACAAGGAATATTTGTACGACGACACAATCATTGGTGGACCCCACAACAGAAGTATTGTCGTTGTTAGAAAACGACAGAATTATCTTTTTATAAAAATAACGGCGAAAGTTTTACCGTTAAAGCTGTTGAACTACCCGATGGAAAAGTACGATGAATACGCGTGGTTGCATAGTAGAGTTATGCGGTATTGATTATTGATGCTTACGTGAGAAGTCACTCAGTTATACTCAATTATTGCTACAGTAATTGCTGCATAATATCTCTCATATTATTGATTTAATTATCACAATATTAATATTTTATATTATTAAATCAATAATTGAGACTACAAAGTTGTTCATATTATTATTTGCAATATTGACGATGTCTAGAAAGTTCTGTCAAGGAGAGGTTTCATCACCTAATTGCGCGCAAATAGGGAGAAATCATTATCGGAAAGCTGTAATACCTGAGAATTTCTGCGTATTATTAAATAAATATATTAATGGAAATAAATATTTATTTGAATAAGAACGATTTCATGTTGTGAAATGAGATAACTCAAATATATTAAATAAATAAATAATTGAGAATATGTGGAGTTTGTGGTAAACTCGTTGAAAGCCTTGTGTGGCATAGTGATGGGAAATACTAATAGTAATGTTAATCGGTGAAGAGATTATGAAATGAGCAATTGGTAATATTAATTATCAATTGTTGTTGTAGTATACTATTAGTGGTTAATTGATGTGTGGTATATTAATTATTTGATAATGAAGATTAATTATTGATTATTAATTGTCATATTATTTAATTGATAATGGTTATAGTGGAATATTTATTTCTTGGTAATTAATTAATAATAGGTGATTATTATATAGATAAGTAATGGTTATGGAAATCCATAAATATATTGATTAAAGATTAATTGATATTTGTGATAATTAATTAAGGAAGTGCATGATTTAATTACTTCACATAAATGAGTAAGTCAGTAATATAATAATATTATATTAACAGTTATGTGCATATGAGCATATACAACCATACTATATGGTGCAGTGTGACATTTTGTGACTATATATTAAGTCTTATAAACTATATTGTATGAGCATTGTGACTAAATATATTGGTACTATATGTCATAAATACATTATCTATGTAGCAATATGTATGTGGTATGTGTGGAGATAATATACCATGAACTACTAAAATATACCAGTGAGACAAAATGTACATGAATTATATGTATATTACATTTTCATACATTGAAATATTAATTATTAAGTATGACATTTAATTATACTATATGGTTGAAATGTGTGTTAAAAATATAACATGAGAATAAGAGTTGTGCATAAGTATAGTCTAAGTGTTGCTAGAATGTTGAGCATTCAAGTTGTCCCAAAATGAGTGTCCCATTTGCCTAAAACTTCATTCACGTGAGTTTCAAAAAGGCTAAGGCCTATTATCTCTTCCTTCTTCCAAGCTCAAGCTAGCAATCTAAGTGATGATTATGTGGGGAGTGGGAATAATGATGCAAACCAACAACCAATCAACCAACTCCTTGATAACCTTCATGCAATACCATAATCCTTTGGATTGAGTTCTTGGATAATGGCTTGGCATGGTCAAGGAATGTTCTATAAATTGAACACTTCCCTTCATTATTTGTGTTGCTTGAATTGTTTGAGAGGTGCACTAGGGAGTGTGAGCTACTGAGAAATTTAGGGAGTGTAATCTTTGTATTGAAGAATTCCATTAGGCTTCAAGAGGTATAATTCTATTTCTATGTTCTTAATTCTTAAGTTTGTCAAATTCTAGCATTTGTTGAATTCGTTGTTAATTGATGTAGAATAGCATGTTATTATGTTATTTGAGTTGGTACACATGATTTGAATCATGGTAGCTGGTCTGGTTTCAAGTGTAGCATCTCTTGTGTCAAGGCTCTGCTTCTGCAGAGCCATTTTTTTTCAAACTGTTCGAAGTGGCGTGGCCACGCCACTTCCATAGGCTAATATTACGCGGCCGTGCGTGGTGCAGTTCTAAGATAATGATTTGAGGTTTTTGAATTGTTTTGAGCATGCTATGATAGTTAGGTTAAGCCTATAAATCACCCTACCATGTGGCTAGATATTGTTTTGAACATGTTATGTTGTTTTAGCATGATTTAAGCTAAGTTTTAAAGAAAACTTCAAGTTTTGGAAAAGATAGAAATTATAAACTTGATTAATGCATATTCTGATCTTGCAAAGCATGTTAGTATGGTTTTGAAATGCATGTCGGACATACTAACATAAATATATGAATTTCATATTGAAGCATGAACATGTTAGGCTTATTAGTAAGCTTTACTAATGAAAATGTGAACATTGAACGTGAATGTTGATGTGCTACTTTAAAAGTTAGAACCTGATGATTATGAACATGTTAGATGATACCCTTAGATGCACTCATGTATCATAAATGTATATATACCATGCTTAGGTATCGTAATTCAAGGAAATCATAAGCGAAGCATATTTTCAAACAAAACGATGTTAAATACACATGTGATATGAATACTCACAAGCATGTCTAATATGAGTTATATGACTACTTTATCTATTTAACAATCAAGCATGTTGGACTTTGTGATTTCATAACCTTAAAAGGCCTTAATTTGTTGAGATGTCCAACTTAGGACCATATCATGCAAAACGGGGCCTAGATTAAACTAGGAAAATGCAAAAGGATCCTTAACATGTTAATATGCATTATGTTTGTAAGGATAGACAAGTTAGGTCGCGTGTCTCCTTAGTGCAAATCAGGCGCGGCCGCGCCAGTTTGCTGTAGGATCAGTTTTCTGCTATCAATTTGTAGAAGTTGTATACTTGTATTATTACTCTAGCATGTATTATATGACCAATACATGTCCAATGTGATTAGAAACAAGCTAGATAATACGAGTGAATGATTAATGATGTGATTATAAACTTTCAAGTGATAAGTCCAAAAAGTATTTGCAAACAATAAAGCAACGATGAAAGACTATGTTAATTGATTTTCACGGTGACTTACAAACTGATTTTTGTGTTATAAGTAAGTAAGGAATGAAATGGAGTATGTGAAGAGTATACAACTAAGTTAGATGTTTAAGTATGCATTTAAACTTACATATCAAGCGTTAGTACATTTACCAAATATATATCTTATATATATTACATTATGTTAGGATTTGAAAGAGTATTGTTAAGAGATATTTTGGTAAACTGCGCTTGAGGCAAGTATCTGAACCCTACTATTACTGTTGTGCAATATCATTGCAAATACCATAAGCTTATCTTTTGAATACAAGTTACATTACTTTCTCGTTCAAATGAGTTAGTATGTTAAACCCTTATGAAAGCTATTTTGCATGCTGAAATTAGTATCGTCCTTGAATATTGTGAAAGAGTCGATGCCATTCGATTCGGCTAGACTATATGGATGTTTATAATAAAACTGTCCAAACCAATTGATTGGTGCAAAAATCTTGAAAACTGAGTTGAACAACCCTTATGGTAAGGGGAGTGTATGTTGTTGGAAACCCCAACACGTGAATAAATATTATTGTGGTGTTATACATAACGTGAAGTATTGTAGACTGATCATCTATAGTACTTAATATTTCTAGTTATCAGTTTAATATTGGTAACTCTAGTGGAAGTTCAATGGTCCTTAGTGACTGTTCAGTATAAATTGCTTATCCAGTTGGATACTTTGTTAGCCGTTGAATTCATATATATATCTGTTGATTTATATTGAATTGTCATATCCCTTATTCATGATGTTATTCCAACAATTTTAACTATCCTAGAAATAACCTTCGATATTTCAAACCTTGTGATATTATAGCCTACACCTTTGTTGTATATTACTTGCTGGGCAATTTGTGCTCATCCTTGCTTATTTAAAACCTTTCAGTTAAGGAAGAACAAGGAGGTGTTTCTGGAACAGACAAGGGCAAGGGCAAGGCTACCGACTAGCTTGTCCTTTTTATGTTAAAATTTATTATGATGTATTAAGAGTATTCCAGACTATGTTTAATCTTATGTATAATTATGTAATAAGCCTTTATTAGATATTATTATGTAATGTATTAAGCACTGTAGGTTGCGAGACTTGGGGGAATAATTATAATAAATCGTTGTATATTATTCTAAAGTAGATTTTCTGTTGTGTATGAGTTATTTTAGTTATTATGGTTTTACCATGAGATCGTGATGAACCAAATTCGAGTAACCAAGTGGAGTTCCGAATTTGGGGGCGTCACAGGTTGGTATCAAAGCCGTAGTTATAAACCTTAGGAGCGAGTGTCCTTAGATTATAACTCGGGAGAACTTAGAAGTTAGGGAAGGGATAAAACTCATGTAGAGTTTTCCTTGAGAGACTTAGTGTGTTGTGAAATGTAACTTCATTCTATACAATGAACTTATGTTTGTTTAACATTCTAATGGAGTTGTTGTTTGTGTTGTCCGATGTTGGTGATTGTAGGATGACTGACATGGGAGGACCTAGTCGAGTAGTAGAGGAGGAGCCACGTGATATCAATGTAGTATTTGAGGCACCCTTAAAGCAGAGCCTATTTCAGTAGTAGCCCCTCTTGATGATGACGATGAGGAAGAGGTGGAGTCTGACCCTGAAGAGGAGCCTTTGGAGGAGGAGCCCAAGCCTGTGGAGGAGTCCGACGAGGCTACTTTTGAGGATCAGATGTTAGGAGAGTATGAGGAGCAGATATTGGAGTTGGGATTTAGAGTGGAGGAGCTAGAGGCTGAGGCTAGGGAAAAGGAGTCTGCATTCCAGAAGTTAAGGGACAAGGACCATCAAAGGCAACTAGTGATGCAGGACATGGAGGTGGAGATTGCTCACCGTAAGGAAGCAGGGATCCAGATGGGAGCTTTGTTTCACCGAGCAGTGGCAAGGAATGTTGAGGTGGAAGGAAAGTTGGAGGAATTAGAGCAGAAGGTGTTGAGTGAGACGGCGGAGAAGGAGGCTCTCTGAACTCAGTTAGAAATGGAAGTGATGGATAGGATTCACTTCGAGGAGAAGTGGGAGGAAGCCAATGATAGGGCAGATGATCTAGAGGATGAGGTGCGATGCAAAAGAAGGAAGATGAACAAGATGGGCTATGCTCTTCGCATGACCATGGAGAGATTGATCGATGGGGTACATCATTACCCAGCTAAGTAAGGATAGACCTGACATACCATAAGCCAAGACATGGTGGTGCACATCACACAGAAGGAATATTAGAGCGTTATTGTGCGTGGGATGTTAGATTTAGTCTAGAAGGAAAAGCTTAGTAGTGTAGTACTTTATTTATGTGTTGTAATAGGTTGTTGTGATCTCAATCTTTTGTGTAAGATGAGAGATAGTGGTAAACCCCCAAATTTCTTAAAAGTGAATAGTGGTAGTAGTTGGTATGTCCTCGTCTTTTGTGATAATAGGGTATATGTGTTATCAGTTATAGCAGCATGCTAGAAAAGAACATGTAATGTAACCCTTTGGCATATGAATATAAATGATCCTATTTCAGAAAACGTGTTATAAACCTGTAGTTCTTTTCTATTGTGAAATGTCTGAGTATTATAACTAGATAATAAAATAAAAATTTTGTGATGCAGAAAATGCCGCCCAAACGTAGAATAACTATCCCAGAAGAGTCGGTTAATGATGAGAGAGGTCTTGTAGATCTGATACAGAGACTGGTAGATTTATTGGGAGAAGCTTTGAGGGGAAGAAACGAACCCGTACCACCCATTCCCCAAACTGTCCCAGTAACGACCTTAAAAGATTTTAAGAGTGTAGGACCCCCAGTGTTCGCAGGAACCACTGACCCGATAGTTGCGCAAACCTGGATAAAGGAGATTGAGAAGACCTTCACTATAGCTCGCGTGGGTTAAGACCAGAAGACAGTATTTTCCACATACATGATGAGTGGTGAAGCGAATTATTAGTGGGAAACAAAAAAGCAGAGAGCGGGGGAAGGAACGATATTATGGGAGATGTTCACTACATTGTTCTTCGAGAACTATTTCCCGAATAGTATGAAGAGTAGGATGGAAGTAAAATTCCTAGAATTAAAGAAAGGTAATATGACGATGGCGCAATACGCAGCTAAGTTCAATGAACTAGGGCGGTTTGTAGAACACCAAGTTGTGGATGAGGAGAGGAAGGCGAGACATTTCGAACGAGGGGTCAAACTGTGGTTGTATAATAAGGTATCAGTCTTTCAGATTGATTCCTTTACAATGTTGTTGGAGAAGGAAATCATTGCGGACGGTGGCAGTGAGGCCTTAAGTCTGTATCATAAGAAGAAGAAGAATAAGAACGCTAGAAGTGAGCATTGAGGAGGGAGTATCAGCGGATGAAGTAACTCCGAAAAGAGGAAATGGGAAAACAACAACAACAGAAGCAACAATCAAGGTGGGAATCACTAAGTAAACTTCAAGAAGAGATCAAAAGCTTTAAACAAATGTGGAAGAAGCCATCAGGGAGAATACTGGAAGAGGAAAAACACTTGCTATAATTGCGGCCAAGAGGGGCACATATCGCCAAACTGACCGGAGCTGAAGAAAATTAGAGGATGTTTTGCTTGTGGATCAACAAAGCACCAGATAAAGGAATGCCCAAAGAAAGGAAGCGGTGGAGCTGGCGGAAGCCAAGGAGGAGGAAGTAAGTTGATGATTAGTGGACCTGCGCAACCCAACCGATCGACCGCTTGAACCTTTAACATGACCGTCCAAGACACCGTAGGTGCAAAGGACGTGGTGTCAAGTATAATCCCAATCAATAATATAAATGGTTATATATTATTTGATTAGGGTTAGCTGGATACTATTGAAGATTCATCCAAGATTTTTCTAAAATAGCAACCCCGTTGACTAATTTGACGAGAAAAACAGTGAAATTTTTATAGACCAACAAATGCAAAGAGAGTTTTCATGAGTTGAAGAAGAGATTAAGTGAGGCGCCTGTATTATCATTATCAGATGATACGGGAGGATTTGTGGTGTATAGTGATGCATCGCATAGAGGACTGGGCTGTGTGCTAATGTAATATGGTAAGGTCATTGCGTATGTGTCACGACAATTGAAGGATTACAAAAAAAGATACCCTACTCATGACTTAGAGTTAGCGGCAGTAGTTTTTGCATTAAAAATATGGAGGCATTATTTGTACGGAGAAAAATGTGAGATATACACGGACCACAAAAGTCTGAAATATATCTTCACGCAGAAGGAGTTGAATATGCATCAGAGGAGGTAGTTAGAATTAATCAAAGATTATGATTGTTAAATTTTGTATCACTCAGGGAAGGCAAACGTAGTTGCCGACGCTCTGAGCAGGAAAGGAAGGGAGAAATTGTTTCGACTGACAACTCAGGAGGAGTTAATAAGAGATATGGAGAAATTTGAAATTAAAGTGAGGGGACCCAAGAGGTCTGCAGAAAAGTTATTTGTAATAGAAGCTTGTCCGACATTGTTGGATAGAGTAAAGGAAGCCCAGGAGAAAGATGGAGAGTGTGAGAAAATCAGAAGAAGGATCACGGAGGAAGAGGAAGAAAAATTTTGAGTAGATAAAGATGGTATCTTAAGATTCGAAGGGAGAGTATGGGTATCGGCAGTGGCCGAGATAAGAGAGGAGATTTTGCACGAGGCTCATAATGCGACGTATTCCATTCATCCGGGACGTACAAAGATGTACCGGGACTTGAAGCAACATTTTTGGTGGCCAAATCTGAAATGGGAAATTACGGAGTACGTTAGTAGATGTCTTACGTGTCAATGTGTAAAAGCAGAGCATCAGCGACCGAGTGGTTTACTAGAACTGTTTGAAATACCAGAGTTAAAATGGGAGCATATTACGATGGATTTTGTGGTAGGACTTCCAGTCACATAGAAAGGTTTGGATACCATTTGGGTCATCGTGGATCCACTTACGAAGACTGCACATTTTCTACCTATCAAGATCCGCTACATTTTAAATCAATTAGCGAGTCTGTACGTAAAGGAAATTATTTCACGACATGGAGTGCCGGTGACGATTGTTTCTGACCGAGACCCGCATTTCACATCAAAATTCTGGAAAAGCTTGCAAGAGAAGATGGGAACACAGTTAAGGTTGAGTAATGCTTATCATCCTCAGACGGACGAACAAAGTGAGCGAACAATACAAACGCTAGAGGACATGCTTAGGACTTGCGTGATGGACTTCAAGGGAAATTGGGATGACCACTTACCCTTAGTCGAATTTGCGTATAATAATAGTTACCATACGAGTATTGGCATGCCACTGTATGAAGCTGTTTACAGAAGAAAGTGCAGAACGTCGTTATGTTGGGACAAAGTCGGAGAGCGACGAATACTCGGACCAGAGTTAGTACAACAAACCGCAGACGTGGTGAAAGTGATAAAGGCTAGACTCGTAGCAGCTCAAGATCGCCAGAAAAAGTACGCAGATTTGCATCGGCAAGACCGAGATTTTTAAGTCGACAGTTTTGTATTCTTGAAGGTATCTCCATGGGAGGGAAAGATCCGTTTCAGCAAGAAGGGAAAACTGAGTCCAAGATTCATAGGACCGTTCGAGTTACTAAAGCGAGTGAGCGAAGTAGCGTACAAAGTTGCACTACCACCTGAGTTGGAGCACATCCATAACGTGTTTCACATATCTGTGTGGCATCCGTACAAGTCCGACCACAAACACGTGATTTCTTATGAACCTATTCAAGTGGAGAGGAATTTAGCGTATGAAGAAATTCCTATCCAAATTCTCGATAGGAAAGAGCAAACTTTAAGGAATAAAGTTATTTCTTCTATAAAAGTGCTTTGGCGTAACCATGATGTCGAGGAGGCAACGTGGGAGTTAGAAGATAGAATGATGAGGGATTATCCCCATCTATTTGTGTAACCTTGTAACAATTCCGGGACATAATTTTTATAAGGGGGGGGGGGAGGATGTAATACCCAAGAATTTCTACATATTATTAAATAAATATATTAATGGAAATAAATATTTATTTGAATATGAACGATTTCGTGTTTTGAAATGAGATAACTCAAATATATTAAATAAATGAATAATTGAGAATATGTGGAGTTTGTGGTAAACTCGTTGAAAGCCTTGTGTGGCATAGTGATGGGAAATACTAATAGTATGTTAATCGGCGAAGAGATTATAAAATGAGCAATTGGTAATATTAATTATCAATTGTTTTTGTAGTATACTATTAGTGGTTAATTGATGTGTGGTATATTAATTATTTGATAATGAGGATTAATTAATGATAATTAATTGTCATACTATTTAATTGATAATGGTTATGATGGAATATTGATTTCTTGGTAATTAATTAATAATAGGTGATTATTATATAGATAAGTAATGGTTATGGAAATCCACAAATATATTGATCAATGATTAATTAATATTGGTGATAATTAATTAAGGAAGTGCATGATTTAATTACTTCACATAATTGAGTAAGTCAGTAAGATAATAATATTATATTAACAGTTATGTGCATATGAGCATATACTACCATACTATATGGTGCAGTGTGACATTTTGTGACTATATATTAAGTCTTATAAACTATATTGTATGAGCATTGTGACTAAATATATTGGGACTATATGTTATAAATACATTATCTATGTAGTAATATGTATGTGGCATGTGTGGAGATAATATACCATGAACAACTAAAATATACCAGTGTGACAAAATGTACATGGATTATATGTATATTACATTTCCATACATTGAAACCTTAATTATTAAGTATGACATTTAATTATACTATATGGTTGAGATGTGTGTTAAAAATATAACATGAGAATAAGAGTTGTGCATAAGTATAGTCTAAGTGTTGCTAGAATGTTGAGCATTCAAGTTGTCCCAAAATGAGTGTCCCATTTGCCTAAAACTTCATTCATGTGAGTTTCAAAAAGGCTAAGGCCTATTATCTCTTCCTTCTTCCAAGCTCAAGCTAGCAATCTAAGTGATGATTATGGGGGGAGTGGAATAATGATGCAAACCAACAACCAATCTACCAACTTCTTGATAACCTTCATGCAATACCTTAATCCTTTGGATTGAGTTCTTGGATAATGGCTTGGCATGGTCAAGGAATGTTCTATAAATTGAACACTTCCCTTCATTCTTTGTGTTGCTTGAATTATTTGAGAGGTGCACTAGAGAGTGTGAGCTGCTGAGAAATTGAAGGAGTGTAATCTTTGTATTGAAGAATTCCATTAGGCTTCAAGAGGTATAATTCTATTTCTATGTTCTTAATTCTTAAGTTTGTTAAATTATTGCATTTGTTGAATTCTCTATTAATTGATGTAGAATAGCATGTTATTATGTTATTTGAGTTGGTACAAATGATTTGAATCGTGGTAGCTGGTCTGGTTTAAAGTGTAGCATCTCTTGTGTCAAGGCTCTACTTTTGCAGAGCCATTTTTTCAAATCATTCAAGTGGCGGCAGCGCCACTTCCATAAATAGGCTAATACCGCATGGCTGCTGCGGTGCGATTCGAGATAATGATTTGAGGTTTCTGATTTACTTTGAGCATGCTATGATAGTTAGGTTAAGCTTATAAATGACCCTATCATGTGGTTAGATATTATTTTGAACATGTTATATTGTTTTAGCATCATTTAAGCTAAGTTTTCAAGAAAACTTCAAGTTTTGGAAAAGATAGAAATGGTAAACTTGATTAATGCATATTCTGATCTTGCAAAACATGTTAGTATGGTTTTGAAATGCATGTTGGACATACTAACATAAATATATGAATTTCATATTGAAGCATGAGCATGTTAGGCTTATTAGTAAGCTTTACTAATGAAAATGCGAACGTTGAACGTGAATGTTGATGTGCTAATTTAAAAGTTAGAACCTGATGATTATGAGCATGTTAGATGATACCCTTAGATGCACTCATGTATCATAAATGTATATATACCATGCTTAGGTATCGTAATTCAAGCAAATCATAAGCAAAGCATATTTTTAAACAAAACGATGTTAAATACACATATGTGATATGAATACTCAGAAGCATGTCTAATATGAGTTATATGACTACTTTATCTGTTTAACAATCAAGCATGTTGGACTTTGTGATTTCATAACCTTAAAAGCCTTAATTTCTTGAGATGTCCAACTTAGGACCATATCATGCGAAACGGGACCTAGATTAAACTAGGAAAATGCAAAAGGATCCTTAACATGTTAATATGCATTATGTTTGTAAGGATAGACAAGTTAGTCATATGCGTCTCCTTAGTAAATCAGCGCTACCGCCACCGCTATAGGATCGCTTCAGCTCGCTATCAATTTGTAGAAGTTGTATACTTGTGTTATTACTCTAGCATGTATTATATGACCAATACATGTCCAATGTTATTAGAAGCAAGCTAGATAATACGAGTGAATGATTAATGATGTGATTATAGACTTTCGAGTGATAAGTCCAAAAAGTATTTGCAAACAATAAAGCAACAATGAAAGACTATGTTAATTGATTTCCATAGTGACTTACAAACTGATTTTTGTGTTATAAGTAAGTAAGGTATGAAATGAAGTATGTGAAGAGTATACAACTAAGTTAGATGTTTAAGTATGCATTTAAACTTACATATCAAGTGTTAGCACATTTAACTAATGAATATCTTATATACATATTACATTATGTTAGGATTTGAAAGAGTATTGTTAAGCGATATTTTGGTAAACTGCGCTTGAGGCAAGTATCCGAACCCTACTATTACTGTTGTGCAATATCATTGCAAATACCATAAGCTTATCTTTTGAATACAAGTTACATTACTTTCTCGTTCAAATGAGTTAGTATGTTAAACCCTTGTGAAAGCTATTTTTCATGCTGAAATTAGTATTGTCCTTGAATATTGTGAAAGCGTCGATGCCATTAGATTCAGCTAGACTATATATATGTTTATAATAAAACTGTCCAAACCAATTGATTGGTGCAAAAATCTTAAAAACTGAGTTGAACAACCCTTATGGTAAGGGGAGTGTATGTTGTTGGAAACCCCAACACGTGAATAAATATTATTGTGGTGTTATGCATAACGTGAAGTATTATAGACTGATCATCTATAGTACTTAATATTTCTGGTTATCAGTTTAATATTGGTAACCCTAGTGGAAGTTCAATGGTCCTTAGTGTCTGCTCAGTATAAAATGCTTATCCAGTTGGATACTTTGTTAGCCGTTGAATTCATATATATATATATATATATATATATATATATATATATATATTTGTTGATTTATATTGAATTGTCATATCCCTTATTCATGATGTTATTCTGACACTTTGAACTATCCTAGAAATAACCTTCGATATTTCAAACCTTGTGATATTATATCCTACACCCTTGTTGTATATTACTTGCTGGGCAATTTGTACTCATCCTTGCTTATTTAAAACCTTTCAGTTAAGGAAGAACAGGGAGGTGTCTCTGGAACAGACAAGGGCAAGGCTACCGACTAGCTTGTCCTTTTTATGTTAAAATATATTATGTTGTATTAAGACTATTCCAGACTATGTTTAAGCTTATGTATGATTATGTAATAAACCTTTATTAGATATTTTTATGTAATCTATTAAGCACTATAGGTTGTGAGACTTGGGGGAATAATTATAATAAATCATTGTATATTATTCTAAAGTAGATTTTCCGTTGTGTATGAGTTATTTTAGTTATTATGGTTTTACCATGAGAACATGATGAACCGAATTCTAGCAACCAAGTGGAGGTCCGAATTTGGGGGCGTCACAAAAGCCCCCTCTTTCCTGGGAATGATTTGGTTATTAAATATTGTGAGTTATAATATTAATGATGAATAATTTCATGTTGATTAAAGATGAAATTGATAGTTCCATTGTGTTGAGATTATAAGTGTTAGTGGAAATCGACATCTATTGTGATAATAATTGATATCTGGAGGATATATTCACCAATCGGGTAATTAATTGGATAAATGAGCATTGGGAGGTGGTGCAAGATTGATAATACTTGGATGACTAAGTTAAAAATGGAGGTATAGGTGAAGGTACTATACTGTAACTATTTTTTTCACATGTATAGAACTATTTATTCACATGAATGTAATATTGATTCACATGATGTACTATTAGGGGATGTTGTGCAAGTTTGATAATACTTACATAACTATAGCGAGAGAAGCTATAGAGAGAAAGAAGAAGAGAAGTCTGCTACCTCACTATTCTAGTATCCAGTCTTCTTCTGAGGTAAGGGATATTATTTTTGTTCAGTATTCATAAGGAATAATATTTTCTTCCATACTATGTAGTATATGAGTAATATTTTTCGTCTCTTATTCCTAATTATACCCTCATTTTATTAAAGTATTTCTTCTATACTTCGTGAAATTAGTACAATATTTTCTTCACATTCTTGTTAAATTTTAAGCCTTTCATTCCGGAGTACTGTCCATGAGTACTATTCATTTATACGGTACTATTCAGAAAGTACTATTCATGGGTACTATTCACAAAGTACTATTCATAAAGTACTATTCACAAAGAATTATTCACGAGTACTTTCATAAAGTACTATTTATGGGGTACTATTCCTGAAGTACTATTCATAGGGTACTATTCACCCAGGTACTATTCACCCGGAGTACTATTCATGCCAAAAATTGATTTCTTTTCGGTCCAAATAATTTTTGATACAATATCATTCTTGAATTTTACTCCACAAAGTAGTATAATGGTTGCAATTTGAATATTATTGAATTCTGGATAAATTATATTATAAATCTTTAAAATTTATCCTTTTCTTTCTTTTAATTGAATTCTTATATCATTGTCATTATCCTCATGTTTATATTGTGATGAAAGTCATATGTGGCTTACTTGCATAGATGAACTATTGATTGGTATGATTATGATCAAGGATCATTCGGTATAATCATGACCCGTAATGTTACAAATGATGTGGTAAAAGTCCTCATTGGCCCGTAGTGCATTGATGGACAGTTGTTGATATGATTATAACCAGGGATTATTCGGTATAATCATGATCATTCATGATTACATGATTATCCTTGGCCCGTATTGCAGGGATGATTCAATGATGTGGTTTATTTATTAAGCTGAGTCTCAGCGATAAAGTTGATGAAAAACTATTTAAATCATAGAAGATAGTAGATATCATTCTCAACTTGACTCTTCTAATGGATTGCTTGTTCCGCTGCAGTTAAACTTGATTTTTATGGTATTTTATCAGTTTAACACTATTGAAGGCTAATGATAATTTATTCTGCATTATCTTGGTCATAATATTTCTTACTGGGCTAGTTGAGGTAACCCTTTTGCTTTCATTGTTCTCTTCAGGAAATGAGAACGTAGCCGGACTAGTCGGGAAACGGAGTGATGGTCGGAGATGGTGTTATAGTACTCCTCACTATTCTATAAAATAGTGTGACAATAACTGTAATGAGGACTCCATTTGAGTTTGGATATTGTCTAGAAGATAATATTCGTGTAAAAACTCTCAGCTCATGTTGTATAATTAAGTTTGTATTTGTATTCGTGACCCATGATGGGTGATGTATACATATTTTGGGGGCGTCATACACACACACACACACACACACACACATATATATATATATACTTTCTACCGATTATTTTGAAAAATGAGTAAGTAGGGGTCCAAATAATAAGCAAAATTTACAACAAATACTTTATAAAAATCCCCTCAATATTTTTAACAACATTTATTCATCAATAATATAACTTGCAGTATTAACAACTAGATCATTTCTAGGAAAGAGGGCGCTTTCCGATAAGGATTTCTCCCTATTGGCGCACAATTAGGTGACCAAACCCCTTTCCTCGACAGAATTTTCTAGACATTTTCGATAATGTAAATAATAATATGAATAACTTGTTATCTTAATTATTGATTTAATAATATAAATTATTGAAAATAATTAAATCAAATAACGTGAGATACTATGCAACAATTACTGTAGCAATAATTGAGTATAACTGTGACGCCCCCAAAATAGGTATACATCACCCATTTTGAGTCACCAAATACATGGTATAAAATTCAAATACAACTTAATAATACAACTGTCGTGTAAAATACGACAAAACATAAACTAAGAGTTTTAATACGAATATTGTCTTCTAAACAGTCTTCAAACTCAAATGGAGTCCTCATTATATTTATTATCACACTATTTAATAGAATAGTGAGGACTACTAATGCTACCATCTGGACCGTCACTGCGTTCCCCGACTAGTCCCAATAATATTCTCATTTCCTGAAGAGAACAATGAAAGCAAAGGGTGAGCTCAACTAGCCCAGTAAGAAATATTATGACTAAGATAATGCAGAATAAGTTATCGTTAGCCTTCAATAATGTTAAACTGGTAGAATATAATAGACAACAAGTTTAACTGCAGCGGAACAAGCAATCCATTAGAAGAGTCAAGTAGAGCATAAAATCTACTATCTTCAATGATTTAAAAAGTTTTTCATCAACTTTATCGCTGAGACTCAGCTTAATAAATAAAATCGAATCATCCCTGCACCACGGACAAGGATATTCATGTAATCATCAATGGTCATGATTATATCGAATAATCCCTGGTCATAATCATACCAACAACTGTTCATCAATGAACTACAGGCCAATGAAGACTTTTACCACATCATTCGTTACATTACGGTCATGATTATACCGAATAATCCCTGGTCATAATCATACCAAGTCCATCTATGCACGTAAGCCAAAAATGACTTTCATCACAATATAAGCATTAGGATGATGACAATGACATAATAACTCAATAAAACAAGTTCAAGGATAAATTTTAAAGATTTATAATTTAATTTATCCAGAAATCAATAACGTCCAAATTGTCAACATGATACTGCTTTGTGGAGTAAAATCCAAGAATGATCAGAAGAATATTTCCATGAAAAGATAATGGATGAAGCGCAAATATCAAGGATATTCTACTAATTTCATGGAGTATAGAAGCCAAAATTTTAACGAACTGAGTATAATAGAATATATGAAACTGCAAATGGTTTTTCACCCGTCATGCGGAAATCCACGTAGACAGATCATTTCCACAATTTAATAAAGAATGAATACGAAGGGTCATTCACCATGCATGCAGGTGATTCTGTGAGATAGGTTATTCCAATAAAATAATAAAGAATGGAATAATGAAGAATTCACCATGCATGCTAGTAGTCCGCGTGAGACAAAAGTTATTCCAAGCAGAATAATAAAGAATGGAATAATGAAGAATTCACCATGCATGCGGTAGTCCGCGTGAGAAAAGTTATTCAATGTAATAATAAAGAATGGAATAATGAAGAATTCACCATGCATGCAGTGAGTCAGCGTGAGATGATTATTCCAATGTAATAATAAAGAATGGAATAACAACCCTACAGTATTGAAAGAAAATAACTCTCTTCATGAATACGAAGAAATAATACCCCTTACCTTTGAAGAAAACTGGATACTGGAATAGTGAGGTAGCAGACTTCTCATCTTCTTTTACTCTATAATAATTACTCTTGTGAGACTTAGTGAATTGGTGAGAATGAAGGAAGAATGAGCTTCTATTTATAGAAAAATATAGTTTTGATAATTGTACATTTGGGGGTTCAAAATATTACAGTATAATACCTTCCTCTTTATCTTCATTTTTAATTTAGTCCTGCAAGTATTATCAAACTTGCACCACCTCCCCTAATAGTTAATCATGTGAATTAATAGTTCATTCATGTGACTTAATAGTATAATCATGTGAAAAAACTAATTACAAAGACAAAGACCTTCATCTATACCTCCATTTTTAATTTAGTCATGCAAGTTTTATCAATCTTGCACCAACTTCCCTAATAGTAAATCATGTGAATAAATAGTACACACACATGAACACATAGTTATAAGCACGTGAATTAATAGCAATTAAGTGCTCATTTATCTGGTGAATTACCCGATTGGTCAATATAACCTCCAGACATCAATTATTATCAAAATAAATGTCGATTTCCACTAACACTAATAATTCTCACACAATGAAACTATCAATTTCATCTTTAATCAACACGAACTTATGCATCATTAATATTATAACTCACAATATTTAACAACCAAGTCGTTCCCAGAAAAGAGGATGATTTCCGATAAGGATTTCTTCTTATTGGCGCGCAATTAGGTGACCAAACTTCTCCTTGGCAGAACTTCTAGACATTGTCAATATTGCAAATAATAATATGAATAACTTTGTCATCTCAATTGTTGATTTAATTATATAAAATATTATGCAGATGATACTGTGACAATAATTGAATCAATAATATGAGAGATATGATGCAGCAATTATTTTAGCAATAATTGAGTATAACTGAGTGACTTCTAACGTAAGCATCAATAATCAATACCGTGTGCTACTATGTAACCACACATATTATTGTACTTTTACTACCGGATAGTTCAACAATTTAACGATAAAACTTTTGCCATTATTTTTATAAAAAGATAATTCTATCGTTTTCTAACTACGACTATAGTTCCGTTGTGGGGACCACCAATGATTGTGTCATCGTACAAATATTCCCTGTTAAAATGAATATTCCCCGACCAATCGAATATTTTATAACAACTTGCTTACTTTGACAAATTTGTAAATATTACCCACAACTATAATATTATATCATATCCACACCATAATATATATTTCGAGAAAATTTAATCTTTATTCATTAAAGTTGGGGTCTTACAACCTCCCCTTCTTATGAAATTTTATCCTCGAAATTAGGGCGCGTACCTGGTATGTCAAAGAGGTGAGGATACCTTGACTTCATTTCAGATTCTAACTCCTAGGTCATTTCCTCCACATCGTGGTTTCTCCATAAAACTTTGACTTGAGGTATAACCTTAGAGCGTAGAATATGATCCTTCTTATCCAAGATTTTAACAGGTAACTCTTCAAACGTTAAATCTTCCTCTATCTCGTCTAGTTCTAATTCAATAATGTTGTTCGGGTCTTTCACATATTTACGTAACGTAGATATGTGGAAAACATTATGAACACGAGATATACTTGGCGGTAAGGCGAGTCTATAGGCCACAGTTCCTACTCGTTCGAGGATTATAATGGCCAATGAATCGAGGATTGAGCTTTCCTCTCTTTCCAAATCTCGTAACTCCTTTCCGTGGAGCAACACGTAACAACACATGATCTCCAGTATTGAATTCCACGTCCTTTCGATGAAGATCAGCATAACTCTTTCGTCGATCTTGTGAGGTTTTTATACGTTGTCGGATCGTTTGAATCTTTTCCGTAGTCATACGTACCAACTCTGGTCCCAACAATGTTACTTCACCCACCTCATCCCAACATACTGGAGAATGACACTTTCTTCCATACAACGCCTCAAATGGAGCCATGCCGATACTTGCTTGATAACTGTTGTTGTAGGAAAACTCCACCAATTGTAAGAACTTGTCCCAACTTCCCTTGAAGTCAAGAACACAGAGTCTTAATAAATCTTCAAGAGTTTGAATAGTCCTTTCCGACTGCCCGTCCGTTTGAGGATGATATGCCGAACTAAATCGTAAATCCGTGTCCATAGCTTTTTGCAAACTAACCCAAAATCTTGAAGTGAATCTTGGATCTCGATCAGAAACTATGGATACTAGCATACCATGCAATCTTATAATCTCATTTATGTACATACTAGCAAGACGTTCAAGTGTATAAGTTTCTTGTATCGGTAAGAAATGAGCAGACTTGGTCAATCTATCAACAATGACCCAAATCGCATCTATGTCTTGAGAAACCTTGGGAAGACCAGTAATGAAATCCATGGTAATGTGCTCCCACTTCCATTCTGGAATTTCAAGTGGTTGCAATGGACCATTTGGCACTTGATGCTCCGCTTTGACTCGTTGACAAGTTAGACACCTTGAGATAAACTCGCGCTATATTTCTCTTCATATTGCTCCACAAAATGTATGTCGAAGATCATGATACATTTTGGTACTCCCAGAATGGATCGCAAACGGTGTGTTATGCGCCTCCATCATGATTCTATACTTCAAGTCAGAATCGTTAGGAACACAAAGTCTGGAGTTGACTTGACGTATTCCTTCTTCATCGATTCTTTCTTCTGGAATAGCACCTTCTTGCACTTTCTTCCTCATACGCATCAGCTCCAGGTCTGCAGCTTGAGCAACTTTAACTTTATCGATTAAAGTCGGTTCTACTCGTATATTCGCCATCATCACATGGGTCCCTGGAGTCTCTAACTCTATCTCCATCCTTTGTAAGTCATACAAAATGGGTCTTTGCATTGACAATATCACACTCGTACCCCCATATGATCTTCTACTCAATGTGTCAGTTACCACGTTCGCTTTTCCAGGATTGTATTGGATAGTATGATCGTAATCTTTCAACAACTCAAGCGATCATCATTGTCACATGTTGAGTTCCTTTTGAGTGAAGAAATATTTGAGGCTTTTATGATCCGTATAGATCTTCACCTTCTCTCCATACAGGTAATGCCTCCAAATCTTAAGCGCAAAAACGACTGCTGCCAACTCTAGATCATGAGTACGATAATTCCTCTCATATTCTTTAAGTTATCATGAGGCATATAGGATATTACTTTCCCATGTTACATGAGAACATATCCTAACCCTTTGCCTGAAGCATCATTGTAGTTGACAAATCCCTCCGAGCTAGATGGTATTGTCAGAACAGGTTCAGAAATGAGTCTTCTCTTGAGTTCTTGAAAAATCCTTTCACATTCCTCTCTCCAACCGAACTTTGTATCTTTTCGAGTCAGCTGAGTTAGCGGAGTAGCGATTCGAGAAAATTCTTCCACTAATCTCCGATAATAACCAGCTAAGCCAAGAAAGCTACGTACTTCGTTCACTGACTTTGGTTGCTCCCAGCTTTGAATTGCTTCAATCTTCGCTAGGTCAACAGATATTCCATGATTTGATATCACGTGCCCAGGGAATGCAACTTGCTCAAGTTAGAACTCACATTTCTTCAACTTGGCATATAGCTTGTTTTCACGAAGCTTTTGGAGTATCAGCCTCAAGTGTTGCTCATGGTCTTCACGGGTTTTGGAGTATATGAGGATGTCATTAAAAAAGACGACCACAAAGTGATCCAAATATTCCTTGAATACTCGATTCATCATATCCATGAAGGCAGCAGGAGCATTAGTCAATCCAAAAGATATGACTAGGAATTCATAATGCCCGTACCTAGTTCTGAAAGCCGTTTTTGGAATGCCATCGGTTTTAATCTTTAACGGATGATATCCGGAACGAAGATCGATCTTTGAAAAAGAATTTGGCGCCTTGCAACTGGTTAAACAGATCATCAATATGAGGTAATGGGTACCTATTTTTGATGGTGACATGATTCAACTCCCGATAGTCAATACAAAGTCGCATACTTCCATCTTTCTTCTTCACGAATAGAACAGGAGCACCCCAAGGAAAAATACTAGGATAAATGAAACTGATGTCTAACAATTCCTGTAGTTGGGTTTTTAACTCCTAAAGTTCAATAGGAGTCATTCGATATGGGGGCTTTGGAAATAGGTTATGTATCGGATTCAAGGCCGATACAAAATTCAATTTCACGCTCTGGGGGTAGGCCAGGAAGTTCTTCAGGGAATACGTCAGGAAATTTATTAACAATAGAAATATCATTCAAATCTAACGTATTTTTATGTAAATTCGTGACATGGGCTAAGAAAGCTTGACATCCATTTTTCAATAAACGAATAGCTTTATGACTTGATATGACAGTGATTGACTTTAGTAGTTTGGTTGCTTGAATTCATATAATAGGTTGGTTAGGAATATGAAAGCTAACAACCTTACGAAAATATTCGATTTTAGCATGATGAGTAGTTCACCAATCAATCCTTAAACTCACATCAAATGCAAGTATTTTCAAATAAATATGATCGATAGGTAACGTACGGTTACGGATTTGAATCAAACAAGACTTATAAATAGTGGATGTAATGAAGGTTTCTCCCAACGAAGTTTCAACAGATAAGTCAAAGTCTAATTTCTCCGGAGTCAAATTTAAACGTTGAGCGCAAGTAGGAAAAATAAAGGAATGGGTAGAACTGGTATCAAATAAGGTATATACTTCACTAGAGTTTATAATTAGCTTACCCGTGATCACCTCGTTCTGATTCCTCGCTTTTTGGGAAGTTACGACAAACGCTCTCCCTTGAACTACCGGTTTTATCTTATCTAGGACGGCCTTTGATGCCTCCATCCCAGCTGAACTTGACTTTGGTGCACGATAAAATCGGGCTAGGTGACCTTCTCTTCCATAATTGTAACATGCTTTGAACTGCATCACGTAATTTGGACAGATATGTCCCTCCCCTCCGCATTTGTAATATACGACCGGCGGTCGTTCTCCTTCCTTAACAATAGGTGCTGGTGGTGACGTCTTTCCATTATTGTTGAATCTCCTCTTCTTGAAATGTCCACTCTTATTGTCATGGCCATGATTACCACCGAAGTGATTACCATTTCTATCATGTTGATTCCCTCCACGCTTGTTGTCGCCGCTTCGATGACTGCTACCACTGGTATTATCTATTTGTCGGCTGCTCTCTCTTGGTTGGGTTGACTTATTATCGTGCTCCAATAACTGAGCCCTATTCACAACATCTGAATACAAGCAAAGTTTGTAAGAAATGAGGGATTAACGTATCTCGGGCTTCAAACCTCTTAGAAACATCTGTGTCATTCTCTCCTTATTATCAACCAAGTGGGACGCAAATCGGGACAACTCGGCAAACTTAGCTTCGTACTATGACACGGTCATATTAATTTGCTCCAGCTTGATAAACTCTTCCTCCTTAATGTGATGAATACTTTTGGGAAAGTACTTCTCATTGAACAGTTCTTGGAACTTCTCCCAAGACATCTTCAGTGCGGCAGGTTGAGTACGCTTTACAGATTTCCACCAGTAATCTTCCTCTGCTCGCAACATGAAGGTGGCAAAGGGAACCTTTTGCTCTTCAGAGCATCCCAAGACATCAAATATCTTGGTGATCTGCTTTATCCACATCTCCGACTTAAGTGGTTTTGGCTCTCCAAAAAACTCTGGTGGTCCCAGCTCCTTGAACTATTTAGCGGTGATCGTCCGAGAGTTGCAAATGATTACACCTGCATTTTGAACAGGAGCTGCTCTCGCCTGATGTTGCATGAATTGCATAAAGCCTCTGAACATCCCATCGTTCATCATTTCATCAGTGTTATTGTTTACCTGAGGATTATTGTCTTCCCGTTGCACATTATCCTGGGTATTGATCGTTGGTGACTCAACGATCTCATGTGCTTCATTGCTTATCTTAACATTTTTGGATGCTATTTTCAAATACTGCCACAAAACAAGGGTTAATTGACAGGTCACATATTATCCATATACTCTGACCGACCAATTAAATACCAAATAAACTTAGGTAGGTCATACTAGCGAAGGAATTCCCCGTCTCTCTCCTCCTAGTTCTTGTCTCACATCTTAGCCAGGGATCATATCCCTAAGCTTTGATACCAACTGTGACGCCCCCAAAATAGGTATACATCACCCATTTTGAGTCACCAAATACGTGGTACAAAATTCAAATACAACTTAATAATACAACTGTCGTGTAAAATACAACAAAACATAAACTGAGAGTTTTAATACGAATATTGTCTTCTAGACAGTATTCAAACTCAAATGGAGTCCTCATTATATTTATTATCACACTATTTAACAGAATAGTGAGGACTACTAATGCTATCATCTGGACCGTCACTCTGTTCCCCGACTAGTCCTAGCTATATTCTCATTTCTTGAATAGAACAATGAAAGCAAAGGGTGAGCTCAACTAGCCCAGTAAGAAATATAATGACTAAGATAATGCAGAATAAGTTATCGTTAGCCTTCAACAATGTTAAACTGATAGACAACAAGTTTAACTGCAGCAGAACAAGCAATCTATTAGAAGAGTCAAGTAGAGCATAAAATCTACTATCTTCAATGATTTAAAAAGTTTTTCATCAACTTTATTGCCGAGACTCAGCTTAATAAATAAAATTGAATCATCCCTGGATGACGGACAAGGATATTCATGTAATCATCAATGGTCATGATTATACCAAATAATCCCTGGTCATAATCATACCAACAACTGTCCATCAATGAACTACAGGCTAATAAGGACTTTTACCACATCATTCGTTACATTACGGTCATGATTATACAGAATAATCCCTGGTCATAATCATACCAAGTCCATCTATGCATGTAAGCCAAAGATGACTTTCATCACAATATAAGCATGAGGATGATGACACTGACATAATAATCAATAAAACAAGTTCAAGGATAAATTTTAAAGATTTATAATATAATTTATCCAGAAATTAATAACGTCCAAATTGTCAACATGATACTGCTTTGTGGAGTAAAATCCGAGAATGATCAAAAGAATATTTCCATGAAAAGATACTGGATGAAGCGCAAATATCAAGGATATTCTACTAATTTTATGGAGTATAGAAGCCAAAATTTTAACCAACTGAGTATAATAAAATGTATGAAACTGAAAATGGATTTTAACCCGTCATGCGGAAATCCACGTAGACAGATCATTTCCACAATTTAATAAGGAATGAATACGAAGGGTCATTCACCATGCATGCGGTAGTCCGCGTGAGCAAAGTTATTCAATGTAATAATAAAGAAAGGAATAACAAAAGAATTCACCATGCATTCGGTAGTCCGCGTAGACAGGTTATTCCAACAGAATAATAAAGAATGGAATAACAGAAGAATTCACCATGCATGTAGTAGTCTGCATAGACATGTTATTCCAATAGAATAATAACGAATGGAATAACAGAAGAATTCACCATGCATACGGTAGTCCACGTAGACAGGTTATTCCAATAGAATAATAAAGAATGGAATAACAAACCTTTACGAGTATTGAAAGAAAATAACTCTCTTCATGAATATGAAAGAAATAATACCCCTTACCTTAGAAGAAAAATGGATACTGAAATAGTGAGGTATCAGACTTCTCTTCTTCTTTCTCTCTCTAATTTCTCTTTATAATAATTGCTCTTGAGAGACTTAGTGAATTGGTGAGAATGAAGGAAGAATGAGCATGTGAATCAATAGTACACATATGTGAACACATAGTTATAAGCATGTGAATTAATAGACATTAATTGCTCATTTATCCAGTAAATTACCCGATTGATCAATATAACCTCCAGACATCAATTATTATCGAAATAAATGTCGATTTCCACTAACACTAATAATTCCCACATAATGGAACTATCAATTTCATCTTTAATCAACACGAACTTATTCATCATTAATATTATAACTCACAATATTTAACAACCATGTCGTTCCTGTGGGAAGAGGGGCTTTCAGATAAGGATTTTCTCATCTTTGGCGCAATTAGGTGACCAAACCTCTCCTTGATAGAACTTCTAGACATTGTCAATATTGCAAATAATAATATGAATAACTTTGTCGTCTCAATTATTGATTTAATAATATAAAATATTATGCAGATGATACTGTGACAATAATTAAATCAATAATATGAGAGATATGATGCAACAATTACTGTAGAATTAATTGAGTATAACTGAGTGACTTCTCACGTAAGCATCAATAATCAATACTATGTGATACTATTCAACCACACATATTACTGTACTTTTACTACCTGGTAGTTCAATAGTTTAACAGAAAAACTTTCGCCGTTATTTTTATAAAAAGATAATTCTATCGTTTTTAACTACGACAATAGTTCCATTGTGGGGTCCACTAATGATTGTGCCGTCGTACGAATATTCCCTGTTATAACGAATATTCCTCGACCAATCGAATATTTTATAACAACTTGTTTACTTTGCAAAGTTTTTAAATATTACCCACAACTATAACATTATATCATATCCACACCATAATATATATTTCGAGAAAATTTAATCTTTATTCATAAAAGTTGGGTTCTTAGAATAACTGAGTGACTTCTCACGTAAGCATGAATAATCAATACCGTGTGCTATTATACAACCACGCGTATTACTGTACTTTTATCACCAGGTATTTCAACAGTTAACGATAAAACTTTCACCGTTATTTTTATAAAAGTTATTTATGTCGTTTTCTATCTCCGACAATAATTCCGTTGTGGGGTCCACCAATGATTGTGTCATCGTACGAATATTTTCTGTTAAAACGAATATTCTCCGACCAATCAAATATTTTATAACAACTTGCTTCCTTTGCAAAATTTATAAATATTACTCTCAACTATAACATTATATCAAATCCACACAATAATATTCAAAAATATATTTTAAGAAAAATTAATTTTTATTCATGAAAGTTGGGGTCTTACACTTAGATCTCATTTGTGTGATGTTGTTTAACCATGATGATTGTTGGATCGTGTAGTATTACATAAAATACTACAAGATCTGACCATTAGCTAGCCCAAAAACACTTTGAACAGAGAATTAATGTTACTCAAACTAGACCCATTGAACACTGATTATGAATGTTTTTGAGGCTCAAGAACACATTAGGCGACAGTTTACATACGCTAAAGGCTTTAAATGACGATTATATTAATATTAATTAAATTAATTTCCAAAAATCATTTAAAAATAGAAATTAATTCTAAAAATTCCAAAATTAGTTTTAAAAAATATTTGAAGTTATAAAAATTAACTTTTTATAATTTGAAATATTATTCATTAATATTATTATTTATGTGAATATTAATCATATTAAATTTATTTAATAAATATATTAAATAGATTAGTTAAAATTGATTTTAATATTATAAAATTCATTTTAAATGATAATAAAGAGTTTAAAAATATTTGAAGTTATAAAATGTGACTTTTAATATTTTAAGGTAAATTTATTAATAATTTAATATTAATGATATTAGATTTACTTAATAATTATATTAAATAAATAGTTTAAAAAAGTTTTATTGAATTAAAAATCATTTAAAAATGATATAAACGATTTAAAAATATTTTAAGTTATAATTAATGGCCTTTAATATTTGGATGAAAAATACATTAATATTTAAATATTAATGGTAATTATTTAAAAATGATTTTAAATATTTTAAAAATCATTGAAAGGTAATATTAATGTTTTAAAACTATTTTGAGTTATTATAAATAACTTTAATATTTTGTATGATTTTCATTAATATGTTAATATTATTTAAATATTAATGATAATAGAATTATTTAGTATTTAAATCATTTAAAAATGATTCCAGTGTTTGACAAATCATGATAAATGATAATACTTATTTAAAAAAAAAATTAAGTCCTTGAAAAATAATATGATTAATATATGAATTATCTAAAATGATATTGCAACTACATAATAGAGTTTTATTAAAAATAAACTCGATAATTATCCGATAAGTCGTCGGTACACCGAATTTATCCGGACCTATATAGTTTGACTTTATAAGTGGTTGTTTATGTTCTAATGACTGATATAAATATGTGATAATGTGCTTAAGTTATGTGATGACTGCAAATAGCAGTACTATGTGTTACGATGTACTATTCTAATCAAAAGAATAATCTTATTAATGATAGGTCTTTGTATAAAAGATAGAACTAAGTTGTGTAGCTGTAAGACGCAAATCAGGCAAGTATCCTACCCTTTGCATTTATTTTATGCAATGGACATGTGTAAGCAAGTTTCTGAACTATATCCTTGTTATACAAGTTTTTGAACTCTACTATTATTGATTATATATCTAAACCTTTTATTCATGCAAATTCTCGAACTGTATTCATTCATTGTTTACTAGTGCAATATTACAATATGATCATACCCTATTCATTAATAGCTAAGATTGGTTATGCAAGTGTCCTCACTTGGATAATGGTTGTACTTGTTGATACATACTTATTAAATTCTGGAATGTATATGTTAATTAAAAGTAGTCTAAGCTATTTGACTCGGCTAGACATAGATTTAAAAATATCGTTAAACATGATAGAACATTATTGTTATCTAAACAAATTATTTTGGTTCGGATTCCAGACTAAGTATGAACAACCCAAATATGGGGAAATGTTTGTGCGCCAAAAGCGAATATGATGAACGAAAATATCATTCTAACACGTAGTATTGATCAATAAAGGGCATAACAAGCTGATCACCCTCCGTGCCCGTAAGTCATTATGATTTACGGATGAAGTTTTGTATAACTTTTTCAAAAATTGAAAATAAAATTTCATAGTCTGTCGATTGATCACCATGTTTAGTTAGTACGTAGTTTCAAAAATGAAATTGATTTGATAAGTTGTTCAGTATTGTTTAAGTTTACTTCACAACTATTGCTTCGTTGTAAAAGTACAGTTCCAAGAAAATATTTATTTCTTTCAGCTAATATTTATTGTTTGTTATTACTTGTTGGGCAATTAAATGCTCATTTTTGCTTTAAATATAAATATTTTCAGCTAAGTGTGATCGACCTAAAGGTTTTGATAAGGACAAAGGAAAGTGAAAGCTGACAGAATAAGTTTTATGATATCTGATATAATAATTAGACTTTATTAAGACGATAATATTTATTAGCTATTATGTAATGAAATGCTTTAAAGGTTGTGTACCTGGGAATAGACAACTCTGATATGTATATTAAGTTTGTTATTTATATTATTCCGCTCAAAGAAATTATATCGTGTAGCACCAAGTTCGGGTTTTAAGTACTAGGATTTGAGGCATCACAGGTTGGTATCAGAGCTTTAGGTTAGAAACCTTAGGTGGGGTATACCTTAGGCTATAACCTTAGGATAGAGGGAAACATTGAAAATACAAATAACTCAAATAGAGTTTAAAGGAGATGAATTGAATAAATTCATCGTAAAACAAAATAAAAGTAACCTATATAAAACTATTATTGACTGTGTGTATATATTATATTCTAGTCAAGATAATTTATGTGTAGATGTAAGATGGAAAAGGATTAGGATACTCTTAGATTGTAAAGAAGGAGAAAATCTCCATAACCGAGCTAATATCAAAGCCAATAGCTGAAATAGAGGCTCACATTGAAAGTAACCCTGCTAAGGTGATTATATTCGAAAATGTAGTACCGGACCTAAAAACGGTGGAACTAACAAATACTGATTCGGACACGAAAGTTTGAGCTGATCAAGCATCAACGGAAGTGCAAAATCTGCGGAACAAGGTTTCTTCTTTGGAAAAGTTATGGGAAATAGAAAAACTATTAAATAGTCAATTGTAGAAGGCGTTAATCGGAATAATGGAAGAACAAGATAAGTTTAAAATCCAAATTGATCAGATAGGACCCAAAAACAACATATCGTGTGCAATTCCAAGCAAGAAGGGGAAAAGAAAGATGAAAGACCGGGATTTAGGAAATTCTGAATATAACCAAGGAAACTTTAATAGAATAGAAAAATGTACAAACTGTAAAAAGAAACATGAAGGCTTATGCAGAAAAGGGGAAATGTTTGTTACAGTTGCGGACATGAGGGATATATCTCTCCTCATTGTCCCAATCCGAAGCAATGTGTATGTTTTATTTTTGGGTTGGAAGGTCATCAGGCGAAATGTTGTCCAAGATCAGGAAAAAGGCGTAGGGAATAAGTAGTATACGTACTATTTGAATATGTGTGTTCAATGTTGTATATATGATAAGTATATGTGTATAGGGTCACAACCATAGACGTATCCCCGTCGGGGGTTACAACGCCGAAGTTATGAAATAATGAAGTATCCCCGGTGGGGGTCACAACGCAAGTATTTCAAACATCCGCATATCCCCGGCGGGGGTTACAACACAATTCAACCATTGATGCACAAATCAATGAAGGTCAAGCAGCCTTGACGTTATATCAGTCGATGGCAAGTAAACCCATCGAAGTAACCTTCCCCAACAAGGGTCACAAAGCGATGCAACCATTGATACACATCAATGAAGGTCAAGTAGCCTTGACAATGCACCCAACAGGGATCTATCCTGTGATACACACATCAGCGAAGGTCAGGCAACCCTGACAATACATAATATTGGCAGTAACTCCAACAAAATTATGGTACATGCTGGTGATACAAGCCAGAGAAGACCATCCTCATCGGAGAGGACCGATGATGGAATATTTTATACACATCCTCAAACAGATAAAGCTTTATCCCCACAGATCTCTTGTACACAAGAGGTATCTCTATGGAGTAAAAGTCTATGTCTAGGATTCAGGACTTTGGTGATAGCCCCAACGTCAACATCCTTGAAGACTTAGATCGCATGTCCAAGGCATCACTGATTGTCATCCCAACAGGATTAGCCGACAATCATTTCATTTATGCATCATACATTTGCATCATGTTGTTGCACATAGCATCATGTTTATCTTGTTGCATTTCAAGTGTCTAGGATTCTTTATCCTATCCATGCCTTTCATTACATGAATATGATAAAGAGGGGCATATGTAGACACTCAAAATTTTCTTCACACCTATTACTGACATTGCAGGAGGGCAGATTTGTCTTTCGGAGATAACCCTGGAAGACAGCTCACATCCATTCCGGATACTACCGGAAGTTCAGTCTTAACCCCGGAACACACACTGGGAACATCATTTCCAACCCCAGAATACACACCGGAAGGATTATTTTCAACCTCGGATATAAGCTCGAGTTTTGTCCTTGGCGATAACCAAAAGGAATATTGTTGCAGTTCCGGCGATAACTCCAAAAATGCTTGTTTTAAGTACATGCTATCAGCTTCAATCAGACCTCCTGCCGAGGCACTCATACCTTAGACCCGGAGCTAACACTGAGCAGACAAGCACTTTCACAGATGACCTTGTGGCATTCAAACACTTGTAGCAGTTGTGACAGCCCCAAATTCAGACCTCTACTTGGTCACTCGAATTCGGTTCATCACGTTCTCATGGTAAAACTATAATAACCAAAATAATGCATACACAATGGAAAATCTACTTTAAAATAATATACAATGATTTATTATAATTATTCCCCAAGTCTCGAAACCTATAGTGCTTAATAGATTATATAATAATATCTAATAAAGACTTATTACATGATCATACTTAAGCTTTACATAGTCTGCAAATAGTCTTAACATAACATAATAGTTTTTAATCATAAAAAAGGATAAGCTAGTCGGTAGACTTGCCCTTGCCCTTGTCTGCTCCGGAGACACCTCCTTGTTCTTCCTTAACTGAAAGCTTTTAAATAAGCAAGGATGAGCACAAATTGCCCAGCAAGTAATATACAACAAGGGTGTAGGATATAATATCACAAGGTTTGAAATATGGAAGGGTTATTTCTAAGATAGTTCAAAGTGTCAGAATAACATCATGAATAAGGGATATGACAATTCCCTTTAAATCAATAGATATATATATGAATTCAACGGCTAACAAAGAATCCAACTGGATAAGCAATTTATACTGAGCAGTCACTAAGGACTATTGAACTTCCACTAGAGTTACCAATATCAAATTGATGACCAAAAATATCAAGTACTATAGATGATCAATATACAATACTATACGTTATGCATAACACCACAATAATATTTATTCACGTGTTGGGGTTTCCAACAACATACACTCCCCTTACCAAAAGGGTTGTCCAACTCAGTTTTCAAGATTTTCGCACCAATCAATTGGTTTGGATAGCTTTTATAAACATGCATATAGTCTAGCCGAAACAATGGGCATCGACTCTTTCACAATATTCAAGGTCAATAGTAAGTTTAACATGAATAATAACCTTCACAAGGGTTTAAGCATATTAGCTCTTTTGAACGAAAAAGTAATCTAACTTGTGTTCAAAGAGATAAACTTACGGTATTTGTCGAATAAGATATTGCAATGGTATTGCAAAACAATAATAATAGGGTTCGGATACTTGCTCAATAAAAGTAAGGTTCAAGGAAACTTGTTCAATAATAATTAGAGTAAGTTTAGGGAACTTGCCTCAAGCGTAGATTACCAAAATACCGCTTAACAGTACACTTTTGAATCCTATCATAATGTGATACGCATATAGGATATTCATTAGTTAAATATACTAGATATGTAAGTCTAAATGCATACACAAACATTTAACTTAGTTGTATACTCTTCACATACTTCATTTTGTACTTATAACACAAAATCAACTCATAAGTCACCATGAAAATCAAATGACATAGTCACTTTATAAACAATTCAAGAATGCTCAAGGTTAAGACCTCCTACTCATGGACTTTTCATTTCAATGCAACCCGACTTATCAACTAGGCATCACACACACACATATATATATATATATCAGTATATTTTAGATCACATTTAACATCACAAGTATCATGTAACTATTGTCCAAAAGATCAGAACTCAATATCTGGGATTCGGTGGCGTAAATTAACGCCATAGCTAAGCCTAGGACCGACGTAGTCGCTACTCAGCCCCTGACACTGCCAAGACTCATTTCTTTGCCTTATGGGTTCTGTCCGGTCTCGAACGCACAAACATACACAATGTATTTTGACATGTTAAGGTTCCTTTCATGCTTCTTAGATCAGTCTAGGTCCCTTCTTGCATAACATGGTTCTAAGTTTGATCATTTCAATAATTTAAAGTCATTCAAGGTCATGAAACCACAAAGTCTAGCATGCTTGCTTTCTAAACATACAAGATTGTTATAAAAATCATATTAGGCATGCTTGTGTGTATTTATAACACATACGTGAAACTAACACCGCTTTAGTTGAAAATAGGCTTCGTTTATGCTTTATTTGAAATATAACATACAAGCATAATATATTAATGGTTACACTACATGAGTTAGTCTAAGAGCATCATCAAGCATGATCACAAATGTCAGATTCTAGTCCTCAAGGTAACATGACAATATTCACATTCAAAGGTCATATTTTCATTTGTAAAGTATACTAATTTGCTCAACATGTTCATGCTTTATTGCCAATCATATAAACACAAGCTAAATGTTTAGTCATTCATTTCTAAGTTATAATAACATGTATTCATGGTCAGTATATGTACATGGCATACATACACAATAAGTTTGCTTCTAAGTTTCTAAATCCATTTAAAATCATACACTCTTGTTATTCATGCGAATCTAGTCTAAACATGCTCACATTAGCATAATATACATGCACATACACATTACACATGCTTGCATGCTATTATAAGTCATAGTACTACATCAAATTGAAAACAGAAACTAAAATATGAACTCAAAGAATTGGCGTAGCAATAACTGCTATCTCAATATAAATGTATGTAATTACTAGTACTATTGTTCGGTTCGAAGCGATTACTTGGTGAGAAATCCAGCCCAACCTCAAAATTTTCATATGATATCACTTCTAAACACTCATAAACCAATTGTAACATGCTTATATGATCACTTAGCAACTATATAACCAATACCCAACTTCATTAACATATAATTCCATAAAATCAAGAATTTGAATTTGCATACTCAAGACTCCATTTTTACAGAAACTGAAATTGGAAATCTAGTAATGGAATTATACCTTTGTAATGTGAAAGAACTTGCTACTACTTGAACTCTTAAACTCTAGGAATGCTTGTAAGCTCTCACCCTCACACTTAGCAAATTCACAGACAATTTCCAGCAACACCAATTGATCAACATGGCTACCATTTATAGAAGAGTTTTGGACTGGGCATTGGTGTTACACAAAACTTGAGCTCATGGTATAATGCAATGAAACAATGGTTCAAGGAGGGTGGTTCAACCACTCCATACCAACCACCTAGCTAGCCATGACCATCTAGGATTTAGCCTTGTGGAGAATACGTATTATAGCTTGTAGCTCATTTTGGGACAAAAGGAAAGAACTCAGCAATCTAGTTATCTAGGCTTAGTTTGGTCTATTTAATCCCCACAATGAAATCTTAATGTACAATTATTACCATATTAGGAATTTTAGGGATAAATTATACGCTCACATCATATAGCCCATGTACATTAAATATACGCAATAAAATAATGCAGTTAGATATTTTTGTCCGGGTAGTTCCATAATTATTCCTACCACTCATATAATTATATTTTAAATGTCTACTCACCTACATATTGTTATATACATATTTCGTGATATATTTATAACTTATAGTTCCAATATATTTAATCACAATGCCCATATAATAAAGATTCATACAACTTAATATATAGTCACATAAATGCCATAATACACTATATAGTATAGTTGTATTATTGCTTATATGCACATAACTATCAATATAATATTATTATATTACCAACTTACTCACTTATGTGAAATAAATAAATCATGCACTTTCTTAATTAATTAACACCAATATTACTTAATCATTGATCAATATATTTATGAATTTCCATTGACATTACTTATCTATCTAGTAATCACCTATTATTAATTACCAAGAATTCAATATTCCACCACAACCATCATCAATTAAATAACAATTAATAATCACATATTAATCGACCCTATTAACATCAATTAAAACTCCATAAATATACTACAACAACACTTGACAATTAATATTACTATTAGTGTTTCCCATCACCATGCCATACAAGGCTTTCAACGAGTTTACCACAAACTCTACATATCTTCAATTATTCAGTTAATTAATATAATTGAGTTATCTCATATCATAACACGAAATTGTTCATATTCAAATAAATATTCATTTCCATTAATATATTTATTTAATAATACGTAGAAATTCTCGGGTATTACATCCTTCCCCCCCCCCTTTATAAAACTTTTGTCCCGAAATTGCTACAAGGTTACTCAAATAGATGGGGATAATCCCTCATCATCCTATCTTCTAACTCCCACGTTGCCTCCTCGACATTGTGGTTACGCTAAAGTACTTTTACAGACGAAATAACTTTATTTCTCAAGGTTTGCTCTTTCCTATCTAGAATTTGGATAGGAATTTCTTCTTGCGCTAAGTTCTTCTCCACTTGAATGGGTTCGTAAGAAATCACGTGCTTGTAGTTGGGCTTGTATGGACGCAACACAGATATGTGAAACATGTTATGGATGTGCTCTAATTCAGGTGGTAATGCAACTTTGTATGCTACTTCGCCCACTCGTTGTAATATCTCGAACGGTCCTATAAATCTTGGACTCAGCTTTCCTTTCTTGCCGAAACGGATTTTTCCCTTCCATGGAGATACTTTCAAGAATACAAAACTGTCGACTTCAAAGTCTCGATCTTGCCGATGCAAGTCTGCGTCCTTCTTTTGGCGATCTTGAGCTGCTAGAAGTCTAGCCTTTATCACTTTCACGACATCCGCGGTTTGTTGTACTAACTCTGGTCCGAGTATTCATCGCTCTCCGACTTCGTCCCAACATAACGGCATTTTGCACTTCCTTCCGTAAAGAGCTTTATACGGTGGCATGCCGATACTCGCATGGTAACTATTATTATACGCAAATTCGTAGGTGGTCATCCCAATTTCCCTTGAATTCCATCACGCAAGTCCTGAGCATGTCCTCTAGCGTTTGTATTGTTCGCTCACTTTGTCCGTCTGTCTAAGGATGATAAGTAGTACTCAACCTCAACTGTGTTCCCATCCTCTCTTCCAAGCTTTTCCAGAATTTTGACGTGAAACGCGGGTCTCGGTCAGAAACAATCGATACCGACACCCCATGTCGTGAAACGATTTCCTTTAAATATAGACTCGCAAATTGATTTAAACTGTAGCGGATCTTGATAGGTAGAAAATGTGCGGTCTTCGTAAGTTGGTCTACGATAACCCAAATGGCATCTAAACCTTTCTGTATGACTGGAAGTCATACCACGAAATTCATCGTACTATGCTCCCATTTCCACTCTGGTATTTCCAATGGTTGTAGTAAACCACTCGGTCGCTGATGCTCTGCTTTTACACGTTGATACGTAAGACATCTACTAACGTACTCCGCGATTCCTCATTTCAGATTTGGTCACCAAAAATGTTGCTTCAAGTCCCAGTACATCTTTGTGCTTCCCGGATGAATGGAATACATCGTATTATGAGCCTCGTGCAAAATCTCCTATCTTATCTCGGCCACCGCCGGTACCCACACTCTCCCTTCGAATCTTGAGATACCGTCTTTATCTATTCGAAATTTTTCTTCCTCTTTTTCCATGATCCTTCTTCTGATTTTCTCACACTCTCCATCTTTCTCCTGGGCTTCCTTCACTTTATCCAATAATGTTGGACAAGCTTCTATTACAAATAACTTCTCTTCAGACCTCTTGGGTCCCTTCACTTCTATTTCCAATTTCTCCATATCTCTTATTAACTCTTCCTGAGTTGTCAGTCGAAACAATTTCTCCCTTCCTTTCCTACTCAGAGCGTCGGTAACTACGTTTGCCTTCCCCGAGTGATACATAATTTCATAGTCATAATCTTTGATTAATTCTAACCACCTCCTCTGACGCATATTCAACTCCTTCTGTATGAAGATATATTTCAGACTTTTGTGGTCCGTGTATATCTCACATTTCTCTCTGTACAAATAGTGTCTCCATATCTTTAATGCAAAAACTACGACCACTAACTCTAGGTCATGAGTAGGGTATCATTTTTCGTAATCCTTCAATTGTCGTGACGCATACGCAATGACCTTGCCTTGTTGCATCAGCACACAACCCAGTCCTCTATGCGACGCATCACTGTACACCACAAATCCTCCCGTATCATTTGGTAATGATAATACAGGCGCCTCGCTTAATCTCTTCTTCAACTCTTGAAAACTCTCTGCGCATTTGTCGGTCGATATAAATTTCACCGTCTTCCTTGTCAAATTAGTCAACAGGGTTGCTATCTTAGAAAAATCTTGGATGAATCTTCAATAGTACCCAGCTAACCCTAAGAAACTTCTCACCTCCGTTGGAGTTCTTGGTTGTTCCCAATTACTCACTACTTCGACCTTTTCAAGGTCTACTGAGATTCCATTCTCATCCACCACGTGGCCTAAGAATCTAACCTTCTTCATCCAAAATTCGCACTTAGAAAACTTTGCATACATCTTCTCCTTCCGTAGTGCCTCCAAAACAATCTTCAGATGTTCAGCGTGTTCTTCATCCATTTTTGAGTAGATCAAAATATCGTCAATGAAAACTACTACGAAAAAACAGATTTTTTTTTTATTTTTGTTATTTTTCAAAAGAAAATTGTTATTTTTCTAAAAAAAAAATTTTTTTTGTTATTTTTTTTAAAAAACAGATTTTTTTTGTTATTTTTTTTAAGAAAAAGATTTTTTTTTATTTTTGTTATTTTAAAAAACAGATTTTTTAATAAACATATATTTTTTTTAAAATTGATTTTTAAATTTTTATTTTTTTTTATTTTTGTTATTTTAAAAAAGCAGATTTTTTTGTTATTTTATTAAAAATAGATTTTTTTAACAAATAGATTTTATTATTTTAAAAACTAATTTTTTTATTTTAAACAAATTTTAAAAGTCTGTTTTTATTTTTGTTATTTAAAAAATGTTTTTAAAAAGTTCGATTTTAAAAATTTTATTTTTTAAAAAAGTTCCGTTTTAAAATTTTTGTTTTTAAAAAGTTTTGTTTTTTTTAAAATTACGTTTTTAAAAGAAGTTACTTTTTTTTAAAAATTTTAAGACTACATTTTTAAAAATTTTTTTTTTTAAAACAACATTTTTAAAAAAAAAAATTTTAAAAAACAGAACTTTTAAAAAAAACAACATTTTAAAAGCGGAACTTTTAAAAAAAAAATCAAAATTTTTAAAAGGAAAGTTTTTTAAAAAAAATTTAAATAAAAAATAAAAATATACTTTAAAATTTCTTTAAAATAACAAAATTTGTTTTTAAAATAACAAAAATAATAAAATTTGTTTGTGAACAAAATTTGTTTTTAAAATAACTAAAATAAAAAAACATAGTTTTTTTAAAAAAATCTATTTTTTTTAAAAAATTGTTTTTAAAATATCTACTTTTTAAAAAAAAAAAATCATTTTTAAAAAATTAACAAAACTTTTTTTTTAAAATAACAAAATAAAAAATCTATTTTTTTAAAAAATATTTTTTAAAAAATTTGTTTTTAAAAAATCGATTTTTAAAAAAAATCAATTTTTTTAATAATCTATTTTTAAAAAATCTGTTTTATTTTATTATGTTTTTTTTTATTTTTAAAACTTTAAAATGAGTATTTTTTTTAAAAAAATCTGTTTTTGATTTTTTTTGCCACATAAGCAACTTTTTTCATTTTTTTTTTGCCAAGTCAGCTCCACATAAGCAATATTTTAACGGCTGTTAACTTTTTTTAACGGAATGGCTTAATTGTAAAATAATAATTAGTTCAGTGATGTAATTCAAAAAAATAAAAGTTCAGTAGTGTATTAAATAATACTTGCCAAGTATTGTGGTGAAATACATAGTTTTGCCCATTCGAATTCGGTTAATCACGTTCTCATGGTAAAATCATAATAACCAAAATAACGCATACACAACGGAAAATCTACTTTAGAATAATATACAATGATTTATTATAATTATTGCCTCAAATCTCGCAACCTACAGTGCTTAATAGATTACATAATAATATCTAATAAAGACTTATTACATGATCATACTTAAGCTTATACATAGTCTGCAAATAGTCTTAATATAACATAATAGTTTTTAATCATAAAAAGGACAATCTAGTCGGTAGCCTTGCCCTTGTCTGCTCCGGAGACACCTTCATGTTCTTCCTTAACTGAAAGGTTTTAAATAAGCAAGGATGAGCACAAATTGCCCAACAAGTAATATACAACAAGGGTGTAGGATATAATATCACAAGGTTTGAAATATCGAAGGTTATTTCTAGGATAGTTCAAAGTGTCAGAATAACATCATGAATAAGGGATATGACAATTCAATATAAATCAATATATATATATATATATATATATATATATATATATATATATATATATATATGAATTCAACAACTAACAAAGTATCCAAGCTGGATAAGCAATTTATCTTGGCGGAACACTAAGGACCATTGAACTTCCACTAGAGTTACCAATATTAAACTGATAACCAGAAATATTAAGTACTATAGATGATCAGTCTATAATACTTCACGTTATGCATAACACCACAATAATATTTATTCACGTGTTGGGGTTTCCAACAACATACACTCCCCTTACCATAAGGGTTGTTCAACTCAGTTTTTAAAATTTTCGCACCAATCAATTGGTTTGGACAGTTTTATTATAAACATACATATAGTCTAGCCGAATCTAATGGCATCGAGGCTTTCACAATATTCAACGATAACATCATGAATAAGGGATATGACAATTCAATAAAAATCAACAGATATATATGAATTCAACGGCTAATAAAGTATCCAACTTGATAAGAAATTTATACTAAGCAGTCACTTAGGACTATTGAACTTCCACTAGAGTTACAAATATCAAACTGATAACCAAAAATATCAAGTACTATAGATGATCAATCTACAATACTATACGTTGTGCATAACACCACGATAATATTTATTCACGTGGTGGGGTTTCCAACAAATGAAGGATAGAAACAATCAAACCCAATTGCTGATTATAGACCAAAGTTAATATTCAAATCCTCATATAAATCCAGCAAAATAATAATGATAATCCACAATGATAGAAAATCCTAAGAAGAATTGGAAAAGTAGGCGTTTAAGCTTCGTTCTACGTTGGAATCTCTCTCAAAGTGTAAACCCTAGTTCCTACTATGAAAATACATCAAAAGTGATCAAAGATACGTCTGACACCAGTCAAATATCATTTTTAATCAATTACAACGCTTTTAATTAAAAATTAAAATAAAACAAATCAGCTGACTTAGGGCATCAGTACATGGCGCGCCCTCCAGGTAATCCTCACATGCGGGCTGACTTTCTGATGTGTCATGTTGTCGGTAGGGTGCTTTCATGGCAAGACGCGCGGCCCCTAAGCTTGTCTGCGCCGTGGCTTCGCAACTCTGAATTCTGGTTCTGCTGCTCCTTCCTTTGTCCATCCATGCTTAGTCTTCTGCTCCACTTGATCCTCATGCCACATATATCCCAGCTTGTGCCTCGCTTCATGCATCCATTAGCCTCGTGCCCTCTAATACTATCAAATTAGGTCGTTTCCTGCACTTTTTCACCAAAAGGAGTTTTAAGTAAATGTAATGCAAAATAACATGAAATATAACTAAAAACACACTAAAATATACTTGAGATGGGCATAGTTCACGTGAATTGGTATTCATTAAGTAGGTATAAAACCCACTTATCAGGTGTTTAAACCATTCTTAGGCAAATTTGTGGTGGTGTTTATTGATGATACATTGATGTATTCCAAAACCATGGAGGAACATGTTGAACACTTAAGAGTGACGTTGGAGACATTGAGAAAAGAGAAATTGTACGCTAAATTCTCAAAATGTGAGTTTTGGTTGGAACGTGTACAGTTTTTTTGGCACGTTATTGATAAGGATGTAATTTCGGTAGATCCATCAAAGGTTGAAGCTGTAATAAACTGGGATCAGCCAAAGACACCATCAGAAGTAAGAAGTTTCTTGGGATTGGCAGGTTACTACAGGCGTTTTATTCAAGACTTTTCTAAAATTGCGAATCCGTTGACGAATTTAACTAGGAAGGTAGTTAAGTTTGTCTTGACGGAGAAGTGTGAGAAACGTTTTTGAGAATTAAAGAAGAGGTTGAGTTCAGCACCTGTGTTGTCATTGCATGATGACACAAGGAATTTTATGGTGTATAGTGAGGCATCGCATAAAGGACTAGGCTGTGTGCTTATGCAAAACGGTAAAGTTATTGTGTGATGTCCCCAAATCCGGGTATCTTCTAACTCGACATCAGGTGCTCCACGGTGCTACAATTCATATAAACATTCAATTGAAATATCTCAAAAGAACCAATATGTCTTATATATTCCAATATAATATTACCATTCCCTAGGTTCTTTATAACCGTTACATTTGTTCTTGTCATAATATCAAATATTATCATTATTCACCTATACTATTACATAGGTAATCTACAGGTTCGCCTTAGCCTTCCCTTTATCTTTGCCATATCATTTGGTTCGTTCGGTCTTAGTTGTATTCATTTGGTTCAAGCAAGAGTGAGCATAACTAGCTAAACAAGTATAACAATTCCATTTAAATGACATGCTTGAAACACACAAATCATATATCTTCAATAACTGAACAATAGTTATGAAGTACTATCGATAATTCAAAATAGCACTTCTCTTTTCTTTAAAATATTTTACAATGACAACATTCAGTAAAACATCAATTCCGGTCTAACACCTTGAGCATTTCATACTTTCTTTGAAAAGGATAACTCGACACTAAGTTCGTAAGTCCAGCATTACTTACAAGCACGTCTAGGTGATCAGCCTATAGTAATTTATGTTGATCAACACTACATTTTTTAAACGTATGTACATTTAAGTTGTGCCAACCTCACGTGCCTGTCGTTTGACGACAAAACATTTGTTTAGCATACTTAATCTCCATTTGAAAACCATACCAAAATAGTTTGGTAAAACATTTACAATACTTTGATAGATTATAAGAAATCCAACATATCATAAGTCTAGCCTAAAGAATTGGCATTGACTTCATCATGCATCAATTCCTGCGCAAGAATACATGAATCACAAAACTTGTCCAGATTGAACATAAACAAGGGTTAGAACACTTGCCTTCAGCGTCTGCTACTGATACTACACTTTCTCTTTAAGTCTTTAAGGTCTCTACAATAGATGATCACATAACGTAACATATTAGGTCATGAATCACCATACAAGGTTCCTAATGAATCTTACCCTTCTTCTCAATCTAATCATGTATTAGATTTGTTACTATTGGTTCCGGCTTGCCATTATAGTTTACATCGTTCTTACGTTCAATTAATCTTTCGCCGACCTTCAGTTGTAATACTTAAGGTCTTTAACATAATTTAAGGATGTTACTTCAAGTTCTTTAATGTTGTAGTTCAATACTAACTATATGCCTTTCCTTTTATCTTCATAAATTTTTTTCTTCTTTGTGCAAACCTAAAAAGGTGTGGCATGCGGTGCAGCTTCCACCTATTAAGTTGCTACTGCAAAGACCACTCTTGATGTTTGATGGTCGAACCCGCCATTGCAAGTGCCACTCCTAGCTCTCTTTGTCGCGCTGCGACGTGAAACTCCAGTATGTCTAGGAATGGAACCGGCGCTGCAGCGCCACCTTTTGGCCTTAGGCTGGCATCACGAGGCCAGCTCTGTACACCAGATAATAGACAGTTTTGTTTTGCACAACTAACTTCTCGGACTCCAAATTTGATCATTTTAAGTTTGAATTGGCTCGTTCAGAAGCCATTAGGTCACAAATCATATACTCTACGTGTTAATGCAAGAATTTTACATTTTTGACTTCGTTAACTCAAAATTCACTTATTAGTTCATTTTTAACGAAAACAATAAACGTTCGTGAACGTTCAACGCTCGTTTCTTCGTTCAGAGTCGGAATTCGGTCATTTTTGAGCCCTCAACTCTATAATGCCAAATAAGACTTGTCCCATCGAAAGAAAATGTTTTTGAGCTCAATATCAAAATTCGACTTCCATTCCAAGAATTTCACGAACTCGACGATTATCGTCTAATCGTGTGAATTCCTGCATAACTTCGTTACTTAAGATTTGTTCATCATTTCAAATGGATTCTATCCATCAAATTAACATCTTAACATGCATATTATATCAACTTATTTACATGATAAGTTATTACTTGTTCTTCATGAGTTTATAACTTATAAAAGTATAAACTATTTATGATTTCATTTCACATGACTTATAATGGTTTAAGTCTTCTAACCATCATCCTTACATATTCTTATCATACAAACTTCATTCATATAAACATATTACAAGTTCTTTCTTAGTTCATAAATTATATATGAATTAATTGCACTACAAAAAAATGGGGCTTCAGCAATAAACGATTTTCGTTGCTAAATGTGCCAAATTTCGTTGCTAAAGGGTTTTGGCAACGACTTTACTGTCGTTGCGTCTTTCGTTGCGCAATGAGCGTTGCTAATTGTTCCGCAATGAACATATTTTTTTTTCGTTGCCAAAAGTAAAACATTTTGCAACGAAATTTGGCTTTCGTATAGAGACATCGATCCTTTAGCAACAAAATATATTGTTGCAGAATAATTAAAATGTCGTTGCTAAAATCCCATTTCGTTGCAAAAATATGCTAATTGGCTACGAAATGAACTTTTTTTTTTTTGCAATGACTATGCATTTTCGTTGCAATTGACAACATTTTGCAACAACATTTTTCGTTGCAGTAAATTATGAAAATTGTTGCCTAAGCTTGCTTTCGTTGCGGAATGTAAACTTTTTAGCAACGATTTTTGTTGTTGATTATATTATTTGACAACAACATTATGCTGAATCAGCAATGAAATTTTTTGTGCTGGTTATTTTTCAATAGTAACGAAAGTCGTCGATTAGCAACGACATTATATATTGTTGTTTCTTTATAAGTGCAACGAAAGTTGATATGATTTGCAAATAAAAAATGTTACCTTTTATTTTAGTATTAGCAACAATATCCTCTCCGTTATTAGGCTAATTTTTCGTTGCCAAATATTATATTTTTAATGCTATTAGCAACGAAAATTTGTTGCTAAATGTATAAAAAATTGTTGTTATATGCTAATGTCATAATATATAGCTAAAAGGTCTAAATTCTCATTTAAATTTAAAGCCAAAATGTATCAACTATTCAAAATACATCCCAATAATACCATTCAAAATACATCCCAATAATATATCCCTATTCACAATTTATTTTCCATAAGAACCACTTGTTTAAAAATGTAGACTAACAAACAAATTCTCTCTCAATCACTTTCCTTAACTGTTCACAACCTATGCATATTACAGAAACTAATTCCGTGAAACCTTGCTATAAACAAAAGAAAGGAGCAAAACTAAAGGTAAAACGACACTTGACTATCTAAGGCACAATGTGATTGTGCAGAAAAATAATAATTCGAATCTTCATCCAACCAACCCATCAGAAATCTATAGCTAATGCTAACAAGCCGATCACGTACAAGCTCACCCGTAATCCCACCAGCCCTTTCGTTGTATCTTTCCTTTCCCACCTTTTTGACTCGAGGAATAGACGGATGCCCAGTTGTATAACAAATTTTTACAAGTGTGTACTGCATAAATCTTTAATAAATACCTCCTGTAAGTCAAAGCAAACCAACAAGCATAGCCCCAGGATCCGAGGGACCAACTTGTTGGTGGAGCTTGTTGAGGCACTGGTGGAGGTGCCTGAGAAGCTGTAGGAATGCTAATTAATTGTTCCTTGATAAACTCCTTTAACATGTGGACATACATAGTCAGATGATCTACCAAGTTATAACAAATCTATTCGTATAAATTTAGATGAAGTATACATACTCGTATGTTAGTGCAGGGTCCCCTGAGGCAACTGTTATGCACATATGCGTTCTGTCTGTTGGATCAGTTTCAAATCTTACCTATATTTGACCCACCAAAAGAAATTAAGAAAATGTAGAAGAAAAAAGGGAATTATCAGATAGAAACCTTCTAAAGTATATCATAGATAATGGACTTGATAACTTCACAATCTAGACTATTGTTTTCATGAATGAGCTTCTACACCTGTGGGGCTTTAAATGAGCCCAAGTACTTGATCTGGACGTTTAAGTTACAGGCTTATAGATGGACTCCTAATACAAACAGAGAAAGTATAATTCTCGAATAAAGAATAACAAGGGAACAACAATCTTGTTTATAATGCTTGGGATAATCACTCAACACATAATCTCAAGGAGAAATTTCTAACTAAAGGTGTAGTTGAATTCATATGTCAATTCTTCAAGAAAAATTTGATCCCGCAAGCCACAAATTATGAGACTTTCCAAGCTTTCTCAAAGAAAGTAAATATAAATTTCCCACTCTATAAAAGTGTTAAAAGGTTACAGTAGCCCATCAAAACAATGAAGATTGCAATCCCGAATGATATACAGGACCACTTAAATCTTTATATCCTCCTAGAGCCAATTACAACAACCAGCAAAAATGTTTAATCAGAATCGAAGACAACCCTACTTACAAAATTCCAGTTGTTATCTAAATATACAACTCCTGACAAACAAAGAATATTGCATTGAAGTCGGTAGACAAAATGAATTGATCACTCTAAAAAAAACCTTTACATCCACAATGCATATAGAGAGACGATAGAAAAATTAACCAGCTTCACTTACCACTCGCAGGAAAGAAACCCAAAATCCTGGTGGAGATGATGGAGCACCAAAAGGATTGTTTGGATCCTGATCGCCATATGGAGGACCACCCATACTCATATGTATGTTATCCAAAATAATGTTTGATATATAGTTGATAAAATGTTCATCTAGATGAAGAAAATTATATGCGAATCTGTGACAACATATAGATGTTTTGCGATTACGAATAAAAATCTAATTGCATGATATTTGACAAAGTGTATGGAGCATAGCAGGGAAGGACAACTACACTATTGGTGAAAAAGGAGCAACTTAAACAACATTAAAAATTGTAATATCCAGATAATGCAAATCAGAAAATAACAAGAAGGAATACCTCCATATGTGTTGTTGGTATATGTTTGCTGTTCCCAGGGCCTTTTAGGCAATGGTCTCCCAAGAGCATTTCTATTAATAGTCGTATTTGCATCCGTTGTATTAACAATTTCACCAGGTCTTGCAGTTCAAGAGGCCTCAACTACAACACTAGTGCTACCAGAAGACGGGGGTTTAAAAGGTGCATGACCAGAAGAAGACCCTGCTCCCTCCCGAGGTTTTGGTGGGGGGCTGTTACCTGTTATTGAAAGCAAGTAAATATGTTATATGATAATTGTATTAGTGCAATTTCAAGAAAAATGAGTAGCAATTAGATAATGAAAAAAAAATACAGAGAGAAAATACATCTCCTATTATGCAAAAACTTGAATAATGAAATTTGGGATGAGGATTGAGCCATTATCTTAACAATGACATAAAATAATTATATAAAAATAAAAATAAAAGGTAGAATTCCATATATAGGATCAAGACATTCATGATATAATTACAATACACAAAAACTAACACAAGCATAAGAAAACCTATATTATAGATCCAATTATCCCCATAAATTCCCCATATGTGGTTAAAAGCAAAACAAACAAACAAAAAAATCATATTCTGGTTCAAGATACAACCCATATTTGGTTAAAATCATATTCATCAAGATATACAACCCATATATACTCGCAACAAAAGTTAGAACTTTTGAACGACATAGTATATTATTTACCAAATTGCATCTAATGAGACTTGAGAGATCGAGAGTTCGAGATGAAGGGCCAAACAAGGCGATGAGGCGATGGATATGTTCTAAGGCGTTGGTAGTTGAGAGATTGAGACTTGAGACTTAAGAGTTCTGAGTTCCAAGTTTGAGATCTGGGTTTGGGATGAGAGATTGAGACTTGAGATTGAGAGTTTGAGATCTGGATTTGGGAATTGAGAGTAGCTAGGAAGCAAATTCAGAGTGCTAACCGGCTAGTAATTTACTAAAGTAGACAAGTAGTCATGACTCATATTATTATTTTAACTTAACTACTTATTGATGTGGAACTTGCAAGGCTTTTTTAAAAAAACTTTAATTTTTTTAAAAAAGATTTTATTTTTAAATGAATATTTTTTAAAAAGATAAAAATTTCAACCACCGTCGTTGGGAATAAAGTCTCTCACATTTAATTTGGGAAAAATTATTGAAAGCCATTTGAAATAGCGTTGAATTTTTTGATTATTTTTTTGGATAAAAATCAGAAAGGCAACCAACGTCACTTAATTTTTTTTTTTTTTTTAAATGAATTTTAAAAAAAATAATCTTAACTTTTTTAAAACGATTTTATTTTTTTAAAGAAATTTGAAAAAAATAAAAATATGATCCAATGCCAAACTAACCGGCATTGTAACTTATTTTAAATTTTTTTATAAAGTAAATTTGTATAAAAGAAGAGTAAGATGTAACATCACTTTAATTGACGTTAGAATATCTTTTTTTTAAAATTTCTTTGATCTCTTGTACTTGTTTACAAACATCAATATTTTTTTTATGTTTATTCTCTGTCATCGACGTTGGAAATGAAGGAGTATATAAGATTTCAGCTATAAAAAAATAAAATAAAAATTCTAACGCCAATTAAAGTGACGTTGCATCTTACTCTTCTTTTTTTAAAATTTATTTTTTAAAATTTTTTTAAAAATAAAATAGGGATAAAATTGATATTACATTAATATAGGTCAAACTAACTTATTAGGAATGACTTATAAGTCATTTTTAAATAACCTTATTCTGTTTTAGTTCATAAAACATAATAAAAAAAATTTCATCTTTTATGTTTTCTCTTATAACTAATAGTATTATAAATTAATTTTATAATATATTTGGGGAAAAGGTAAAAGGAAAACTAGGAATAGCTAGGGGTATACCATTACTATTTTTCTTTTTATATTTTATTTTAGACTTAAAAATATGTTCATGATTTAAGTTACTCCCTCCATCTAAGAATAAAAATTCTTATTATTTTTTTTTTACAATAATTTTTGCGTAATATCCTTAGTATTAAATGTTATATTTTTATTATTTATAAATATTTATATAATATCACTAGTCCTGTATAGAAAAATATGCAATTAGATGAGAGTTTAACTATTAATAATTTTATCATTTGACATTTTTTTAAAAATTCGCATAAAATCAATCATCATTTTCAATCTCGGAGTGATGGAGTACTTGTAAGTATATCCTACTTCTATCTAGAAATAGGAAACATTGGGAAGAATAGATATAATAATCAGGTTTGATGAGGTTGAGTTTATTTGGGTCTAAGGTTCGGAACTAACATGCTTGGCAATTGGTTGTCACGGGTACTATTTCAACAGCCATAATCTATACCGTTGATCGCAACATTGGATGGCACGGGTACATCGATTGTCATTGGATTTCATCTAAAATTTAGATATGAATATTTTTTATAAATATTTATATGAATATTTAGAGATAAATTTATAAATATTTATATGATTATTTATTTACATATATATATATATATATGTATTTTATATATAAATATTCATAGTTACTTTATATATACTTAGTTTAATATTGAGATTTGTTTAGTATTTTATTTAGTTTGACAAGAAATTTTGAAAAGAATATGTATATATATATATATATATATATATCAAGAGAATAAATTTAAAAATATTGGAGACTACAAGTTATGGCGTTCGTTTAGTTAACTAATAAATTATAATGACTCAGTGGTAGCTTCATGCCCCAATAACCCATAGGTTTTAGGTTCAAAACCTAGCTGTGATATTTTTGCTTCTTATGTTATATTTTTTTGTGTATTAGATAAATTCTATTACCATCTATATATATAAAATAACTATGAATATTTATATAACGTAACTATATATATATATATATATAAAGACTGACTCTCTCTAACGAACCATAAGGAGTTAACTAAAGACGAACCGACTATCTATGTTATATATGATATATAAAATATCGCTATATATAATGCTTTTTAGTTCGCTTTCTATGGTTCGTTGGAGAGACGGACCATATATATAAATATTCATAGTTACTTTCTATATATTTAGTTTAATGTTGAGATTTGTTTAGTATTTTATTTAGTTTGACAAGAAATTTTTGAAAATAATATGTATGTATATATATATATATATATATATATATATATATATATATATATATATATATATATACATATCATAGAATAAATTTAAAAATATTGGAGACTACAAGTTATGGCGTTAGTTTAGGTAACTAATAAATTAGAATGGCTCAATGGTAGCATAATGACCCAATAACCCATAGGTCTTAGGTTCAAAACTTAGTTGTGATATTTTTTTGCTTCTTATGTTATATTTTTTGTGTATTAGATAAATTTATTACCATATATATATATATATATATATATATATATATATATATATATATATATATATATATATATATATATATATACATATCAATAGAATAAATTTAAAAATATTGGAGACTACAAGTTATGGCGTTAGTTTAGGTAACTAATAAATTAGAATGGCTCAATGGTAGCATAATGACCCAATAACCCATAGGTCTTAGGTTCAAAACTTAGTTGTGATATTTTTGCTTCTTATGTTATATTTTTTGTGTATTAGATAAATTCTATTACCATCTATATATATATATATATATATATATATATATATATATATATATACCCATCTTAAATCTCCACATCAAACTAAATATATATAAAGTAACTATGAATATTTATATAACGTAACTATGAATATTTTAATATATATATATATATATTTATAAATTTATCTGTAAATATTAATATAAATATTTATAAACATATATTCATATAAATATTTATGCATGAAATACAAATATATTATTTTATAATAATAACACACTAATTTATCATTTTATTCTGTTATATATTAGATCGTTAGTATGGAAAGACCTGTTTGACTCCTTTTTTCCCCCTTTTTTCCACAAGCGCTAATTATTATATCAATTCTTTTTTTTATATAAAATAAAAAAGTAGTAGATTTTCACGAAACAATAACATTAATTATTCCTTATTTTAAAATGTCCAATATTAAAAAACTAATTAATTAACTTGGCTATTAATTTACGTTATAATCTTCTATATATTGATCGTGTATAATCATCGATATGTCATTTAATTATTTCATTACCAATTTCCATCAAAAAAGTGTTCGATCGCCCATTAATTATTTGTTGCAAAAGAAGAAGATAATTGAAAAGAATAACTTATACTATATTCCAAGGCAAAATAAATAAATTAAAGAATAGGTAAGATAAATATCATAATTTTGTAAGTATTTGACATATATAAGCAGAAATTATAGTGTTATTATTTTTATTTATTATTATTATTATTATTATTATTATTATTGTTATTGTTATTGTTATTATTATTTTTATTATTATTGTTATTATTATTATTATTATTATTATTATTATTATTATTGTAGTATATAACTTCCTGAAATTATATTAATGGTATGTAGTGAAGGAGAATAAATGAATAGATGGGAAAAATCTTATGTTTTGATATAAATATTAATCCTTGCAAGATATTAACAGATAACTTGTGTTGCTCCAGCGGTCAAATGACCAAAGTTCCAAATGATAGGTCACATGTTCGAATATGTTCTGCATTTGGACATAATTTTTAAATACTAAATACGAATCTTTTTTGATAATTCTCCGAATACCGAATATGGTCTTACAAAAACATGTTTATTGGGATTATCTTAATTTATGACAACATTTTAATAGTTGTTGCAAAAAGTTGTATAAAATATGCAATGAAAATAAAAATTGTTGCTAATGAATGTGGTCCATATTAGGCAACGAAATATAGCAACAAAAAAACTTTTGTTGCTTACGATGAGGAGAAATCAAGTGGTTAAAAATTTTGCAACGAATTTCTAACGAATTTTGTTTCTAAAGTTTGCAACGACTTATGAATTTCGTTGGAAAAAGTGAAAGCCTGACACAATCTGCAACAAAGGACAAGTTTCGTTGCTAAACATACACTTTTAGCAACGACTTATAAAGTCGTTGCCTGAAAAATCGTTGCTAAAGCCCTATTTTTAGCAACAAAAAACTTTCGTTGCCCACGATGACGGAAAATCAAGTGGCCAAAAATTTTGCAACGAATTTCTAACGAACTTTTTTCCCGCCAATGAATTAGCAACGAAATTTTGCAATGACTTATGAATTTCGTTGCAAAAAGTGAAAGTCTGACACAATCTTCAACGAAGGACAACTTTCGTTGCTAAACATATACTTTTAGCAATGACTTATAAAATCGTTGCCTGAAAAATCATTGCTAAAGGCCCATTTTTTTGTAGTGTTGCTTATTCACGGCTTATTAAGACTTAAGTCCCTTGATTATTCATTCTTATCATTACTGTAACAATCCGGAATTTTAAATTGTAATTTTAAATATTTAATGAATTATATAAATATTTATTTGAGGCGTTTATTATTGAATAAATATTTTATTGATGTGGTTATTATTAGTAATATACTTAAATTTATTAGATAATATTCTAAATTAAATTAATTTATAATTTAGAGAGTTGTAATATAACATGAGATGTTATATTGTTGTTTTAATTTAATAATTTAAAATGGTATGTTAAATTATTAAATAAAATTATAATGAAGTTATAATTTTGTGATATTTGTTAAAGTGGAATATTTACTTGAAAAAAATAGTATGTGTAATTAATTTATTTGATTAATGTTGGATATGGAAATCCAAATAAATAATAGTTGATTATAAATTAAAATAAATGGTTTACTAAAATAAAATTAAAGGAGTTTAAATTAGTTATGACCAAACAAGGCTTAAAATATTAAGTCTTTATTTTAAAGACTTTTTGCCAAACAAAGCCCTAGGGCTTTTGGATATTTGATATTTGATTTTTTAAATAATATAAATAAAATAAATTAAATAATAAATATAATATAATTATAACCTAAACATTTAATTTGTAACTGATATTCTAATAAGTGTGAGTATTAAGGTTTATCAGTTTTTTATTATTACGCTTGATTATCAGTTGGTCTTACGCATAACTTAGTTGCTAAGCCTAAGAACATTCAGAGAATTGTGAGAGAAATTGAGAGAGCTTGAGAAGAGAAGAACAAAAGCTATTTGAAGGTGTTTTTACATAACCTTAGTATTATATATATATAGTTCACGACAAAATTTTATGTTCTATGAATTCAAAATTTTAAGTTGATGATTATACAATTGATTACCTGTAGTTGTATGTGTTTATGATGATTAGAGTTTGTGTTTAAACAAGAATTGTATGCTAGTTTCGTTCAAAAAGTTGGAAAAATAATGACAGTGTTGGTATTTCTCACATGGCTTGTGTAAGTACCAATTTCGTTGGTCAATTTGTATGATAATATGTGAATTGATTCTTGTATGGACAAGAATCTTGATCACAATGATGATTTCTATTAAGGATGTCAAAAATGGAGTTTTTGTATTAAAATATAAAATTTAAGGATTTAAATTAGTTAAAGTTGTTGTTAAATTGTTCTAAGTGGTTGAATATGTGAGGAAACATCTTTATGATAGTTTTATACCAATTGTATATGTTAATTTCACTGTTTTGTGGGTGAAATTCGTGTTAGTTGGCTTAAGAATAGTGTTGAATCACGTTCTGTAAAAATTGGAACTGGTGTATAGATGTGGTAGCGTAGCCTCATATGGTAAGGCAGAAGCACCTCAGCCGGGGCGTAGTAACCTAATAGTAATACCGTGGCAGTCGCTATGAAGAGTCGATCATGAGATAGTGAAGTCTGCTAGTTCTGCAGACTTTGGACATTCATTGTAACTTAGCTTAATGTTATGTTAATGTGAGAACCATGTAATGTAAGGGTTAAAATAGAATAGTATCATGTGGTTAGTAACTCTAAAATGTAAAGTTAGTCAGTTGTGAAAATAATATGTATGATTTAAGAAACTTAGTGAGCAATGAATAAGTGTTGTGAAATGTATACTTGTGATTCTGAAATATGTATGGTAAGATAAGACTTGTTCTAAAATAACAAGTTTAGCTAGAAATGGGTGTTATTTTGTAAGTGGATGTTAACATATCTAATAGATATTGTGATTCCACTAAAATGTGTAGGTGAACGTGAGTTTTAATATTATAGCTTACGCTTGAGGCAAGTTTTCTAACTCTACACTTTCGTTGAGCTAGTTCTATTATTACATTATGGAACTTTATTCTTATGATTGAGCAAGTTTCCTATCTTAAACTATTATTGAACAAGTCATCTGTTTCTAAATTTCATTTGAGCAAGCTTTAACTCTAATTTTATTGGAATTCTCATTATGGTTCATTCATTCTAACTTGTTTATAGTTATTGTTCAAGTAAGGTTTACTATTTTATTGAATACTTATGTTTAGTGAATTTTAAGCATAAGTTTAATAAATAGTTAGTTTATCAACGATTATTCGTTGTTCCATACTATGTTGTTAGTAATCAAATGTAGAGTTGTCAAACTTTGTTGATTCAACTAATCCTTTAGTTGATGGCCGTTAAACTCTAAATTACCTTGAAATCTTATCCAAACAAAACTTTCTTTGGTGCAGACTTGTACTCTAAAACTGAGAAGAATAACCCTATTGTAGGGGATACGCAATGCGTTAAGATGTTTGTGCATAATATATGGTATGAAGGGCTGATCCCCCTAAGTACGTGAAATCCCTACAATATAACTGTTAAGGTTAGAGTTGAAAGATTATTTATAACCATGGACATAGTTCGTGGTCTTATAACCCTCAGATATAATTCATATTTTATTTCAGTTTTTGGATATCATTTATAGAGTACTATTCGGTCTTGATGAGCCTATTCATTGGCAGTTATTATATTCTTGTTGGTTCATTGTTATATCTAGTGAGCAATTGTTTTGCTCATTCTTGCATAAATATAATCATTGCAACTAAAGTTGAGAAGGTCGACGAACCTATAACTAGCAAAGGAAAGGGAAAAATGTACAAGTGATGAAGACTTGTAATTTCATTTATTGTTATGATGATAAACTTTTAATTAATGATGTGATGTAATAATTTTATTTCCTCACTTGAATGATGTTAAGGTTAGACAACCTGGGATATTTTTGGATTTAATGATGTAACCCTTTTTAAAGGGAAGATTGCTGATTTATTTTTTATTATATTTGGGTAGTCAGATATGAATGATTGGAAAGTGAACAACAAATCTTGTGGAAATGAAGTACCTAGATTTGGAGGTGTCATAATTTGTTAGCATACATTTCAATCAATCAACACTTCTCTTATAAACCTACAATTGTAGAGATGGAAGATTAATGACATAGGATCATTACCTTTAAAGTTCACTTGGTTAATCTTTCTCTTTCCTTCTTGTTCTAATAAATTAGCTTTTACTTTTCTTTCTTTTTCTCTCTACTCAATAAGTTATAAGTTGTTGGTGTATTTGAACAATTAACAAATGAAATCCAAGGCTCTCTATTTATAAGAAAACCAAGGTTAGGGCATATTGGCCAATAAATCAATCCCACCTCCTTAACAACCTCTTTACTATTCCATACTTAAGCACTAAGTTAACTTGGCCATCACCCTCTTTGCTTGCTCATCACATTATTTACTTGGCCACCAATCTCACCCATGTGATCATGGGTTGCCCCATGGATCACCCTAACCCATTGGATTAATAGTTTGGGCTTTAGGTTTAATTAACTTATCTTACACTTTGGGCTTGTATTAACAAACTTACTTGGGCTTTACCATTACTTACACTTGGGCTTGCACATTAACTTCTATTGGATTTTACTAATTGCTACACCATCCAACAAGTCCATTTCATTAGACTTAAAGCCTTATAACATATTATTTATGTATTATTCTTATATTCTAACTCGTATATTAATTCATAATATATGATATACCATCATTCATACATACTCGTATAATACTTTGTATCATACTCGTATTCATTTCCTCGTACAATACTTACGTATCATATAATCATCACTTTAGCTCATTAACACTTTATTTTCCCTAACGTTCTTAAATTAAGTTCGCAGGCAAAAAATTACGTTTTCCAACTTGAATTATTATTACATAATCCGTCTTACCTCAGTATTCTATCGTTACGTATTTCTCAGAAGATCAGAAATAATTCCCGAGTAGAAATCAATGAATAGTGTTTTTTAGAAAATTTCTTGGAAACCTTTTATTTTCATTTTAGAAATTCAAACACTTTAATTCCTTCACGTAGTCAAAATACTACGACATTTCGATAGGATTAGGTTATAGAACGTCATCCTTATTGCTAACACATAATAATAACACATAGTATAATTTTATTTATTATTTAATCAAATAAAATTATTTTACAAATTGCTCCATTTTCTGGGTCGTTACACTCTCTCCCCCTTATAAGGATTCGTTCCTCAGAATCTTAATAAAAAAATTTACACAAACAAGTGAGGGTAATTCTTTTTCATCTTTTCTTCAAGTTTCCACGTTGCTTCTTCGGCATCGTGGTTCTTCCATACTACCTTTACTGAAGGTATAACTTTGTTCCACAGAACTTGCTCTTTTTCTATCAATGATTTGCATCGGCAACTCTTCATATGTTAAGTCCTTCTCTTATGAATAGGCTTATATATGCTTATAATCCAACTTATAAGGATGTAATACAGAAACGTGAAACACGTTATGTATTCGTTCGAAGTCTGGAGGTAAGGCTAACACGTAAGCTACCCCTCCTACCTTTTCTAATATCTCAAAAGGTCCTATAAACCTGAGACTTAACTTTCCCTTCTTTCCAAAGCGTATCATTCCTTTCCAAGGAGATACCTTTAGAAATACATACGAGCCTACTTCAAATTATCTATTTACTCGATGTAAATCTGTAAATTTCTCCTGTCTGTCTTGAGCTGCTACTAGACGTATTCGTATCAGGTTGACAATATCCGCTATTTGCTGCACCAATTCAGGTCCTAGCATTCGGCGTTCTCCCACTTTGTCCCAATATAATGGTGTTCTGCACCTCCTTCCATATAAGGCTTCGCAAGGCGGCATGCCTATGCTTTCATGATAACTGTTGTTATATGCAAACTCTACTAATGGTAGATGATCATCCCAACTACCCTTAAAATCCATGACGCAAGATCACAACATATCTTTTAACGTCTGAATTGTTCTCTCGCTCTGTCCATCAATTTGTGGATGATACGTTGTACTCAGCTTCAACTGCGTTCCCAACTGCTCCTACAGACTCCTCCAAAAGTTCGATGTGAATCGTGGATTACGATCTCAAACAATCAAAATTGGTACTCCATGTCTGGAAATTATTTCCTTAACATAAAGTTTAGCTAACTGGTCTAAGTTATACTTGACCCTAATTGGCAAGAAGCTACCAACTTCGTCAATCGGTCCACTATCACCCAAATTGCGTTGTACCCTTTTGTTGTAATCGAAAGTCCCACCACAAAGTCCATCGTGATATGCTCCCACTTCAATTCTGGAATCTCCAATGACTGTAACAAGACACTTGGTCGTTGATGTTCGGCCTTAACTTTCTAACAAGTCAAGCACCTACTCACATACTCGGCTATCTCTCTTTTCATGTTCGGCCACCAAAAACTCTATCGATGGTCTTGATACATCTTAGTACTACCAAGATGAATCGAGTACCTCAAACTATGAGCTTCTTGTAACACTTGCTCTTTTAATTCCGTTTCATTCGAAACCCAAATTCTTCCTTCAAATCTTAATAACCCCTCGTTATCAAGACTATACTTTAAATCTTTTTCATTGGTTAACCGCTTCTTCATTTGGTCACACTCATCAGTTTTGAGTTGCACCTCCTTGACTCTATTTACAATGGTAGATTGAATCTCTGTCGCAAACAGTCTCTGCCCCAATTCACTCGGTAATTTCACCTCTATCTCCATCCTAGCCATCTCTATTAATAACTAAGTTTGAGCCGTTAACATAGACAACTTCTCCTGACCCTTTATACTTAAGGCATCATCCACTAAATTAGCTTTACCCGAATGATACAGGATTTCACAGTCGTAATCTTTTTTCAACTCTAGCCATCTCATTTGTCTCATATTCAACTCCTTATGTGTGAAGATATATTTTAGGCTTTTATGGTCCGTGTATATCTCACATTTTCTCCAAAAAGATAATGTCTCCATATCTTTAAGGCAAACACTACCGCGGCCAGTTCTAGATCATGAGTAGGGTAAACTTTTTCATATTCCTTCAACTGTCGTGATGCATATGCAATGACCTTGCCATGCTGTATGAGCACACAACCAAGTCCTCTATTTGAACCATCGCTATACACTACAAAATTTCCTGTGTCATCCGGTAATGATAAATAGGCGCTTCACTCAACCTTTTCTTCAGTTCTTGAAAATTGTCTTCGCATTTGTCAGTCCACACGTATTTCACCATCTTCCTTGTCAAGTTAGTCAATGGAGTGGCTATCTTTGAAAAATCATGGATGAATCTTCGATAGTATCCCACTAACCCTAGGAAACTCCGCACCTCAGTCAGCGTTCCCAATTCATCACGGTTTCCACCTTTGCTAGGTCTACTAAAATCCCCTCATGGTAAATAACATGACCTAAAAACTGTACTTTTTCTAGCCAAAATTTATACTCAGTGAACTTCGCATATAGCTTCTCCTTTTCTAGTGTTTCCAACACTATTCTTAGATGTTCAACATGATCTTCTGGCATCTTAGAATAGAGAAGAATATAATTGATAAACACCACGACGAACTTGTCCAAATATTATTTGAACACTTTGTTCATCATATCCATAAATGCAGCTGGTGCATTAGTCAACCCAAATGACATCACCAGAAACTTGTAATGATCATAACGAGTCCTGAATGCTGTCTTTGGTACATCCTCCTTTCGAACCTTCAACTGGTGATCCCCCGTCCTCAAATATATTTTAGAAAAATACTTTGCCCCTTTCAATTGATCAAAAAGATCATCGATCCTGGGCAATGTGTATTTATTCTTTATCGTTAACTTATTCAACTCTTGGTAGTCAATACAAAGTCTTAACGATCCGTCCTTCTTCTTTACAAATAGTACTGGTGCTCCCAACGATGAAACACTCGGTTGTATGTGCGTTCTGTCCAACAGTTCTTGTAACTGTACAATTAACTCCTTCATCTCCACTGGCGACATACGATATGGTACCCTGGAAACTGGTGCTGCTCCTAGAACAATGTATATTACAAACTCGGTCTCCCTATCTGGTGGAATACCCGACAACTCACTCAGAAATACATCCGTGAATTCTTTAACTATAGGTATTTGTTCCATGGTCGCTCCCACTCTCTGGGTATCAACAACATAGCACAGATAACCTACACCTCCCTTCCTCAATAATTTCCTAGTTTGTGTCATTGTAAGACAACATGAATGCCCCGGCGATCTATTATCGTAAAATACTACCTGAGGCTGTCTCAACGTTCTAATATTCACACATTTCTTCTGAAAATCTATAATTACCCCATGGTTAAACAACCAATCCATTAGGAGAATTACATCGAATTCTCCTTACTTTATCGGTATCAAATCTACAGATAATTTACAACCCCGTATGTCTACGCAATAACTCCTATGAATATCTTCAACAATAATTATCTCTTCGTTTCCTACCTTAATATTTAAAGGTATAGGAAACTTTTTGGGAAGTAATCCTAATCGTCTAGCAAAATCACATACTATAAATGAACAAGTAGCACCTGAATCAAACAACACGTAAGCATTTATGTCATTGATCGGAATAATACATGTAACTACGTCCCCTGATGCAACTTCATCTTGGACCGTCATATTAAAGGTGCGAGCCATCGGCCTATCTGGCTGCGCTGGACCACCAATAGCTAACTTACCACTATTAGCGCCCTTATTCCCGCCCGTCCCCTTCTTCGGGCAGTTCTTTGCTATGTGGTCAGTTGACCCACATACAAAGCATCCGTGATTTTTCTTCAGACTTGGACAGTTAGGCGAAATGTGCCCTTTCTATCCAGAGTTGTAGTATACATCCTTCCCCTTGAGACAGACTCCTAAATGAGTCTTCCCACAGGTTTTGCACGCCTCCATTCTCCTCTTCGGATCTCCTTATTTTATTTCGGTATTCCCAAAGTTAAACCCTTTCCTTTTCTATTCTTCACCACTCCCACTGACTCCTTCTATCTTCACTCCCCCATTGACTTTTCCCTTATTCTTCTTGTCCTTGTGGTACTGGCTTAAAGCCTCATTCCCACCTTCGGTGATTATCGTCTTCTCTAGTATGGTTCCAAAGAAAGTACTTTGGAACACATATATCTGGTTATAGAGCCAGGGTTTCAAGCCCTGCTCAAACTGTCTAGCTTTCCTAACTTCAATGTCCACTTGGTGTGGAGCAAACATCGCCAATTCGTTGAACTTGGCAGCGTATTGGGGAACTGTTATCTCCCCTTATTTCAAATCAAGAAACTGCATTTCCATCCTCCCCTACATACTCGTGGGAAAATAGTTCTCAAAGAAAATCTCCTTGAACCTACCCATGTTAAGTTCTCAATACCATTTTTAGCATGGTTAGCCTCCCACCAAAAGTTGCCTTATCCCTTCATCATATAGATCTCAAAGGCAACCTTCTGACCCTGATTAACATTTGCAATGACAAATGCCTTTTCGATTTCTTTCACCCACGTTTGGGCTTCTATGGGGTCCGTAGTTCCTTTGAACTCCGATGGATCGACACTCTTGAAATCCTTAAAAATTAGTAGCCCGTACTACTCCAGGATTTACGGGGATATTAGCCACATTTCTATTAAACGCGACTACTAACAAGTTAACAAAATCCTGCATTGGGTTAACCGGACCTCCCTCTGGTTGATTTACATTAGCATCTTGATTACATTGTCTCCTTCTTGGCGGCATTTTGCTGTTAAGATAAACAACACATCATTAATATTCTTTTCCTTATTACTTAGTTATTTTTCAAGATTAAAAAATAACTTCAACATTCATTGCTCAATATGTTATGTGAAAAGACTTATATTGATTGGCTTCTTGTAGTATAATACTACATCGTGTACATTACACAACATAAGCTGCTTACATTACTATCCCACAATTACTTTACAAAAATTGGGATTTACAAAAGACTACCCTTTGATATACAAAAGATGGTTTTACGTCGCTACTAGATACATAATATTTACTTATCTAAGTCTACTCTAACTACTACTAGATTACATCTGCCGTAAGGCATTATCAAAATCTATGGTGGCAAGACCGGCGATAACATCACGACTGATGGTATGCCGAGTCTTCCCTGCCTCTATTGGATACCCAGCTACTTGTTGCTGGAAATCCTTATGAGAACTCCTATGAATATAGGACATCTTCCCTTTCTTCTGTTTCTTGGTCTTTAGCTCCTCTATGAGCTCAAAGACCCCTTATTTTAGCTCATGGACCTTGTCCTTGGCTAAAACTCTTTCATCATGCTCCTGCTACCACCTAGACACCACATTTGTCTTATCTTGCCAGACAGCATGGAGCTCTGCCTTTAGCTCCTTCACCTCCTGACAATATTGGAGGTTTCTATCCAACACTATCATAAACAGTGACATCATCGACTCCCCCTAAGGTGTCTCTTCAGCAAGTGCCACCGGGTTGAAGGACACTACCTCCACTTCTTCTTTTGACGTACCGTAAAACTCCGACATAAGGTCGTGGTTCTCCGAGTCTTCAGACTCAATCACCACCATTTTTGGCTCTTCACCTAAAGGGTTCAGTATAATCTCGATTTGATTAACCGTTTCTTCACTTTCTACCTGTACGCCTCTATACATTCCATTTCCTCCTGACATCTACAACAAAACAATTAGGTTTGATTAATACACGTTAGTAGAATAATAAAAACACATATCATATATATAATGCATTTTTTAAGGTTAATTTCATCTTTTACTTCTTTGACTTCTCTTAAGGTTATAAATTAAGGTTTTAATTCCCCCCTTAAGTTTTATAACCTAATGCTTTGATACCAACCTATAACGCACCCAAATTCGGGTATCTTTCAACCCGACATATGGTGCTCCACAGTGCTACAATTCACACAACATTCAATTGAAATGCCTCAAAGAAACGGATATGTCTTATATATATTCCAAAAAATATTATCATTCCCTAGGTTCTTTATAACCATTACATTCGTTCTTGTCATAATATCAAATATTATCATTATTCACCTATATTATTACATAGATAATCTACAGGTTCGCCTTAGCCTTCCCTTTATCTTTGTCGGATCCTTCGGTCCGTTCGGTCTTAGCTACATTTATATGGTTCAATCAAGAATGAGCATAACTAGCTCAACAAGTATAACAATTCCATTTAAATGACATTCTTGAAACACCAAAATCATATATCTTCAATAACTGAACAATAGTTATAAAGTACTATCGATAATTCAAAATAGCACTTCTCTTTTCATTAAAATGTTTTACACTGACAACATTCAGTAAAACATCAATTCCAGTCCAAGACCTTGAGCATTTCATACTTTCTTTGAAAAGGACAACCTGACACTAAGTCCGTAAGTCCGACATTACTTACAAGCACGTCTAGGTGATCAGCCTATAGTACTCTATGTTGATCAACACTACATAATTTAAATGTATGTAGGTTTAAGTTGTGGCAAACTCACGTGCTTTTCGTTTGATGACAAAACATTTGTTTAGCATACTCAGTCTTTATTTGAAAACCACACCAAAATAGTTTGGTAACACATTGACAATACTTTGATAGATTATAAGATATCCAACATATCATAAGTCTAGCAGAAAGAATTGGCTTTGACTTCATCATACATCAAATCATGCCTAAGAATACATGAATCACAAAACTTGTCCAGATTGAACATAGAAAAGGGTTAGAACACTTGCCTTTAGCGTCTGCTACTGATACTACACTTTCTCTTTAAGTCTTTAAGGTCTCTACACTAGATGGTTCCTAATAAATCTTACCCTTCTTCTCAATCTAATCATGTATTTGATTTGTTACTATTGGTTCCGGCTTGCCGTTAGAGTTTACATCATTCTTACATTCAATTAATCTTTCGTCGACCTTCAGTTGTAATACTTAAGGTCTTTAACATCATTTAAGGATGTTACTTCTAGTTCTTTAATGTTTTACTTCACTACTAACTATCTTCCTTTCTTTTTATCTTCATAAATTTTCTTCACTATGTAAACCCTAAGGCTGACGCTGTGGTGTCAGCTTCCTCTTATTAAGCCATGTTGCGGCGCCACTCTTTAGTGGCTAAAGGTCGAACCCGGCGCTGCGGTGCCACTACTAGCTCTCCTTGCTGCGTTGCGGCATGAAACTCCAGTATGTCTGGGCATGTCATCCCGGTGCAGTCTTTAACGGCCACCTTTTGGCCTTGGCTTCAGTGCCTTGTGCGCCTTGACTGTCTTGACAGATAGTTGACAATTTTATTTTGCACAACGAGCTTCCCGGACTCTAAATTTGATCATTTTAAGTTCGAATTGGCTCGTTCAAAAGCCATTAGCTCACAAATCACATACTCTATGTGTTAATGTAAGAATTTTACATTTTTGACTTCGTTAACTCAAAATTCACCTATTAATTCATTTTTAACGAAAACAATAAACGTTGGTGAACGTTCAACGCTCGTTTCTTCGTTCTAAGTCAGAATTCGGTCATTTTTGAGTATGTAACTCTATATTGCTAAATAAGACTTGTCCTCATTGAAAACTAACGTTTTCGAGCTCAATATCAAAATTCGACTTCCATTCCAAGAATTTCACGAATTCGACGATTATCGTCTAATCTTGTGAATTCCGGCATAACTTCGTTACTTAAGATTTGTTCATCGTTTCAAATGGATTCTATCCATCAAATTAATATCTTAACATTCATATTATATCAACTTATTTACATGATAAGTTATTACTTGTTCTTCATGAGTTTATAACTTATAAAAGTATAAACTACTTATGATTTCATTTCATATGACTTATAATGGTTTAAGTCTTCTAACCATCATCCTTACATCTTCTTATCATGCAAACTTCATTCATGTAAACATATTACAAGTTCTTCCTTAGTTCATAACTTATATATGAATGAATTACTTATTCACGGCTTATTAAGACTTAAGTCCCTTGATTATTCATTCTTATAATTTCTTAGTATACATGTCAATCAATCAACACTTCTCTTATCAACCTACAATTGTAGAGATGGAAGATTAATGATATAGGATCATTACCTTTAAAGTTCACTTGGTTAATCCCTCTATTTCTTTCTTGTTCTAACAAACTAGCTTTTACTTTTCTTGCTTTTTCTCTCTACTTAATAAGTTATAAGTTGTTGGTGTATTTGGACAATTAACAAATGAAATCCAAGGATCTCTATTTATAAGAAAACCAAGGTTAGGGCATGTTGGTCAATAAACCAATCCCACCTCCTTAACAACCTCCATACTATTCAATACTTAAGCACTAAGTTAACTTGGTCATCACCCTCTTTGCTTGCTCATCACATTATTTACTTGGCCACCAATCTCACCCATGTGATTATGGCTTGCCCCATGGGTCACACTAACCCATTGGATTAATAGTTTGGGCTTTACGTTTAATTAACTTATCTGACACTTTGGGCTTGTATTAACAAACTTACTTGGGCTTTACCATTACTTAAACTTGAGCTTGCACATTAACTTCTATTGGATTTTACCAATTCCTACACAATCCTAAAAGTCCATTTCATTAGACTTAAAGCCTTATAATGTATTGTTTATGTATTATTCTCGTATTCTAACTCGTATATTAATTCATAATACATGATATACCATCATTCATATATACTCGTATAATACTTCGTATCATACTCATTTCCTCGTACAATACCTACGTATCATACGATCATCACTTTAGCTCCTTAACGCTTTATTTTCCCTAACATTCTCAAATTAAGTCCGCAGATGAAAAATTACGTTTTCCATACTTGAATTATTATTACATAATCAGTCTTACCTCAATATTCTATCGTTACGTATCTCTCATAAGTTGAAAAATAATTCCCGAGCAGAAATTAATGAATAGTGTTTTTTAGAAAATTTCTCAGAAAGCTTTTATTTTCGTCTTAGAAATTCAAACACTTTAATTCCTTCACGTAGTCAAAATACTACGACGTTCTAATAGGATTAGGTTATAGAACGTCATCCATCTTGCTAACACATAATAATAACATATAATATAATTTTATTTATTGTTTAATCAAATAAAATTATTTTACAAATTGCTCAATTTTCTGGGTCGTTACATATTGCGTATGCATCACGTCAATTAAAAGATTACGAGAAAGGGTATTCGACTCACAACCTAGAGTTAGCTGCGGTGGTATTTTCCCTGAAGATTTGGAGACATTATCTTTATGGATAGAGGTGTGAGATATATACCGACCATAAAAGTCTGAAGTATATCTTTACACTGAAAGATTTGAATATGCGACAAAGAAGATGGTTGGAGTTGATTAAGAACTATGACTGCGAGATTTTTTATCATCCCAAAAAGGCAAATGTTGTTGTTGATGCCTTAAGTGTAAAGGGACATGAGAAGTTAATGATGTTGACTACTCAGGAGAAGCTAGTATCGGAAATGGCAAAGATGGAGTTAGAAATTAAATATCTGACAGAACCAGACGAAAAATTATTCTAGATGGGAAACGGTTCAACGTTGGTAGATAAGGTGAAGAATGCACAACTTCAGGATGAGAACTGTGAGGATATAAGAAGACAAGTATCTAAAGGTGAAGAAAACAAATTTAAAATTGATTCGGAGGGCTCACAACTTACGATATTCGATTCACCTTGGAAGTACAAAAATGTACTAAGATCTTCGACATCATTTCACGCCCAAGGCACTGACACTAGAGAGGGGTTTGAGGTTGAATGATTTTGATGGTGAAATATAAATACAGATTCATGAACAGGGCTGGGAGGTGTTCACTGATGATCCCGATCCTACTATTATGAATGTGGTGAAGGAGTTATATGCCAACACAGAGGATAGGGCACCATTTGTGGCATTTGTGTGGGGAAACCAACTGCCATTCAGTGTAGAGGTAATAAATGAATATTATAGTGCGCGAGCCCCAACAGTGTGTTAATATTCCCAGCTCAAAGATAATAATCCCAATTATGACCAAATCCTCATGAAGATATCAAAACCTGGCATTGTATGAGCAAAGGGGAAGAAGGGTGACACCCTTTTCATGAGCAAAGATCTGAGCTTATATGGAAAGATCTGGTATGCATTTTTGTGTACAAAGTTATTTCCTTCGACGCATACTAGTGAGGTTACAAAGGAAAAGGTGCTACTCCTTAATGCGATAGTGAAAGATTTTGAAATAAAAATCGGTGTTATCATCAATTTTTCCATCTAACGATGCTTGCGCTGACCCTTTTTAGGAAGACTTCCACACCCATTTCTTTTTTGTGGATTGTGTAGGCAGTCAGGGTTTTGATGGTCAGGTGATGAACTCGTGCACCAACCTCTCCAGCTGCTTGATTCAAGAATGATAGCTCGATATTCAGTTTGGGCTGGAGGGGAGTCGCATCCTTGAGGGGTTAGTTTTGAATTTCCTATTCCTCCTGAGGAAGAAGAGGCAGAGGATACCTCGGAGGATGACGAGTTTAAAGTTAATGAGGTCATTGGTGAGGTGGAAGCTGTGCGGGGTAGTAGGTCTCCCAAATATATGTTTAGTACCCAATTTTACAGTCTTTAGAGGCATTTTGATGAGAGAGATAAAGAAGCAGATAGAAAGATGATGAGATTGTCAGCAAGGTTGTATCACATGTTCAACACGATGAATAAATCCCTTGCTTCATTGAATGAGGCATTGCAAAGATTGAGTCCAACCGCTGCAGACCAGTTTTAGTTTTTAGTTCTAGAGCCAATGCTACAGTACCCTCCATCTGACTCTGATGTGGAGGAGTTTTCAATCCATATCCCACAACCACTGCCGCCACCACCACAGGCTTAACATGATTCAGGGAAGTCCTCTTTTACTTTAATGCCAAATTTTCACAATGAGGACCTTGTGTATGTTAAGTTTGGGGGAATTAGTTTTAGTTATTTGTTCAATGTTTTAATTTTTATTTAGTTGAGTATGTTTAGTTTTCATGTGTTAGTTTTGCATTTAGTTAGTCATATCAGTTTATGTTTGCATTCATGTAGTTGTATTGTTATTATAATAGTTATGTTTAATGTAGTTAAGTAGTTTAGTATTATTTATATTTTTATGAGTTATGTAAAAAAATGAAAAAATTGAAAAATCCCAAAAATATTAGTTAGTTGACTATTTCTATATTGCATTTAGTTCATATCTGCATGATTCCAGCTGTTAGATGGTTAGACTTTGTTTTAGCCAATGATGAGATTGGAATTACGTAGACAAGTATAGTATTGATTGTTAAGGTTTTGATGTGATTTCTTGTCATGAATTAGATCTTTATCTGTTTGAAACTGATATAATCAAGATGTCAGGTTATGAAACAAGTATGTTATCTGATTGAGTTTAAATTGTTACATAATGGAACTCTTAAGGATAATACTAGTTTGAATGAAAGAAAGTCATGAATAGGTAGTGATGGCTAAGTTAGACATGAACCTAAGTTTGGGGGGAAAATTTTGGATATATAAGTTATAAAAGTAAGAAAGAAAAGAAAGAAAAGAAAAAAAATATGAATAAATATCGTGGCTAGTCTAGTTATATTGCCTTTGTTACTTGAGTAAGTATGCCCGAGGGGATGTCTTTACACCTAGGGCCCTAGAGCCTGGCAGTTTGGGAGTCGTTGGTTGGAAGCTCGATAAGGGGTAGCACTGAAAAGCCTAAGAGGACTAGACATTGCACAACCATGAGAAAAAATAAAAAGTGAAAAACGGGAAAAAGAGCAAAAGGCCGCCGTATATGAAAAAAAAGAAGCATAAGTATCCCGTTTTAACCCTTGAATTTGGTAACTGTTTGATTTTAGTTGGATCTTGAATATTTTTAGTTTTCTTGACTTTATACTGTATGATTCCTTTAAAGAGGCCTATTATGTGTTTTATTTAACCATATGTCAATTAGCATGGTTGTTGAGAACACACACTATATCCGTTATAACAGGTTAAGATTTGATGATTGATTGAGTAGTTATTGATCTGCCTTGGTATGATATATCATGTTTATTTGATTTCTCTGAGGCCATGTGAATAGATTTTGTTCTATCTATAGCTGGATTCGTAGGAATATAGTTAGTTACATTGTATTGCATATTGTTGTGCTCGAGGATTAGCACGGTTTAAGTTTGGGGGAGTTTGATGAGTGGGTTTTATACCTACGAATCAAGTTCCTATTTGGACTTAAACAGTGTTTAATCTAGTTATTTCTATACAGTTTTACGTGTCTTGTGTTTGTTTTGTTCGTAGGTTTCTTTATGTGTTAATGTTTGGCACAATGGTGGCTATGTGGTGGAAAACAATATGAAAAGAAAGGAAATCAGAAAAGGCAGTCTTGATACCCCGCTGGGGCAGGCCCTATAACAAAGAAATACCCCGTCGGGGCGGCAATATACGTGTCAAAAATCTACACCCCGCCAGAGTGGGCACTCCCAAGGCTTAAACCCTCGTAGGGGTGGGGGTACGTAGACAGAAAGGAGGCCTTCTGATTCAATTCTAACACTAAGGAGGCTTGGACTGAACTACTTTGGCTTTATTTGGGATTGTGTGTGGGCATTTTCTATCGGTTATTACAGAGACATAAGCCAATTAATTCATCATTCAATCATATAATTAACAAGTGTAACTCTTGAAACCCTAACTTTGGAGAAAATTATGGAGGAACAGAGAAAGGGAGCAAGATCATGAAGATTTCATAATTGAAGGTAAAGAAGGGTGGTTCATTACTATTCTATCTCTTTTATTCAGTTTCTGTAAATTGGGATGATATATTCTTTAATCTATTCATTTTTTAATTCATTAGCTATGAACTAAATTTCCTATTAAGCTTGCAAGGGATCTTTACTATGGAATGATGATTATCATAATTTAATTTTAGTTTAATTAAGCTATCTTTTTAGTTCATCTATTGCGATTTGTGCTTAATTTATGAATTGCTTGATCACTAATTCTATGTGGATTTGTATGGACTTGAGAGATGAGATATGAATCTAAACTTAGTCATAATATCATGTGTTCATGATTTTTGTGTTTTTTGGAATTCTTAATGTATATTTAGGATACGGATATACCTAACATTGCATGTAATCATATAAGAACTTAGAATTTAAACCTTCTTTAATTGTAATTCACATAAAGATATAGTGAATTAGTTAATTAGGGTGTTTGGTTTAATTTTATTAATTATGGATTTAAGTTAATATGGTGTTAGTGCATTGAAAGATGGCTAAATCTACTTGAGTGTTCTTGATTAATGAACTGAGTTAGTTAGTTGAATTGTATAGAAGTGTCATAATCTGAGTGAAGCTAAAAGTGAAATTGAAGGCTTAATTCTCCATTATTTGATTAAAATTTGTGGTAACGAGTTGTGTTGATTTGTTTTAATCTCCAGTTTATTAGTTTTTATCATTTTAAATAATTAATTCGAATAGTTTAATAAAATAGAAATAATATAAAGCTGGTAATTGTTAGATTAAAATTAATACTTGTCTATGTGGGAATGATACTCAACTTATCATTATATTACTTGTTGACCACGTATACTTCCGTGCTGTGCGTAATTAGATTTTACCCAATAGCTTCGAGCTATAAATGCGACGATTCCAGAGCTTCTACGTGATTTGAGTTGTCACCCCTCGTTCTATCTTTATGTGAACGAGGTAATAGCCGTGTTGATCTTCCTTTTCCTATTTGTGGGGCCAAGGGTTATGATTTTGATTTTCATTTTTGTGAAGGTTCCTAGCTTTACACAGCCCGAAGGGAACTGGTCTAGCATACATTCTCTGTACTAGACTCTTCATCCATCGTACTGAGAGATTTTTCATGTCTAGGGCTTCGAGGCTTTATTTTCCATCCTCCCCCGTCGTTGTCCCTTGGGTTATCTCAGGGCTTTATCTAAGCGCTGGTTTCACCAGACCCAGTCTCTCCATTTGCTAGATTGTGAGGTGATGTTGACACCGATGGATTGTTGATTCAACATTGGGATGGAGTTTTTCGGGGTGCCAGTGCCTTTGGTGGCTGACATTTCCTTGACTACCGTCAAATCCTTGTTGGGAGTCTCGGCCACGTCGCTTAATGGTCGGACAGTCCGTTCTGGTCCCTTGAGTGTAGATGCCATAAGTGGGACTTTGACTGAGCCATTTCTCGATGATCGGAGGGTTAGAGATCGCATCATTCGGTGATTGTTTTCGATCAACCTTAAGGGTTGTTTCCTGGCTGATAATTCTTCGAAGGTGTCATTCTCTTTAGTTAGCGCCACTTGGGAGTTAAACTGTATCAGAGAGTTTGATTGGGGCTCCTACACCTTTGCCTACTTCCTTAGAGGGATACGCTTATGCTCAGAGGGCGTGATGGAGGCTTGGTTAAGGTTTTACCCATTCCTGCTAGTGAACATTTTCTCTTTAAATTTCCCTTTATTCGGGTTGCCAGTTTGACTAACCACAAATATTTGATCATTAAATTCATAGTTTTGGGCCTACGAGAGGCTCCCATATCATAATCTTGTTAGCATACTAGGTTTGGGCACCTATCCACGGGGGACAACGATGGTATTACTCTACTTTGATGGAGGTTCATGTAGCTGAGGGTTTCACCCATTCTCGCCTATAGTTAGAGTTGGTTATTGCATAAGTCATTACATGGGTTCCTTACTCTGAGGACCACTTGACAGTTGGCTTTGAGGGTGGTTTCCCAACTGGTGTCGAGTACGCATTGTCCACCCGTCGGATTCCTCTCCTTACTGACAGAGGTTGGGAGCTCTATTTGGGAGAACGTGTTATTAAGAGAACTACAAGAAAGATATGTATTTTGCTCTTTCCTCCTACCAGGAATCATTAGCCTTTGTCATATCTGATTACTGAGATTCAATTGATGGGCGTGGATGGCTTTACTTTATTAGAGGGACCTTTCACTTAGGAGGCTTTTTACCACTGGTGGTTCCCTCACACTATTACAGCTTAGAACTGCGCCACACAGTTTATGGGGGATATGGTTCCTGGCTCCGTCATGATGATAGATTGGATTTCCTACGTCTGAGACCCGACTCATCTGACGTAGATTGAGAGTTTGACCCAACAGTTGGACCGGACACATTTCTTTATCTGACATTTGGGCAGAGATCCACCAGAGGCAGATACTTTTGATCCTCCCAGCTCTAGGGCTGGCCCTTCAGGTTGCCCATATTTAGCTGGTTTTGTCGGTGTCGATCCTTTGTTATATCGGCCTGATATCCCTTATGCGGAGATTTAGTAATTCAAGAGGAGTTACATCAGATGGACAGATTGGATGATGTGGACATCAACACTAGTGACTTCTTTTGATGCATTTATCGCTATTTCTTTTGATAGGCCTCTGTTAGATATTGGGCATCTGTGCCCCAATTCTCATTATATCTTTTGATAGACCTCTGTTAGATGTTAGGCGGTTGTGCCCCATTTCCCTGTATTTTTCAGTTATATACAGAGATGATGTATTTAAATGATGATGTACTTAGGCATATATGTATAATACTTTCTATTCCCTACATCATATTGTCATATATCATTTATTATGCATGCATTATGTCATTGATATGCATTTGCAGAGATGAGTTTATCATTGATTCCAGGATGGTCTTATGATATTGCTCTACAGATGTCTTCATCCACTCTTAGCCTAATTGAGCATACCCCACCCATATTGGTGGCCTCTTCCTTGAGATTGTGGTATATCAGTTTGTCTTCCCTAAATCGGGTGACAGTTGATCAATTGTTGAGACACTCTATGACCCTCCTGACATTTCAGGTTCCACCGGGCTTTATAGAGGGCATGCTTGAGCATTAGAGACCAGAAAGATATGTGTTCAAATTTGATACCCATGAGTTAACTCGTTTATTGGAGGACTATGAGCATCTTACAGACATGTCATTGGATAGGCCTTATGCTTGGATGGATATCAGTCACATGAGCCGGCAGTTTATGACCTTGATAGGCTTGAGGCACAGAGTTACCCTAGATGAGATTACCTCAGGGCATGTGGTGTCCATGATTTTCTTGATCAACAGATTTGGGTCATTGGACAACTATCTGTGATACTCCGAGAACCTCACCATTTCAGAGGGTGATTGGCATGTCGCCCGTGTAGATGTATTCTTGATGTGCATAGTGGCCTATCTGTACACGTCGTTGTACATGGACCACCTTGATATCAGTGTGATTATGGTAGTCCATGATCTCCGAGAGGGTCATACCATCTTACCGATGAATTTGGTAGAGACCTTGAGGTCGACCATATTTTGTCATTCCCATTCAGTAGGGGTTTTCATAGGCAGTGCGATCTTGTTGTAAGTGTGGTTTATGACACACAGAGTTACCCCCTTCTTCGGAGAGGGATGTCATGTTAGATTTGATAGCGCGTATATCCACTGGATTGTAGGTGGGCTTGTATTTTCTTGCACAGACTAGCTTAACCATTTTTGTCATGTATAGTACATATTGTATATATCAAACAACATTATATATGGCACTGAAATATATTTTGATTCACTTCCCTTTTAGTTATGCCTTGTTACTTGCTTGATATTTACCTCTTTCTCCAGGGCTTGCAATCTTGACGTATTCTGAACTCCCCCTTGATGGATGGACATTGAGATGTCTCAGGATCTTTTAGAATGGATCGTTGATCTATTTGTATTCCTTGCCTTTTGGTGACTTGGGACTAGTTTTTCTATGTAGTTATGGAGAGGAGTGTGGCTTTCCTCTCTGAGGTTGACTGCATCACAGACGGTCGTCGGTACTCCTTTGTATGGGGGAGCCCAGGTAGTTCCATCTCTTATGGATTGGTGTTTCTCTTTGAGGACACAACCGCAGCTTAGATGGTCGCCGATTCTCCCATTAGTATGGGGAGACCAGGTAATTCCATTCCTTTGGTCTGAGTTAATGATGTATGGTGTGAAGGATGATCCCAATACCATTGACAAGTTATTTATCATATCCACCTCTAATGCAACAAGAGGAAAATTCAGAGTTGAAGGAATTCATGTCAAAGATCATAGAAGACTATGAAGAGATGATAATAAGTTAGGAGTTATCAACCCAAAATCTTAATAGACAGATGGAACAACTCATTAAATCCTTAATAAATGGTCTTCAATACATGGATTTCGAAACTGAACAAGATAATTCAAGATTGGAGGATTTGTGGTTCAAGTTTGTAGCATCAACTGAGGAGAAGATGATTAAGCAAGAGAGGTTAATTCGAAATCTTCAGAATCAGATGGATCAAATGTTCGAAGCCTTGAACAATTGTTTTTAAAACAAGTGGTGCTATGACATGGATGATGAAACTGATGGAGAACCAAAAGTGTACATGTCACTAGATGAACTAAAAGAAGTTTTCATTGAGGAGACAACTGGGGAAATGGAAAATGCAGAACATGAGCTTACTTGTATAATACGCTAAGCGCCTTCTCAGTCAAAGTTGAAAAATTCAGTGAACTTTTCACACCCATGTCCCCTTGGTAGTCACATCCAAAGCAATAATTTATGCTATTATAAGGCCTCTTACAAACCATGATGGGATGAGGAAGAGATAATAGAAGAAGAAAAGCCCGTTGTATCTTTCATGCCTCAATGCAAAAATCTATACAACGGAAGAAGCACCTGGCGATGCAATGGAGTTGGGGACATCATGTACAGGAAATATGCTAGGTGGCTTCAATCCGAAGACTCTTATGATGGGGAACCTACCAAAGCACATAGCGGTTCTAATGGATGGAGGGTTCCTAGCTTATCGTAGAGGAATCGTATAGCAGTGTCAAGAATAGAGTCCAGCTAACGGACTATAAACCGAGCGCTAGATGGGAGGCACCCCATCCAATCTTTCTCCCTCCTTATTTAATTCTTATTTACATTTCCATTTACTTCTTCTCCTATGTTTAATTCTTCATACTTTCCATATTTCGTAGATGTTTGATAGTTGTAAATCTTAATAATAGTTTGATTATTTCTCCTCTCAGGTTCAATCCAATAGTTATAAGCATTCAGGATCAAACAGAAGTCAGAAATACTGAAGTTGCTAGGGTATAAGTGTAAGGCTATGCCGCGCCTTAACTACAAGCCAAACATAAGCGTCAAGGCCGCCATGACTCGATAATAGAAAACAAACAATGCTAAATTTTTAGAATTTTTTTACTCAAGCATTCGGATAGTTAGAAGTCCACACTCAGTTTCCAACTATAGAATATCTCAAACTTATCCATCGCCTGATATACCATTGTATCATGAGGAGGCGAACAGAGATGACATTGCCACTTAGGGGAGTATTCTTTCACTTTGAATTACAATGAGGGCATTGTTAATTTTAAGTTTGGGGGTATTGGGTTGTAGTGAGTAGTTGTTGCATATAGTTAATTGCATGTTAGTAGTTATTAGTTTAATTTTGTAGTAATTTTTTTTTTTTATTTTTTTAATATCTGTTTAGTTGTATAACATTGCATAATCCCAGGTTTTTAGTTAGTTGAATTCTAATTTGGCCATTGATATTATAGAAATTTGTATAGATTTTTGAACTCAATTGATAACTTGAGTTTAGTTATAATTTCATACATGATGTAATCTATGTCTGTTGTTTAGATGCTATCGGTTAGCACATAGGTGTTCATATCTGCCTGTTGGTTTAAGAATAACTTGCTTTTTTGCTAAGTAGAAAATATTGTTTTTAAAGATGGAATTGTGTATAAAGTAGACATAGACTATGAAAACACAGATACTCAAACTTTGGGAACACATGGGTATGCTTGCTATTGGGATGAGATGGAGCGTAAAATGCAATCGTTTAAATGTAAATGGAAAGTGAGATGGAGGGTAAAACGCACTCGCTATATATATAAAAAAATAATTAAAAAAATAAATTAATAAACACTGCGGGAAAGTGCGAGAATTGCCCTCTTGAGTAAAAATAAAGCAGAATAAACCCATTGTCTAACCTTAATTTGTATTGATGTGTTGGAGTAGTTGATGTCTCATTAGTATATATGCAGTTCTTGATTTAAACTTCAATTTTCTGTCTTAAGCAATATAGCATGTGGTATCTTCACCTTTGTCAAGCTTATCTATGAACACATCACACACACACACACAATATCTTTATAGCATTTTAGGATTATCTGATTATATGTTATTATGCCTTTAGCTTAGTTTGATGCTTTGTTCTTGGATCTTGATATTTCTCTGAGGCACATCTTATTGGAGTTCATATTTGGATGAGAAGGTGGGATTCATTGTCATAGTAGCGTAGCTTGCATAACATGTAGATTGCATTATATTGTGTTGCTTGGGGACAAGCAACGGTTTAAGTTTGGGGGTACACTACAAAAAAAGGCCAATCTGTGACCAATAATATCAGCGACCGCCTATCCGATCACTGATAATAGTAATAGCGACCACTATCTACGACCGAGATGAATTCTAGTCGCTAGTTAATATCAGCGACTGCATGCGGTCGCTGATCGGTCGCTGATATGAATTTTCACCCCAAAAATTTGGTGTGAAACCCTTGCGCGGTTTTTTGTTGCGACTAATCTCTATCAGCGACCACTAGCGGTCACTGGCACGTCCACATCATTAAAAATCAGCCACCGCATTCGGTCGCTGATAACGGTCGCAGATTCTCTTAAACATATTCAGACTCAGGCGTTCGCTCGATTCAGTAGAAAGAAAAAAACAGAGGGAGACAGAAGAGGGAGAAGAGAAGAGGGAGTCCGGTTGGTTCGTTCATGTGTTCAATCTTCTCCAAATCAGACTAATTTTAGAGGTAAGAAATTCTTCTTCTTCTTTCGGTTGTTTGTTGTTTGTTCGTGTGTTCTTCTTTCGGTTGTTTGTTTGTTCGTTCGTGAGTTTTTTGTTGTTTGTTATTCTACGAATTTTTGTTTTAAGAGTTAATTTATTGCAAAGATTTGAATGAATATACATGAATTTGGGATTACTGAAATTTATAGCTTGTTATTGAAATTGGGAATATACTGAAATTGTTGCAAAGAGTTTTATAAGATTGCTGAAATTTTTAGGTTAAATTATTTTTAGGGTTAATATGTGTTTTAATATGAGATTATGTGAAGTTGGATAATTTGGATAATTTATGGATAACAGTTGCTAAAATTTGATTTTTTTTTAATATAACATTACTACTTGGATAGGTTTTCAAAATTTTCTTTATATAAATTGAAACATTTATTTCATACCCTCGGGTTTCATGACCTAACATGCGAGGAAACATAGGATTTTGCCCCTACCATAATAGAGAACAAAATATCCGTTAACATAATATACTCCATGTATAAACAATGGTTATAAGTTAGTAATGGGATGGATATGGATTTATCATATTAATGCAAGAATCAGTGGGAAATTAGACTAATAATGAGAGATATCCTCTAATAAGTTGTTACTACGTTAAATTAAACAACTAAAAATTAAAAACAGTACTCCAAATATGTTATTACAAACAACAAGAATCTCAAAGTATTCTGCAAAAGAAAGATCAACAAAACCATGAACATGAGTATGACATAAAACATAACTAGGAATTAAGTTTATCCATAATTCAATTAAGAAGAAGGTTCAAAGAAGTTTATCCATAATTCAAATCAAATATGCTAATTGATGTTAATTATAAACTTCATTTATAATGCATGTTTGTTAAAACTAAAATTCATGTATAATTGTATATTGGTAATGTTTTGATTGATATTATATTGGTAATGTATATGGGTCTGAATTTTCACTGCTTTAATTTGCATTCAATCGTTATTGTTTTGGTCTTATTGTATTGGAAATATGTATATTTCTCTTGGTTTGTGTCTTGGGTGCCTAGAAATGTCCATATATGCATGCCGTCGTGCATTTGGCTAATCTATATTGTAGGGGAGACTGGCGAATTGTTTTTAAGTATTATAAGTATAAGTTTGAAAAATGTTCATAAGTATTATAAGTATAAGTTTGTAGTTGATTTTTTTTACCTCTTTTATTGTTAATAATTATAGGTTTAAAATATATAATAGCTTTTGGTTATAGGAAAGATGTGCCCATTATTGAAATAAAATGATAAATTGAATTGTTTGAATATGCGAGTAGCTTAATTTTAGTAATTCTCAGTAAATTCGGTTCTGTTTATATAGAGAGCCTGGGTGCTGCTTATCAATTGGATATAAATATATTGGTGATCCACTATAGCCTATTAAGAAATTGTTGGAGCCGATGGGTTGAGCTTGGGTCTTGAGGCCACACGAGGCCACGCCAAGCTTACTTAAGCTTAATCGGGGCCAAGCCAAGCTTAGTTTGTCAAGATGGTAAGCTATTGAAATCATTAAGCCAAAATAGGTAAAGCTAGGGAACCGTTAGTGAAAACGAGAGAAGGTAACTAGAAACACCTGGTCAATAAAGAAACTGTTTTGGCTATAACAGAAAAACAAGGGTATTTAACACTTATGTATACAAGAATAAAGCTACAAAATGTTATAGAAGCTATAAATTTCGTCGGCAAATTGTGACTACCCCAAAACATAAAAGATTATAGAAAGGGACCGTCAGGGGTATAATCTTAAAACATGTTAGCCAAAGCCTTAGATGGACTCTTCAATTCTTGGCGTGAAGCCTTAGATGGTGGTAGTTTTCTTAAGAAGAAACATTTCAATGCATCTGAATACAAACCAAATATGTAATGCCTTACGTATTCACTTACGATTAACAATAAAAACAAATTTAAAACAAATTAAAATAAAATAACATGATATAATATAACTATTAAACTAAGTAGTATTTACTTAGTTTCTCATACTAAATTTAATAACATTTAAAGTTTCTCAAACTTCTTTAATTTGCATTCATTCGTTAACATTGAGTATGCTTAAATGTTAATTATATGCTTACAAGTATGCTCAAGTCATATGGTTACACATATGCTCAAGTCATATGCTTACAAGTATGCTGAAATGATAATCATATGGTTACAAGTATGCTCAAGTCATATGGTTACAAGTATTCTCAAGTCATATGATTAATAGGCTCATGTTGTCTGTAGTAGGTACCGTGGAATCATGGACCTCTATTCAGACCGTAGTTGGATGGCACGACAAAAGTCAAGTGCCCAGATAGGTGCTACAGCTGAATTTAGAGCTGGTTGCCAAGTGTTTTTGGAGTATGCGTATAGTCACCCAGAATGTATGAATGGTCAGTTGCAGATACGATGTCCATGTTTGGAGTGTAAGAATGTAAATTATATGGATAGAGACGTGGTAAACTATCATTTACTTGTTTCTGGGTTCATGAAAAATTACGAAGAATGCTGGTGAGCACATGGGCAGAGAAGAGATTGTGGCATCACAGAAGTACACAATTTGGGCAGTAGCACTCATCGTATGAATGCAATGGTTCATAATATTGTAGGGCCAGATTTTGGTTGGGAACAAGGCAGATAGCAACCTATGAATTTTGAAGCCAAAGACTTCTTGAAGTTGTTAGACGAGGGTAGCAAGTTATTGTGGCATGGTTGCACCAAACACACTACATTGTCTGCAGTGGCGACATTACTTAACATCAAGGCTGATCACAACATGAGTCATGAGTGTTTTGAGTCGCTTTTGAAGTCCATTAAGAGTACGTTGCCTGACGGTGAGAAATTACCTGGTAACTATTACTTTTGTAAGAAAATAGTGAAGAAGTTGGGTCTTCGATACCAAAAGATCGATGCATGTCCCAACAATTGCATGTTGTTTTATATATATGCATTTTAGATTTCCTTTATACAAGATATATAGAACTTAGATGTAAATTTCTTTAATATATCTACTTATCATTGATGTAAATTGTTGTATACTATAGTGATTTTTCAGATAATAAGATCGTCAGGTGCATATCACAGTTATTCTTACAGAATTGGCCTACACCTGTGATTATGTGGGCTAGCACACCTATCGCCCACAAGGATGTTGTTTGGGCTGAATTCCATGTATATTTTTTTAATAATGACAGATAATATAATATTCTAATTAAGGATAATTGTTTAGTAATGTTATTATTGTTGTTTTATTTGCAGAAAAGGTATAGATGGGAGGACGCAAGCAGTTTCAAAGTTGATTCGCACAATATTCTCGCGTATGCGTCGTCGCACCAAGGATAATTTGAACAAAGAACCACAAAAAGCCCTTAACAATGCCGAGATCGACCATCCAAGCTGTGGAGAGGATTACATGCACGAGCATAGCCCTCGGTGGTGCACCCAGATCCATATAAATTTGAGATGTGTGCCCAATGGAGAGCCGAGAGTCGGGTGAAAATCTGAAAAGACCGCATACCACTAATGAGATCCTAGGTGTATGCGATGGAGAAAAGGCTAAAGGGACATACAATGGCGGTATTTCACGATTGCAAAGATATCACCGCTGTGGTAACGATATTACACGCTTTTAATATGTTTACAATCATGAATAGTAGAAAATATATCACATTTTTACTTAGTAATATTGTGCTATTTTTTGTATAGGAGTCTCAGTCTCAAGGTCAGCCTATCCATTGGTTGGATGTGTACGTGGCCACCTATGATGGTCCGCCTGATGCCATCGATGGCTCAGCCGCTTCTTCTACATCTTCACTGATCATCGAGCCATCTAATTGCTCACATCTCAACCGACCTGTGTGAGAGATATATGTCGAGATCGAGATCTTCTGAAGATACTGGGTGGGCAACTGGGGGCTCTGTGTCTAGAGGAGTTAGCTGAAGCAGTAGCGGCAGCAGCAGTAGGACATCATAGGGATGGCGACGAGGTATAAAATTAATTTGTTGTATATATTGTCATAATATATACCAGTATCAACATAGTTACTATATTTGTAACTTGTTTTATTATTTTGTTAATTATAGGGTGATCAAGGAGGCGATAATGCTTGACGTACCTGTTTTAGATCAGTTTTGTAGTTATTCGATAAGCTTGTACTTGTATATTCATTCAATTCATATTGGTTTTCTGTATGTTACTTAAACAATATTAGATTTGTTTATATTTATTCAATTCATATTGGTTTTTAAAGGTTTATATAGTTTATATACTAGTTTGGTGTATATGTCGGTGAACAATGGATGTTTATATTATTGTGCATATTGTTTTTTTTGTTGTGTATGTGTGTTGGGATAAAACAAGTACAAAACAGGTACAAGTTTTTGGGAATTCTGCAAAACAACAAAAAGCTGGTATTCATTTTTTTCATATCAGTGACCGCATGCGGTCGCTGATAATTATTAGCAATGGCTAAACATTTAAAGATGTCACGATCGCATGCAGTAGTCACGATACACGATCCAACGCCATATGGACCACGTCAAACTATATTACGGACAATGGTGACTCAACTTAGAGACCAAATTTGTTATTTCGGTCGCTCATATCAGTCGTAGATAAATTAGTCGCTAATGTTGGTCGCTGATGTGCATCCCAGCGACCAGATTTTATGCGACGACTATCTCGATTGTGATGCGGTCGGCCGATAGCTATCTCACGACCGCAGACGTGATACCGATAAAGATCGATGATAAACCTTTTTCTTGTAGTGGTATTTGATAAGTTGGTTTTATACCTACTTATTCGGTATCTGTTACTTGAATTAGTTTCTTATACTCATGTTTCTTAGTTACTTTTCATGCATTCTATGTTCATTTTGTAGATCTTATTCTTAGAAACGATGTGAGCGACTATTGGTATGAAAACGCAAGGAAAAGCAATCCGGGGATTGATTGGGCTTTCATGTTCATTTTATGTTCTTGGCTTGGAACTTGTATTATATTGTAGATCTTCTTCTTAGCTTTCCGGAACATCTTGAATCATTCCAATCGGAGTTCGGATGCAAGAGTTATGACCTTTGTACCAACGAACGTTGAACGTCACTGTTTTGGGTGGCCATTTGCATAGCTGTCACTGCCAACCCGATTTCAGCCTTCATTCGTCCATTATTTCTCAATTATCAAAGAATTAAAGTTGTAGAGCTCGTCGAGGGCTTCGATTTGATAGATGGCAGGCCCCGTAACTCCTTCCGGATCAAAAGTTATGAAAATTTTACCAGAGGACACTGAAGCAGAAAATCAACAGCGCGGGCACGCGGATTTCTAGGCTATTCCTGCGCGGCCACGCCATTCCGTGGACCAAAAAAATGCGATTTGATACTTGAGCGCGGGCGCGCCCAACTTCAGGCCAATTCCAGCGCGGTCGCGCCAGTTCTGATGTTGACTAAAGCTGACTTTTTCATTAAACAGTGCAATTGAAGCATAACTTAGAGGGGAGTTCAATTAGGGCTTCTATATTAGATATATTATCATTATGTAAGGGATTCCACCCTTGGGGTATCATTTTACATTACATATGCTCTTTTCTTTTCTTTAATTTCCTTATTAGATTAGAGTAGATTAGAACCCTAGATTAGCTAAGATTTGGGGATTGAAGCAATTAAAGATCCTTGAATGTTCAGAAGTGAAACAAGAGAAGAAACTCAGATTTGCTATTCTTAATCACTATATCTCTTTACTACTATTTGTATCTTTCAATGTATATTCAATTTTGGATCATGGATTATAATTCAACTATGAGTTAAACTCTATTTTGGGATTACAATGGAATCTATTGCCTAATTTATTTTGGTATACTTCATTGTTAGTCTTATTGATTGTTATGAGATTTTTTTATTAAGATTCATGCTTATTGCTTAGTTGATTAGCCATCGATTATTGTGAAAACCCATATGAACTGAAAACACGACGTATGGGTTTAGATCTGATCTTAATAGCGTGTGTTTGTATGTTTTACATGGTAATGGAATGTATCATTTGCGCTTAGGATAGACATATACCGAAGCACCACTCGTAGTTAATTGAGAACTTGGGCTTAAACCCTATTTATTTGTAAATCACATAGACATATAGTGGTTTAGGTAATGTGGGTATTCATGTGTATTCTATCAATTGTGAATTATATGTGATATGGGTATGGTACATTGAGATATGGCTGTACTTTACTTTCGTGTTCTCGACTAACAATCCGGTATAATTAATTTGGCTTAACATGAAATGCGTCGTTTTAAATGATTCAATAGGTGAAATTGTAATCTCACGTCTTCATTATCTAATCTCACTCTGGGAATAATTAGGTTTATTTAATTTCACATTTTAAATATAAAATATCATATCATTCATTTAAATAAGACTGAAATGGTTATGGGCTAATTCTTGGTGAACTTTAGTAGTTAATTCTCTGTGGGAACGATACTTTACTTACTCTTTATTACTTGTTGACCGTGTATACTTGCACGCATATATTGATCGGTAAAATGACCAAATTATGTCTTAGGTCCTTTTCCTCCACCTCTAGGTTTGGAATCAGGACTTCCTTTCCTTTAACCGGTATCGACTTAGGAAATAGCACGGCTACTACAGGGCAGGGACCTTTAATAAAGGTCGTACATGAGTATCACTTATAGGTTTAGGCAACCTCCTTGAAGATGAAGGAACTAGTTTATACTTGTGAGGGTTCCTGTGACTGGTCCTAGGAGAATAGCCTAATTCAGTTGTTCCTGTCTGGCTGGGAACTTTAATTGGGCGCTTGATTCCCTGATGATCCTATCCTAACCCTTTTTTAGTTTGAAAACCCAAGGATATCATCTCTTGACTTGCCGACATTACCTCGGCAAAAACTCTGGGTATCAAAGGTGGCTCCCCAATGGGTTGATAGTGAGTGTTGCTCACCTCAAGGGATTGGAAGCTGACAGACTTAACTTCTGTATCGAAACTAATGAGTGGTATATCACCTTTAACATGACATTTTGTCTCATCACTGACAGTGACTAGACTTGTTAATGAGATACTTGAGTTGCTGATGAAGAGTTGATGGGACGGCTCTAGCCATATGAATCCAAGGTCTTACTAATAGCAAGTTGTATCCCGTGGTGATCTTAAGCACTTGGAAGGATATATAAAATGTATATGGACCAATCTCCACTGGCAATTCAATCTCTCCGATAAGATTTCACTGAGATCCATCAAATGCTTTGATGATTATATGGCTGCTTCGAATCCTGTTGAGATTGATGTTTATTTTCTCCAATGTGGCATAGGGGCAGATGTTTAAGGATGATCCCCCATTTATAAGCATTCCTCCAATCATATATCCGAAGGACATGACTGCTATATGCAACGGTTTGCAATGACCCATACCTTCGGGAGGTATGTCATCATCGTTGAAGGATATCCCATTACTGTTGAAAATGTGATCAACCAGATGATGGAATTTTTCCACATCCACTGTCTTTGGTTAGTGGGCTTCTTCTAATACTTTCAGTAAGACCTTCATGTGATCTTCTAATGAGAAAACTAAGTCCAGAATACAAACTTGTTGTGGAGATTCCTTTAAGCTTAAAACCACCTTGGCTTCATTGTGTCACATAGTACGAAGGAATTATTCAACCTTCTCCATGAGGACTTTCCCCTTTGATTTGATGATAGGCTTCATCACCCGTTGAGGAAGGTACAGTGGATTTTCTTTAGACACTGCAGCAGTTGTATTGGATGTAGATCCTTCAGCCTCTCCATAGTTCCATGGCACTTTCTTGAGGTTGAGAACATGATATTGTGGCCTGAATGGCAATATGATTGGCTTTGGTGCTTGTGGCCACTTTCATAGGGGTTTTAATGCCTTTGAGCTGAATTAGTTGAATAGTAAGTGTGGTGGCAGCTACATCTTCCTTAGAGGATACCACTACTAAATATTCCCCACTCTCAAATGATATAACATTGTTATCTGCTATCTGTAGGTCACCACTGTCAATTATGTTTTGAATGAGGTGGAAGAGTCCCAACATTGTTCAATGCTGTGATCGCGAAAGTGGGAGTGGTATTGGTATACTCCATTAGCATCAAACCACTTTGAGTATGGGTTGACTGGAGGTAGCAGTGCTGTGATTTTTCCCTCATTAATCAATATTTGCAATATTTCTTCCATCGATTGGCTTAAAAAGGTGAATTCCCTTTTGTTAGAGAAATCCCGATGGGCTTGAGTTCTTGTTTTTTGTTTTTTGCAATCTTTTCCTCCAGTGTTTCACTTTCTAAAGTAAATGGTGGAGTCCTTGTAATAAGAGGAAGGAGGCTAGCATGCTCCTAACTGAATAATTGACGTGTGACTTGGTGTTGATGAATCACCAGTTCTGCCAATTGATTAACTTGTTTGCCAAGAGACTTGATTTCCCGTTCCATCATGAACTAGAATTGTGAATAATCCCATTTATCGGAATTATCCTTGTTGATTTGGGATACACCAACTTATTTGGTGCTCTGTCCACTGCTCCAATTAATCATGTTAACCTCCTCTTCCTTGTGTTGAGGGAGAGGAATGTCTTGGACATGGGGTTGGTCGGGCTTGGTCACTACGATCTCACCATTGTCAATTAAATCCTTGATTTTATGATTAAGGGCCCAACAATCTTAAGTGTCATGGCTTAGAGCTCTAACATGATAAGCACATTTCTTGCTTACATTGAAACCTTTTTCCACTTGGGTTGGCTGGTGGAAGAAGATGAGTAATTTTCTTCTGAGCTGTCAGAAGTTTGAAAATGTTTTCGAGTGAGTCCTCTAAGGGTGTGAACACTCTTGTGCATCTAACTTCTCATCCTTTTGGCAATGGCGGGTTTGAAGACTGTGCTTGAAAAGGGGAATAATTTCTCCTGTGAATAGGCATGTTTTGATTGCCTTTTTTTCCTTGTAGTATCAAGGAAACATCCTCCTCTTTCTTTTTATGGATCCTCATGGGGTTGTTTCTATAACTTCCAGACTGGATGTGCTCAACTACAACTTTTAATGCAGCGAGGTTTTGAATCTTCCCAGACTTCAATCCCATTTTAGCCATTTCTCCATGTTTGATCATTTAAGAGAATGGCTTGCCTATGCCAGCTAAAACCCTTTCATAGAATGGAGCTTCTTGAATGTCTATGAAAGTCATCACCATTTCAGACTCGGTCATAAATGGAATAACTTGAGCAGCCAGACGCCTCCATCTTTGGGCATACTCTTTAAACGACTCATTGACTTATTTCTTGACCTAGGTAATTTGATATCGGTTTGGAGCCATTTGAGTCTGAAAGCTGTATTGACTGAGGAAAGCATAGGCTAACTCCTCCCAGCTAAGAATTTTGAAGTTGTCTAATCTGGTGTACCATGCTTTGGCTTCTCCAGTCAGACTTTTCTGAAACAGCTGCATTTTGAGCTTTTCATTTTCGACATAAGATCTGAGGTCTCTAATGAATACCTTTAAATTTGTAAGGATCTCCCAATCCATCATATTTTTCAAAATCGGGAGTCTTGAATTTTTTTGAATAATGAACCCCGAAAAATATACAAAGGTCAGAATATGAAACACTCACGTGTGCTCCAAATCCCCTTGATAGACCGAATGATCTCTTCCATTTGTAGGAGTTTCTTCTGAATATCACCGGTGTTTGGATCTTCTTTAAGATGAGTTATTTCAGGGGTTTTGTTGGTCTTATCAGACTGAGACTCAAGTGCTGGAACTTCTTTGTTCGGACCCCAGATTCCTCCATGTGTAGAGGGTTTTGTATGTATGGGTATTTGTGGACCCTGAGTTAACTTATGTAATTCTTTGAGCAGAATAGCCAACTCTGTAATTTGATTGCTTAATCCATCGAACTCCTTGTGAGAGAAAGGAGTAGGATTAGGCTGACTAGATGTAGCCATATTTGGCCATAGGCTTAATGCCATCTTGGACTTTGAACGGGTAATGGGACCAATCATTTCCCTACAAAAAGATTTATGTAGTTTAGTCTTTGGAAAACGTGGTAAAGTTACATGCTATGTGATGTGTCCATTTTTAGGAGTATTATCCTGCAAAACGGATGTAAGTTTATTTTAATGACAAGATAGTATGACATGTTTTGATATGAAAGGGGATGCATGTTCATATATTCCTTTATTTTTTCCAATATATTGAGATGTAATTAAAATTACAAGGAATTTAAATGGGAAGGTATGAAGAGACTTCCCTCCGCGTTTGGTTTATCAGAGGCTGACCTATCTTAGGTTACTCACACAGCTTTTTGGCATGAAGGTTCCCAGATCAACACAATTTACTCGATGGGAAGTTAATCCGGTCTTTCAACTAGAGTGAATCTAGGTGGTACTTTTTCTTAGCCTCGTTAGAATTAGTCTCCCTACGAGTCTAGTAATCAAACACTGATGGGATAGCCTCCTGGTGGAGGGACCACACAACATACATTCACATACATCGCGTCTCACCGTTTAGAAATGATGACATGTGCGAAGCACTAATATCACTGACAGATATGGTGCGAAGCACTAAGTGCAGTGAGTAAATGCATTAGTACACATTCATTCAAATGTAAATGCAACATCCATATATAAGCATATAAAATGTTTTGAAAAGTTTTGAGTAGCGGCTTAAGCCCTCTTAGTGGTAAAGTCCCAAGCAGAGTCGCCACCTGTCGACGTCGGGATTTTTATTTGTCCCTTTCTGTTCTTGTCTTTTGGTGTTCTCATGTTAGGTGAGATTTGTTTTAAAAAACATGTTTGAAAAGGTCCGATGTGTATATGTCGACGATTTGATTGTAAGAGTCGCTAGTTGGTATTTTTAATGGTTTCACCAACTCAAATGAGAAATGGTTTGTACATAGACCTACTGATGTGACACTATATAACTGGTATGCAAAACCAAGATGCATTAGGGTCCGGGGGCTTGATTAAGCAGAGGGAATATTTTAGGCACCTCCCGACTTTCGTGGTGACACGGTTACCGCCACTTTTCAATTTAAACTTTTATCTGAGTGTGTGTGTGTAGGTCTATATGCAATTGTCTGGAAGTAGTGGTATGACTCATTTGCACCTTTATACAAAGGGTTTGAATTTTGTATAAAAGTTCAATTTTAACGAGATATGGCAGTGATGTTTTGTAAAATAGGTTTTTCAAACCCTTATACTTCCATTTAATTATGTGTTCGGCTTGTTTGCTTTTATTATTTTCGAGATGCGAAGCATCTTTGAGAAAATAAGATACATAGCAGGGAGAAATTCCTTGTGGGCATGAGAGCCATATAAGGAAATTCAGACATCGTGAATAATTTACAAGCTGGTTGCAGCTGGAAATGTCCATCACAGGAACCGAATCTAGATTCATGAACTGAATTTGTGTTCACATGATTCGTAGGCTAACATGATAAAGCAATAGTTACAAAAGATGTAAATAGTTATATATATATATTAAAGCTGTAAATATATATATATATATATATATATATAATGAACAATCAACTGCCACAAAGTAAACTCCAGGCAAGACGTGAAATGTATATATATATATATATAAGCTGTAAAAGGCCACGAAGTGATCTCCAGACCAGATAACCCGAAAAGCCTCAATAGAATGAATTTACGGTACTACCATTCACACACACACACATTCAAAATAATATTAACATTCCCACACATTCAATTGAAAAGCCTCAATAGAATGAATATGTCTTCTATATATTCAAAATATTATTAACATTCCCCAAGGTTGTTTATAACAATTACATTTGTTCTTGTCATAATATCAAATATATTATAATCATCCACCCTATACTATTACATAAGTATTCTACAGGTTCGTCTTCGCCTTGTCCTTATCCTCTTAGGAGCCTTGATTCAGATTCGATCTTAAAGTTGTGTTCATATGGTTCAAGCAAGAGTGAGCATGACTAGCTCAGCAAGTACAACAATTCTAATAAACAACATGCTTAAATCATACAAATCATATATCTTCAATAACTGAACAATAGTTATGAAGTACTATCGATAATTCAAAATAGCACTTCCCTTTTCCTACAAAACGTTTTACAACAACAATATTCAGTAAAACATCAATTCTGGTCCAAGACCTTGAGCATTTCATAAGTTCTTTGAAAAGGACATCCCGACACTAAGTCCGTAAGTCCAACATTTCTTACGATCAGCCTGTAGTACTCTATGTTGATCAACACTACATTCATTAAACGTATGTACGTTTAAGTTGTGGCAACCTCACGCGCCTGTCGTTTGACGAAGGGGAGAAACAATGGAATAAATACATATAGTTAAAGAAATCGTGGATGTATTTCTAAGCGAATTATTAGGTCTTCCACCGAATAGGGAGATCAAATTCGTATTAGATATTGTGCCAGGAGTGGCACCAGTTTCAAGGGCACCGTATCGTATGGCGCCTGTAGAAAAAAAGGAGTTGATGGATAAACTACAAGAACTGTTGGATAGAAAGTACATTCAATTGAGTGTTTCTCCATGGGGAGCACCGGTAATATTTGTAAAGAAGAAGGATGGATCATTAAGACTTTGTATCGACTATCGAGAGTTGAACAAGTTAACGATAAAGAATAAATACCCATTGCCCATGATCGATGATCTTTTTGATTAATTGAAAGGGGCAAAGTATTTTTCTAAGATAGATTTGCGAACGGGGTATCATCAGTTAAAATTTAGGAAAGAGGATGTACCTAAGATGGCGTTCAGGACTCGTTACGGCTATTATGAGTTTCTAGTAATGTTAATTGGGTTGACGAATGCACCAGCTGCATTCATGGATATGATGAACACAGTGTTCAAATAATATTTGGACAAGTTCATTGTAGTGTTTATCGATGATATTCTAGTCTATTCTAATACGCCAAAAGATCACGTAGAACACCTAAGATTAGTGTTGGAGACACTAAGGATGGAGAAGTTATATGCGAAATTCTCTAAGTGAAAATTTTTGCTAGAAAGAGTGCAGTTTTGGGACACGTTATCGACAGAGATGGAATTTCAGTGGATCCAACAATGGTGGAAGCAGTGATTAATTGGGAACAACAGAAAACACATAAACACTTCTTGAAGGTCATGTCATTAGGTTTATACTTGCCCCCAAATCACATAAACACTTCTTGAAGGCCATGTTACCGATCGTGCACGGTATCGTAAAACTCCCCGGATCCTTCAACTTTGGAGGTAACTTTTGCTGTAGAACTACACTGCATTCCTCCGTCAACGCCACAGTTTCATAATCTTCTAACTTTTTCTTCCTAGACAAAATACCCTTCATAAATTTGGCGTAACTCGACATTTGCTCTAGGGCTTGTGCGAACAGAATATTTATTTGAAGTTTCTTGAAAACTTCCAAAAACTTGGTGAATTGCTTGTCTAATTTCTATTTGTGGACTCTCTACTGAAACAGCGGTGCAAAATACATAACTAGCTTGACGTCTGACTTATCATGTTCCTCTTGATTCTCCTCACCCTATTTCTCTTCAACCACTTTGTTTTCATCAACTTTGACATCTTTTTTAACTGAATTTTCTACAATTTTTCCATCTAGATGTTTTTCGCTCCTCAAAGTGATTGCTTGACAATGTTCTTGATTTTCCCTTAGATTCTTTTCTGTGTCACTTGGTAGAGTCCTTTGTGGTCTATTATTCAATGCTAAGGCCAACTGTCCCATCTGAGTTTCTAAATTTTTGATGGCCACTGCTTGTGATTTCATCACTGCCTCTTTTCCCAATATGTATTTCAACAAGAGATCTTCTAAGTTTGTTTTCTTCTCTTGATGCGAAGCTACTTGTTGATGCTAATTTTGGAATTCCGGGGGGATAAGAAGGCTGTGAAGCTTGCTAATTTTGACTGTTGCTCCACGAAAAGTTAGGATGATTCCAATTCCCCAGGTTGTAGGCATTTTGATACATATTTTACGAAATTCTATTGTAGCTGCCCACAAACTGAATCGATGTTGTATTGATGGCACACTGCTCTGTAAGATGTCCTCCTGTACATAATTCGCAAACATATGCCACCTTCTGTGGTTGTGCACTAGTTAGAGCATCCATGTTCTTTGATAAGGCTGAAATATGTGCCGCTAGTGATGTTACTCCATCTACCTCTAATACCCCAGCTACCTTATGTTGTGTCATTCTTGCTATAGGTCACTGGTAGTTATTAGCTGTCATAGTTTAAAGTAACTCATATGCTTCCTCATAGCTCTTGGCCATAAACGCTCCACCCAAGGCTGCATCTATACTTGTCCTAAGATTCCCACTCAACCCATTATAGAATGCATTCATCTGCATCCATTTAGGTAGTCCATGGTGATGACACTTTCTAAGTAGCTCCTTGTACCATTCCCATGGCTCATATAAAGATTCCCCATGCTGGTGCTAAAACATGGTGATCTCATTTCTCATCTTTGCAGTTTTTGCTGGTGGAAAGAATTTAGCCAAAAATTTATGAGCAAGATCTTCCCAAGTAGTGATCGATCTTGGTGGTAGAGAATGTAACCAACTCTTTGCCTTTTCCCGCAAGGTAAATGGGAACAAACGAAGTCTGACTGCATCGTCTGACACCCCATTGTATCTGAAAGTGTCACATATCTCCAAAAAGTTGACCAAGTGTTCATTCGGATCGGCATTAGCTAGTCCCCAAAACTATACCGAGTTCTAAATCATCTAAATAGTCCCAGGCTTGATCTCAAAAGTATTTGTAGCTATCGTCGGCCTGGTGATACTCGACTGAAGCTCAGTCACCTTAGGTGTAGAAAATCCCTCAATGCTTTCTGGTCTTCGGCATCCATTATTTCTTCTTTTTTAGAATTCTCAAAGTTTTCCCTTATGTCTTTAATCCACTTACTTAGCCTTTGAAACCGTTTATCGATATCTTCTTCAAAAAAAAATGCAAGTCTGGGTTTTTAGATCGAGTTTGCATAAACCATCTTCAAGAACATGAAATAAGAATGAACAAAAGACAAGAAAAAAAATTGTTTAAGTAAAACTGAACTAATTAAACTGATATTGCAAAATATTAAAATCTGTACTAATCCATGGCAATGGCGTCAAAAACTTGTTGGTCAAAATCTAATTACGCACAATCACGCAAGTGCACATGGTCAACAAGTAATACAATGATAAGTCAAATATCGTTCCCACAGAGATTAAATATGAAATTAATCCTCATAATTACAAGCTCTATATTAATAATTTTTTTATTAAACTATCCAATTTAAGAATTATAACTATTAAAAACTAACAATATTAAAAATACTAAAAATACCAAGCAATCAAAAAATTTAAAACTATAATTTAAAGTAAATTTTAGAGAATTAGACTTACAACTTCACTCTAAGTATTACTCCGATTATTACACCTTATTCCAGTTCAATTCACTATCCCAGTTTATTAATCAAGAACACTCAAGTAGAACTAGTTACCTCTCGATGCACTAATACCATATTAACTTAAATCCATAAATTAGATAGAATTAAGCTAAACACCTTAATCAACTAATTCACTATATCTCTATGTGAATTACAATCAAAGACGGTTTAAGTTCAAGTTCTATATCCGATTACATGCGATGCTAGGCATATCTCTACCCCAACATTCATCAAGATTCCATTCAATCGTAGAATTCAAGAACACATGCTAAAGTGACTAAGTCTAGATTCATACATCATCTCTCGAATCCATACAAATCAACATAGAATTGGTGATCAATCAATTCATAAATTAAAGAAAAAATCACTATAGATAAACTAAAAGATAGATTATTGAACTGAAATTCAAAGTTACATAATCATCGTTCAACCATAAGATCCGTCATATGCCTAACAAGTAAAGTGGTTCATCATAAATGAATTAAAAACTAAAATCATTAAAGTAATCATCATCCTAATTATAATTATTAAATTAAAGAAAAAGAATGAATACAAAACCACCCTTCTTCTCTGCTTCAATCTGTAATTATCATGAATTCCACCTTCAATCTTTCCTCAAATACTTTTGCTCAAAATAGGGCTTCCAAATTACTAATTGATTGTTAGTTGTTATCTCCCTAGTTATTTCCTGTTAATATCCAGCCTAGGACACGTATCATGCTCATAATTCGACGCCCAATTCAGTTCCAAACCATGCCAACCTCTCTCCTTCACTCCTCTACAGTATTATAAGAGAAACAATACTCTTTGCTTTTCCTGCACTCACCGACTTGGGTTTTTTCTTCTTTAACACTTACGCCTGTAGAGGGGTGCTCTTTATTTTGCCCATGTACCCACCTTTAACGAGGGTTTTAATTTCATAATATCCACCCTGGCAGGGGTGTCTTTTGTAGAAGTCCAATTGTTGCTCGTTTTCTTGCTAAACTTTGCCACAAACCCACCCTCTAAGTCCAAATGCTATGCCACCACATCTAAACATGAAACAACAATAAAAAAGTAAATCAAATCACAAAAGTAATGAATTAACACAATTTAAGCTTAAATTAAAGGTTGTTTAATAGGTATAAAACCCACTCATCAAACTCCCCAAAACTTAAATCCGTGCTAGTCCTCGAGCATAAAATAAAACTAAAATGTTATGCAATGCAATGCAATAGAATGCAATGCAACTAGTCTATACGTCTACGAATCCAGCAGTAGTGATAGAAGCAAGATTGTTCAACCGACCTTAGAGAAATAAAGCAAACATGACAATACTTCATATCAACACTTAGAGTTTCTGAAATGTGAATGGTAATGAACATGTTTTGGTATGTTAGCATATCTAATAGATATGATGGTTCTAAAATTATATGTAGGTGATCGTGAGTTTAATTTTATAGCTTACGCTCAAGGCAAGTTTCTAAACCCTATCTTTTTTACATTGAGAACGTTTTCTAACTCTACACTTTCGTTGAGTTAGTTCTATTATTACATTATGTACTTTATTTTTTTGATTGAGCAAGCTTTTTATCTTAACTGTTATTGAATAAGTCAATTGTTTCTAATATTCATTCGAGAAATCTTTAACTCAAATGTTATTTAAAATTCTCCTTTGATTGATTCCTTCTAACTTGTTTATAGTTAAGCAAGTCTCTAAAGTTCTATTATTGTATAATGAACGTAGTTTCTGAACTCTAGTCTCTATTGTTGAACTGTTTTAATTCTTTGAATGAGTTAATACCATGTTGGGCAAGTTTTTAGTTTCCAGCTTGCTATCAGTTATTGTACATTCAATAATTTTATTTCTAATGTTATAAGACTCTAACCTTAGCTTATTTATTGTTTAAGCAAAGGTTAATCATTTTATTCATTTTGTTGTATACTTATGCTCTATAGTTATTTCCAAGCATGACTTGTACTCTAAATAATTAGATGAACAACCCTATTATTATTAGGGGATAACTTACGCGTAGCGTTAAAATGTTTGTGCACAATACATTATACGAAGGGCTGATCTCCCTAAGTACGAGGAGTCTTTATAGTCTTATGACTGTTAAAGTTGGAGTTAAAAGATTACTCGCAACTGTGGACATAGTTCATGGTCTTATGACCCTCAGTTATGTTTATTCCATATTTTGGATTTCAGTTCCTGATTATCATTGTTAGAGTACTATTCAGTCTTGATAAGCCTATCATGGGCAGTTCTTATTATTATACTAATGTTGATTCATTGTTATATTCAGTGAGTAATTGTTTTGCTCACTCTTGCATATTTATAAACTCATTGCAGCTAAAGTGGAGAAGGTAGATGAACCTTCGTCTAGCAAAGGAAAGGGAAAAATGTACAAGTGATGAAGACTTGTAATTTTGATTATGATTATGATATTAGAGTTTTATTTGTTATGATGATCTTAGACTTTATCTTAATGATGTTATGTAATAATTTAATTCTGCTTTTGAATGATGTTTAAAGGTTAGATAACCTGGGATGTTTTTGAACTTAATGATGTAACCCTATTTAAGGGGAGGTTTTATGATTCAAATATTATTTTATTTGGGTAGATAGTATGAATGCTTGATTAGTGAGCACCAAATCTTTTGGGAATGAAGTACTTATATTTGGGGGTGTCACACATTCAACTCATAACAGAAAATTGCGTCAAAGTACTAATAGTCGGTACTATACTTGTCTACTTAATCCTAGTCTCATCATTGGCCAAAATAAACTGAACTATATAATAGCTAGATTCATGGAAAACAACATAGTACTTAACTAAATTTTTTTTAGATGGAACAAACATAAGAAAATTAAAAACTAATAAAAATTATTTACAATACTACTCTACTATGCTACTATTACACTATATAAATGCAAACATATAATGAACCTAAAACTAAACATGAAACTAACATATGCAAAACTAACTACTAAATTAAACATGCAATATAAGAAAATTAAACTAAATAACTACCCCCAAACTTGATAATTACAATGTCCTCATTGTAAAGATAAAACACTAAGTAAACAAGGACTTCCCTGCAATCGCCTAAGCTTAAGGTGGTGGTGGCTGTTGCTCTTCATTATCTGAATTAGAAGGTGGGAACCATGGCATTAGGGCAGGCTATTGCATTGGAAACTGAGCATTTGTATTAAAACTTTGAAGCATTACGTTCAACGAGGTGGACATGTTCATGGCCTCGAACATGTGGTCCTGCCTAGCCACCAGCCTTCTCATTTGTCTGTTTGCTTCTTTCTTATGCCCATCAATTTGTCTCTGAAGGCTACAGAACTGAGAGCTAAACATATGTCAGTCGGTCTGCTGCATCCCTTCAGTCGCCTGCTCTCCCGTAGTCTCAACCACCTGGAACTCGTCGTCATCAGAGGTGTCCTCAACATCAGCCTCATCCTCGGATGCTGGTGGAAATATGAACCCGACTCCTCTTGGGTGCGACTCACCCCCAGGCCACACTGAATACTGTGTGATCATCCTTGTGTCCAAAGTCTATAGTGGCATATGTGTAGTCTCATCATTGGACCACCTAACTCCAGCCTGCCTGCACAGCCCACATATGAGAGATGGGTGTGGCAAGCCACCAGAAAATGGCCCTCGTAGGTATCTTCGGATAGAGAAATTTATGATGGCACCCACGTCAATGAGAAAGTCTTTCACGATTGCATACAAAAGAAGTATCTTTTCCTTTGTCACCTCTGTTGTATGTGTGGACGGGAATAGCTTAGCGCACATGAACGTGTACCATATTTTACCATAACGGATTAGGTCCTTGCTGTGGAAGATGATGCCCCCTTTGCGTCCCTTGACCCATGTGGTGCTCGGATTTGTTATTTTAATTAAAATAGCCTTATAGTCAGGATCATGGTCACGTAAATATGCATACTAGAACTCTATAGGAACTCGCAAGCTGTAATACTCGTTAATAGTGTCGGCACCGAAAGATACTTGCTTGCCCCTCACGAATGCTATGAATGGGGCCTTATCCTCCATATTGGCATAAAATTCCTTCACCACATTAACAATCGCTGGCCCTGGCTCGTCAGTGAACCTATCCCATCCTTTTTTATATATTTGTCTTTTCATTTCGCCATCTACGTTGTCGGGTGCCAAGCTGCGCTCTGGGTTAGTGCCTTAGTCACTAGATAGTCATATCAATCGACGACATTGGCACTCACAAACTTTCTCTTGTCAAAGGCTTGAGTCGGTGGTGTAGACCCGGAGCTCTCGTCTCGATGTCTTCGATGCTGGTTTTGGTGCCATGGTACTAGAATGGATGAACTCAAGCCAAATTTCCCCCAAACTTTACTTGAACAAATCGTCAAACACTTGGTGTGCACAACTCACTAGGCTGCCCAAAATTTGTAATAGCACTTCAAGTATGGTGATAAGTGATGAGAAATTGTAAGAACTAACCACTTACCCTCAGTGTATTGACAAATTGGTTGATTATCCCCTCCCTTTTTGCTATCAAAAATCACACATTAAGAACCCTTACTTTGAATGACTGAAATTTTATGGAATGGAATAGATATGTTGTGTAGTTAGGGTTTAAATTTATAGAGAGGAGATAGAGTATGTATTTATTGGGTTAATGTAGTGGAGAAGTGGGGAGTTTGTGGCTAATTCGTGGGTTAATGAGGGGTATAGAAGTCGATTGAGGAAGAAGAAAGTAGAGAAGTGAGGTTAATTTATTTAACTGTCAAATTTGAACTCCTCCACATTCAGTGCCTAGCCCCAATGGGGGGTAATTATTATAGATGCCACGCCCGTGGTATCTATTTAATTTGTTACGCATCATTGTGGGGTATACTACTTCTAAGTCAAGACCCTTACCGATGAAGTACACCTTGTGGTGAGCTTGATTTGTCCAATTCTTTGTGTCTAACACATATCCATGCACTTCCCAAGTACCTGAAATACCATAAGATTATAATTTTAAGATAACAAAAGGAGCATTGAACATTGAAAGGTGAATTTACTAGAAGCATGACTCGACTAACTACCTAATAAATTGAACTAAATTTATACTTTAAACTAAATTCACACTAAACTTCTACTCTGAACTACGAATTAATTAACATTCTTAAAAAAAATAATAAAAATAAGAGTAAAATTGGGTTGCCTCCCAATTAGCACTTGATTTTAAGTTTTCCAGACTGACTACTCCCTATTCATGGTGCATCAGCAAGTGTGATTGTGGTGACTTCATTTTCAATGTCGCCACCCCAGTAATGCTTCGGCTGATGACCGTTGACTTTAAACGTCTCCAATTGATTCCTACTTTATAACTCAACGACGCCATATGGGAAAACCCTCTTAATTGTGAATGGCCCCGACCATCTAGATTTGAGCTTTCCTAGAAACAATCGCAATCGTGAATTGAACAATAACACTAATTGTCCCGGTTCTAACTTTCTATTTATGATCTTTTGGTCGTGCCACTTCTTAACCTTTTCCTTGTACAGATTGGAATTCTTGTATGCTTGCAGTCGAAACTCATCTAGTTCGTTTAATTGGAGCAATCATTTCTCTCCTGGAGCTGCTTGATCAAAATTAAGTTTCTGAATGGCCCAATAAGCTTTATGATGTAATTCCATTGGGAGGTGACACGCTTTCCCGTCGACCAATTGATATAGAGACATCCCAATTGGTGTCTTGTATGTTGTCCTATAAGCCCATAGTGCATCATCCAATTTTAGAGACCAATGTTTTCATCTAGGGTTCACTACTTTCTATAAAATCTTATTCACCTCTCTTTTCAAAACATCAGCTTGACCACTTGTTTGGGGGTGATATGTTGTAGCCACCCTATGATTGACCCCATATTTAACCAAAAGAGCTGTAAACAATATGTTGCAGAAGTGACTACTCAACACTTATAATAGCTCTTGTTGTGACAAATCTTGTAAAGATATTCTTATGTAAGAACTTGAGAACCACTTTGGCATCATTTGTGGGGAGTGCTACGGCTTCAACCCATTTCGACACATAATCAACCGCTAGCAAGATGTACAGATTATTGAAAGATGGAGGAAACGGCCCCATAAAATCCATTCCTCATACGTCAAAAATTTTTGCTTCCATGATAGTTTGTAGTGGCATCTCATTCCGCTATGAAATATTGCCAACCCTTTGGCATTTGTCATAATTTTTTACAAACTGGTGGGCATCCTTGAACACCATAGGCCAATAAAATCTTGCTTATAATACCTTCGTCATTGTCCGCTCACTATCATAATGTCCCTCATATGAAGATGAATGACATTCGTGTAGAATATTCTTCACTTCCCTATATGGCACACACCTTCGAATCATCTTGTCTGCACATTGTCTGAATAAGTATGGCTCATCCCACATGTACCACTTGACGTCATGTAGGAATTTCTTTTTTTGTTGATGCGTCAGATCAAGGGGAAGGATGTTGCTCACGAAATAGTTAGCAAAATCCGCATACCACAGAAACTCTGTATTAAATCCAAATATTTGTTCATCCGAAAATGATTCATTGATCACACACTTATCCGTTTCATTTTTGTTCGGATTTTACAACCTCAATAGACGGTCTACTACTTGATTTTTTATCCCCTTCCTATTCTTTATTTCTAAGTCAAATTCCTGAAGGAAAAGGATCCATCTGATAAGTCTAGGTTTAGCATCCTTCTTCAAAATCAAATAGTGAATTACCGAGTGATCCGTGAAAACCACCACCTTTGTCCCAATCAAATGTGCCCAAAAATTGTCAAAGGCACATACCACTGCAAGTAACTCCTTCTCTGTAGTTGTGTAGTTCATTTTAGCATCCGTAAGAGTTTTACTTGCATAGTATATGGCGTGGAATATTTTCTCTCGGCGTTGACCCAAAACAGCTCCTACTGCATAGTTACTCACATCACACATTAATTCGAATGGCATAGTCTAGTCCGGTGTGACAATCATTGGGGTTGTGGTTAACTTCATTTTCAACTGCCCAAATGATGCTTTACACTCCTCATCAAATCTGAACACTGCATCCTTCTCTAAAAGACTGCACAAGGGTTTTGAAATTTTAGAGAAATCCTTTATGAATCTTCTGTAGAACCCAACATGTCCAAGAAAACTAAGGATTCCCTTTACTAAATTCGGAGGTGGAAGATTCCCGATCGTGTCCAACTTTGTCTTGTCAACCTCCAAACCTTTAGCAGAGACTTTGTGCCCAAGAATTATCCCTTCTTCAACCATAAAGTGGCACTTCCCCTAGTTGAGTACCAAATTAGTTTCTATACACCGCTTTAAGACCATGACCAAATTCTCCAGACACTTATCAAAAGTGTTTCCATAGACTAAAAAGTCGTCCATGAAAACTTCATCGTTTTTCTCCACCATGTCCGAGAAGATAGCAATTATGCATCGTTGGAATGTAGCTGGTGCATTACATAACCTAAAGGACATCTTTCTAAATGCAAAGGTGTCGTGTGGGCATGTAAAGGTGGTCTTTTCTTGATCCTCGGGAGCTGTGACAATTTGGTCGTAGCCCGAGTATCCATCCAGTAAGCAATAATACTCATGTCTAGCCAATCGGTCAAACATCTAATCAATGAAGGGTATAGGAAAGTGATCCTTCTGGGTTGCCTTATTCAGCTTTCTATAGTCCATGCATACCCTTTATTCGGTCACTGTCCTCGTCAGAATTAACTCATTATCTTCATTCTTAACCACTCTCATTCCACCCTTTTTCGGCACACACTGTACTGGACTGACCCATGCACAATCTGAAATCGGGTAAATAATTCCTGCATCCAACCAATTTAGTATTTCTTTCTTCACTACTTCTTTCATGATTGGATTTAGCCTTCTCTGCTGCTCCACTGTTAGCTTCGCATCCTCTTCCATGAGAATCTTATGCATGAAAAAGGAGGGTCTGATCCCTTTATATCGACAATGGTCCAGCCAATCACAGACTTATATTCTCTTAAAATCCTCAATAATTTACTTTCCTGCAATTCGTTAAGCAAAGAGGCAATAATAACAGGTAAAGTATTTAAATCACCCAAATAAGCATACCTGAGGTGTTTAGGAAGTTGTTTGAGCTCAAGAGTGGGTGGCTACTCAAGTGAAGGTTTAATCCGAGCTGAAGTGTTTTCCTCCGTGTGTAATGGCTCGAATGGAACTTTGAATCTACTAACTCTAGGCAAAGCATCCAACATGTGTAAATAATCCACAAACTCTGGATCATCCAAATCTTCATCCCCCAGTAGTTTAGTTTCCAATGGATCACTAACAAAGCTTTTTACCAGATCATCATTCACTATCTGGTCGATGACATCCACCTAGAAACACTCCTCTTCATCCGTAGGGAACTTCATGGCTTTAAATACGTTGAATGGAACTTCCTGATCTTTAACCCTCATAGTTAATTCTCCTTTTTGCACATCAATGAGAGTCCTACCCGTAGCCAAAAATGGTCTCCCTAAGATAATTGAGATGTTCTTATCTTCCTCATAATCTAGAATTATGAAATTAGCTAGAAATATGAATTTGTCCACCTTGACCAAAATATCCTCCACAAAGCCTCTCGGATAGGCAAAACTAATGATTTAGCCACTGTATTTGGCAAGTTTTACTTAATACAGAACTGAATTTTTAATTTTTTAAATTACCCCATTAAACTAACTATTATTTTGCAATTGAACCATTCTGTTATATCTGAACTAACGTCTTTTAAATTCTTTCAACCATTATCTTATGTGGACTTGCAAAAAATGAAAAAAAAAGGAATATGACATGGCAGATTATGTACCCAGTAACCAATTCTTCAAAAAAAAGAAAAAGGGAAGGAATATGAAAATGATGAATGATCCCCCAGAACCATCACCAGAGAGCCACCATGGATGCCAGATCCAACTAGAGTAGCCTTGATTAAAATATCTGCAGAATCCAGCTAATAACCAAATTGTAGAATCCGCACCTGGGATTAAGATTGACAGCTCATATTAATCAACTTCCTCATTGTGCAACGGTGATGGTGGTTTGAATTCGGGTTCGGGTGGAGGAGCGGCTGTGGCAAGGAAAGGGGGAGTTGAGAAGGCGCGGAGGACGACAATGGCACGGAGGATGCAGTTGAAGGCGGATGCATTGGTGTTGCTGTTAGGGTTGAAGGAAGAGGGATTCGGGTTTGGTGATGGGAATGGGTCGGAGTTATTGTTTGCAGAGTAGAGGGTTTCGATGTCTGTGAAGGAAAATCTTTTCAAGAAAAAATCAAAACAAGCCATGATTTTCGACTAATACCGCTGGCTATTACACCAGAAAATACATCCCAATAAAATCTAAAAAGAAAATAACAGATGAATCGACTGGGCACAAAACAGATCTGAAAATAAAGCTAATGAACCATACTACCCAGATCTAAATACACAAATGACTGGTAATTGACCATAACAGAAACCATCACATACATCTGATTCAAAACAATAAAATAGATAATCAGTAAAACCCATTAAGTCCGACCAAAAATTCAATAGTAACAAACAAAACCCAGATCGGAGCAACAAAAAAAATAAGAAAACATGAATCACATATTTGGAAAACATGTGGACAACAAAAGACATCCATGGTCCAAAAAGAGCCATTATCCAAAGCACAACCACCAACAAATAACCCTCAAGATCTAACACCCCAGAATGAACCACCACATCAGATAATAACACCCATTTTCCACATCATTTACCCATTCTCCACATCCTTTTGAGTATCACCAGGTTTTTCTCCCTCCGATAGTCTAGAAATTTAAGTGGTGGGCCGATAAAGACGGAGACAGAGGTCTGAGTTGTCCAGTTTTAGTGAAGGCAGTGAATGCTTGTGAAACCTTGCTCAATCATCAGTTAAAGAATAGACAAGGATGACGAAAATAAACCATGTCATTTTCTTTTCTTTTGTTCTTTTCTTTTGCACGTCCATGTAAGATAATGGCTGAAAGGATTTAACGGCCGTCAGCTCAGAGATTACAGAATGACTCAATTGCAAAATAATAGATAGTTTAATGGGGTAATTTAAAAAATTAAAAGTTCAGTGGTGTATTAAGTAAAACTTGCCGACTACAGTGGCTAAATCATTAGTTTTGCCCTCTCGGATAAGTTACCAATCGATCTGCTAACTTCAATGATATATTTATAGGGTTTGGCGCTAGTAAACCCAATTCGATATAAACAGGTAGTAGCATTAGGTTTATACTTGCCCCCAAATCACGCAAACACTTCTTGAAGGCCATGTTACCAATCATGCATGGTATCGTAAAACTCCCAGGATCCTTTAACTTTGGAGGTAACTTTCGCGATAGAACTGTGCTGCATTCCTCTATCAACACCACAGTTTCATAATCTTCTAACTTTTTCTTCCTAGACAAAATACCCTTCATAAATTTGGCGTAACTCGACATTTGTTCTAGGGCTTCTGCGAACGGAATATTTATTTGAAGTTTCTTGAAAACTTCCAAAAACTTGGTGAATTGTTATCTAATTTCTGTTTTTGGACTCTCTGTTGAAACGGCGGTGCAGGATTCACAACTGTCTTAACGTCTGACTTATCCTATTCCTATTGCTTCTCCTCACCCTGTTTCTCTTCAACCACTTTGTTTTCATCAACTTTGACATCTTTTTTAACTGAATTTTAAGTAATTTTTCCATTTAGATGTTTTCCGCTCTTCAAAGTGATTGCTTGACACTATTCTTGATTTCCCTTCGAATTATTTTCTATGTCACTTGGTAGAGTCCCTTGCGGTCTATTATTCAATTCTAAGGCCAAGTGTCCCATCTGATTTCCTAAATTTTTGATGGCCACTGCTTTTTCCCGATATATATTTCAACAAGAGATCTTCTAAGTCTGTTTTCTTCTCTTGATGCGGAGGTACTTGTTGATGCTAATTTTGGAATCCCGGGGTATAAGAAGGCTATGAAGCCTGCTAATTTTGATTGTTGTTCCACAAAAATTTGGGATGACTCCTATTTCCCGGGTTGTAGGCATTTTGATACATGTTTTGCAGAATTCTATTGTAGCTGCCCACAAACTGAACCGATGTTGGATTGATGGTACACTGCTCTGTAAGATGTTCTCCTGCACATAATTCGCAAATATATGCCACCTGTTGTTGTGCACTAGTTAGAGCATCCATTTTCTTTGATAAAGTTGATATCTGTGCCGCCAGCGCTGTTACTCCATCTACCTCTAATACCCCAGCTACCATAGGTCGTGTCATTCTTGTTATAGGCCACTGGTAGTTATTAGCTGCCATAGTTTAAATTAACTCATATGCTTCTTCATAGCTCTTGGCCATAAATGCTCCACCCGAGGCTGCATCTATGCCATTCCCATGCCTCATATAAAGACTCCCCATGCTGCTGCTAAAACATGGTGATCTCATTTCTCATCTTTGCAGTTTTGGCTGGTGGAAAGAATTTAGCCAAAAATTTATGAGCAAGATCTTCCCAAGTAGTGATCGATCTCGGTGGTAGAGAATGTAACCAAATCTTTGCCTTTTCCCGCAAGGTAAATGGGAACAAACGAAGTATGACTGCATCGTCCGACACCCCATTGTATCTAAAAGTGTCACATATCTCTAAAAAGTTGACCAACTGTTCATTCGGATCGTCATTAGCTAGTCCCCCAAACTGTACCGAGTTCTGAATCATCTGAATAGTCCCAGGCATAATCTCAAAAGTATTTGCAGCTATCGTCAGCCTGGTGATACTCGATTGAAGCTTAATCACCTTAGGTGTAGCAAAATCCCTCAACACTTTCTGGTCTTCGGCAGCCATTATTTCTTCTTTTTCAGAATTCTCAAATTTTTCCCTTGTGACTTTAATCCACTTATTTAGCCTTTGAAAGCGTTTCTAGATATCGTCCTCAAAAGGAAGCAAGTCTGGGTTTTTTGAGTGAGTTTGCATAAATCAATTTCAAGAACCTAAAATAAGAAAGAATAAAACACAAGAAAAAAAAATTGTTTAAGTAAAACTGGAGTAATTAAACTAATATTGCAAAATATTAAAATCTAAACTAATCCCTGGCAACGGCGCCAAAAACTTGTTGGTCGAAGTCTAATTATGCTCAATCACGCAAGTGCACGTGGTCAACAAGTAATACAATGATAAGTAGTATCGTTCCCAAGAGATTAAATATGAAATTAATCCTCACAATTACCAGCTCTATATTAATCCAAATTTTAATAAACTATCCAATTTAAGAATTATAACTATTAAAAACTAAAATATTAAAAATACCAAAAATACCAAGCAATCAACAAACTTAAAAACTGTAATTTCAAGCAAATTTTGGAGAATTAGGCTTACAACTTCACTCTAAGTATCACTCCGATTATTACACCTTATTCCAGTTCAATTCACTATCCCAGTTTATTAATCAAGAACACTCAAGTAGAACTAGTCACCTCTCGATGCACTAATACCATATTAACTTAAATCCATAAATTAGATAGAATTAAGCTAAACACCTTAATCAACTAATTCACTATATCTCTATGTGAATTATAATCATAGAAGTTTTTAGTTCAAGTTCTCTATCTGATTACATGCGACGCTAGGCATATCTCTACCCTAACATTCATCAAGATTCCATTCAATCACAGAATTCTAGAACACATGCTAAAGTGACTAAGTCTAGATTCATACATTATCTCTCGAATCCATACAAATCCACATAGAATTGGTGATCAAGTAATTCATAAATTAAAGCACAAATAACTATAGATAAACTAAAAGATAGATTATTGAACTGAAATTCAAAGTTACATAATCATCGTTCAACCATAATATCCGTCATAAGACTAACAAGTAAATCAGTTCATCATAAATGAATTAAAAACTGAAATCATCAAAGTAATCATCATCTCAATTACAATTACTGAATTAAAGAAAAAGAATGAATACAAAACCACCCTTCTTCTCTACTTTAATTTGTAATTATCGTGAATTCCACCTTCAATCCTTCCTCCAATGCTTTTGCTCAAAATAGGGCTTCCAAATTGCTAATTGATTGCTAGTTGTGATCTTCCTTGTTGTTTCCTATTAATATCCAGCCTAGGACACGTATTCTGCTCATAATGCGACGCCCAATGCAGTTCCAAACCATGTCAACCTCTCTCATTCACGCCTTTGTAGCATTACAAGAGAAACAAGACTCTTTTCTTTTCTCATACCCCCGCACTGGCGGGGTTTTTTTTCTTTAAGAGCCCGCCCCAATAGGGGGTGCTACTATTTTTGCCCATGTAGCCCCGCCCCGACGGGATTTTAGCTTCATAATATCCCACCACACCTAAACATGAAACAACAATAAACAAGTAAAACAAATCACAAAAGTAAAGAATTAACATAATTTAAGCTTAAATTAAAGGTTGATTCTTTGGTATAAAACCCACTCATCAATATCTCCCTCATGCCCACACTTATAACACACAAATTTTCCTTTCAAACACTCGCCCAAGTGATTTTACCCACAATTCCCACACTACATAACTTGTTTCTTTGCTCCTCCTTGCCTATTTTAGGTATTCTCGAAATTTTCCCCTTTTCTTTTTCCACACCTACTCCCACTACTTCCTTCCACTTTAATAGCTCCCTCGACTTTAACCTTATTCTTCTTCTCCTTATTATAGAGACTCATAGCCCTACCTTTCCTCTTCGGCTATGGTAGCCTTTTCCAAGAGTGATGCAAAAGTACTAATCTGCAACACTGCCAACTTATTATAGAGCCAGGGTTTTAAGCCTAGCTCAATACTACTTTCCTTCCTTTCTTTCGTGTCCACTTGGTGTGGAGCGAACCTAGCTAATTCATTAAAATTTATGGTGTGCTCCAAAACTATCATATTGTCCTACTTTAACTCCAAAAACTTCACCTCCATCCTAGCCTGCATACTGGACGAGAATAGTTCTCAAATAATAGTGTCTTAAACCTAGTCCACGTCACCACTCCTTCTCCGGCTCTAGTTTGATTTCCCTCCCACAAAAAATTTGCCTCCCCTTTCATCATATAGGTGGTAAAAGCCGTCTTTTGACCCTCCGCTACCCTAACGATCACAAAAGCCTTTTCTATCTCCTTTACATATATTTAGGCTTCTATAAGGTCAGTTGTCCCTCTAAATTCTAGCGCTCCTACTGCCTTGAAGTCTTTAAAGTTTGTCAATCGATTGTCTAGCTGATTTCTCGCGGCTGGTATTCCATTCTGCATAGCTTGAGCTACAATATTCACAAAATTATGCATTGGGTCTGGTTGTCCTCCAGCGTTGTTGACAGATTCTTCTGCTCTTTGGTTTCGATTTTGTCTTCTTGGTGGAATTATCTGATTAAATAAAATCATAAATTATTCTTTTATTGACTTACATTATATGCCTTGTCGTATAAGTTTAATGTATAACGCTTAATTTCAAACTGAAATAATCATATAATTAAAATATTGGATTTTAAAAACTTGGTTTACTGTATTAACTAGCTATCAGATAGATACATAAAAACTTATTTCCTTAATCAAACATATATTCATATTCTTTCAACTAATTCATAGTACTTTACATCATATAGCATATATCGCTATAAACATTCGTTATACCTTTGTGACCACAAAAGTCGGGATTTGCTGATACAACTTACACAAAAAGTTGAGAAGATTACACTGCATTGACGTCATCAAACCTTTGTGAGCTATTGCCGAGCATGAATTATAAAAGCTGAGGCCATTGGTATAGATACCTTGTATGCAGGTGAATACCAATGAGTGAGATGTGGGACCAGATTGTGGCCCATGAAAAACAGGATTCCAGGCCATTCCGCTCAATCGCGTAGCGTTTTTATTCCTGATTTGGCCTTTTCAGCTTGTGAGACCTCCTTTGCAACTCTAATAGGGGTGCCGCAGGTGGACCTGTGGCCAACTGTGGGTATGTATTTCCTGCGGGTTGCTTTCATAAGTTATTTTCAAGCTGCGCAATGAAGGAAATCTGAGAGCTTCTCTTCAGACCTATTGAGTTCGGGAAACCTTCTGCATATTCTGTCACCGTATAAGTGTTCTTCACTATCCTGGTAACATATGCATGTATTCTTTTCCAGTTTCTATCCGTTGGAAAATGACTTATCACATGAAATGCACTTAGACACATAGTAGCGGATATGCATGCTGATATGATATGATAAAAAATATTCAACATAGTAAATGTTAGTATTAAACATTGTTGAACATAATGATGTGAAAAAATTTGACTTTTGAAGTAGTCAAATTGGTACCTTTTACTGTCATTTCTTATCCAATTTGAGGACAAATGAGTAAAGGTAGAAAAGTAAAATAACCCTGGTAATTAGACTACACTTACGGATTTTTTACTATGATGTATTAAATAAATTTAGGATGTATATGACTGTTGGTAGGTGTGCTACTGAATGGCCACCTAGTCATGCCTATGTGCATGTGGATAGTCCCATTTACAAAGGGGGCAATGGCAAAAACTTTTCAAAATGTAGGCATTGGGTAGTCATGTATTTTTAACTCTACTTTAGATGTATGTTAAAACAATGCATGCATGCATGTAATCATAAAATGTATTTTGAAAAGCTCTAGGTAAGAATTTACCACACCCTTTCTGAGGTGATTTGGAGACTTGTTGTCCATATATTATGGATCCGAATCAGCCAAGTAGTTCCCGCAGGACCACTTCTAGTGTATGGAGGAGGGCTTCCGAAGTGCCCCGACCTCGTTCTGTTAGACAACCTCGTCGTTTGGTGGAGGCGATATTACGTCCTATCCGGGTTGAAGTGCCGGATGTCAAGGACAAGGAGGAGGATGTACCGATTGAGGTTCCTGCTCCTGCTGTACGTGTTCCCCGTAAGGATTTTCCATGTATTCAAGTGGCGAACCCAGATCTTCTGGGTGACTTGAGTCGGCATCCTTCAGTCTACCTGCACATAAACGAAGTATGAAGTTAGATCTTAATCTTCCTTATTTCCTATTGACGAGGAGCAAAGGTTTCTGATGTTGATCTGCATTTGATGTAGGTTCCTAGCTTTACACAGCCTCGAGGGAACTAGTTCAGCATCCACTCTATGTATCAGGCTCTGCATGATGACTATAAAGAGATTGTACATGGCTGGGGATTCGGGATGTTCTTTTCCATTCTTCCCCGTCGCTGTCCCTGGGGTTACCTCAGGGCATTGTCTGAGCGGTGGTTTCACCAGACTCAGTCACTCCATCTACAGGATTGTGAGGGGATGATGACGCTGATGGATTGGCGGTTTATCGCAGGTATAGAGTTTGGAGGGGATCCAGTGCCTTGCACGATGCATATTACCCCTACTACCGTCAGATCCTTGTTGGGAGTTCCGACGGAGGCGCACAAGGGCAGGACTGTACGTATAGATCCTTTGAGCGTAGATGCTATAAACAGGCTGTTGAGTGAGCCTATACCCGATGATGTGAGAATCAGGGATCACATTCTTCGGCGATTGTTCCTGATGATCATTAGGGGCTGCTTCATAGCAGATAACTCTTCTACGTTGTCCTTCGCTTTGTTCAGTGCCACTCAACACGTGGACCGTATAGGAGACTATGATTGGGGTTCCTACACCTTTTCCTATTTCCTCAGGGGAATGCGCATACGATCGCAGGGCTTGACCGAGGCTTGGTTAGGATTCAACCCGTTTTTGCTGGTGAGTATTTCTCTTATCTTTTCCCATGTACAAGTTAAGAGTGTTGGTGACGTGAGATGTTGCCTTTGTGTTGGCAGTTTTGGGCCTATGAGAGGCTTCCATGTTTGCATCTGTGGCGCGTTGTTAGGTTTAGACACCTATCCACGAGGAAGGAGATGGCATCATTCCATCTTGGTGGAGGTCCCGGTGCTGAGGGTTTCACTCATTTGCTTACAATTTGGAGTTGTTGTGCATTGAAGTCATCACACTGAGTTCCCTATTCTGGGGAGCACTTGAGTGTTGGATTTGAGGATGGGTACCCGACTGGAGTTGAGTACATTATTTCCACCAGGAGGATTCTTCTCTTCACAGATGGAGGATGGGAGCTCTATTTAGGAGAGGGTGCTATCAGGAGCACTACAGGAGAGATTCGCATACTGATCTTGCCTCCTGCCAGGCGTTATTGGCCTGTTTCGCAGTCACCCGTCATTGACATCCCATTGTTGGGGGTTGACAGTTTCACATTGTCAGAGGGTTCCTATACTCAGGAGATGTTCCAGCATTGGTGGTTCCCTCGTACCATTGGAGCTCAGACCCGCGCCACACAGTTTATGGGGGATATGGTTCCAGGATCCGTGACGATGACGGATTGGCTAGCCTGTGTCAGAGATCCGACTCATGTGACACAGATTGATAGTTTGACCCGGCAGTTGGACCGGGAACATTTCTTTATCCGGCATTTGGGTAGAGATCCTTCAGAGCCATACACTTTTAATCCTTCTAGCTCTGGCGCTAGCCCCTCAGGCGACCCATATGGCTTTGCCAGTGCAGATCCTCCATTGTATAGGCATATGATAGAGATCTATGATAGAGATCAGACCTACGATGCTGTCGTTGGACAGACCTTGCGTGCACATGACGATCGGAGACATGAGTAGACAATTCATTACCCTCACCGCGCGGATTAAGGAGCAGAGCCTACATCTGATGACCTATGATAGAGATCAGGCTAGGGCCTAAATGTTGACAGCTCTTGATGGGAGAGACGCCGCTCTGTTAGAGAGGGATGAGGCTAGATCAGCCAGGGATGCATTGATTATGGAGCGGGATGCCGCCCTATCTGCTAGGGATGTGGTGTAAGACCCCGAATTTATTTTTTAAATAAAATGAAATTTCCTTTATTTATTATTTTGAAATAGTAAGGGTTTATTTGATTAATGTGGTTAGTCATGGGTAAAATTCGCAAATATTTTAAATAAGCAAGTGGTTATAAAATATTCATTGTTGTCGGGGAATATTCGTTTGGTCGTGGAATATTCTTGCTATCGGGAAATATTAAATGATAGTAGCGACTTTTGTGGGCCCCATAACGAAAAGCGATTAGATGAAGAAAATGACAAATATACGTTGTTTATAAATAACGGCGTAGTTGTTACCATTAATACTGTTGGAATACCTGGTCGTTAAAACACAGTAGCACACAATATTGCACCAATTATTGATTCTTACTTAAGAAGGCACTACTCAATAATTGTAATAGTAGTTACTGTTCATCATTTTATTTTATTGATTCAATAATTGCTACGTGGATATTTTCTTTTACTGTTGTTTCAATAATTGTCACTGCACAGTATTTTTCATTATCAGATCAATAATTCATATTATTGTTATAATATTATTAGATAACATTATTGGCAATGTCTAGAAAGTTCTGTCTAAGGAGAGGTTTGGTCATCTAATTGCGCGCTAGTAAGGAGAAATTCTTATTGGAAAACCCCCTCTTTCCTAGGAACGGCCTGGTTGTCAGTACTGTGATTCTGTAATATTATTTATGAATAATTAATTATTGATTATTATGATAAAGGAAATATTTATTTTATGTGGATATAGATGGAGAAAATTTTTAATGTGACAATTGTTGAAAATTGATATTTTATCTTTTCTGATAAAATAATTTATAATTATATTCTAATGGTGATATTTTTACAATGAATGTGGGACATATGAGTATATGAGGAGGAAGAGTATTTTTGTTGCATTAAATGTTTAACACATGTTTTGTGTGTTGATGGACACAATTTTTGACTGAAATTTGATTATAGACTATAAAATCGCTCGTTTGTGGATTTCGGTCAATTTCTGTTTGGAATTTGGAAAAACTTTCTTCTGCAAAGTTGTAGAGAATTAAATTTTCTATGGAAAGGACATGAGGTTCAAATTTTTCTGATAAAAGGGCTATTTATTATGAATTATTGAAGTTCTAGATTATTGAGTTTGAATTGATTTTGTAACAAAAATTGTTTTAAACATGTTTTTCATTTTTATGTGATAAATGTGTTTTTCATGTGGTGGGCTAAGGAAAAATTTGTTATAAATATATTATTATATTCAATTTTCTACTTTGGTGTTCTAAGCATTTTTTTATAAATAGGGTGCTTAGGTTAGAATTGAAAATCACACCAGAAACTGAAGTTTTATCTCTATTTCTCTCTCTATATTATCGAGCGTATTCTTGTGAGTATTTTTATACTTTGAGTGTTACTATACGGTGCAAGTTCCCTTCAGCACTATATCTAGTATTCCAGTAAAAAGTATTGTCTTTTCGAGGTAAGGGATGTTATTTTTTTTAAAATGATATTATTTCTTTCAATATCATTATGCCAGATTATTGGTAAGATTTTTTCTTGTGAAATTCTGATCTTTTCATGTCAGAGTTACTATTCACGAGTTACTATTCACGAGTTACTATCCATGAGTACTATACACGAAGCATGATAATTTTTCTGGTGAAATTCTTATCTTTTAGTGTCGGGGTTACTATTCACATATACGGCACTATTCACGTATACGGCACTATTCACGAATACGACACTATTCACAGAAAAATTAAATTTTCTTTTTTGTGTCCAATATATCTATTATGGATACTAGCTTTGATTGTATCCATGTTTTGGTCTTCATTCTTGAATTTTACTTCATTATGATTATTAAAGAAGTATTTTTGAACTCGGATTGATTAAAGTACGAATCCTTAATATTTGTTCTTTTGTTTCACTGGATTCGTTTTCTTTTAAACATTTTTCATCATCCTTAGTCCTAAATGATGACATTACTGAATATCTTTGGCCTGTAGTGCAAAGATGGTTGATTTTCTTATGAATATCTTTGGGCCGTAGTGCAAAGATGAACAGGTGCTGAGAGGAACATAACTAATTGATGAATATCTTTGGCCCATTGTGCAAAGATGTACATGTGTTGAGATGAACATGACCGACTGATGAATATCTTTGGCTTGTAGTGCAAAGATGAATATTGATTGATGTTACAGGGATAAAATGTTGATGATGGACTTTTAAAATTCATATATTATAGTAGATTTCATTCTCTACGTAACTCTTCTACGAATTGTTATTTCTACTGTGAATATTGATCTGAAACTTGTTGTCTATTGTATTCTATCAGATTTTTCCCTGTTGAAGACTAACGATAATTTATTGTACATTATCTTAGTCATAACATTCTTTACTGAGCTAGTTGAGCTCACCCTTTTCTTTTTAGTTCCATTTTTTTTCTCAGGAGGCGAGAATATAACGGGAACTAGTCGGGGTGTGGAGTGATGGTTCAAGATAGTGGTTTTAGTAGTCCTCACTACTTTGTAAAATAGTGTATCAATAATTGTAATGAGGACTTTATTTGAGTGTGGATATTGTCTAGAAGACAATATTTGTATTTAAACTTACAGTATATATGTTGTCGTATTTTGCACGACAAATGTATTAATAAAGTTGTAGTTGTTTCTGTACCATGTTTTTGGCGACTCAGAATGGGTTGGATGGAATGGACCTATTCTGGGGGCGTCACAGTTGGTATTAGAGCTTAGGGATATGATCTCTGGCGGAGATCGAGGAATAGAACTAGGAGGGGAGAGACGAGTAAATCCTTCGCTATTGTGTCCTACCTAAGCTTATTTGTTGGTTGGTCAGTATATAGGGATATTATGTGATATGTTGCTTTCTTTAATTAACCCTTGTTTTATGGCAGTATTTGAGAATGTTGACTGAATATCTTTGTCCTGTAGTGCAAAGATGAAAGCAACGCACAGTTTGTCACAGCCAAGCAGTTCAAAGAGTTGGGACCACCAGGATTATGGCGAAAGCCAGATCCGATTAAGGCGGAGACATGGGTTAAACAAATTACCAAGATATTCGATGTCTTGGGATGCACGGAAGAACAGAAGGTTCCATTCGCCACTTTTATGTTCCGTAATGAGGCTGATTACTGGTGGGCATATGTGAAGCGTACCCAACCAGCCGCACTCAGCATGTCTTGGGAAATGTATTAGAAGCTGCTCAATGACAAGTACTTTCCTGAAAGTATTCGTCATATGAAGGAGGTAGAGTTTATTAGACTAGAACAGAATAACATGATGATGTCCCAGTACGAGGCGAAGTTCGCGGAGTTATCCAGGTTTGCACCTCATTTGGTGGAGAATGGGGAATGTATGACGCGGATGTTTCTGAGAGGTTTTAAACTCGATATACGTCAGTACCTCATTTCTCATAAATTTTCTCTATATTTAGATGTTGTGAACATGGCTCAATTATTAGAGCGAGATAATGAGTCTGTTCAACTGGGCGACCAACAACACGATAATAATCGTCTTTCGTGGTGGCATGACCATCGAGACAATGATAACTATCGTGGAGGAAATTATCATGCCAAAAATGGTAACCACTTCAGTGGTAATCATGGCCAAGATAATAGAAGTAATAATTCAAGTGGAAAATTCAAGAAGAGAAGATTTAAAGATGATGGGAAGACATCGACAGCAGTACCAACACCAGCAACAAATTCTAGGGGAGGAGAACGACTGTCAGTTAGATGCTACAGATGCGGAGAGGAGGGTCATATAAGCCCAAACTGTTCACAGCCTTCCAAGGTATTTTTTAGTTGTGGAAAAGATGGTCATATAGCTCGATATTGTCCTGTAGTGAAACCAAGTCCAGCGGGGATGGTGACTCCAAAGGATGTCCCAGAAAAGTCAAAGTCAACGGTTCCTGGAAGAGCATTTGTCGTGATTGGTCAGAATGTGAGGAACCCGAACGAAGTTAGCACGGGTTATTTAATTATAAATTCTTGCGAAGTTTATACCTTATTAGATATCGATTCTACCCATTCTTTTATCTCTCTTGCTTGCGCTCAATATTTAAACTTGACTCTGGAGAAATTAAACTTTGACCTATCTGTGGAGACTCCGTTAGGAGAAACTTTCTTTACATCCACTGTTTAGAAATTTTGTTTGATTCAAATTTGGTAACCTCACCCTACCTGTTGATCTTATCTCTTTAAAGATACTTGATTTTGATGTGATTTTAGGAATTGATTGGTTAACTACTCATCATGCCAAAATTGATTGCTTTCGTAAGGTTGTTAGTTTTTATATTCCTAAGCAACCCGTTATTCGAATTCAAGCAACCAAACCATTGAAGTCAAACTCTTTCATATCAAGCCATAAAGCCATTCGTTTATTGAAAAATGGATGTCAAGCTTTCTTAGCCATGTCATGGACTTGAACACAAATACGTCAGATTTGAATGATATTTCTGTTGTTAGTGAATTTCCTGACGTATTTCCTGAAGAATTTATTGGCCTACTCCCAGAGCGTGATATTGAATTGGTATCGACTTTGAATCCGGTACAAAACTCATTTCTAAAATCTCATATTGAATGGCTCCTATTGAACTTCAGGAGTTAAAAATTTAACAATAGAAGTTGGTACCCTAGCCTCTATCTGGTGACTTCCTTTGTGGAATACACCGAAGCCAGACTCTCCGTAGGGGATGCCATATTCGTGCGGTAGTAAACTGATAGGTGCCATTGTGACGTGCTATCCAAGATTGGGATATGAGTCATAGTTGAGAGCAACCTAAGTTAGTAATCAAAATACGTAGCTTTCTAGGCTTAGTTAGTTATTATCGGAGATTTGTGGAAAGATTTTCTTGAATTGCTACTCCATTAACTCAGCTGACTCGTAGAGATACAAAATTCGAATGGAGCAAGGAATGTGGGAAGAGCTTCGAAGAACTCAAGAGGAGACTCATTTCAGCACATGTTCTGACCATACCATCATGGAAAAGCGAACGTGGTAGCTGACGTGTTGAGTAGAAGATCGTATACGAGTACGAGTACGATATTGCCAAAGACCCATTTTGTATAAATTACAAATAATAGAGACAGAGATGAAAATTCTAGGGACCACGTGATGACATACGAGTCGAATCGACTTTAATCGATAAAGTTAAAACCGCTAAAGCTACACACCAGAGCTGATGAATATAAAGAAGAAGGTGCAAGAAGGCTTTATTCTAGAAGTAAGATTTGATGAAAAGAGGAAAGCTCAAACCTTCGATTTATTGGTCCATTTGAAATCCTCGATCGAATAGGAACTGTGGCCTATAGACTCGTTTTACCGCCAAGTATGTCGCGTGTTTATAACGTTTTTCACATATCAATGTTACGAAAATATGTGAACGACCCGAACCACGTTATTGAGTTAGAACTAGACGAGATAGTCGAAGACTTAACGTACGAGGAGGTACCTGTCAAGATCTTAGATATGAAGGAGCATGTCCTACGCACAAAGGTTATACCACAAGTTAAGGTTTTGTGGAGGAACCATGCTATTGAAGAAATGACCTAGGAGTTGGAAACAGAGATGAAAGCGAGGTATCCTCAACTTTTCGAAACACCAAGTACGTACGTCAATTTCGAGGACGAAATTTCATAAGGAGGGGAGGTTGAAAGACCCCGAATTTATTTTTTAAATAAAATAGAATTTCCTTTATTTATTATTTTGAAATAGTAAGGGTTGATTTGATTAATGTGGTTAGTTATGGGTAAAATGTGCAAATATTTCAAATAAGAAAGTGGTTATAAAATATTCATTATTGTCGGGGAATATTCGTTTGGTCGTGGAATATTCTTGTTGTCGGAGAATATTCGTACGACGGAGCAGCCTTGTGTGGGCCCCATAACAGAAAGCGATTGGATGAAGAAAACGACAAATATAAGTTGTTTATAAATAATTGGCAGTAGTTGTTATTCTGCTATTAATCTTGTTGGAATACGGTGGTTAAAACACACGGTGCTTTGCGGTATTGCACCAATTATTGATTCTTACGTAAGAAGACACTACTCAATAATTGTAATAGTAGTTACTGTTCATTATTTTATTTTATTGATTCAATAATTGCGACGTGAATATTTTCTTTTACTGTTGTTTCAATAATTATCACTGCACAATATTTTTCATTATCAGATCAATAATTCATATTATTGTTATAATATTATTAGATAACATTATTGACAATGTCTAGAAAGTTCTGTCTAAGAAGAGGTTTGGTCATCTAATTGCGCGCTAGGAAGGAGAAATTCTTATTGGAAAGCCCCTCTTTCACAAGGCAGCGGCTGGTTATCGATCTTGTGATTACGTAATATTATTTATGAATAATTAATTATTGATTATTATGACAAAGAAAATATTTATTTTATGTGGATATAGAGGGAGAAAATTTTTAATGTGACAATTGTTGAAAATTGATATTTTATCTTTTTTGATAAAATAATTTATTATTATATTTTAAAGGTGATATTTTTACAATGAATGTGGGACATATGAGTATATGAGGAGGAAGAGTATTTTTGTTGCATTAAATGTTTAACACATGTTTGGTGTTACAAAAAATGTTTAACACATATTTTGTGTGTTGATGGACACAATTTTTGACTGAAATTTGATTATAGACTATAAAATCGCTCGTTTGTGGTTTTCGGTCAATTTCTGTTTGGAATTTGGAAAAACTTTCTTCTGCAAAGTTTTAGAGAATTAAATTTTCTATGGAAAGGACACGAGGTTCGAATTTTTCTGATAAAAGGGCTATTTATTATGAATTATTGAAGTTCTAGATTATTGAGTCTGAATTGATTTTGTAACAAAAATTGTTTTAAACATGTTTTTCATTTTTGTGTGATAAATGTGTTTTTGATGTGGTGGGCTAAGGAAAATTTGGTTATAAATATATTATTATATTCAATTTTCTGCTTTGGTGTTCTAAGCATTTTTCTATAAATAGGGTGCTTAGGTTAGAATTGAAAATTATACCAGAAAACTGAAGTTTTTTCTCTATTTTTCTCTCTATATTATCGAGCGTATTCTTGTGAGTATTTTTATACTTTGAGTGTTACTATACGGTGCAAGTTCCCTTCAGCACTATATCTAGTATTCCAGTCAGAAGTACTGTCTTTTCGAGGTAAGGGATGCTATTTTTTTTTTAAAATGATATTATTTCTTTCAATATCATTATGCCAGATTTTTGATAAGATTTTTTCTTGTGAAATTCTGATCTTTTCATGTCAGAGTTACTATTCACGAGTTACTATTCATGAGTTATTATTCATGAGTTACTATTCACGAGTTACTATTCATGAGTACTATTCACGAAACATGATAATTTTTCTGGTGAAATTCTTGTCTTTTAGTGTCGGGGTTACTATTCACGTATACTACACTATTCACTAATACGATACTATTCACAGAAAAATTAAATTTTCTTTTCTGTGTCCAAGATATCTATTGTGGATACTAGCTTTGATTGTATCCATGTTTTGGTCTTCATTCTTTAATTTTACTTCACTATGATTATTAAAGAAGTATTTTTGAACTCGGATTGATTAAAGTACGAATCCTTAATATTTGTTCTTTTGTTTCACTGGATTCGTTTTCTTTAAAATATTTTTCATCATCCTCAGTACTAAATGATGACATTACTGAATATCTTTGGCCTGTAGTGCAAAGATGGTTTATTTTCTTATGAATATCTTAGGCCCGTAGTGCAAAGATGAACAGGTGTTGAGAGGAACATAACCAATTGATGAATATCTTTGGCCCGTAGTGCAAAGATGTACAGGTGTTGAGATGAACATGATCGACTGATGAATATCTTTGTCCTGTAGTGCAAAGATGAATATTGATTGATGTTACAGGGATAAAATGTTGATGATGGACTTTTAAAATTCATAGATTATAGTAGATTTCATTCTCTATGCAACTCTTCTATGAATTGTTATTTTCGTTGTGAATATTGATCTGAAACTTGTTGTCTATTGTATTCTATCAGATTTTTCCCTGTTGAAGACTAACGATAATTTATTGTACATTATCTTAGTCATAACATTCTTTACTAGGCTAGTTGAGTTCACCCTTTTCCTTTTTGTTCCATCTTTCTTCTCAAGAGGCGAGAATATAATGGGAACTAGTCGGGGTGTGGAGTGATGGCTCAAGAGAGTGGTTTTAGTAGTCCTCACTATTTTGTAAAATAGTGTATCAATAATTGTAATGAGGACTTTATTTGAGTGTGGATATTGTCTAGAAGACAATATTTGTATTTAAACTCATAGTATATATGTTGTCGTATTTATATTGATCTGAAACTTGTTGTCTATTGTATTATATCAGATTTTTCCCTGTTGAAGACTAACGATAATTTATTGTACATTATCTTAGTCATAACATTCTTTACTGGGCTAGTTGAGCTCACCCTTTTCTTTTTTGTTCCATTTTTCTTCTCAGGAGGTGATTATATAACGGGAACTAGTCGGGGTGTGGAGTGATGGTTCAAGATAGTGGTTTTAGTAGTCCTCACTATTTTGTAAAATAGTGTATCAATAATTGTAATGAGGACTTTATTTGAGTGTGGATATTGTCTAGAAGACAATATTTGTATTTAAACTCACAATATATATGTTGTAGTATTTTGTACGACAAATGTATTAATAAAGTTGTAGTTGTTTATGTACCATGTTTTTGGCGACTCAGAATGGGTTGGATGGAATGGACCTATTGCGGGGCGTCACTGATTGGTATCGAGCTTAGGGATATGATCTCTGGCGGAGATCGGGGAATAGAACTAGGAGGGAGGCGAGTAAATCCTTCGCTATTGTGTCCTACCTAAGCTTATTTGTTAGTTGGTCAGTATATAGGGATATTGTGTGATATGTTGATTTCTTTAATTAACCCTTTTTTTATGGCAGTATTTGAGAATGTTAAGCGAGAATGTTAGCGATTGGAGTAAATGAGACCAAGTGGAGGCGCTTTGTACTCACCAATGATGGAGAGCGTGCGTGAGGTGGCAATGTTCCTCCGTGAACAACGCCTAATCGAAAGCGAGATGATGAGCGATGGGATGTTTAGAAGCTTTTTGCAGTTCATGTAAAATCAGACGAGAGAGACTCGTGTTCAAAATACAGCTGAAAATGAAAGCAACGCACGGTTTGTCAACGCCAAGCATTTCAAAGAGTTGGGACCACCAGAATTCTGTGGAAAGCTGGATCCGATTAAGGTGGAGACGTGGGTTAAACAAATTACCAAGATATTCGATGTCTTGGGATGCACGGAGGAACAAAAGGTTCCATTTTCCACTTTTATGTTCCGTAATGAGGTTGATTACTGGTGGGAATCTGTGAAGCGTACCCAACCAGTCGCACTCAGCATGTCTTGGGAAATGTTTCAGAAGCTGTTCAATGATAAGTAATTTCCTAAAAGTATTCGTCATATGAAGGAGGTAGAGTTTATTATACTAGAAAAGAATAACATGACGGTGTACATAAATAGGGGAACATCATCCCTGGGTGGTACCAAAATAGGAGCGTTAACCAGCTTCTCTTTAATGGTAAGGAAGTCTTTTTGACACTCATCGTTCCATTTCATGGAGGAGTTCTTCCTTAACAACTTGAAGATGGGCTCACAGGTTGTTGTGAGTTCAGAGATAAATCTGCTAATAAAGTTGATTCTTCCCAAAAATCCCCGTATTTCCTTCTCTGTCTTAGGAATGGGCATTTCCTTAATGGCCTGGATTTTGGTAGGATCTAGTTCAATCCCTTTGTGGCTGACTAGGAAACCTAGCAACTTGCCTAATTTAACACCAAAGGCGTACTTGGCTGGATTCAACTTCAAGTTGTACTTACGTAACCTGTTGAATAACTTTCTGAGAATGTCTAAGTGGTCTTCCTCTTTTCGAGACTTGACAATGATGTCATCCACATAGATCTCTATCTCTTTATGCATTAAATCATGGAAAAGAGCCATCATAGCTCGCTGGTAGGTTGCCCCGGCATTGATGAGGCCGAATGACAACCGTCTGTAGCAAAAGGTTCCCCAAGACGTGATGAAAGCAGTTTTCTCACGGTCCTCCTTAGCGACCATAATCTGATGGTACCCCATAAAGGAATCTGTAAAGGAGTTCATGCCATATTGAATAGTATTGTCAATGAGAATGTGGATAAAGGGCACGAAAAAGCTATCTTTAAGGCAAGCTTTGTTCAAATCCCTGTAATCCACACAAACTCGCACCTTTCCTCCTGGTTTAGGCACGGGAAAAATGTTGGATATCCACTTCGGATATGTAGACACCATGATAATGCCAGCTTGAAATTGATTCACAATTTCTTCTTTAACCTTTAAATTCCACTCAGGTTTCAATCACCTGAGTTTTTGCCTAACTGGCTTGAATCCTTGTTTAATGGGAAGGCTATGAAGAACAATGTCAGTGGACAAACCCACCATGTCTTCATGAGACCATGCAAACACATCCTGGAATTGGGTTAATAGTGCAACCATATCATTCAGTTGGTTTAGGGTGAGGTGCGAACCAACTGGATTAGCTTAGGGCTTTCTAAGGTTCCAAGATTGAAAGAAGTGGTTTGGTCAAGGTTGGGTTTAGGTTTGTCTGTGACCCATTCCTTAATCTTCTGAGGTGTCTCAATGTCCTCTTGTATTTCCATCAAGTCTGAATCCAACTTTGCATCAAAGTACATGCACATCTAAATTTAGAGTCCCTCATCGACCACTGCATGGAGTACTGCTCCAATTGTCGAGGGCAAAGTCCTGATGGACTATAGTGATGGAGGGATTGTCATTGTCCTCCTTCTCCCGAATGATAACCATGACATCTGGGTAATCATCGTCTGGGGTATATCTATTTGTATGTTCATCATGGACAATGATGTGTATCCCTGCCATCATCAAGGCGATGTCATGTTTACATTTCCATTCCTTTTCTTCCACTTCAGAATCAGGAATCAGCACCTCTTTTGATTTGATTAGTGCGGCAGGAAACAACATGACCACAACATGGGGTGACACCTTTCTTTGGGCTATGTCGGCTCATGTGGTGCAGATGCAAGAAATCGTCGTGTGGCGGAAGCTTGAGGAACCTACTTATGCTTATGAGGATTCCTATAACTGGAGCTGGCAGAATAGCCTAGTCCGCCTGTCCCAATTTGACTGAACACTTGAATAGGGTGCTTAATACCCTGCTGATTTTTACCAAGCCCTTGTCCAGGCTGATGACCCAATGACATCATTTCTTGAGTGGCCGAGATAACCTCAGCTGAAATCTTGGGTATGGGAAGTAGTGCTCCAATAGGATGGTATTGTGTGTTACTCACTTCCAAAGCATGAAAATTGGCTGGCTCAACTTCTAAGTTGAAGCTGATGATTGGCAGATCTCATTGTTCAGGAAATTCCGGCTCAACGTTGACAGTGACTAGACTGTTATTGACAATGTATTTGAGTTATTGATGTAGTGTGGAGGGAACGGCTCCAGCCATGTGAATCCATGGTCTCCCTAATAGCAGGTTGTATCCTGAATCTATTCTAAGGACGTGGAAGGATACATTGAATGTATTTAGACCAATCTCAATTGGCAGCTCAATCTTTCTGATGGAATTTCGTCGGGATCCATTAAAAGCTTTGATAACCGTATGGATGCTTTAGATCCGTTTGAGATTGATATTCATCTTCACCAAAGTGGCATAAGGACAGATATTCAGAGATGAACCTTCATCTATCAGAACTCTAGCTAGCATATATCCGGAGGACAAAACTGCAATGTGCAATGGCTTGCAATGACCGGTCCCTTCGGGCGATATGTCATCATCAGTGAAGGATATCACATTGTTGTTGAAAATGTGATTAACCATATGTTGAAATTTTTCCACATCCACTAATTTAGGTAAGTAGACTTCTTCAAAAACCTTCAATAAGATCTTCCGGTGATCCTAGGAAGAGAAAACCAAGTCCAGTATTGATATCTGATATGGAGCTTCTCTTAAGCTTAAAACCACCTTGGCTTCATTATGGCCCATAGTGCGAAGGAATTTTCAATCTTCTACATGGGAATCTTCCCCTTTGCTCTGAAGGTAGGCTTTATCACCTTCTGTGGAAGATATAGTGGATTTTCCTTCAACACTGTAACAGTAGTATGAGACGTGGATCCTTTAGTTTCTCCATAATTCCATAAAACTTTGTGTAAGCTGACAACAGGATATTATTATCTGAAGGGTAAAGAAATTGGCTTTGGTGCGACCACTTTTAAAGGATTGTCAGCTCCTTTAAGTTGAATTATTTATATGGGAAATGCTTTGACAGTCTCATCATCCTCAGTGGATATAACTGCTACTGATCCCTTCCATTTAGTAGGACATGTATTCCCACTCTCTAGTTGCACAGTGTCATCATCTGCCAGCTGTAGGACACCGCTGTCAATAAGATTTTGAATGAGATGGCAGAGTGCCCAACATTCTTCTGTCCTGTGACCGCGAGAGTGTGAATGATATTGACATACTCCATCAGAGATGAACCGTTTTGAATGGGGATTGATTGGAGACAGAAGGGAGGCAATTCTTCCTTCATTAATCAACATTTGAAAAATCTCCTCCATAGATTGGCCCAGATAGGTAAATTCTCTTTGATTGGCAAAATCCCAACGGGCTTTAGCATTTGCTCTCTTCGCAACCTTATCCTCCATAGCTTCGCTTTCTGAAGGTGATGGTGGAGCATTCATAACAAAAGGAAGGAGATAGGCATGCTCCTGGCTGATTAATTTACGTGTGACTTGATGCTGGTGGGTCACCAGTTCTGCCAATTGTTCAATTTTCTTGCAAAGAGCTTTCATCTTTTGTTCCATAGCAAATTGGAACTTTACATAATCCCATCTGTCCTTAACAACGGCTAGGTCTTGAATTTTACCTGACTTCAATCACATCTGAGCCATCTCTCCGTGCTTGATAATTTCAGAGAATGGTTTGCCAATACCAGCTAAAACTCTCTCATAGAAAGGAGCTTTCGGTATGTCTATAAAAGTCATGACCATTTCTAAGTCCGTCATGCAAGGAATAACTTGAGCAGCAAGGCGCCTCCACCTTTGAGCATACTCTCTAAAAGACTCATTAGACTGTTTCTTGACCTTGGTAATCTGATACCGATCAGGAGCCATCTGAGATTGAAAACTGTATTGAGGGTGGAAGGCGTGAGCTAGCTCTTCCCAGCTATGGATCTTGGAGTTGTCTAATCTAGTATACCATGAACGGGCTTCTCCAGTCAGACTCTTTTGGAACAGCTACATTCTGAGCTTTTCATTTTTTGCATAAGATCTAAGTTCTCCAATGAACACCTTCAAATGTGTATATGGATTCCCTAATCCGTCATATTTTTCAAAATAAGGGTTATTGAATTTCTCTAGATAATGAACACCAGGGAATATGCAAAGGTCAATATATGAAACACTTCCATGTGTTCCAATCCCTTTGAGAGCACAAATAGTTTCCTCCATTTAGAGGACCTTCTTCCTGATATCATCGGTGTATGGATCTCCTCTAAGATGGGTGTTTTCAGGGTCTTTGTTGGTCTTATCCAACTGAGGTTCTGGAATTGTCTTTTCCAAACCTTGAGCTCCTCCTTGTGAAGAGGATTATGTATGCGTAGGCATCTTTGTACCCTAAGTAAACTGATGCAGTTCTTTAAGCAGAACAACCAGATCTGTAATTTGTTTACTCAATCCGTTAAATTCTTCTCGAGAAACAGGATTAGACTGGTCAGAAGAAGACATGATTGGTTGTAGGCTCGTGGCCTTTTTAGATTTTGAGCGGGTAACAAACCCAATTGTTTCCCTACAAAAAACTTATGTAGTTTAGTTTTAGGGATAATGTTAATGTTATCATAATGTGTCCATTTTAGGAATATTGTCCTGCAAAAACGGTTGTTAATTGATAATATGTATGCACAAATAATCTTCATATTTTCCATTACATAAAGATGAGCATGGAATGAAATTACAAGTAAATGCTTTTACAAGTAATTGAAAATGGAAAACATGAAGAGACTTTCCTCCGCGTTTGGTTTATCAGAGGTTGACCTATCTTAGGGTTAGTCTCGCGGCTTTTTGACATGAAGGTTCCCAGATCATTGCAATCTACTTGACGGGAAGTTAATCCGGTCTTTCAACTGGAGCGAATCTGGGTGGTGCCTTTCCTGAGCCTCGTTGGAATTAGTCTACCTACGAGTCCAGTAATCAAACACCGACAGGATAGCCTCCTAGTTGAGGAACCACACAACATACATTCACATACAACGTGTCTCACCATTTATGAAAATGATGACATGTGCGAAGAACTAATATCATAGATAGATATAGTAAAGTGCAGTAAGAAAAATGCATTCGTACACATTCATCATAAATATAAATGCAACATTCACACACAAGCATATAACAATTTTGAAAAGCTTGTAATAGCGACTTAAGCCCTCTTACTGGAGTCCCCAGCAGAGTCGCCACCTGTCGACGTCGAGATTTTTACTTGTCCCTTTTCGTTACTTGTTCTATGGTGTTCTCATGTTAATGTGAGATTTGTTTGAAAAAATAAGTGAAAAAGGTCCGACATGTGTAATGTCGACAATTTCACTTAAAGAGTCGCCAATTGGTGTTTTTAACTAGTTGCACCAACGCAACCGAAAAGGTTTGCACATTGACCCAATGATATGACACTACTAAACAGGTCTATGAAACCGAGATTCATTTGGTTTCGGGGGCTTGATTATGCGAAGGGAAGGTGTTAGGCACCCCCCGACATCCGCGTTGCCACGGTGACCACCACTTTTCAAGAAACTGTTATATGAATGTGTGTTTGTGTGTGTGTGGGTTTGAATTTATAGAAAAATTCAGTTTTAGGCAAGATATAGCAGTGAAGTTTTGTAAAAAGAGGTTTTTCAAACCCTGTGCTCAATAGGAATTTAGACCTTTTCATACTTCCATTTTATTATTAAAATGTTCGGCTTGTTTGCTTTTATTTTTGAGATGCGAAGCATCTTCGAGAAAATAATATACAACAGTGTCGAACTCCTTATGGGCATGACAACCATCCAAGGAAATTCAGACAAGTAAATAATGTACAAGTCGCTTACAATTTGAAAAATGTCCATCACGATGCTTAGAATCTAGATTGATGCTTTGAATCTGTGATCACATGATTCCTAGGCTCACATGATATCTGCAGTTTGTATGGAAAGTAGTAGCAGTTATATATATAAAAGCTATAAATATATATATCTGAGACATGATCAACCACCACGAAACAACTCATTGGGGATCAAAATGTAAATATATAAAAGCGGTAAATATAATATATATATATATATATATATATATATATATATATATATATATATATATATATATATATATATGGACATGATCAACCACCACGAACCGACTCCATGGGGGATCAGAAAAGTAAATAAAGTAGTAAATGACGATCAACTATCACGAAGTAAACTCCAGGCCTGACAGAAATGTAAATATATATATATATATATAAGTAGTTTTGAAAAGCTTGTAATAGTGACTTAAGCCCTCTTACTGGAGTCCCCAGCAGAGTCGCCACCTATCGACGTCGAGATTTTTACTTGTCCCTTTTCGTTACTTTTTCTATGGTGTTCTCATGTTAATGTGAGATTTGTTTGAAAAAACAAGTGAAAAGGTTCGACATGTATATATATATATATACTTATATATATAATTGTTGTCTGACATATCTGATGAGGCTAGATTTTACATCCGGTGCGTTTACTGTCCGGGGTGCCCCGGGTTCCGCGGGTCCCATCGTCTCGAAGTACGTGCACTCGTGCACTGTAATGTCCACTCGAACTTGCAAAAATTCAATCTGAGCATCTGAATGAGGTGTATAAGACCTTTTTCGGACTGCTTGTGTCGAGAGTTATGCAATGATATGGATTAGAGGTTGTACGAAGTCAGGAAGAGGGGACCATGCCCATGGTCTTCAAGCTTCAAATTTTATCCGGTGTACTACCACGCGTCATAGTCACTCGGGATTAGAACACCTTGGTTCTTGTAGGACATTTTTGTATGTATTATGTATGAAGTGTTGAGACGACACGCAAGTGTTGAGGTGGCAAGATGACATTTGACTCCTCACCAGGGTTATCACCGGTTTGAGTTGAAAGCAGACGTTGCTTAGGGTTACATATGAGATTTGACTGCTGCAAGTGTTTGAATGCCTCAAGGTCATCTGTGAAAGTGCTTGTCTGCCCGGTGTTAGCTCCGGGTTTGAGGTATGAGTGCCTCTGCAGGAGGTCTGATTGAAGCTGATAGCATGCACTTAAAATAAGCATTTCCGGAGTTATCGCCGGAACTGCAACAACATTCCTTGGGGTTATCGCCAAGGACGAAACTCGGGGTTATATCTGAGGTTGAAAATAATCCTTTCGGTGTGTGTTTCGGGGTTGAGACTGAACTTCCCGTAGTATCCGGAATGGATGTGAGCTGTCTTCCAGGGTTATCTACGACGAAGGCGAATCGCCCTCTATAATGTCGATAATGGTGTGCGAGAAAATTTTGAGTGTCTACAGTCCTTAAATGAGAATTTAATGTACAACAACTTAGAAAAGAAAATCAAATGTATTAGGTTGATCTATTGAGTTGATCAAATGTATAGATGATAGGGCTGAATCAATCGTAGTGTTAATTGAACTATCGTAAAGCTACTTTGAAAAATTGTAAGGTTTATTGAAAATTGTAGAGTCAACAAAGCTATCGTAGAGCATTCAGTTAGAGATCGCAGAGTCTACCAGGAGTTCGTAAAGCAATATCAAGATCGTAGAGTCTTTAGAGAGAATCGTAGAGTCAATTTTGCCAAATAGTCTACGATTAGCATTGAAGTTTACGATCAAGGAAATTGTAGAGCATGTCAGGTATGACATTGGGAAGACTTGTAAAATAAGGATTCTAAAAGGTTTGTCGACGATTCTAAGTTTTAAATGAAGATCAGATAGTGGTGTGTCTAACAACTAGTTTGGCGCTGTGACAACACTCAAGTAGTTGGTACTGCAGAGTCTGATGTGACATATTAGAGCTAAAAGCAAGCTGACACAATCACTTTGAAAGTTAACATCAAAAATTCTCTAGGATCAAAGCATTTAATGTATCAACGACATCTTTCCAACAATAACATTTTGAGGCAGCTTATAAAAGAGTACAAGAATTTAAATCTAAGTACGAATCACTAATTACAAAGATGAACCTCTGCCAAAGTCAAAAGAGCATTACTTTACAAAATATAGAACTAGTTTTTCTACTACTATGTACTTCAGAAGTTTAACTCAATGTCGCTTAGTAGCACCTCAGAAATCATATATCTTACTATGATTCAAAGGTTTAAGTGACCATTATACCATGTCTAATTTACTTGAAGAGATCTTAGTGATCTACTTTTAGTGACCATGTCTTAGTGGCATCTGTCGTGTCTAAGTGACTTAAAAGAATCTTAGTGATTCATTATTGTAATAGTTCTTAGTGAATTGATCTAAGTGATCACCCTTATCCTTAATGGATTTCCTATTTGTAGAGTAGAAGAGTAGACTAGGAGTTATTTGTACTACGAACCACTTAAAATATCTTGTGTTATTTACTTTACTGCATTTACATTTCTACTATATCTGTTTGTGACTTAATTCCATAAGAACTAAATTTAGATTTGAGAATTATTTAAATCTTTGAAGGGATTTTTTATACTAATATTTCTTTGTGCATAATTAAATTTGCTTAATTAATTATTTGGTAATAATCCCTTAATAAGAAAAAGTTTTAAAGGATTTATTCAACCCCCCTTCTAGATATCCAAGTGCTTTTGGGAAACAATAAAACTATGTCGGAAGGCCATATCATTAACGAAGGTTTTCAAGTTCCGATAATCATTTCAAAGTTACCATTTTCATGGAAAAATTATCTAAAGAAATTGAAGAAAAAGAAATATGTAATGAATATGCAAGAGCTTATTAAATTTCTCCAAGTTGAAGAGAATTCTCGGAACTTGGATAAATTAGAAATAGAAAACAAGTGTTAAAGCTCTTGTCATATAAAATGCATCTAAACAAAATGGCAACAACAAAAGAAAGCGTGGTGGTCAAGATAACACTTCCGAAAATAAAAACTGAAAGGTACTTGTTGGAAGTGTGGTAAATCAGGACACTTCAAGAAATAATGTATTTTGAACTTGAAGCAAAGAAAACAGAAGAATGACCAAGAAAATATGGTTGACAATGAAGATATTGATGCTATGATTACGGATACTAACATGATTGGGTATGACATGGAATGGTGGATCGATTCTGGAGCAAGCAAGCATAATGCCGAGAATAAATCAATGTTTAAAGCCTATGAACCTATGAAGGATAGTTAAGAACTATTAATAGGAAATTCATCAACTGCAAAAGTGATGGGAAAAGACAAGGTGGTTCTCAAATTATCATCTGGAAAGACAATCACTCTAATGTTGTTCTTAATATTCTAGAATTAGGAAAAAACTTTTATTTTTATAAAAAAAATCATGTATCTTTTATTCTTTTAAAAAAACATGGTAGAAAAGTCTTGTTTGATGCTAATAATATTGTATTGTCCAATGGTGGCATGTATGTCAGAAAATGATATGAATTTGATGCCATGTACAAACTAAAAGTTATTAATGAAAATTCATCTTTTGCTTATATGGTTTCTATTTTTGATATTTGGCATTCTAGATTAGAACATGTAAATTATAAAAGTATGTGTAACATGAGTAATCTTAATTTAATTCCTAAGATTAATTTTTCTAATTTAGAAAAATGTGCTATATGTGTTAAGTCTAAAATTGTCAAGAAGTCTTTTTAAAAAGTAGAAAAATTCATAATTATTAGAATTAATTCATTCCGATATTTGTGAATTTGAGGTCATATTAACTAGGGGAAGTAAAAGATGTTTTATAGCATTTATAGGTGATTGCTCTAGATACACTCAAGTTTATTTGTGAAGGACTAAAGATGAGGCTTTAGAAAAATTTAAAATCTACAATGCTGATGTTGAAAATCAATTAGATCGAAGAAATAAAATTCTTAAATCGGATATAAGAGGGGAATACTTCTCTTATAATGATTTTTGTGAGAATTATGGTATAATTCATCAAATTACATCTTCTTATAGTCCTCAACAAAATGGAATGGTAGAACGTTAACATATGATACTTGAAGAAATGATTAATACGTTACTTCTTACTTCTGATTTGCCTAAAAATTTATAGGGGAAAATATTAATGACTATTTGTTATATATTTAATCGTATACCCCATAAGAAAACTCTCATTGTACCTTATGAATTATAGAAAAAGAGAAAACATTCTTTTAACCATTTAAGGGTGTGGGGATGTAGGGTATTAGTAAGGTTAACTGATATTAAAAGGCTTAATCTTATAACTAAAGCAATCGAGTGTGCTTTTATAGGCTATGTGTGACAATCCCAAAATAAGGTCCACACAACCCAATTTGGATCGCCTAAAGAGATACCACAACCATACATTCTTTTATTATAGTGTCATAGATAATATGACAATATCCACACTCAAATTATTACAATGTTATATAAGATACGACAACACATATTACAAGTCCTCAACATGATTATTATCACACTATTTTACAACATGGTGAAGACTACTATATTAACTATCTCGGACCGTCACTTTACACCCAGGCTAGTCCTAGGTACACTCTCATTTCTTGAGAAGAACAATGGAACAAAAAAGAAAAAGGGTGAATTCAAATAGCCCAGTAAAGAATATCATGACTAAGATAATGAATAATAGATTATTCTTAGCCTTCAACAGTGAAAAATCTGATAGAATATAATAGATAACAAGTTTTAGATGAACAACTGCAACGGAAATAACAATTAATATGAAGAGTAAAATAGATCATGATGGTCACAATCTTCTCCAATTTAAAAGTTCACCATCAATATTTTATCATTATAAAACTAATTAATAAGTCCTGATCATAATCATGAAAATCAATTGTTCATCTTTGCACTACAACCAAATATATTCAATTGTAATAACCAATGATCATGACCATGTCAATCAATAGTTTATCTTTGCACTACGACCCAAAGAGAACTTTTTGCCACGTGTCCTTGTCATACAGGCCAAAGACATTCACTAATCATATTATCTTTGCACCTAGGCCAAAGATATTCACAATAACTTGATTTTAATAATAGTGATACAAAGGATGGGTGAAAGTTGTAAGAATAATAAGATAAAAGAATAAACATTCGATATTTGACATTTAATTTGTCAAGAGTCTAATAATGTCCAAATTGCCAACATGATGACCAAAATGTTGATTCAAATTCAAGAATGATATTCAAGATTCAAATTTCAAAGATAATAATAAAATTTAATAAGATGGTTCAGGTAAATAAAAAGATCAAGTGAAATGATATTAGATGAAGTGCAAACCTCAAAGGAATTTCTAACCATTTCAAGAATTATTGAAGCACTACTTATCAAAGTAAGTTTAGATTTAGGAGTATGAAAGAAAATAATATTGCTTACCACAATTAACAAGTTATTGGATGCTACTTTCTATGAAATTTATCAACCTAAATATATTTATAATTTAATTAGTAACTATCACATATGGTGTATGTAGACACTAAATTTTTTTTGCACACCTGTTACTAACATTGCATGAGGGCAGATTCGTCTTTCAAAGATAACCCTGGAAGACAGCTTACATCCATTTGGATACTACCAAAAGTTCAGTCTCAACCACGGAACACACACCGAGATTATCAGTTCCAAACTCGGAGATAACCCCGAGTTCAATCCTTGGAGATAACTCCAAGGAATGCCGTTGCAGTTCCGGCAATAACCTCAGAAATGCTTGTTTTAAATGCATGCAATCAGCTTCAACCTTGGAACTCCCGCTGAGGCACTCATTCCAAAGACCCAGAGATAACACCGGGAAGACAGATAAACTTAAAGATGACCCTGAAGAATTCAAACATTTGCATCAGTTTAATCTTAGAGATAACCCAGAGCAACGTCTACTTTATCAGCCTAAACTAGAGAAAACCCCGGTGAAGGGCAAAATCATCATTTTGCCACCTCAACCCCACATCGTGACGTCTTAATATCTCATACAAACATTTTTACACAGCAATGTCCCATAAGAGCCAAGGAGTTCCAATCCCGAGTGACTATTACGTAGGGTAGCACATCGGATAAAATTTGAAGCTTGAAAACCATTGGCATGGTCCCCTCTTCCTGACTTCGTACAACCTCTAATCCCATGTTATTGCGTAACTCTTAACAATAACAGTCTGAGAAAGGTCTCGTACACCTCAATCGAATGCTCGGATTGAAGTTCTGCAAGTTCGAGCGGACATCACAGTGCACGAGTGCACGTACTTCGAGACAGTGGGACCCACGGATCCCGGGGCACCCCAGGTAGCCGTAGGTGCATCTGTGGCTGCCGCAGGTGCACCTACGGCCACCAACTCTGTAAATATAGAGCTTGGGGTGGCCATTTCAGAAGAGAAAAAAGGGCGAGGAAGCCATGTCAAATTTGCTCTGTACACACCCCATATTGAGTGGTTTCTCATTTTAAACACCTGTTAGCTCACATATAGCTATATTTTTACCAGCAGGAGCTGAGTGTTCATCCATTTATAGTCATAGAAGTCTTCTTTGGCAGCCCACTATAAGCCTTCTCACACACTATAAAGCCTTTCTCTTCATCTTTGCACACATTATTCTTCACATTAAGAGTCGTGTTATGTGTGTATGCCCGGATTTTGGTCCGTGGTTTTCATTTCTGTCTGTATATATATACTTATATATGTATATATTTATATATATGGACTAACATTATCGAGTTATGCCTCGATTGAGCCTAGACTTATGTTTGGAGCGTTTACTTGCTTATATATATATATTTAAATTTTTATGCGGCACGGAGTTTACTTTCGTGGCCTTTTCTTTGCTTTATTTACATTAGTCCTTTGGAGTTTACTTCGTGGTGGTTGATCGTTTTTACTGCTTTCTTTACATTTAGTCCCACCTGGAGTTTACTTCATGGCGTTTGATCGCATTTACTGCTTTATTTATATTTCTGATCCCCCGTAGAGGTGCTTCGTGGTGGTTGATCATGTCTCTATATATATTTACCGCTTTTATATATTTACATTTTTGATCCCCCATGGAGGTGCTTCGTGGTGGTTGATTATGTCTGTATATATATATATATATTTATATATTTACAACTTTTATATATATATAATAGCCTACTCCTTTACATATAAACTGCGGCATCATGTGAGCCTAGGAATCATATGATCACAATTGATCCTTTGAATCTAGATTAGTTCCGTGATGGACATTTTAAATTTGGCGACATAAATTATTCACGGTGTTTGAATTTTCTTAGATGGCTTTCATGCCCATGAGGAGTTCGGCACTTCTATATATTATTTTCTCGAATATGCTTCGCATCTCGAAAATAAAAGCAAACAAGCCAAACATTTAATAATAAAATGGAAGTATGAAAAGGTCTCAATTACTATTGAGCACAGGGTTTGAAAAACCTCTTATACAAAACTTCACTGCTATATGATGTTTAAAAAAGAATTTTTTTATAAATTCAAACCCTTTGTATATAGATGTGAACGAGGCCTCACACTACTTCTAAATAACAACACATTGACCCCCCCCCCCCACACACACATACATATTCATATAACAGTTTCCTGAAAAATGGCGGTCACCGTGGTAACACGAATGTCGGGGGGTGCCTAACACCTTCCCTCCGTATAATCAAGCCCCCAAACACAAATAAATCTCGGGTTCACAGACCCGTTTAGTAATGTCACATCACTTGGTCAATGTGCAAACCTTTTCTCGGTTGCGTTGGTGCAACCAGTTAAAAACACCAACTGACAACTCTTACAGTCAAATTGTCGACATATACATGTCGGACCTTTTTCACTTGTTTTTTCAAACAAATCTCACATAACATGAGAACACCAAAGAACAAGAACATAAAAGGGATAAATAAAAATCCCAATGTCGACAGGTGGCGACTCTGCTGGGGACACCAGTAAGAGGGCTTAAGCCGCTACTACAAGCTTTTCAAAACTATTATATGGTTGTGTGTTGATATTGCATTTACATTTATGATGAATATGTACGAATGCATTTACTTACTGCACTACAATATATCTATTTGTGATATTAGTGCTTCGCACATGTCATCATTTTCATAAATGGTGAGACACGTTGTATGTGAATGTATGTTGTGTGGTTCCTCCACTAGGAGGCTATCCTGTCGGTGTTTGATTACTGGACTCGTAGGGAGACTAATTCCAATGAGGCTCAGGAAAGGCACCACCCAGATTCGCTCCAGTTGAAAGATCAGATTAACTTTCCGTCAAGTAGATTGCGATAATCTGGGAACCTTCATGCCAAAAAGTCGTGAGAATAACCCTAAGATATGTCAGCCTCTGATAAACCAAACGCGGAGGAAAGTCTCTTTATGCTTTCCATTCTTTATTATTATTTGTAAAAGCATTTACTTGTAATTTTATTCCATGTTCATCTTTATGTAATGGAAAATATGAAGAATATTTGCACATACATGAAATGCTATCAAATAACACCCATTTCTGCAGGATAATATTTCTAAAATGGAATCATTATGATAGTATGTAAACATTTACATTATCTCTAAGACTAAACTACATAAGTTTTTTGTAGGCAAACAATTGGGCATGTTACCCGCTCAAAATCCAAAAAGGCCAGGAGCCTACAGCCAATCATGTCTTCTTCTGACCAGTCTAATCCCGTTTCTCGAGAAGAACTTGACGGATTAAGTAAACAAATTACAGATTTAGTTGTTCTGCTTAAATAATTGTATCAGTCTACTCAGGGCTCAAAGATGCCTACACATATAGAATCCTCTACACAAGGAGGAACTCAAGGTTTAGATAAAAAAAATCCAGAACCTCAGTTGGATACGACCAACAAAGACTCTAAAAACACCCATCACAAAGGATATCCAGACACAGGTGTTATCAGGAAGAAGGTCCTTCAAATGGAAGAAACTATCTGTTCTCTCAAAGGGATTGAAGCACATGGAAGTGTTTCGTATGCTGACCTTTGCATATTCCCTAGTGTTCATTATCTAGAGAAGTTCAAAACCCCTTACTTTGAAAAGTATGACGGATTAGGGGATCCTTGCACACATTTAAAGGTGTTCATTGGACAACTTGGATCTTATGCAGAGGACGAGAAGCTCAGAATGCAGTTGGTCCAGAAGAGTCTTACTGGAGAAGCCCGTTCATGGTTTACCAGATTAGACAATTCAAAGATCCATAGTTGGGAAGAGCTAGCTCACGCCTTCCTCACTTAGTACAGCTTCCAGTCTCAGATGGCTCCTGACCGGTATCAAATTACCAAGGTCAAGAAACAGTCTAACGAGTCTTTTAGAAAGTATACTCAAATGTGGAGGCGCCTTGCTGCTCAAGTTATTCCTTCAATGATAGAATCAGAAATGGTCATGACCTTCATAGACATACAAGAAGCTCCTTTCTATGAGAGAATCTTAGCTGGTATTGGGAAAGAATTTTCTAAAATGATAAAACACGGAGAGATGGCTGAGATGGGGTTGAAGTCAAGAAAGATTCAAGACCTAGCCACTCTTAAAGCAGTTGCTAAGCACATTTAGTCCAGAATTTATGGAAACAACCCTCGTAGGGTCCATAAAAGGAAAGAGAATGATGTTTCCTTGATACTAGAAGGTCAAAAAGGCAATCAAAATATGCCTATATAGAGGAGAAACTACTCACCTTTTCAAGCACAGTCTTCAAACCCTCCATTGCCTAAAAGTGGAGAAGAAAAGCGCCCTCAAACGTTCACACCCTTAAGGGAATCGCTCGAGAATATTCTTGCTCTTCTGACTACTCAGAAGTAAATCACGCATCTTCTTCCACCAGCCAACCCTAATGGGAGGGGTTTGAATGCTACTCAAAAGTGTACTTATCATTATGGAGCACCTGGACATGATACTCAAGATTTTTGGGCCTCAAAACATAAGATCCAAGATTTGATAGACATTGGTGAGATTGTGGTTACTAAACCAGATCAACCTCATGTGCAAGACAACCCTCTTCCTCAACACAAAGAAGAAGAGGTCAATATGATTAGTTGGAGCTGTGGACAGAGGTCCAATTTTAATGATGAATCATCCCAGACCATCAAAGACGGTGTTGATAGATGGGATTACGTAAAGTTCCAATTTTCTATGGAACAAAAGATGAAAGCTCTTTGTAAGCAAGTTGAACAATTAACAGAATTGGTGATCCATCAGCATCAAGTCACACGCCAGTTAATCAGCCAGGAGCATGCCAGTCTCCTTCCTTTTGTTATGAATGCTCCATCATCACCTTCAGAAAGTGAAGCACTGGAGGACAAGGTTGCGAAGAGAACAAGTGCTAAAGCCTATAACACCCGAGAAAATCGAATTTTTATGATAATTAAATTTTTATTTGATTATGTGAATTAAATGAATTTAATTGATTATTATGTGAGTAAGTTATGTGAAGGTCGTTCTATGACCTAGAATGTGCTAACGTGGTTAGTATTTTGGCTACGTGTTAGAAATAATTGTTTGGAATTTCCAAGACAAAAATAATTGTTTTTTGAGAAATTTCCGTAAAAACACTATTCATCCGTTTCTGTTCGGGGAATTATTTTGAAATTCTGAGAAACGCGTGATGATAGAATATTGAGATTAGATGGAATATCTAATAATATTTCATTTATGACAAATGCAGTTTTCGCCTGCGGACTTAAAACCTAAGGGTTAAGTATATTGATTTCTGAGAAGGAAATAATATGCGTAGAAGTAATTTTGTTAGGGTTAATGCGAGTATTATACATTAATGATACTATTTAGTATCTATGTATAATACATTGAGTAAATACGAGGTGCAATACGATTATGGTATGTATGGTATACGAAGGGAATACGTGAATTGTACGTGTAAAATACGATAAGTATTGTAAAATTAACCTAAGTCTCAATGATTAATTCATTTGACTTGGATTATGTTTGGTCCAAATGATTTAATGACCAAGCCCAAGGAGATTAATGGGTTAAAGCCAAGTCAAGGCCCAATGTTTATTTAGTTAAGCCCAATTCATTAAAACTGAACCGTGGGGCGATCCGGTGGGTCACCTAATAGGTAAAACCCATGGGGCAACCCATGGAGTGGTCAATTGAGATGGTGGGCCGGCCACTTGTTGTGTACTCCAAGCATAATGCTTGGTCACCAAGCATTTTACTTGGTGACCAAGTGTGAATAGTAAGGAGGTGGGAGTGTTAAGTCCATTATACCCTCCATCTCATTTGCTTATAAATAAGAAGGCAAGGCTAGCCATTTGTGGGTTTTCAACTTGCCAACCTAGATTATTTGAGAGAGAAAAGAGAGTTAGACTTGTATAATTCTCCTACTTTGAAGCTTGATCATTAGAAGTTCTCAAGATTGTAAGAATTCTTAAGGTATAACCCTTATCTTTCCTTTCCATCTCTTTTTGATTTTCTTTTATATTGGAGAATCATAGATGGGGGGGGGGGTATATGTCTTGTATGAGGGATTAATGATGGCTTCTTATAGATTAAATATCCATAAGTCATGAGATTATAAGAATCATAAGGTTTAAAATAGTTTTGAACCATGAAAATATTGTTTGTTGAGATTGATCGTTTATAAACGATTGGACACCATCAATCCGTTAGTATTTGCATCTTGATTGTTAAGGTGTAGATATGAAATCCATGGAGAATTCCATGTGATTTGGCTTAGAGAACGATAATAACGAAGTTATGGCAAATTTTACGGAATTAGACGTTAAATGTCGAATTACAGATTGGGGGTCAAAAGTTGTCGTGCGACTTGAAAACATTGGTTTTCAATGTCAACACGTGAGATAGGGTGATTAAGAGTTGTGGGTTCGAGAATCGTCGGATTCCGACTTAAAACGAAGAAAACGAGCATTAAACGCTTATTAGCGTTTTCGAACGTATAAAAAATGAACTCAATGGTCAATTTTCAGTTAACGGATTCGAAAGTGTCAAATTCTTATATGAACGCGTAGATTACATCATTTGTGACATGTAGGCTTTTGAACGGACCAAATCGGGCTTAAAACGAAGAAGATATGGCCCCGGGAATTTCGCAAAATTGTTAAAATTTTTGGGAATCATCCATCGAGGTGCAAGCGCCATGACGCCGGACATTGTGATATTTTTACCATACAATGCGCAAAACACGATAAAGTTGAGCACTACTAATTGGCGTAGTAGTGCCCTTTGTTCCACGATGCGTGTGAAGCCTGGAGAGCACAGTCATCACTTAATAGCGGCGCAAATGGCTTGATTTATACTACTATAAGTGCGGCATGGCATGGCTGAGTGATGGACTTAAGACTATGACTTGGGTTTTAAACTTCGTTTGTTCGGGGACCTAAAGGAATGATGTTTGTACACTTCATAAGTGTATTAAAGTTATTCATATACTACCTATACCAAGGTATATGGTATGAAACTTAGGAATATAATGCATATTAGTAAGTTAAGAACGTTGAACAACGTTGGTATTTCGCCAACAATGTTCAAGTCCGGTTAATAAATGTCAGTTGATTAATAAACCGAGACAAAGGGTAATAAGTCTTGTTGACTTTAATAATGATATTAAGTTAACAAAGACATAGAAGAGAAAGAAGCTTGTATAAACAATGTGAATAGTTGTTTGATAGCTAATTACAGTTTGCTATGTGAATATATCATGTAGATTTTGTAAAGGCTGTGGTCAGTTGAGTAAAATATTTGAGGACGCTGAAAGGCAAGTTTTCTTAACGCTTGCCTAACTTTCATGTTAGCCAAGTTGTATGTGATTCGTTGAACTGAATTGCAATCCTTGTTTTAAAGAAAGGGTCGATGCCAAATTTTAACTCGGCTAGACTATTCGTAATATATAGATTGATTGTGATTCATATCTTTCTATATAGAAATGTTAAAGCTATCCTATGCCAAGTAATTGGTACGAACGTGAAGGTAAGGTTTGTCTAAGAACAAACAAAAGTATTTTTCATCCATATTTCGATGGGCACGCGAGTTTGCCAAAAATATTAAACGTAAATACGTTTAATAAATGAGTGTTGATCAACATAGAGTACTATAAGCTGATCACCTAGAAGTGCTCGTAAGTTATCGATGAGCTACCGTAGTCTTTGTGGACTCCTTTTCAAGTATGAAAGCTGAAAGTTCTTTGTTCAAGGTCTATCGTAGGTTAATTCCTAATCTATTCTATACTTTGAGAATTGATGTTATGAACTGTTAAAGTATTATTGATTCATAATACTTAATAACAATTGTTCAGTTATGTCGGAATTGTTGTATGATTCACGAATGTGGTATTCGTGTTATACTTGCTTAAAACTTGTTGAGCTGTCATGCTCACTTCTTGCGTGAATCATATAACTGCAGTTAAGGATGAACGTACTGTGAATGCCAAGAGAGATAAGGGCAAAGCTAAGATGGATGCTTAGGCATTATGTAATAGTGTAGCAAGTTTATATGTATTATACATTATGAACAATGAACGATGTAACCGGTTTATGAACCTGGGAAGGATTTATAATTTGATTGTAATAAAAAAGATAGTAATTACCTTCAGTTTGTTGTATTTCAATGGAATGAATGTACGGATGTTAGTACAGTGGAGCACCATTTTTCGGTTTGAAAGATACCCGAATTTGGGGGCGTCACAGGTTGGTATCAAAGCCTTAGGTTATAAAACTTAAGGGGGGAAGAACCTTAGGCTAATAACCTCGTAAGAAAGGTAAAGTCCGAGGAATAAAATTCAAGACTATTGAATTAATAAGGTATTGAGATAACTCAGTATCGAAAAGGATTAAAAGATGAAAATTAATCTTAAAGATATTAAATGTGATTTGTGCTTATACTATTGTGTATTATGTACTAATCAACTTGTTATGTGCTATTGTAGATGTCGATCGATAGCATGATGTATAGAGACATTCACATTGTGAGCGAGGAGTCAGTTAACCAAGTGGAGATTGTACTAATGCCAGTGGCGGAGGTACCTATAGTGGTCATAGATGACTCATACATTGAGGAGTACATCTCTGAGGAGGAATACTCTGAGGAGACTATGGGTTTAGCATCATACCTTAACGAGATGCTAGACGTGGAGGAGGAGATGGAGGTGACATCGATTAACACGGTGTTACCTACCCAGGAACCAATACCTCCGAATGCAACGCGAGCACTGTATGAGGCCGTGTTGGATAGAAATGTGCAACTGCGCACAATAGTGGAGAATCAGATTGAGGAGATAACTGCCTTATACGAGGCAAAAGAATCTGCAGAGGCAGACTTTGAGTCTGAGCACGATGAAAAAGTGCTTATGACCGATAAAGTTCGGGACTATAAGAACGAGGTCTTCTTCGAGAACTATTTCCCTACTAGCATGCAGGGTAGAATGGAAATTAAGTTCTTAGAACTTAAGCAAGGGGATATGACAGTTCCCCAGTATGCCGCCATGTTTAACGAATTGGGGAGATTTGCTCCACATCAGGTGGATACAGAAGCGAGGAAGGCGCGTAGATTTGAGCAGGGCTTAAAACCCTGGCTCTATAGTAGGATATCGGTTTTCCAGAGTGCTTCCTACGAGACTATTCTGGAGAAGGCTATAATAGCTAAAGGTGGTGGTGAGGCTTTGTCTCAATACCACAAAGAGAAGAAGATTAAGAGTAAGTTAGAGGGAAGTAATAAGGCTGAAGTTGCCAGTGGAAGTGGCAACTTGCGAAAGAGAAAGAGTTTTAATCCTAGGAATACCGGGGTAAAGCAGGGAGATCCCAAGCGGAGGACGGAAGCATATAAGACATGCGGAAAGTCTCAATGGGAGTTTGTTTAAAGGGGAAAGTAGTATGCTATAACTGTGGGCAGGAGGGGCATTTGTCACCCAACTATCCTAACCCTAAGAAGAACCAGGGATGTTTTGTCTGTGGGTCAATGGATCACATGGCAAGAAATTTCCCAAATAAGGGTTTAGAGGGGAATAAGAGTTCTGGTAGTGGTAAATTAGCCATTACTGGACCAGCACCATCGGTGGGTAGACCCTCAGGTTGTACGTTTAATATGACTGTCCAAGATGCGGTTGCATCAAGTGATGTGGTGCTTGGTATCATTAAATCAATGAGATAAATGCTTATGTGCTATTTGATTCGGGTGCTACATGTTCTTTTATAGCATGTGAATTTTCTATGCGATTAGGTTTAATCCCTGAGAAGTTACCTATACCTTTAGACGTTAAGGTAGGAAACGAAGAGATAATCCCCATTGAGCATATTCATAAGGATTGTTGCGTAGAAATTAGAGGGAATAAATTATCGGTAGATTTGGTATAGATAAGGTTAAAATAATTCAATGTAATTCTTGGTATGGACTGGTTAGTCAACCATAAGGCAATTATAGATTGCCATAGGAAATGTGTTCACCTTTGGCTTTCTAAGAAAACCAAGGTAGTGTTCTTCAGTAGTAAATCACTGAGACGCTCTTGTTGTCTGTCTAGGACACAAGCTAGGAAGATTTTGAGAAAAGGGTGTGTAGGTTATCTGTGCCATGTTGTGGATACCCAAAGAGTGGGAACATCCTTGGACCAGATACCTAAAGTGCAAGAGTTCGCGAATGTATTTAGGAGGATTCTGGGTATTCCACCGGATAGGAGGTAGAGTTTGTAATTGATGCATTATCGGGGAGCGACATTGGTTTCAAGGGCACCATATCGGATGGCGCCAGTTGAGATGAAGGAGTTAATGGTTCAATTACAAGAACTGTTAGATAGGAAGTACATTCAACCAAGTGTGTCTCCTTGGGGAGAACCAGTGTTGTTTGTCAAGAAGAAGGATGGGTCGTTAAGACTTTGTATCGACTATCGAGAGTTGGACAAGTTAACGATTAAGAATAAATACTCGTTGCCCAGGATCGATGACCTATTTGATCAGTTGAAAGGGGCACATTATTTTTCTAAGATAGATTTACGCATGGGGTATCATCAGTTAAAGGTGAGAAAGGAGGATGTACCTAAGACGACGATCAGAACTCGTTATGGTCATTACGAGTTTCTAGTAATGTCGTTTGGGTAGACGAATGCACCAGCTGCATTTATGGATATGATGAACAGAGTGTTCAAGCAATATTTGGACAAGTTCGTAGTAGTGTTCATTGATGATATTCTAGTCTATTCAAAGATGCCAGAAGATAATGCAGAAAATTTAAGAATAGTGTGGGAAACACTAAGAAATGAGAAGTTGTATGCGAAATTCATAAAGTGTGAATTTTGGTACGGAGAGAAAGGCGATTTCTAGGGCATGTTATTGATAAGGATGGCATTTCAGAGATCCGAGCAAAAGTAGAAGTAGTTAATGAATGGGAGCAACCAAAGCATGCCTAACCGAGGTTCGGAGTTTTACGGGGTTAGCGGGATACTATAGAAGGTTCATTAGGACTTCTCTAAAATAGCTACTCCATTGACGTCGACAAGAAAGTCGGTGAAGTATGTGGTGAAAAATGTGAGAACGGTTTTCAGGAGTTGAAGAAGAGATTAAGTGAGGCACCTGTATTGTCCTTACCAGACGATACAGGAAATTTTGTAGTGTATAGCGATGCTTCGCATAAAGGACTGGGTTGCGTGATCATGCAGCATGGCAAGGTCATTGCGTATGCGTCACGTCAATTGAAGGATTATGAGAAGGTCTATCCTACTCATGATTTGGAATTGGCAGCTGTAGTATTTGCCTTAAAGATATGGAGGAATTATCTTTATGGTGAGAAATGTGAGATATACACGGACCACAAAAGTCTGAAATATATCTTCACACAGAAGGAGTTGAACATGGGGAGAGAGAAGGTGGTTAGAGTTAATAAAAGATTATGACCGTGATATTTTATATCATCCGAGGAAAAGCAAATGTAAGTAGGCGATCTGTATTTAAGTAGGAAGGGTAGAGAGAAAGCTGTCAATGTTAACAACTCATAATGAGTTGGGTAATGATGATAACAAGAATGGAATTGGAAGTTAAGTTTAGGAAGAAGCGGTGGAGATGTTATTTTCCATGGAAACCCAATCGACCATAGCGGAACGGGTTAGGGGAGTACAACTGAGCAACGAGGAGTGCAAGCAGATACAAAAGAGGATAGAAGATGAAGAGAAGACTAAGTATAACCTCGATAAGGAGGGATTACTTCGTTTTAACAGAAGAATTTGGGTTCCTAATGATCCCGAATTAAAAGAAGAAATTATGATGGAGGCCAATAGTTCGAGGTTCTCGATACATCCCAGTAGTACGAAGATGTATCAAGACCTTCGTCAGAACTTTTGGTGGCCAAACATGAAGAGGGAGATAGCAGAATATGTTAGTAAGTGCTTAACTTGTTAAAAAGTTAAGGCTGAACACCAACGACCAAGTGGGTTGTTGCAACCTTTAGAAATTCTAGAGTGGAAGTGGGAGCATATCACGATGGACTTTGTAGTGGGACTTCCGACAACCAGAAAAGGATACGATGCTATTTGGGTGATAGTGGATCGATTGACAAAATCGGCTCATTTTCTACCAATAGGAGTCAAGTATAACTTGGATCAGTTAGTTAAGTTGTATGTCAAGGAAATTATTTCTAGACATTGAGTACCTGTTTCGATCGTGTCAGATTGTGATCCACGATTCACATCAAACTTTTGGAGGAGTTTGCGAGAGCAAATGGGAACGCAGTTAAGATAAAGTACAACATATCATCCTCAGACGGATGGTCAGAGTGAGCGAACAATTCAAACACTTGAAGATATGTTAAGATCTTGCGTTATGGATTTCAAAGGGAGTTGGGACGAATATCTACCGTTGGTGGAATTTTCATACAATAATAGTTTTCACGCTAGTATTGGCATGCCGCCTTATGAAGCGTTGCCTTATGAAGTGTCGAACTCCATTGTGTTGGGATTAGGTGGGTGAACGTCGTATGTTGGGACCTGAGATGGTACAGCAGACGGTGGACATGGTGAAGTTAATACGTACTCGATTAGTTGCGGCTCAAGACCGGCAAAGAAAGTATGCAGATCCTCATAGAGAAAATAGAGAATTCGATGTAGGATCCTTTGTTTTTCTAAAAGTATCGCCCTGGAAGGGGAAGATACGTTTTGGAAAGAAAGGAAAATTAAGTCCAAGGTTTGTAGGATCTTTTGAGATATTAAAAAGGGTAGGAGAGGTAGCTTATGAAGTAGCTTTACCTCCTGAGATGGAACGCATTCATAATGTGTTTCACGTGTCTGTGTTGCGTCCATATAAACTGGACTATAAACACGTAATAGAGTATGAATCTATTCAAATAGAGAAAGATTTGTCCTATGAGGAACTTCCAGTTCAAATGATTGATAGGAAGGAACAAGTTTTAAGAAATAAGGTAATACCTTCAGTGAAGGTGTTGTGGAGAAACCACAATGCTGAAGAAGCAACGTGGGAGCTCAAAAGTAAAATGAAGGAAGACTTTTCTCATTTGTTTATGTAATTATAAGCTAAGATTCTAGGGACAAAATCCTTATAAGGGGGAGAGAATGTAACACCCGAGAAAATCGGATTTTTATGACAATTAAATTTTTATTTGATTATGTGAATTAAATGAATTTAATTGATTATTATGTGAGTGAGTTATGTGAAGGTCGTTCTATGACCTAGAATGTGCTAACGTGGTTAGTATTTTGGCTACGTGTTAGAAATAATTATGTGCCCATTGTGTGGTCAATAAATGTGACACAGGCCATAACTAATGGGCACAATGGGCACATAATCATAATGGCCTGTGACACACAATGGGTGTTAACTAATCATAATGGGCTCTTAACTAATCATAAGAGCCCATTTAGAAATAATTATGTGCCCATTGTGTGGTCAATATTTCATTATGACACACAATGGGCTTGTGACACACAATGGGCTCCTATCTACTAACTAAACTAGTAAAGAATATAAATATAAAAATTCCTGGGTTGCCTCCCAGTTAGCACTTGAATTACAGTCTTTCAGCCTGACTTTGTCTAGTCAACGCAATCCAATTCCTCTTTGATAATTGAGGCTCCATCCATCGGAAATAATATAGCTTTTGGTAGGTTCCCATTTGTGATGGCCAATGCATCAAAGTTACCTAGCATACTCTAATTTGGTATGATCTCAATCAAGAACATCCCACAGCTAGGTGTTTTCTCCATTGTGTATGTGATCACTTTGGGGCATGGAAGCTTGTCACACACAATGGGATCTTCGTCTATCTTTTCTTTCTTGTCCCACCATGGATTCAAAATTTTACTCACTTTTATGTCATCAAGAGCTTCGCCGATGACATGACTACCAAGTGGGCATGATTTTGCAAATCCGACTGACTCTTTTAATTTTGGTAGAGACCCATTTAGATCTTCGTCGACCTCTATTTCATTATCCCCAATTGTCTCCACACTTTCGATATCTTGTGGCTCATCCAGTCGTAGATTTGGTTCGGGTTCTCCATCAATTTCGTCATCCATGTCATAAAGCCAAGTGTTTGGAGGACAGTTGTTCAAGGCTTTGAGCATTTGATCCATCTGGTTCTGCAGATTTTGAATTGATATCTCTTGATTCTGAATTGACCGCTCTTGATTAATCCTTCTCTCCTCATTTGATGCTATGAACTTGGACAACAATTCCTCCAATCTCGAATTATCTGTCTCAGTTTTGGAATCCATGTATTGAGGACCATGAGTTGAAGTGGTGATGGGTTATTCCATTTGGTGCTGAAAATTGTGGCTCGATATTTCTTGACTCATCATCCTCTCATCTTGGTTTGCTATGACCTTTGACAGTAATTCCTCCAACTTTGACTTTTCTTCTTTTAATGGAGGTTGATATGAGAATTTCGGCGTGTATGTTTGATGTGGAGTAGAGTATTGATCTTGATAATTATAGCTCCATGAAGAATCCGGATGATACCCCCAAACTTGATGATAACTGGGATAAGAATAGTTGTTGAGGTAGTTACCACCATACTGTACCGGCCCAAGACTGATGGTGCATTGATTACTCGGGTGATTTCCAGCACAATAATTGCAAGTAACTTATATCCTTCGATTATACTGGGCTGCAACAATGCCCAACCTCCTCGAAAGTGTCTCAAGTTGTGATGATAATGCAGAAAATACATTGAGTCCATCAATCCCCGCTCCCTTAGTTTAGTCATACTCGAATATGGCCTTTGATAATTGAATCCAGCCATGGTACCTGAAATGAGAGAAAAATAAGAAGATAATAAAATAAAATAAAAATAAAGAAATAAAGAAAGAATTTCTTTTTTAAAATTAAGACTAATTTGATTGAAGCTAATATTGGAAAAAATATATTAAACTAATTCCCCGGCAGCGGCGCCAAAAACTTGTTCGGTAAAACCTAGTTACGCACAACACGCAAGTATACGTGGTCAACAAGTAATAAAGTGATAAGTTGAGTATCGTTCCCACGGAGAATTATTTAATAAAAATCACCAAATACTAACCTGTAACAAACTCAATCTTATTTAAACTAATGAATTTCAATTTATAAGTAAACTAATTCTAATTACCACTAGTTAAATTCAGATTATGGAGATTTAAGATCACAACTTCACTTATTGCTTCATTTAAGTTAACACATTTCTCATCAATTATTTTCTATCCTGAATTGTTAATCAAGAACACTAAAGCAGATAAAACCACCTCTCGACGCATAATACTCATACTCATTTAAATCCACAGATGATAGAATTAAGCAAGACACCTTAATTAACTAATCCATTATATCTCTATGTGAATTAGAATTAAAAAGGATTTAAAGTACAAGTTCTCTATAAGATTGCATATGGCGTAAAGGCATATCTCTATCCTAAACACGAATCATGAATTCCATCTATGCAGAAATCATAAACACATGCTATCATGATCAGATCTAAATCTAAACTTCATATCTCTAGGTCATATAGATTATCACGGTAATTGATGGCCAATCAATTAAACAATTAAGTCCAAATCACAATAGACAATCCTCACGATAGAACATAATAATTGATATCAAAGCATATTAAAATAAATTACACAATAAGATCCATTGTAATCTCAAACAAAGAATTAGCTCATGATTATTGAATTAAAACTAAGAATCCACAATTGAATACACATTAAAATACAAAGACAGGACAAGATAAGAAGATAGAATCTATTGTCTGTAGATTTGATGCTCTCTCCTTGCTCCTACTTTGAATCTTCAATGGTCTCCAAGTTGCTTCAATCTCCAAATCTCATAAGAACAAGAGTTTTGGTCCTAATCTATTCTAATCTAATCTAATGGAATCCTCCAAAACTAGCCTCCCAATCCAAGTTAAACTCAATTATTTATAGTTCTAATGGACACCCTAGCAAGTTAGGCAACTAAGAATCCTATTCTAGCTCAAATTGGTCATCAAATAACCCAAATTAGCTGTTTCCCCACCGATCGGCGCACCCCGCACCGTTCCTAGGCCATTTTGGGCGCGCGCCACACAACTATAGTAGAGAAACTGATGGCCCGGCGTACCCCGCGTCGTTCATAGTTCATTTATGGCGTGCCCCGCACCACTCTATTTTCTACTGTGATGTCCTTTTGGTAAAACGGGCATAACGTTTGATCTGCTAGGAGTTACGGGGCCTGCCACCTATCAAATCGAAGATATTGACAAGATATACAACTTTCATTCTTTGAGATTTAACATATTCAGCTGGATAAAGGTTAAAATAAGGCGTGAAATACATGTCATGTAAATGGCAAGCATGACAACTCTTAGTTTTGGTCTTCGTTGATAAAAAGGCCTTAACTCTCGCAACCGAGCTCCGATTAGGATGATTCAAGATGTTCTGGAAAGCTAAGAAGTAGATCTACAATAAAATCCAAGTCCAATCTAAGAACATGCATCCAACTTGGTTTTAAAAGCCCTGCAATCTTCCCTTCTTGCACTTGCTTGCGTATTTTAGTCCAAAAGATGTCTAAATTTCTTTTCCTTGCTTCTTCATGCCAATGTCCTGTCATAGCCTACAAAATAACATAAAATGTATGAAATGAACACATAATGCTTGCAAAGTAACTACAAAACATAGGTTTAAACAACTAATTCAAGTAATAGATATCGTATAAGTAGGTATAAAACCTACTTATCAAATACCCCCAAACTTAAACAGTTGCTTGTCCTCAAGCAAAAACACAAAATAACAAAGTTATGCAATGCAACTAATCTACATGCCTTCAAATCCAGCAGTAATGATAGAAACAAGTCTATTCAACCGGCCTTAGAGAAATCAAGTAAACATGATAATACATCATATCAAAACAAATCATTAACTTCCCAATCAATCATTAAATCTTAGACTGTTATCACTAATATAGTGCGTGTGTGCTCCACAACAATGTTAACTGATATAAAATCAAATTTAACACATAATAAGTCTCTTCAAAGGCATCATACAGTGTAAACCCAAGAAATTCAAAAACAAGCTAGATCCAACTAAAATCAAATAATTACCAATATCGAGGGTCAACATGGGATACTTATGCTTCATTTTTCATCTACGGAGGCTTTTTGCTCTTATTTCATGTTTTATTCATTTTTTTTCTTTTGGTTTATATATACATAGCTATGCAATGTCTTATTCCCTTAGGCTTTTTAATGCTACCTTAACGAGCTTCTGACCAACGACTCCCAGACCATTAAGACCTTAGGGCGCTAGGTGTAAAGACACTCTCTCGGGCATACTTGCTCAAGTAACAAAGGCCCCGAAACAAGACTAGCCATGATATTTTTTTCATCAATTTTTTTCTTTTTTTTGAAGCTTATATATCCTAAATTCTTCCCCCAAACTTAAGTTTTTGTCTAAATTTAGTCATCTCTGCCTATTCATGTCTTTCATTTATTCAAACTAATATTATCCTTAAGAAGTCCATTATGTATCAATTTAAACTTAATCAGTCAACAAAGTTATCTCTAATGTGCTAACCTGATTATACCAGTTTCAAACAGAAAAAGATTCAATTCATAACAAGAAATCTCATTAAAGTTCTAATATACAGTACTATACTTGTCTACTCAATCCCATTCTCATCATTGACCAAAATAGACTGTAACTATCAAATAGCTGAACTCATGCAAGATGAACAAAGTAACTAACTATTATTTTTGAAAATTTTCAATTTTCAATTTTTTTTATTTTAAACAAAAAAACTTAATGCAAAAACTGTGACAACCTGAATTTTTATAAATTATTAAAATAAGAATTTAATAATTAAAATTCTTATTATGAGATGTTTGAGTTTGAGTATGGATATATACGTGCTATATATGTTGAAATATGTGATCTGATGTGAAGAGAAATATATATTCATATATCGGGAAAGTGAGGTTTAATAGTTCATAGTTAAGTTAACTATTGAAGGGATTAAATGAATTTTGTAATTTATTTTAAATATTTATTTAATTAAATAAATATTTTAAATAAGTTATTTATTGAGAAAAATAAATAATTTATGAAATTGTGGTATAATAATTTAGTTATGTGTGTATGATAATTAATTAAAGAAAGGTAAATTTTATTCCTTGAAGAATGAATTTAATGAATTAATTAAATTAAATGAGTTGTTTAATATTAAAGAAAATAAGTAATTAAGTAAAGTGATGTTTAAGTCTAACTTATTAATTAAATTATATATATAATTATTTATTATTCATCAGAATAATTATAATAAAAATTATAATTATTATATTTATTATTGTAAGTTATGTAATTGGTTACATGTGTGACAAATAAAAACTATATAATATAATACTATTAAAATAATCTAGTATGGTGGAGATTTTGTGTAAAGCAAACACAGCCTTATGGCCTTTGGTTTATTTTAACTGACGCATGTTGGGTTTTATAACTGAAGTATATCGTGGGTTAGTGGGAGTCAGTATTTGTTCACGCATTTTATTTTATCTAAGGCTAAACTAAGAACAAAGGGTTGAAGGAAACAAGAGAGAAAAACACAGAGGAGATTGGGAGTGAGAGCTTGAGAGAATTTGCTAATCGTTTTGTTAAATCAAGGTATAAACTATTCTTGATTTTAACTCTTAGTTTTGGTACTATATATTCTATATTATTTGGAAATCACGTTGAATTGATATGTATACATATAAGTAAGGTGTTAGAATCTGTTAATCATTGTATGTGTTTTTGATGACTAGAGTTTGTGTTTAGACAGTGATTATTATGCTAATTTCGTTTAAAAAGGAAGAAAATGAATTGCAGTGTATGTTTGTCATATGGCTTGTGTAAGTATCAATTTTGATGGTCAATTCGTATGTTAAACTGCAAATTGGGTCTTGTTCATGCTAGTTCGTTAAGAAACGAGCGTAATGTAATTTGAACGAAGCAATTTGCCCAAGTATAGGGATTACAGTGTTGATTTTTGGGAAGGAACTCAAAAATGGAGTTTTCATATGAAAATATGGAATTTGAGAAATTAAACTAGCTAAAGTTATTGTTAAATTATTCTAATTGGTCGAATATGTTGGCAAACATGTTTGTAATAGTTTTATATCAATTGTTTGTGATAATATTATTGTTTGGTGGGTGAAATTCGTGTTAGTTTGCTTTAAAAGCGTGGTCGAACCATGTTACAGTAAAAAAACTTAATCAGTGCGTGCAGCGGTAGCGCTTGATCCTTTTTATGCGTAAGCGCCTTGCAACCCGAAAAAGCTGGCATGGCTACGCGCAGTGTCTTTGGACAAAGACAGTGAGGAGAGCTTTATTGTATAATGAAGAGGAATGTTGTATAATCGATTCTAACGTACATTAAGCACTTAACGGGCACACGTTGGAAGACTTTAAATACTTAAATTATTATTAACTATCAATTAAAGGAAAAAGTTGGAAGCGTGATTTAAAGGTTAACTTAATTTAAATTAACCTAATATATATCCAAAATGATGTAGAGACAATATAAGTGATTTATGTATAGGATAAGTACAAATTGAGTAAATATTTTGGAAAGCATGAGATAAAGTGGAAAGAACAATTTGAATGTTAACTTGATTAATTAACCTAACATATGTTTAAAAGGATGTAAATACGCGTTAGAAGACTTAACTGCCAATTGTAAGAGAAGCATAACGACATATGAAGCAGAGGTTATATAACTTAGTTGTTGTTAACAAGTGTAATACATCTAATATGAGGTAAAGTAATCTATGACAACTTTAATAAACGTTAAGTGTCATACGAAGAGGAGTAAACACCTGAAGATATGTGTTAAGTTTCAAAGAGACGCAAGTTATAAAAGATTAAGACTAAGAGTCATTGTGGTTTCGTTATATGTGTAACTAATGCATATGAATATGAACCTTTGAACTATTGTAGGATGTACGCAAAGCATTTAAGCTATTTTTTGGTAATCGGTAATCTACGAACCAGGCAAGTCTTTCAGTTCCTATTTACTATGTGAATTTGAATATTTTAAATCTTTATTGCAAAGAGCATGTTGTGTTATATATATGTTAAATGTATAAAATATTAAAGTTAATTTATGACTACGTTGATTGACTAAAATATGCTGATTGAGTAAGGAACTCAATCTTTATACTTGTTGTATGAATTGTAGCATGTGTACAATGTTAGTCCGATGTTTATGAGATATATGTTGAGCATGTTATTATGTGCTACGTGATACATAAAAACTGTTAGATTTTACTGGGCTGTCGAGCTCAACCTTGCAAATAACCACTTTTGCAGGTTCAAGATTCAAGGTAAAGCTATGTGTTACTTGAAAGACTTGAATCAAATGTGATACTTGAAGATGTATACACTTTGGTTGCATTATTATTATTTGAACCATGTTTAAGGTTCCGAATAATCTATTAATGTTGAATTGTAATATCGTTTTGCGATGTAAATTATTGTAGTATTAAAATGATTCTGAGATATTTAGATGTAAAGGTTGAAGGTTTTGGGAATGAGAATAGTTTGTAATAGAAAATTTTAATTATTCCGCAAATTTCAATGGTTGTATTATCGTTTAATGATGTAAAATTAGAGGTTGAATGTATTGTTAACGACCGAAGTCGAAAATTAAATTGTATGAATTTTGGGGTCGTTACAAAAATTAAATGTAAATAACCCGTAAACATAACGAACTACAATGTAAGTAACTAACTATATGAAATACGAGACTAAAATGCCCCCAAACTTAAACTAGACATTGTCCTCAATGGCTGAAATAGAAAAAAATAAAGTAGAGGACTTCCCTGAAAATATAGCAATCCTCCTCCTTGTCCGCTAAGTTTGGAGAATAGGTTAGGCACATGGAACAAATTGGGCACCACACTTAAATTTGACTTGAATAACCTTTTCATAATATTTTGCCTGTCCATTGAATCTCCAATACCTGCAATTAAGATAGACAACATGGATTAGAATAGCTCTTGGATTGGTAAGAGAACTTAATAAGCAAATTAATTCCTATCTACTAAATAAACTAGTAAAGAATATAAATATAAAAATTCCTGGGTTGCCTCCCAGTTAGCGCTTGAATTACAATCTTTCAGCCTGACTTTGTCTGGTCAACGTTATCCAATTCCTCTTCGATAATTGAGGCTCCATCCATCGAAAATAATATAGCTTTTGGTAGGTTCCCATTTGTGATGGCTAATGCATCAAAGTTACCTAGCATGCTCTAATTTGGTATGATCTCAATCAAGAACATCCCACAGCTAGGTGTTTTCTCCATTGTGTATGTGATCAGTTTGGGGCATAGAAGCTTGTCACACACAATGGGATCTTCGTCTATCTTTTCTTTCTCGTCCCACCATGTATTCAAAATTGTACTCGCTCTTATGTCATCAAGAGCTTCGTCGATGACATGACTACCAAGTGGGCATGATTTTGCAAATCTGATTGTCTCTTTGATTTTTGGTGGAGACCCATTTAGATCTTCATCGACCTCTATTTCATTATCCCCAATTGTCTCCACACTTTCGATATCTTGTGGCTCATCCAGTAGCAGATTTGGTTCGGGTTCTCCGTCAATTTCGTCATCCATGTCATAAAGCCAAGTGTTTGGAGGACAGTTGTTCAAGGCTTTGAGCATTTGATCCATCTGGTTCTGCAGATTTTGAATTGATATCTCTTGATTCTGAATTGACCGCTCTTGATTAATCCTTCTCTCCTCATTTGATGCTATAAACTTGGACAACAATTCCTCCAATCTCGAATTATCTGTCTTAGTTTTGGAATCCATGTATTGAGGACCATGAGTTGAAGTGGTGATGAATTATTCCATTTGGTGCTGAAAATTGTGGCTCGATATTTCTTGACTCATCATCCTCTCATCTTGGTTTGCTATGACCTTTGACAGTAATTCCTCCAACTTTGACTTTTCTTCTTTTAATGGAGGTTGATATGAGAATTTCGGTGTGTATGTTGGATGTGGAGTAGAGTATTGATCTTGATAATTATAGCTCCATGAAGAATCCGGATGATACCCCCAAACTTGATGATAACTGGGATAAGAATAGTTGTTGAGGTAGTTACCACCATACTGTACCGGCCCAAGACTGATAGTGCATTGATTACTCGGGTGATTTCCAGCACAATAATTGCAAGTAACTTCTATCCTTCGATTATACTGGGCTGCAACAATGCCCAACCTCCTCGAAAGTGTCTCAAGTTGTGCTGATAATGTAGAAAATACATTGAGTCCATCAATCCTCGCTCCCCTTGGTTGAGTCATACTCGAATATAGCCTTTGATAATTGAATCCAGCCATGGTACCTGAAACAAGAGAAAAATAAGAAGATAATAAAATAAAAATAAAAATAATGAAAGAATTTCTTTTTGAAAATTAAGACTAATTTGAATGAAGCTAATATTGACAAAAATATATTAAACTAATTCCCCGGCAGCGGCGCCAAAAACTTGTTCGGTAAAACCTAGTTACGCACAACACGCTAGTATACGTGGTCAACAAGTTATAAAGTGATAAGTTGAGTATCGTTCCCACAGAGAATTATTTAATAAAAATCACCAAATACTAACCCGTAATCAACTTAATCTTATTTAAACTAATGAATTTCAATTTATAAGTAAACTAATTCTAATTACCACTAGTTAAATTAAGATTATGGAGATTTAAGATCACAACTTCACTTATTGATTCATTTAAGTTAACACATTTCTCATCAATTATTTTCTATCCTGAATTGTTAATCAAGAACACTAAAGCAGATAAAACCACCTCTCGACGCATAATACCCATACTCACTTAAATCCTCAGATGATAGAATTAAGCAAGACACCCTAATTTACTAACCCACTATATCTCTATGTGAATTACAATTAAAAAGGATTTAAAGCACATGTTCTCTATAAGATTACATATGGCGTAAAGGCATATCTCTATCCTAAACAAGAATCATGAATTCCACCTATGCAGAAATCACAAACACAAGCTATCATGATCAGATCTAAATCTAAACTTCATCTCTCGAGTTCATATAGATTATCACGGTAATTGACGGCCAATAGATTAAACAATTAAGTCCAAATCACAATAGACAATCCTCACGATAGAACATAATAATTGATAGCGAAGCATATTAAAATAAACTACACAAAAAGATCCATTGTAATCTCAAACAAAGAATTAGCTCATGATTATTGAATTAAAACTAAGAATCCACAATTGAATACACATTAAAATACAAAGACAAGACAAGATAAGAAGATAGAATCTATTTTCTGTAGATTTGATGCTCTCTCCTTGCTCCTACTTTGAATCTTCAATGGTCTCCAAGTTGCTTCAATCTTCAAATCTCATAAGAACAAGAGTTTTGGTCCTAATCTATTCTAATCTAATCTAATGGAATCCTCCAAAACTAGCCTCTCAATCCAAGTTAAACTCAAGTATTTATAGTTCTAATGGACACCCTAGCAAGTTAGGCAACTAAGAATCCTATTCTAGCTCAAATTGGATATCAAATAACCCAAATTAGTTGTTTCCCCGCTGATCGGCGCATCCCGCGCTGTTCCTAGGACATTTTGGACGCGCCCCACGCTACTGTAGTAGAGAAATTGATGGCCCAATGCGTCTCGCGCCACTCGTAGTTCATTTATGGCGCGCCCCGTGCCACTCTATTTTCTGCTGCGACGTCCTTTGGTAAAATAGGCATAACCTTTGATCCGCTAGAAGTTACGAGGCCTGCCACCTATCAAATCGAAGATATCGACAAGATCTAAAACTTTTATTCCTTGAGATTTGACAGATTCGGGCCAGATAAAGGTCAAAATAAGGCTTGAAGTAGATGTTATATAAATGGCAAGCATGACAACTCTTAGTTTTGGTCTTCGTTGATAAAAGGGCCATTACTCTTGCATTCGAGCTCCGATTGGGATGATTCCAGATGTTCCGAAAAAGCTAAGAAGTAAATCTACAATAAAATCCAAGTCCAAGCCAAGAACATGCATCCACCTTGGTGTTAAAAGCCCTGTAATCTTCCCTTCTTGCACTTGATTGCGTATTTTAGTCCAAAAGATGTTCAAATTGTTTTTCCTTGCTTTTTCATGCCAATGTCATGTCATAGCCTACAAAATAACATAAAATGTATGAAATGAACATAGAATGCATGCAAAGTAACTACAAAACATAGGTTTAAGCAACTAAATCAAGTAATAGATATCAGATAAGTAGGTATACAACCTACTTATCAATAAGGGCTGGGTAAAAATCAATAGATTATTAAGCACCCAATTCAAATGTCCAGTCAAACCGAGACACCCGGACTAGGTTATTCTGCTAGTTCCAGTCACAGGAATCCTCATAAGCACAAGCAGATTCCTCAAGCTTCCGCCACATGACGATTTTCTCCACCTACAACTCATGAGCTGATACAGTCTCCAGTAATGGTGTCAGCCCATGTTATGGCTATGCTATTTCCCAAACCAGTACCGTTTAAAGCAAAAGAGGTCCTGATTCTTGATCCCGAAGTGGAAGAAAGGGAACAGAAACGTAAATATGACATCGCCCTGATGATGTCAGGCATACGCATGCATTGGTCGAAGAGGGTAAAACAGGGAGAAATCCCTCTACCTTGTAGATAAATTTAATTCCTTACTTTTCTGTACAGTATTAGTAGTTATTTTATCAGTTCATGCTAACACTTTGTATGATTAAGCAGTTTCATATATTAAGTGAAAGCAAATTTTGTTTCAGGACTCTGAATTTAGATGTGCCTGTACTTGCTGATTAGGTGTCTTTTCTCCACAAGGACTGTAACTTCGATGAAAAGTTGGACTCAGACTTGATGGAAATACAAGAGGACATTGAGATACCTCAGGAGACTAAGGAATGGGTCAAAGAAAAACCTAAACCTTATCTTGATCAAAACATTTCTTTCAATCTCGGAACCTTAGAAAGCCCTAAGTTAATCCAGATTGGTTTAGACCTCACCCCAAACCAACAGAATGACATGGTTGCGCTACTAACTCAATTTCAAGATGTGTTTACATGGTCTCATGAAGACATGGTGGGTTTGTCCACTAACATTGTCCTTTATTGCCTTCCTATTAAAGAGAGATTCAAGCTAGTCAGGTAGAAGCTCAGGCGATTGAAACCTGAGTAGAGTTTAAAGGTGAAAGAAGAAATTGTGAAATAATTTCAAGCTGGCATTATCATGGTGTCTACATATCTAGAATGGATATCCAACATAGTTTCTGTGCCTAAACAAGGAGGAAAGGTGCGAGTTTGCGTGGATTACCGGGATCTGAACAAAGCTTGCCTTAAAGATAGCTTTCTCGTACCCTTTATCCACATTCTCATTGACAATACTACTTAATATGGCATGTACTAATTTACGGATTGATTCGCGGGGTATCATCAGATTATGATCGCTGAGGAGGATCGTGAGAAAACTACTTACATAACGCCTTGGGGAAGATTTTGTTATAGACGGTTGTCATTCGGCCTCATCAATGCTCGGGCAACCTATCAGCGAGCTATGATGCCTCTTTTCCATGACTTAATGCACACGGAGATAGAGATCTACGTGGATGACATCATTGTCAACTCTTAAAGGGAGGAAGACCACTTAGACCATCTCAAAAAGCTCTTCAACAGGTTGCGTAAGTACAACTTAAAGTTGAATCCAGCCAAGTACGCCTTTGGCGTTAAATCAGGCAAGTTGCTAGGTTTCCTAGTCAGCCACGAAGGGATTGAGTTGGATCCCACCAAAATCTAGGCCATCAAGGAAATGCCCATTCCTCAAACAAAGAATGAAATACAGGGATTTTTGAGAAGAATCAACTTCATTAGTAGGTTTATCTCTCAACTCACAGCAACCTGTGAGCCCATCTTCAAATTGTTAAGGAAGAACTCCTCCATGAAATGGAATGATGAGTGTCAGAAAGCCTTCCTTACAATCAAAGAGCAGTTGGTTAATGCTCCTATTTTGGTACCTCCCAAGGATGATGTTCCACTGTTCATGTACATGTCCATTAATGACAATGCTATGGGCTGCATACTGGGATAAAAAGACGATAGAGGCCAAGAGCAAGCTATCTATTACCTCAACAAAAGATTCAGTAGCAGTGAACACAAGTACACTCTAATTGAGAAGACTTGTTGTGCTGTAGCATGGGCTTCCATGAGGTTACAACATTACCTCCATGGTCACACAACCTGTGACAATCCCAAATCTAGGTTATTTGACCCCCGAATTTGGTGTTCACGATCCACAATATAATACTATCTAACTACCCATTTTAATATAAATAGGAATACATAACTAATTAACATAGATTGTTAATACATAAGTCCTAGGTCTACTAACCTTAACATTACAAACATACCCCTTTAGATATACAAAACGGGTTTATAATACAATACAACATAATAATAATATTGTTCATCATAACTAATTCATAACTACTCCTTTTCCTTTGTTCTTCTTCGCAGCACCTTCTGCAACTTTGTCCCTAGCTGAAAAGTTTTATTTATAGCAAGGGTGAGCAACAAGTTTGCTCCGCAAGTTAAGAGATACAAAAAAGATATAGAAATCCATATCAAACCTTCTCACATTCTACGTAACAATATTTCGATAATGAAAGAGTACAATGCTTTCAAGGTTTTCTACGATATTCAAATGAATAATCAAGAATTAATTCTACGAAATAGCAAAGTGGAATATTTTCCCGATTTATGCTAAGCGATCCATTGGATCTTGAACTTCTCTTCTCGAGTAACTATCAAAGTTAAACTTTAATATACCTAGGTGTATTGGATAACCATAAAGATTAAATCATACCCCTCTGCAAGTATAAAAAGTCATCATCTTTAGTATACCCTATATTATGCATGATACTTAATCGCGCGCAATGGCCGAATACTCGACCGATAAAATATTCCCTTTATATAAAAGGTTGTTCTTCTCAGTCTTAGAATCAAGATTTTGATTTTACAACGAAATACTATGATTTCAAATTCTATTTACTTCTCGATCTAGCCAAAATAATTGGCATCAATCTGTCAATAATAATTTAATTCTCTTCTCGAACCTATCAAGTTCTAACAAATGTTCGTCTAACCAGAATAATTGGCTAAAACATTTCTCAACACAATTCGACAATAAACAAGAATTATTTGTACTGTCAATTCTAGCTTCTATGAATATGTATATCCAACAACAGTTATTCTACAAATGTATATATTCCGAATTAGTAATTCATTTTGAATTATTAAACATGCACTAACTGCGAATAATCAACAATAAATTTCCTGGACGTGGTGTAATTAGCAATAATTAACCACTATAATAATTGAATGAATATAACTCAAGGTTGAGTTAGGAAACTTGCCTCTTTCACTGATTACAGCTACACAATAAACTTATCTACTTTCGAAAGACCTATAACCAATAATATCGGTCTCACAATTAGCACAATAATTCACAACATGCAACACTATAATTCATAGTCAAACTTCTCCTAGGCACATTACCACATAGCCACATCAGTATTTATAACCTAGATAAACACTTATCAAGTCTAACTATTTCGGTCTGGTTGGACTTCGGTCCATTCTCGGTGATCTGGTCACCCTATCCGACAATTAACACAGCTATTGTCAATTAAACTCCGTTTTCTAAGCTTCAATATTATTTTAGATAAGTCAAATATCATTTATAATATTTTTCGGAAGCTTTTAATAATTTACAAGAAATTATTATAATTTATAATAATTTTTCAAACATCGGAATCATTTTTAAATGATTTAATTATCAAATAATCTTATCATTATTAATATTTAATAATATAAAAATATTAATAACATACTTGTCAAAATATTACCATTAATATTTAAATATTAATGAAATTATCATTAAAATATTAAAAGTCATTAATTATAACTTAAAATATTTTTAAATCATTTTTCTCATTTTTAAATGATTTTTAAATCAATAAAATCATTTTTAATTCATTTATTTAATATAATAATTAAATAAATCTAATATCATTAATATTAAATTATTAATAAAAATTCTCCAAAAATATTAAAAATTATATTTTATAATTCAAAATATTTTCTAACACTTTATTCTTATTTAAAATGATTTTTAATAATATTAAATCATTTTTCTCTAATTTATTTAATATACTATTAAATAAATTAAATATCATTAATATTCAAATAATTATAAATATTAATGAAAAATATCTCAAATAGTCGAAATTATTTTTCATAATTTAAAATAATTTTTAAAACTATTTTTGGTAATTTTTATAATCTATTTCTAATTTTTAATCATTTTCCAGAAATTCAGAAAATAAATAAATAGGAACCGCCGCTAAAGCCTTTAGCGACACAAATATGCCGTATTAGGTGTTCTTCACCTCAAGAACACTGACAAGGCAGTTAACTAGTGTGCACGTTTGACCAGCTTTCTTTCTCAGTTTAAAATCGTTTCTAGGCTAACTTAAAGTTCAATATCGTAGTACACATGTAATACTACTCATATCAATCATCAATTTGGTCGTATCACAAGATAACATGAAGATCTGAGCAACTAAACTTGTTGTCGGGGCGTCACTGGTTTTAAGAAACTCAGCGATTCGAGTGACTACCTTGCAGCCCTATTTTCTATACGTTCTGGTCTTGGTTCATGTTGTTTGATGGTTCAAGGTTCTAGTCCATGTGCCATAGAACATTTATAAATCAACAGATCGGTCTAATAACAACCAGATCAAAAGTTACATCTTGGTCAAACGATGTCAGAAATATTGCTCATAGAATTTCTGGGTTTTTTCTAGAAACGTATTTCGTGCTCAACTGGCCTACTTTGACCAAATGATACTTCGATTATACTGATTATTTGAATGATATAAAACTATAGATCTATAGTCCACATAACCAGCTACAAGATGGACCAAATAACAACATCAAAAACCAAAACGACTGACAGATCCGGACCTTATAAAAAGTTGTCGAAGTATTTTTAAATTGACAGGCCTTGATTTTTATCCATCAACGTGCATTACCGTGTGTTTGACCATAAATAAAAGAAAATCTAACCAATCAATAACTGTTATACCACTTGCAGATGAAAGACAAAATAGCAAACTATAGTTCTAACACATAAAACATAACAAAACATGAACAGACAAAGATCAGTGGCGTCTGACATTTGCTTGTCAGACGACTTTGACTGTTCTTAAGCAGTTTTTTGAAATCGTCATTTTTTACCCACTTTGATGCTATGGATCCATCATGGATCAACATAGAACAACTAAAAGCTACTTCTAACATGAATCTAAACACATAAACACAATTATTTTCTTAGTATACAAGATCTAGGTTGAGTTTGGGTTTATACCTCTCTTGTCCAATCCTTGATCCTTGATCTCCTTAACTGATTTTGATGATCTAAAGGCTTGAAGAGTGACTGAATCACTTAACAAATTCGGAGCTTTGGAAGAGAGAGAGAGAGTTGGTTGGTGTTAGATAGCCAATAAGCTTGATATGTGAACTTTCTCTCTCCTAGATCTCTTATATCTTAGATGTAATGAATCCAAGTGTGCAAGTTGTCAAGATATGGATAAGATTTGATATAGAATTTAAGCACATGGGATAATCTCAAGTGATGACTCATTAGATTTGAAAATCTTCTAACTAAATATCTAAGTAAAATGGTACTTTGGACTTTGTACATGAAATTTTAATTGCATACATGGGATTTACCAAACCCTTAGGGTTTAACCCTAAGGCTCTAACCCTAAAGTTTTACAACTTTAGCTTCTTGAATTTTCTAAATTAGGATCTTTAAAATAGAAAATTAAGATGTTCAAAAATATAATTAGTGTTCCCTAATTATATTAAAGGTTACTAATCACATTAAAGTATACTAATCACTTTAGAGCTTACTAATTAGGATTACAGTTTCCTAATTAGGGTTTAGGATTCCCGAATTATAAATTAGGGTTTCCCGGCCTTCGATTAGGGTTCCTAACTACGCGTTAGGGTTTCAAATCTTGAGATTAGAGTTTTCAATCCCTTATTAGGGTTTACAAATATTTTACCCTACCCAACCAATCATGATTAACATTCTATACAGTTACAACACGTACTTATTAGTATAATTATTTCAATTATATTTTCGATTGAATCCCTATCCGAACTTAGGGTTAGGGTTTCTATTCTCCGTTAAGCACAACTCTACTCTAATTTCTCAGTCAATACACAAATTGACTACTGCTCGATACTCGTATCACAGATACACAGTACAATATTAAAAGTCAATATTAAATAATAATAAAAAAAAAATCGTGAAATTTGGATTATTCGAAATCCTAGGTTATCACATCCACCCTTACTTAATAGGATTCCATCCTCGGAATCACCGCTTTCTTATTCTCTACAATCTTTTAAAGTTATATCATCAATTCATTTTTAAGAACACAATATTAATTTGTGTTTCAAATTCTAACTTGTGACTTTAATCTATAAAAGAAAACAATTCACAGCAATAACTAACCAAGATTAATCGCGTAATTAAATTTCTAAACAAAATCATTACCTACCACCTCATGATTAGTCACTACATCTAGCGTCGTCATGTTGAAAGTACAGTAGTTGGTCTTCACGGTTGTCTTGAGAGTCCTCGAATCGCCAAGGTTCCACCAAGGTGCATTGTTGATACTTTCCTTCTCCGCATTCTTTTTGGACAGATTCATACTTTATATGATCGATTGATCCACAGTGCAAAGCAACCATGAATTTTCTTGAATTTGGGACAATTGGGTGACATGTGCCCCTCTACTGCGTAGTTATAATGCAGACTCTTTCTTCTTTCAACTGACTCTAGAATGGTTATTTCCGCAGGTCGCGCATGGTTCCCTTCCTTTCTTATTCTCTTCAGTCTTGCTACCCGATTGGGTATTCTCACTCCACTTCCTTTTATTCTAATTACTACCACTACTGCTTCCACCATCATTGGTCTTCTTCTTCTCCTCCTGATGAAATCGAGATGCAGCCTCGCTCTCTCCTTCAGCAATTAACGCTTTCTCCAACAAAGCCGCGAACTTGTTGATCTGCAACACTGCTACCTTATTGAATATCCCGGCTTCAGTCCGTTCTAAAATCTTCTCGCTTTCCTTGCTTCTGTGTCCACCTGGTGAGGTGCAAATCTTGCTAATTCATTTAATTTGGCAGCATACTTCGATACCGACATGTTCTCCTGCTTAAGTTCCAAGAACTTAACTTCTATCCGAGCTTGCATACTCGGTGAGAAGTAATTCTCAAAGAACAACTCCTTAAATCTTATCCACGCTTACCACCGTTGTAGCATCACTCTTGCCCGATTAGTCTCCCACCAAGAGTTAGCTTCTCCCTTCATTAAGTATGTTACGAAAGCCGTCTTTTACTCTTTACGCCACTTTCAATGATGATGAATGCTTTCTCCATCTCCTTTACCAAAGTTTGGGCTTCAATCGGATCTGTGGTTCCCTTGAATTCAGGCGGTCCTACTGCCTTAAAGTCCTTGAAGTTAGCCAATCTATCAGCTAGCTGATTCCTCGCTCTTCCTCTTGCAGAAGAAGCTCTATTCTCTATAGCTTCGGCTATCATATTTGCAAAGTTTTGCATTGGGTCAGCTTGACCTCCTTCGTTATTCACCGACTGCTCTTCTCGTTGGTTTCGATTCTGTCGTCTAGGCGGCATGATCTAATAAAAATCTTATATTAATTTTCTTTCTCCATAAAAATTCTTAACACAATAAGAATTCAACACATAGTTCTCATGTAGTTGCATATTTATTCAAATAACACATAGTACATATAGTATTTAACACATATTACTATCCCTTTTAAAATAATTCTAGGATTAACATACTCAACTTCACATAGGAAGCTAAAATTCTCCAACTTTACACAAAAAGTTGCCATTTACCAAATTCACATATCTAATCCCCATTCATCAAACTTAACACACTTAGGAGTTCAGTAACTTGCCATAATTATATGAGTGTATGAACTTATCCTAGTCAGACCTTTGGCGTCCATTCGCTGAGGGGTTCAAAATATTTCATATAATGATGAGTCATGAACTTACCATAAGTATGAGTTTTAAGAACACACAACTTAATCTTAATCTTATATTCATATAGAAAATAAAGATTTCATTCATTCAAACATATATATTGACATATGCTTAAACATCATTCTCGATATTATAACACTTACTATCATAAGCTTCTACCACAAGATACTATTACATATATCTAAGTTGTCTACCGACCACTCCCTTCACCAGTCTTCTTCTTGTTGGGACACTTGTTAAATTTGTGACCCGTTCTTCCACATGAGAAACACTTCCTCATATTCGGCTTAGGACAATGCAAAGAAATATGTCCTTCATGTTTATAGTTGAAGCAGATGTTCTTCCACATCATGCATTCTCCTGCGTGAGTCTTTCCACACTTGCTGCAAGCTTGTCTCTTCTTCTGGTTTGACTTTTCAGAGTTGTCATTGTCATTGTCCCTCTTCCTCTTCTTCTTGTCTTTCTTGATGGTTCCTTCAGATGATCCACCACCTTCAGTCTTCATCCTCTCCACTTGCGCCTTCAGCTCGTTCTGTTCTTCAGTCATTTCGCATAACACCCGCTCTGTCTTCCACAACTCCTCCAAGAGAAATACCTTACTCCAGAGTTCCTGGACTTCTATAGTTAGCTGATCTTGTTCTCCAACTTTGATCTTATTCTTCAACTCCACCATAGCTTCTTCAGACTCCGCCTCCTCATCACCACTTAGATACATCTCGGGATAATCATCATGATCACTCCCGAGATTGATCATTGGTTCATCTTTCTCCACTTCTTTCACTGAGTCGCTCTGCGCTGGCACCTCGGCTATTGGCACTGGTGCGACAGCCACTGGCATCTCCGTACTCATCTTATCTTCTCCAGACATCCTACAATCAGTTTAAACAACTCGATTAGTACTTTACCAGTACACACTCCTCAGACTATATGTCTACTTATCTCACTATCGATACGCTTCAACAATCACTCACTTAGTACTCTAAATGAGTATTCTCTATCTTGCTCAGGGTTATAATCCTAGGGTTTTTCCCACCCCACCTAAGGTTTATAACCTACAGCTTTGGTACCAACCTGTAACACTCATGGTGCTTCTAACCATAGCACCTTACAAGGGTACCTATCAACTTGCTACCGACTCGCTCGGCGTCCTCTACGGAATGTCTGGCTTCGGTGCAATCCCTTAAACGGATATCACCAGATAAAGGCTCGGGGCTCTTTGCAAATTCATGCTTATAGCTTTGATACCAACCTGTGGCACCCCCAAATCTAGGTTACCTGACCCCAGAATTTGGTGTTCACGATCCACAATATAATACTATCTAACTACCCATTTTAATATAAATAGGAATACATAACTCATTAACATAGATTGTTAATACATAAGTCCCAGGTCTACTAACCTTAACATTACAGACATACCCCTTTAGATATACAAAAAGGGTTTATAATACAATACAACATAATAATAATATTGTTCATCATAGCTAATTCATAATTATTCATCATAGCTACGATATTCAAATGAATAATCAAGAATTAATTCTATGAAATAGCAAAGTGGAATGTTTTCCCGATTTATGCTGAGCGATCCATTGGATCTTGAACTTCTCTTCTTGAGTAACTATCAAAGTAAAAGTTTGATATACCAAGGTGTATCAGATAACCATAAAGATTAAATCATACCCCTCTGCAAGTATATAAAGTGATCAGCTTTAGTATACCCTATATTATGCATAATACTTAATCGCGCGCAAAGGCCAAATACTCGACCGATAAAATATTCCCTTTATATAAAAGGTTGTTCTTGTCAGTCTTAGAATCAAGATTTTGATTTTACAATGAAATACTATGATTTCAAATTCTATTTACTTCTCGATCTAGCCGAAATAATTGGCATCAATCTGTCAATAATAATTTAATTCTCATCTCGAACCTATCAAGTTCTAACAAATGTTCGTTTAACCAGAATAATTGGCTAAGACATTTCTCAACATAATTTGACAATAAACAAGAATTATTTGTACTGTCAATTCTAGCTTCTACGGATATGTATATCCAACAAAAGTTATTCTACGAATGTATATATTCTGAATCAGTAATTCATTTTGAATTATTAAACATGCACTAACTGCGAAAAATCAACAATAAATTCCCTGGACGTGGTGTAATAAGCAATAATTAACCACTATAATAATTGAATGAATATAACTCAAGGTTGAGTTAGGAAACTTGCCTCTTCCGCTGATTACAGCTACACAATAAACTTATCTGCTTTCGAAAGACCTATAACCAATAATATCGGTCTCACAATTAGCACAATAATTCACAATATGCAACACTGTAATTCACAGTCAAACTTCTCCTAGACACATTAACACATAGCCACATCAGTGTTTATAACCTAAATAAACACTTATATAGTCTAACTATTTCGGTCTGGTTGGACTTCGGTCCATTCTCGGTGATCTGGTCACCCTATCCGACAATTAACACAACTATTGTCAATTAAACTCGGTTTTCTAAGCTTCAATATTATTTTAGATAAGTCAAATATCATTTATAATATTTTTCGGAAGCTTTTAATAATTTACAAGCAATTATTATAATTTAGAATAATTTTTCAAACATCAGAATCATTTTTAAATGATTTAATTATCAAATAATCTTATCATTATTAATATTTAATAATATAAAAATATTATTAACATACTTGTCAAAATATTAAAGTTATTTTTAAATCAACAATATTCTACTTAAATAATTTTTAAAGTAATTGAAATCATTTTTAAATCATTACCATTAATATTTAAATATTAATAAAATTATCATTAAAATATTAAAAGTCATTAATTATAACTTAAAATATTTTTAAATCATTTTTCTCATTTTTAAATGATTTTAAATCAATAAAATTATTTTTAATTCATTTATTTAATATAATAATTAAATAAATCTAATATCATTAATATTAAATTATTAATGAAAATTCTCTAAAAATATTAAAATTATATTTTATAATTCAAAATATTTTCTAACACTTTATTCTTATTTAAAATGATTTTTAATAATATTAAATCATTTTTCTCTAATTTATTTACTATAATAATTAAATAAATTAAATATCATTAATATTCAAATAATTATAAATATTAATGAAAAATATCTCAAATAGTCAAAAATTATTTTTCATAATTTTAAATAATTTTTAAAACTATTTTTGGTAATTTTTATAATTTATTTCTAATTTTTAATCATTTTCCGGAAATTCAGAAAATAAATAAATAGGAACCGTCGCTAAAGCCTTTAGTGACACAAATCTATCCTATTACGTGTTCTTCAGCTCAAGAACACTGACAAGGCACTTAACTAGTGTGCATGTTTGACCAGCTTTCTTTCTCAGTTTAAAATCGTTTCTAGGCTAACTTAAAGTTCAATATCATAGTACACATGTAATACTACTCATATCAATCATCAATTTGGTCATATCACAAGATAACATGAAGATCTGAGCAACTAAATTTGTTGTCAGATGTCACCTGGGTTTTTAAGAAACCCAGGAAGTTCGAGTGACTACCTTGCAGCCCAATTTTCTATACGTTCTGGTCTTTGTTCATGTTGTTTGATGGTTCAATGTTCTAGTCCATGTGCCATAGAACATTTATAAATCAACAGATCGGTCTAATAACAACCAGATCAAAAGTTACATCTTGGTCAAACGATGTCAGAAATATTGCTCATAGAATTTCTGGGTTTTTTCTAGAAACGTATTTCGTGCTCAACTGGCCTACTTTGACCAAATGATACTTCGATTATACTGATTATTTGAATGATATAAAACTATAGATCTATAGTCCACATAACCAGCTACAAGATGGACCAAATAACAACATCAAAAACCAAAACGACTGACAGATCCGGACCTTATAAAAAGTTGTCAGAAGCTGTTTTTAAATTCTGGACTCGCTGCCCTGATTTTTATCCAGTCAACGTCGGTCAACTGTGTTTGACCATAAATAAAAGAAAATCTAACCAATCAATAACTGTTATACCACTTGCAGATGAAAGAAAACATAGCAAACTATAGTTCTAACACATAAAACATAACAAAACATGAACAGACAAAGATCAGTGGCGTCTAACATTTTCTTGTCAGATGACTTTGACTATTCTTGAGCAGTTTTTTGAAATCTTCATTTTTTACCCATTTTGATGCTATGGATCCATCATGGATCAACATAGATCATCTAAAAGCAGCTTCCAACATGAATCTAAACACATAAACACAATTATTTTCTTTAGCATACAAGATCTAGGTTGAGTTTGGGTTTATACCTCTCTTGTCCAATCCTTGATCCTTGATCTCCTTAACTGATTCTGATGATCTAAAGGCTTGAGAGTGACTGAATCACTTAACAAATTCGGAGCTTTGGAAGAGAGAGAGAGTTGGTTGGTGTTAGATAGCCAATAAGCTTGATATGTGAACTTTCTCTCTCCTAGATCTCATATATCTTAGATGTAATGAATCCAAGTGTGCAAGTTGGCAAGATATGGATAAGATTTGATATAGAATTTAAGCACATGGGATAATCTCAAGTGATGACTCACTAGATTTGCAAATCTTTTAACTAAATATCTAAGTAAAGGGGTACTTTGGACTTTGTACATGAAATTTTAATTGCATACATGGGATTTACCAAACTCTTAGGGTTTAACCCTAAGGCTCTAACCCTAAAGTTTTACAACTTTAGCTTCTTGAATTTTCTAAATTAGGATCTTTAAAATAGAAAATTAAGATGTTCAAAAATATAATTAGTGTTCCCTAATTATATTAAAGGTTACTAATCACATTAAAGTATACTAATCACTTTAGAGCTTACTAATTAGGATTATGGTTTCCTAATTAGGGTTTAGGATTCCCGAATTATAAATTAGGGTTTCCCGGCCTTCGATTAGGGTTCCTAACTACGCGTTAGGGTTTCAAATCTTGAGATTAGAGTTTTCAATCCCTTATTAGGGTTTACAAATATTTTACCCTACCCAACCAATCATGATTAACATTCTATACAGTTACAACACGTACTTATTAGTATAATTATTTCAATTATATTTTTGATTGAATCCCTATCCGAACTTAGGGTTAGGGTTTCTATTCTCCGTTAAGCACAACTCTACTCTAATTTCTCAGTCAATACACAAATTGACTCATCGTCGATACTTTCATTATCACAGATATACGAGACAATATTAATAACCAATATTAAATATAAAAAAATTATTCGTGAAATTTGGATTAATCGAAATCCCGGGTTATCACACAACCCATCTCATATCCCGTATGGATCCTCTCAAATACGTGTTCAGTAAGCCCATACTGAATTATCGGTTGTCTAGATGGCAGTTGATCCTACAGCAATTTTACATCGTCTACGTGACGCAAAAAAGTCTATCAAAGGTCAAGGAATTGTGGATCATTTGTCGCCGCACTTTGTATGGGGACTTCAAACCCTTGAAACATACTTTACGATGAAGGGTAATGGTATTTCAAATGATAACATCGAGACGATACATGTTGTACGTGGAAAATGTATTTTGATGGAGCTGTTAACACAGAAGGCTTTGAATCTGGAGCAGTTCTAGTATCCGGTACGGGGGAACAGTATCTCGTTGCCGTCAAATTACAGTTTGTCAGCACCAACAACACAGCTGACTATGAAGGGTGTATCATGGGGCTAAAACTTGCCCATTCAATGGGCATCAGGCGGTTAACTGTCTTTGGGGATTCCGAGTTGGTAATCAAACAATCCACGGGAATTTATCAAACCAAGGAATTACATTTGCTGCCTTACCATCGGCAAGTTTTATAGATGGCTTTGGAGTTCGAAGAAATCTCCCTTTCACACATTCCTCATAATAGGAATGATTTTGCGGATGCACTAGAAACATTGGCCTCCTTGATTCACATACCTGACAAGGAAAACATGCCAAACATCACATTTACCCTGCAAAAGGCCACAGCCTATGGGAACTATGTTGGAGAAGTATTGGATGAGCTACCTCCCATCCACAACCCTTGGTATAAACATAATAAGGATTATCTGTGAGATAGATCTACACCCACTGAGGCGAGCCCAACTAAAATTCTACCTGAGCGAAGATGCGCTCTATAAGAGAGATACGGGATTAGGTCTCCTCAGATGTCTGGACAAAGACCAAGCTTAGAGGCTCATGGATGAGATCCATGATGGAGTATGTGGCCCACACATGAGAGGACCCCTACTTGTTAAGAAAATCCTCAGAACAGGGCATTATTTGCTTACGCTCAAAGCTGACTGTGATGATCACGTCAAGAGGTACTATCAATACCAAATTCATGGAAATGCCATCCACGCCCCTCCAAGGGAACTCCATAACATGAGTTCGCCATAGCCCTTCTCAATGTGGGGAATGGACGTGATCGGGCCCATCGATTCCAAAGCCAGTAATGGACATCGATTCATCTTCACAATGATCGACCACTTCACCAAGTGGGTAGAAGCAGCCTTCTTCCCCAGGGTTACCAAAGAAGTCATCATTGCTTTCATTAGAAACAATGTCATTTGTCGATATGGACAACCAGAGGTAATTGTGTCAGACAATGCTAAGAACCTCAACAACAAAATGATGGAGGAGTTATGCAGTAAATTCCACATTAATTACCTTTAACTCCATCATCTACCATGCAAAGATGAATGGTGCTGTTGAAGTGGCTAATAACAACATCAAGAAGATCATGCAGAAGATCTCCGCCAATCACAAAGGATGGTCTGACCTTTTGCCTCTGACTTTATTAGCCTACAAAACTTCAATGCATACTTCCACTGGGGCAACCCCCTACTCATTAGCATATGGGATGTAAGCAGTGCTCCCCATAGAGGTGGAAATGGAATCCCTTAGAGTGTTGATGGACGCTCAGCTGGATGAAGACCAATGGGTACAAGATAGATATAACCAATTGTCTCTAATAGACGAAAGAGGAATCACAGCTATCTTCCATGGTCAGTTATATCAGCAAAGGATCACCAGATTCTACAATAGGAAAGTCCGGCTATGGCAGTTCAAACAGCATGACTTGGTTTTGAAGAAGATCATTGACAACCAAGATCTATCCAAGGGAAAATTTGCTCCTAACTGGGAAGGCCCGTTTTTTGTCAAGGAAGTATTGACAGGAGGTGCTTCCACAACTTATTAACTCGAACACCGTGAAACGGTACTATGTATGAGGTTACCATCAAGCAAACATCCTGGCTTTGGATAATTAGATCACCAGTCATTCCGGTTTTCTAACCCTGGTTAAATACTCTTCCGCCCCTCAGCGAAACATACAATTTAAACGAGCAGCCTGGTTTCACCTCATTTCAAACCTTTCATACAATTTTGGTTATCCCCCTAGGGATTGAACCTTTTCACACCTACAGTTTATCCTGAAGATGGGATTAAAATTTTCTACGCTTGTAGTTTATCCTGAAGACGAGATCAAACTTTTTCACACTTGCAGTTTGTCCCAATCATGGGATCAAACTTTCTTTTCCTTGTAGTATATAGCTGCACTGGGATTGAGACTTTTCTTGGTACCGCAAATCATCATCGAGGGCTTAACCACGTCGACCTGATCTCCTTGATACACAAGAGTACGTAGGCAACCATATTCTATATGGCCTAGTTGCAATAAAAAAAACAAAATCATTTTTGCCCTTTCTCTACAAAAAAAAACCACAAAAATACTTCTACACCCTTCTTCATCAATAAAGCTTCTACACCCATTTACACCTTTCACATTCAGCTTTGAACCTCTTACACCAGGTTTGAACTATGCAGACCTGATCTCCTTTTTAATAGGAGTACGTAGGCAGCCATTTATGGTTCGGTCTAACCCCCTACCAAAACACAAATACTTGTCATTTGGTACTGGGATCAAACTTCAATCCACCACATTTCATCGGCTTCAGACCAAAGGGATGGAACTACCTAATCTCTCCTCACAAATAGGAGATTCGGCGACCATCTAAGTTGTGGCTGTGCCTCAAAAAGCAACACCAATCCATAAGAGATGGAATTAACTAGGCTCCTCACAAATAGGGGTACTGGCCACCATCTGTGGTGTGGTCAATCTCAGAGAGGAAAAGCCACACTCCTCTCCACATCTACATACAGAAACTATTCTCAAGACACCAAAGATGGTATGGATACACATAGATCAATGATCAGTTTTGAAAGATCCTGTGACATCTTAATGTCTACACATCAAGGATGTGTTCAGAATGCATCAAGATCACAAGCCCTGAAGAAACAGGCAGATATCAAGCAAGTATCAAGGCACAACTGAAAGGGAAGTGAATAAAAATATATTTCCCTACCATATATAATACTGTTTGATATATACAATATATGTTGTACATGATAAAATGGCTAAGCTAGTCTGTGCAGGAAAATACAAGTCCATCTACAGATCTGTGTGTATGCGGACTATCAAATCTAACATAGCATCCCTCTCCGAAGAAGGAGGTAATGCTGCAAGCTCCTGCCTAATGGCATCTACACGAGCTAGCAGATCCGAGGCTAACTGCATGGTGGCATGATGCTCATCAATATATGCACTCATATCGGCAAGGATTCCAGTCATAAGGGATCTCGCTGAAGTACTATCTGTGACGGCCATATCCTGGGCAGATAGGGCAGCATCCCGCTCTATAATCAATGCATCTCTGGTTGATCTGGCCTCGTCTCTCTCTAATAGAGCTGCGTCTCTCCCATCAAGAGCTGTCAACATCAAGGCCCTAGCCTGATCTCTCTCAAAGGTCATCAGATGTAGACTCTGCTCCAGATACTGTGTTGAATGCTGAATCATAGTAGAATTCGTAGTGGGAGAATCCATCACAAATGCTGGTAACCTAGTAGTTAAATCCTCATCGATGGGAATATCAGTCTCCTCCATAGGCTCTTCATCGTCGAATGGTCCCCCTGACCTTGTGGATACTACCACAATCGATGTCTTGATCTCTGTCTCCATCCATGCGGAATACTCGCAAAGACAACCTGGATGACTAATAGAAAACTCGGCTAGCTCACGCCGATCCCAACGAGTATACTGACCGGATCTATCCTCTGGCGATAAGTGGTGAGAAGCGTTACCGACTTAATGCCCCTCAAAAAGGATGAAAATCTCAGGAATCGTCAAACTGACACATCACAGCCAATGGATGGTAAGTAATCATGCCTCTCAAACCAGCCAGAGGGAGATAATCCATGTTCAGAGCATGAGTGATGAAGTTGTAGGGTGAGCTGAGCCCTGTACACGACAATATATCGAACGGATCTCCGATCCCTGCCAGGAAAGCTGACCAAGATGCACTATCTATACACTCTGCAGGCTAAAAGGAGTATGACATGGATATATCATGGGTGAAATAATACCCATGCCGTTTGAAAGTGCCAATTGGTCTCAAGTGTGACATAAACCACACATAAAGCATGACCGAGCTGTCTGTAAACACTCCCGTCGGATAAGTGCAGCAATATGTGGCCGACCTCAGAGCCTTTGCTATAATCATCGGTTTGATGGTGTGACCCTCCCTGAGAGTTCTCACTGCCATGATAACTCCTATATCCAACTCATACATGTACCGTGGCATGTAGACATACGACAATATGCACAATAGCAGTACATCCACTCTATGCCAATGGTCCTCCAGTGTGGTGAAATCCCCGAAATGCCGTGTATAACTATCCTCAGAGCCAAATCTGTCAAATAGAAAATGCTGGGATATAACGTGGCCAGATGTGAGCTCATCCTGCACCACCCTACGCCTCAATCCAGTGAGCATCATGAACTGCCGACTCATATCTCCAATCGCCATATAAACGCAAGGTCTGTCTAGTGATAGCATCATCAAACGTGCATACTCCTCTAGAGTAGGAGTCAATTCCTGGGTCCCAAATTGGAAAACCTACCTCTCCGATACCCAGTGCTCCAGCATGCCCTCTACGAATCCTACATGAACGTGAAACATCAACAGGGTCATAGTATGTTGCAACAGCTGATCTACAGTCACCCTGTCTAATGGTGACATACTATCATACCACGATTGCATACCAGATGCCACCAATAATGGTGGGGTATGATCAATACGGCTAACTGTCGAAGAAGACACAGGTACGGGCCGTGTCATAAGACCATCCAGGGGTCAATGCTAAATATCTCTGGACATACATATATATACATAACATAATAACATGCATAATACAATAGATGGCAATATGATATAGGAAATGGAAAATGAGAATATACATTACAACAAGACAATGGTGTCATTGTCTACTTCATCAAAAGAGATAACGAGAATATACATAAGAAGAAGACAATGGTGTCAATGTCTTCATCATCAATCCTGTCCACCTGATGTAACTCCTCCTGAGTCACTAGATCTCTATCCACAGGGATGTCAGGCCTATACAAGGGAGGATATGCACCGGAAAAGCCATATGGGTCACTTGAGGGGCCAGTGCCAGAGCTGGAAGGATCAAAAGTATTTACCTTTGAAGGATCTCTGCCCAAGTACCAAATAAAGAAATGTGCCCGGTCCAACTATCGGATTAAACTGTCAATCTGTGTCAAATGAGTCGGATCTCGGACACAGGATAGCGAATCCATCATCATCATGGATCCTGGAACCATATCCCCCATGAACTGAGTGGCGCGGGTCTGGGCTCCAATGGTACGAGGGAACAACCAATGCTGGAACATCTCTCGAGTGTAGGGACCCTTTGATAGTGCAAAACCATCAACATTCAACAATGGGATATCAATGACAGGTGACTGCGAAATAGGCCAGTAACGCCTGGCATGAGGCAAGATCGGTATACAAATCTCTCATATGGTGCTCATTATAGCACGCTCTCCTAAGTAGAGCTCCCATCCTATATATGTGAAGAGAGGAATCGTACGGGTGGAAATCACGTGCTCAACTCCAGTCGGGTACCCATCCTCAAATCCAATGCTCAAATGCTCCCCAGAGTAGGGAGTCCACGTGATGACATCCACTGTCAATAACTCCAGCTGTAGGCGGCAATAAGTGAAACCCTCCGCAATAGGGACCTCCGCCAGTATGGAATGATGCCATCTCCGTCCTTGTGGATAGGTATCTAAGCCTAACACACTCATAGGACGCAAACATGGGAGCCTCTCATAGGCCTAAAACTGCCAACACAAAGGCAAACATCTGCTGTCAGTCAACGCTCTTAACCTGAACATTTGAAAAGACAAAAAAAATTCTCACCAGCAGAAATGGGAAGAATCCTAGCCAAGCCTCGGTCAAGCCCTGCGAGCACATGTGCATTCCCTTGAGGAGTAGGCAAAGGTGTAGGAACCCCAATCATAATCTCCAATATGGTCCACGTGTCGAGTGGAGCTGATCAAAGCGAAGGACACCGTAGAAGAGTTATCTGCTATAAAGCAGCCCCTAATGATCATCAAGAACAATCGCCGAAAAATGCGATCCCTGACTCTCACATCATTGGGTATGGGCTCACTCAATAGCCCGCTCATAGCATCTGCGCTCAAAGGACTCGCACATACAGTCCTGCCCTTGACTGCCTCCGCTGGAACTCCTAACAAGGATAAGACGGCAGTCGGGGTAATATTCATCATACAAAGCATTGGTGCCCCTCCAAACTCCATACCTGTGATAAACCGCCAATCCATCAGCATAATCATCACCTCACAATCCAGCAAATGGAGTGACTGAGTCTGGTGAAACCAGCGCTCAGACATTGCCCTAAGGTAACCCCAGGGACAACGACGGTGAAGAATGGAAAAGAACATCCCGAATCCCCAGCCATGTACAATCGCTCTATAGTCATCATGCAAAGCCTAATATATAGAGTGGATGCTGAACCAGTTCCCTCGAGGCTGTGTAAAGCCGGGAACATGCATTTCATGAATGCATTGTCTTAACATACGTCTACAGTAGAGTTAAAAATGCATGACTACCCAATGCCTACATTTTGGAAAATTTTGCCATAGTCCCCTTTGTAAATATGACTATCCACATGCACATAGGCATGACTAGGTGGCCATTCAGTAGCACACCTACCCACAGTCATATACATCCTACATGCATTAATACATCATAGTAAAAAATCCATAAGTGTAGTCTAATTACCAGGATTATTTTACTTTTTTACCTTTACTCATTTGTCCTCAAATATGATAAGAAATGACAGTAAAAGGGTGTCAATTTGACTGTTTCAAAAGTCAAATTTTTTCACATCATTATGTTTAACATGGTTTAATACTAACATTTACTGTGTTGAATATTTTTTATAAAGCCATATCAGCATGCATATTCACTACTATGTATCTAGATGTATTTTATGTGATAAGTAATTTTCCAACAGATAGAAACTGGAAAATAATACATGCATACGTTACTAGGATAATGTAGAGCACTTGTACGATAGCAAAATTTGCAGAACGTCGCCCGAACTCAGCAGATCTGAAGAAGAGCTCTCAGATTTCCTTCGCGGCACAACTTGAAAGTGACTTATGAAAGGAACCTGCAAGCTTTACATACTCATGGTTGGCCGCAGGTCCACCTATGGTTGCCGCAGGTGTACCTGCGGCACCCCTACATGGTTCCCACACCTCCGGATCAGTCCAGTTCGAGTTGCAAAGGAGGTCTCAGAAGATAAAAAGGCCAAATCAAGAATAAAAACGCTACGCGATTGAGCGGAATAGCCTGAAATCCTAGTTGTCACAAGACAAATCATGGCTTTACATATCACTCATTGGTATTCTCCTAAGTAAATGGTACACTATACCGATGAGCTTAGCTATTTCAAATCATACTCGGTAATGCCTTACAAAGGTCTGATGCTGCCAAATACATGGTCATAACCCTAAATAGTGCCCCGGCGGGGGTCACAACGCCGATATCATTGATAACGTACCCCCGGCGGGGGTCACAACATATTTCATTCATCCATGTATCCCCGGCGAGGGTTACAACGCATTCTTTGTCCATGAACGAATCCCCGACGGGGGTTACAACGCAATTCAAACATTGATACACACATCAATGAAGGTCAAGCAGCCTTGACAGTTCACCCAACAAGGATCTAACCGTTGATACACACATCAATGAAGGTCAAGCAGCCTTGACAGTTCACCCAACAGGGATCTATCTATTGATACACATATCAATGAAGGTCAGGCAGCCCTGACAATGCATACTGTTGGCAGTAACTCCAACAAGACCGTGGTATATGCTGGTGACATAAACCAGTGAAGACCATCCTCATTGGAGAGGACCGATGATGGAATATGTTATACACGTCCTCAAATAGACAAAGATTTACCCCCAAAGATATCTTACACACGAGAGGCACATCTTCAGAGTAAAGTTTGTATCAAGGATTCAGGACTTTGGTGATAACCCCAACGTCAACATCTTGGAAGACTTGGATTGCATGTCCAAGACATCACTGATTGTCATACCCGATAGGATTAACAGGGAACCGACAATTATCCCATTATGTTGGAAAATAATCCAACAAAACACGTGCATCATGTTTATCTTGTTGCATTTCAAGCGTCTAGGATTCTTTATCCTATGTATGCCTTGTATTGCATGAATATGATAAAGAGGGGCATCAGTAGACACTCAAAATTTTCTGCACACCTGTTACTAACATTGCAGAAGGGCAGATTCATCTTTCAGAGATAACCCTGGAAGACAGCTCATATCCATTTTGAATACTACTGGAAGTTCAGTCTCAACCCCGAAACACACACCGGGATTATCAGTTCCAAACTCGGAGATAACCCCGAGTTCCATCCTTGGAGATAAGCCCAAGGAATGTCATTGCAGTTCCAGTGATAACCCCAAAAATGCTTGTTTCAAATGCATGCAAACAGCTTCAACCTCAGAACTCCCGCCGATGCACTCATTCCAAAGACCAGGAGATAACACCGAGAAGACAGGCACACTTAAAGATGACCCTGAGGAATTCAATCACTTTTAGTAGTCCAATCTCAGAGATAACCCTGAGCAACGTCTACTTTATCAGCCCAAATAAGAGATAACCCCGGTGAGGGGCAAAACCCCACATCGCGCCGTCTCAACATCTCATACATACATTTCTACACAGCAATGTCCCACAAGAGCCAAGGAGTTCCAATCCCGAATGACTATTACGTAGGGCAGCACACCAGATAGAATTTGAAGCTTGAAGACCTTAAGCATGGTCCCCTCTTTCTGACTTTGTACAACCTCTAATCCCATGTTATTGCGTAACTCTCGATAACAGTAGTCTGAGAAAGGTGTCGTACACCTCAATCGGATGTTCAGATTGAAGTACTGCAAGTTTGAGCGGACATCAAAGTGCACAAGTGCATGTACTTCAAGACGGAGGGACCCGTGAAGCAGGGCACCGAGGCAACCAAGAAGTGCATCTGCAGCGTAGCAGTGCACTACTGCGGCGGCCACCAAGAAGTGCACTCTGACCACCAGCTCTATAAATATAGAGCTTGGGGTTGCCATTTTATAAGAGAAAAAGGCGAGGAAGCCATGTCAAATTTGCTCTGTACACACCCCATATTGGGTGCTTTCCAATTTTAAACACCTGTTAGCTCACATATAGCTATATTTTTACCGGCGGGAGCTGAGTGTTCATCCATTTATAGTCATAGAAGTCTTATTTGGCAACCCACTGTAAGCTTTCTCACACACTATAAAGCCTTTCTCTTCATCTTTGCACACACTATTCTTCACATTGAGAGTCGTGTTGTGTGTTTATGCCCAAACTTTGGTCCGTGGTTTTCATTTTTGTCTATATATATATACTTATATATGTATATATTTATACATATGGACTAATATTATTGAGTTATGCCTCGATTGAGCCTAGACTTATGTCTGGAGCATTTACTTGCTTATATATATATATATATATATATATATAAACTGTTGTCGGATGTTCGGATTGAAGTACTACAAGTTTGAGTGGATATCAAAGTGCAAAAGTGCATGTACTTCAAGACGGAGGGACCCGTGGAGCACGGGGCACCCATATATATATATATATATATATATATATATATATATATATATATATATATATATATATATATATATATATATATATATATATAGAAACGCTAGGGATGTAAAATCTAGGCTCATCGATATAATCCGACAACCGCTTATATATATAAGTATATATATATATATATATATATATTTACATTTTTGTCAGTTCAGAGTTTACTTCGTGGCCTTTTACTACTTTATTTACATTCCGTCCCGCCTGGAGTTTACTTTGTGACAGTTGATCGTTTTTTTTTCTTTCTTTACATTTAGTCTTGCCTGGAGTTTACTTCGTGGCGGTTGATCGCATTTACTGCTTTATTTACATTTCTGATCCCCCATGGAGGTGCTTCGTGGTGGTTGATCATGTCTGTATATATATATATATATATATATATATATTTACAACTTTTATATATATAACTACTTATTGCTTTTCATATAAATTGCGGCATCATGTGAGCCTAGGAATCATATGATCACAGATTCAGTCCACTGAATCTAGATTCGGTTCCCGTGATGGACATTTTCAGTTTTAAGCAGCTTATAAATTATTCACGATGTTTGAACTTCCTTAGATTGCTTTCATGCCCATGAGGAGTTCGACACTGCTATATATTATTTTCTCGAAGATGTTTCGCATCTCGAAAAGAAAAGCAAACAAGCCGAACATTTAATAATAAAATGGAAGTATGAAAAGGTCTCAATTACTATTGAGCACAGGGTTTGAAAAACCTCTTTTACAAGACTTCACTGCTATATCATGTTTAAAACTAAATTTTTATATAAATTTAAACCCTTTGTATATAGGTGCGAACGAGGCCTCGCACTACTTCCAAATAACAACACATTGACCTACACACACACACATATTCATATAACAGTTTCTTGAAAAGTGGCGGTCAACGTGGTAACACGGATGTCGGGGGTGCCTAACACCTTCCCTCTTCATAATCAAGCCCCCGAACCCAAATGAATCTTAGTTTCACAGACACAGTTTTTTAGCAAATTGTTGTCATCAACGGGTCAATGTGCAAACCTTTTCTCGGTTGTGTTGGTGCAACCAGTTAAAAACACCAACTGGCGACTCTTACAGTCAAATCACCGACATATACATGTCAGACCTTTTTCACTTATTTTTTCAAACAAATCTCACATAACATGAGAACACCAAAGAACAAGAACAGAAAAGGGACAAATAAAAATCCCGACGTCGACAGTGTACACTAACTCGTATATTATGAAATTATCAAAAGTGACTATATAGTATAAATTTGTGTAGTGTACAAAATAAGCTTCAAAATAATATTTCAAAATAAAATCTTCCAAAGTAAGTTTTTCAAAATAACTCTTTTAAATGAAGAATTATAAACACCATGTGATGTGCATGGGTGTTTAACCAACTTTTATAAAAAGACTTACTTGAACAATACTTGTACTCTTACTTGAACAATACTTGTACTTTTAAATGAAGAATTGTACCCAAGATAGGCTAACACAATTAGAGAGAACTTGCACTAAGAATTTTTTAGAGAGTGGAAGGAAGTATAAGCAAAGAAGTTATGAATTTCCTTATGTTAACCCCTCCTATTTATACCCAAAAATCTTCCACACTTTATAAATATATTATTCATCCATTATTTCATTTTACTTCATTATCATTATTTATTCAAAAAGATTAATCCAATATCAAAAAGATTATTCAATTATCATTATTTATTCAAAACGATTAATCCACTATCAAAAGATTATTTCATTATCATTATTTATTCAAAAAGATTATTCCATTATCATTATTTATTTAAAAAGATTAATCAATTATCAAAAATATTATTTTATTGTCATTATTTATTCAAAAAAATTATTTTATTATCATTATTTTTAATTATATTATCCGTCTTCTACATTATTGACTTAATGTATTAATATCACGTATATTACTGTTTTTCAAATAATGAGTCGACATAACTACTTAATACACACGACTTCCATTAACGCGACTTTCCATTACTACCGTTGCTACGATGTTAATTATTGGTTCAATAATATGAGATGTTGTGACATCCTTAAATCTACATGCTTGCTACAGTGAACTGGTATTCACTAATTTCTTCTGAGTATAATTATTATAGACTTACAATATTGACAACCAAATCGTTCCCAAGAAAGAAAGAGCCTTTCGTATAAACAATGCGCAATTAAATAACCTCTTTCCTTGATAGAACTTTGTAGAAATTGTCAATAATGTTTACTAGCCTAATAATATCATATCAAATAATATGAGTTACTGTGTTGTGTCAATTATTGATATAATAATGTGAAATAATGTGCATTTGCTAATGTGGCAAATATTGAGTTAAATAATATGAAATATTATGCAGTTGTTACTGTAACAACTATTGAATCAATAATATAAAGTACGATGCAATACCGTGTGATACTGTGGAATGTCGTGTCACTGTAAAATTTTGCGTGCTATTGTACTTTTATCATTGAGTATTTAAAAAGTTAAAAATGATATTACTGTTGATAATTTTTTTTATTAAAAAGGTTATTTAAATCGTTTTCTGGATCTGATAATATTTTGTTGTGGGGTCCACCAATGATTAGTTATTTTGGCATTGTCGTACTTTTACCTAATATTTTTTGATGTAATCTAATATTCCCCTACGTAAAGCTAATATTCCTCAACATTCTTTTATAATTTACACATATCACCCTTAACTTTAACATTTTATCAATTTAAGCATTTACTAATTAGAATAATAATTATAAAGAAAATTGAATAGTTTTATTTCATAAAAGTCGAGATCTTACAACCTCTCCTCCTTATGAAATCTTGTTCTCAAAATTTATGTACATAGCATTTTGACTTGCATTTCGAAGAGTTAAGGATATTTAGCTTTCATTTTAAATTCTAGTTCCCAAGTCATATCCTTTGTATTTTGGTTTCTCCACAAAACTTTGACTTGAAGTATATCCTTTGAGCTAAAATCTGTTCTTTTTTATCTAAGATCATGACATATACTTCTTCATACTTTAAATCCTCTAAAAATAAATCTAGGTCCAACATAATGGTGACGTCCCCAAAATAGGTCTACACAATCCATTATGAGTAGCCAAATACATAGTACAGAATTCAAATACAAATTTCATTTATTCAACTATTAATTGTCGTGTGAAATACAACAAAACATACGTTGTGAGTTTTAATACAACTATTGTCTCGTAGACAATATCCAAACTCAAATAAAATCCCCATTATAATTATTATCACACTATTTTAAAAAATAGTGAGGATTATTAAAATAACCATCTTGGACCATTACTCCACTCCCCGACTAGTCCTAGCTACATTCTCGCCTCCTGAGAAGAACAATGGAACCAAAAGGAAAAGGGTGAGCTCAACTAGCCCAGTAAAGAATATTATGACTAAGATAATGTAGAACAAATTATTCTTAGTCCTCAACAGGGAAAAATCTGATTTAATACAATAGACAACAAGTTTTAGATCAATAACTGCAGCAAAAATAGCAATCCATTAGAAGAGTCAAGTAGAGCATGATGTCTACTATCTTCTATGATTTAAAAGTCCATCATCAATATTTTATCCTTGTAACACCAATCAATAAATATTTCCAATCAACGAATTATCCATGCACTACGAGCCAAAGGGGACTTTTACCACATCATTTTACTGTAACATTATAGGTCATGATTATACCATTACATAATTCCTGGTCATAATCATACCAATCAACAGTCCATCTATGCACTACGGGCCAAAGATGACTTTTACCACAATATAAGCATGAGGATAATGACAATGATATAAGAAATCAATCAAGTGAGATCAAGGATAATATTAGAGGTTTGTAATTCAATTTATCTAGAGTTCAAGAATGTCCAAATTGTAAACATGATAATTAATTGTGGAGTAAAATTTAAGAATGATATTCATGTATCAAAAATAATTTACACAAAAAAACTAATTTTAACGTGAATAGTTCCCTGTGTTAATAGTATCCCAAGTGAATGGTACCTGAGTGAATAGTACCCCAAGTAAATTGTACCCGAGTGAATAGTACCCCATGAATAGTCCCCTGAATAAAAATATTAAAATTTAATAAGAAAGTTCAGACCAATATTCCAATGAAACGATGCTAGATGAAGCGCAAAACTCAAGGATATTCTACTAATTTTAGGGATTATAGAAGCAATACTTACCATAGTAAGTTTAGATTTAGGCATATGAAAAGAAATAATATACAAAACTGCAAATGTATTTTCATCCGTCATGTGGTAATCTGCGTAGACAGATCTTTTCTATAAAAAAAGAATGAGTACGAAGGGCTATTCACCAATCATGCGGTAATCTGCGTAGACATGTTATTCCCACAAATTAAAGAATGAATATAAAGGGTTATTCACCATGAATGCGGTAATCCGCGTAGACAGGTTACTCTCGCAGATTAATAAAGAATGAATACCAAGGATTATTCACCATGCATGCAGTAATCCGCGTAGATAGGTTACTCGCGTAGATTAATAAAGAAGGAATACGAAAAATAATATCACTTACCTTAGTAGGAGATTGAATACTGCAATAGTGAAGTAGAAAAATACTCTTCTTCTTTCTCTCTATAGTTTCTCTCTCTATAGTTTTAGTGAATTCATAAGAAATAATGAAGAAATGAGCTTCTATTTATATGAGAATAAACTAAATAGTAACTGATTCACGGACGATTCTGATTGATTTACTATTAAAACGAATGGTCCATATTGATTTACTATTAAAACCTCAACTGACGGTCCATATTGATTTACTATTAAAACCTCAACCAACGGTCCATATTGATTTACTATTAAAACCTCAACTAACGGTCTGAAACATTAGTACATCTCCCCATGGATTAAAAGCCAGACTTACAACAAACGCCTCATGACAAACCCCTCTATTTATAACAAAAATTGAATAAATATTTATGATAAATCACTTATCTTTAATAAACACATTTTTAATCTTTCAATAATTATTCATCATTAATATTATAACTCACAATATTGACAACCAGATCGTTCCCAAGAAAGAGGGGGCTTTCCGATAAGGATTTCTCCTTATTGGCGCGCAATTAAATAACCTAATCCCTTTCCTTGACAGAACTTTCTAGACATTGTCAATAATGTAAATAATAATATGAATAATTGCGTCGTCCCAATTATTGATTTAATAATATAAAATATTATGCAGATGATACTGTAAAAATAATTAAATCAATACTATGAGATAGTATGCAGCAACTACTGTAGCAATTATTGAATGAAACTGAGTGACTTCTTACGTAAGCATCAATAATCAAAGATATTGTGCAATACCGTGCAATACCATGTGCTACTGTGCAACAACACGTATTATTGTTCTTTTATTACCGGTATTTCAACAGTTAACGGTAAAAGTTTTGTCGTTATTTTTATAAAAGGTTATTTCTGCCGCTTTATATATTCGACAGTCATTTCGTTTAGGATGGATCCAATGATGATTGTCTTTGCATTTAATATTCCTCAAAAAAACTATATTCCCCGACAAAATGAATATTTTATGACAACTTGCTTACTTTGTAAAATTTGCACATATCACCCATAACTATAACATTATATCAAATCAACAACTTATTATTCAAAATAATATTTAGAGAAAATTAAATCTTCATTCATAAAAAGTTGGGGTCTTACAACCTCCTCTTCTTATGAAATTTCGTCCTCAAAATTGATGTACGTACCTAGTATGTCAAAGAAGTAAGGATACCTTATTTTCATTTCAGATTCTAACTTCCAGGTCATTTTCTCAATATCATGGTTTCTCCATAAAACATTGACTTGAGGTATAACCTTTGAGCGTAGAATATGCTCATTCTTATCCAAGATCTTGACAAGTACCTCCATATACGTTAAATCTTTGGCTATCTCATCAAGTTCTAATTCAATAATGTGGTTTGGGTCTTCCACACATTTACGTAACATAGACATGTGAAAAAACGTTATGAACACGAGACATACTTGGTGGTAAGGCGAGACTATAGGCCACAGTTCCTACTCGATCGAGTATTTCAAATAGAAAAATAAATCGAGGGTTGAGATTTCCTCTATTCGTCGATTCTTGCTTCTAGAATAGCACCTTCTTGTACCTTCTTCTTTATATTCATCAGCTCTAAGTCTGTAGCTTGAGCAGCTTTAACTATATCGATTAAAGTCTGTTCTACTCATATATTTGTCATTTTCACGTGGGTCCTTAAAGTCTTTAACTACATCTCCATCCTTTGTAAGTCATACAAAATGAGCCTTTATGTTGACAATATCGCACTCATAGTCGCATATAATCTTCTACTCAACGCGTCAGCTACCACGTTCGCTTTTCTATGATGGTATTGAATGGTATGGCCGTAATCTTTTAATAGCTCGAGCCAACGTCTTTGGCGCATGTTAAGTTCCTTTTGAGTGAAGAAATATTTGAGGCTTCTATGGTCTGTGTAGATCTCCACTTTCTCCCCATACATGTAGTGTCTCCAGATCTTTAGCGCAAAAATAGCTGCTGCCAACTTTGGATCATGAGTAGGATAATTCCTCTTATATTTTTTGAGTTGTCGAGAGGCATAGGCTATGACTTTCCCATGTTGCATGAGAACACAACCTAAATCTCCACCTGAAACACAAATCCCTCCGAACCTGATAGTATTATCAGAACATGTGACGCCCCCAAAATAGGTATACATCATCTATTCTGAGTCGCCAAATACATGGTACAAAATTCAAATACAACTTAATAATACAGCTGTCGTGTAAAATACGACAAAACGTAAAGTGAGAGTTTTAATAAGAATATTGTCATCTAGAAAATATCCACACTCAAAAGAGTCCTCATTACATTTATTTTCACACTATTTAACAGAATAGTGAGGACTACATATAATATAATCTAGACCGTCACTCCGTTCCCCGACTAGTTCCGGCTACGTTCTCATTTCCTGAAGTGAACAGTGAAAGAAAGGGTGAGCTCAACTAGCCCAGTAAGAAATATTATGACTAAGATAATGCAGAATAAATTATCATTAGCCTTCAACAGTGTTAAACTGATAAAATATGACAAACATCAAGTTTAACTGCAGCGGAACAAGCAATCCATTAAAAGAGTCAAGTAGAGAATAAAATCTACTATCTTTTATGATTTAAAAGGTTTTTCATCACTTTTACCACTGAGACTCAGCTTAATAAATAATCCACATCTTCCCCGCAGACTACTACAAGGATATTCATTAGTATCACAACCACAATTATCCATGCCCTACGGGCCAAGGATATTCGTGTATTCATCAATGGTCATGATCATGCCAACAACTGTCCATCAATGCACTACGGGCCAATGAGGACTTTTACCATATAATTTGTAACATTACGGTCATGATTATACCGATTAATCCCTGGTCATAATCATACAAAGTCCATCTATGCACTACAGGCCATAGATGACTTTCAACAGAATATAAACATGAGGATGATGAAAATGATATATGAATTCAATAAAACAAGTTCAAGAATAAAAGATTTATAATCTAACTTATCCAGAAATCAACAATGTCCAAATTGTCAACATGATACTTCTTTGTAGATTAAAATTCAAGAATGCTCAGAAGAATATTTACATGAAAAGATATTGGATGAAGCGTAAATATCAAGGATATTCCACTAATTTCAAGGAGTATAAAAGCTAAAACTTTAACCAACTGAGTGTAATAAAGAATGGAAAAACAAAATAATTCACCAGGCATGCGATAGACCGCACAGACAGGTTATTCCAATAGAATAATAAATAACGAAACCAGGTCATGCGTAAACGCACATACAGGATATTCTAACAGAATAATAAAGAATGGAATAACAGAAGAATTCACCATGCATGTGATAGACCACACAGACAGGTTATTCCAATAGAATAATAAATAATGGAACCAAGTCATGCGTAAACGCATTGCATATGATATTCCAAATGTAATAATAAATAATGAAACGGGTCATGCGTAATACGCATGCATGGATATTCCAATGAGAATAATAAATAATGGAACCGAGTCATGCAAGTAACGCATGCCAAGCGGGATGTTCCAATGTAATAATATAGAATGGAATAACAAAAGAATTTCACCATGTATGTGGTACTTCGCATAGACAGGTTATTCCAACAAAATGATAAAGAATGGAATAACAGAATAATTTCACCAAGTATAGGGTAGCCCACATATACAGGTTATTCCAACAGAATAATAAAGAATGGAATAACAGAAGTTCTCTTCACGAATAAGAAAGAAATAATACCCCTTACGAGTACAACAAATAATATCCCTTACAGTAAAAGAAGAGTATTCCGACTGGTAGGGCGATGATATTCTTGAAGAAAAATTGCACTACACTCAAAGCTTCTTAAAACTCTAAAGAAATACGCTCAAGATTATAGAAGAATTCTCTAAACTTCTGGTGTGGTTTTCAATTCTAACTAAGCATCCTATTTATAGAAAAATAGAAAGGATACTATGATGCACTATGCAATAAAATATAATATATTATATATATATATATATATATAATTATATATTTTATTTAAAATCTAATAAAATAAATAACTTTATAAAAGTATTTTGTTTTATATAAAAAGATTTTACTATGCAAAACACTATGCAGGCACTATGCAACACTATGCATAATAAAATATAATATATTCTAATTATTGTCTAATAAAACAAATAACTTTATAAAAGTATTATGTTTTATATAAAAAGATTTTACTATGCAAAACATTATGCAGGCACTATGCAACACTATGCATAATAAAATTTAATATATTCTAATTATTGTCTAATAAAATAAATAACTTTATAAAAGTATTCTATTTTATATAAAAAGATTTTACTATGCAAAATACTATGCATAATAGGATATTATATATTCTATTTATTGTCTAATAAAATGAATAACTTTATAAAATTATTCTGTTTTATATAAAAAGCTTTTATATTTTATTACATTAATAATACTAATAAAACAAAACTCATCATTATTATTATAATTTACACTATTAATCGACCAGGTCGTTCCCAGGAAAGGGGGGGCTTTCTAATAAGGATTTCTCCCTATTGGCGCGCAATTAGGTGACCAAACCTCTCATTGGCAAAAATTCTAGACATCATTAATATTTCAAATAATAATATTAATAACTCTGTCATCTCAAAATATAAAATATCGACAATAATTGAATACAACCGAGTGACTTCTCATATAAGCATCAATAATCAATACCGTGTGCTACTATACAACCACGCGTATTACTGTACTTTTAACACCAGATATTTTAATAGTTAACGGTAAAACTTCCACCGTTATTTTCATAAAAATATTTTTGTCGTTTTCTCAATCCGACAATAATTCCTTTATGAGGTCCACCAATGATTGTGCCATCGTACGAATATTCCCTGTTAAAACGAATATTCCCCGACCAATCGAATATTATATAACAACTTGCATACCTTTCAAAATTTATAAATATTACCCACAACTATAACATTATCTCAAATTCACACCATAATTTTGAAAAAAATATTTCGAGAAAATTAAATCTTTATTCGTAAAATTTGGGATTTTACAATCTCCCCTCCATATGAAATTTCGCCGTTGAAATTTACGTACGTACCTGGTATGCCGAAGAGGTTAGGATACCTTGACTTCATTTTAGATTCTAACTCCCAGGTCATTTTCTCAACATCGTGGTTTCTCCACAAAACTTTAACTTGAGGTATAACCTTTGAGTGTTGAATACGATCCTTCTTATCCAAGATTTTAACACGTATCTCCTCATACGTTAAATCTTCTGCTATCTCGTCTAGTTCTAATTTAATAACGTGGTTCGGGTCGTCCACATATTTACGTATTATCAATACGTGAAAAACGTTATGAACACGCGGCATACTTGGCGGTAAAACGAGTCTATAAGCCACAGTTCCTACTCGATCGAGGATTTCAAATGGGCCAATTAAATCGAGGGTTGAGATTTCCTCTCTTCGTCGATTCTTTCTTCTAGAATAACGCCCTCTTGAACCTTCTTCTTCACATTCATCAGCTCTGAGTATGTAGCTTGAGCGGCTTTAACTTTATCGATTAAAGTTGATTCTAATCGTATATTCGTTATCTTCATGTGGGTCCCTAGAGTCTTTAACTCTATCTTCATAATTTGTAAGTTATACGAATTGGGTTTTTGTGTTAACAACATCGCACTCGTAAACACATACGATCTTCTACTTAACGCGTCAGCTACCACGTTCTCTCTTCCACAATGATATTTAAAGGTATGATCGTAATCTTCAACAGCTTGAGCCAACGTCTTTGGCGCATTATACGTTCGTTTTGGTTGAAGAAATATTTAAGGGTTGAAGAAATGAGTTTTGTACTGGGGTCAATATAAAATTCAATTTCACGCTCTAGGGTTAGGCTAAAAGTCTTCAAGAATACGTCAGGAAGTTTATTAACAATAGAAATGTCATTCAAAACTGTGACTCTCATTCAAGACTTGGATAACACATCATAATGATACCTATGAACTTGTCATCGTCATTCACAACGTCCCCTACGGAAAGTCTGGCTTCGGTGCATTCAACACAAGGAAGTCAATAATGAAAGGATCGGGGCTCTTTACTTATGGCTTGATATGACAATGATTGACTTTAGTGGTTTGGTTGCTTGAATTCGCATAACAGGTTGGTTAAGAATATGAAAGCTAACAACCTTCCAAAAAGCATGATAAGTAGTTAACCAATTGATTCTTAAAATCACATCAAAGGCAAGTATTTTCAAAGAGATAAGATCGACAGGTAACGTGAAAGTGTCGATTTAAATCAACAATATTTATAAACAGTGGAGGTAACGAAGGTTTCTCCTAACGGAGTTTCAACAGATAAGTCAAAGTCTAATTTCTCAAGAGTCAAGTTTAAATGTTGAACGCAAGCAAGAGAGATAAAAGAATGGGTAGAATCGGTATCTAATAAGATATAGACTTCGCAAAAATTTATAATTAACTAACCCGTGCTAACCTCATTCGGGTTACTCGCTTTTTGAGAAGTCACGAAAAATGCTCTTCATAAACCACCGAATTTGTATTGTCCGTATCTTCCTTTGGTGCCACCGTCCCAGCTGGACTTGACTTTGGTACACGAAAAAATCGGGCTAGGTGACCTTCTTTTCCACAATTGTAACATGCTCTAGACTGCATCACGCAATTTGGACTAATATGTCCCTCCCCTCCGCATTTAAAACATACGACCGGCAGTCGTTCTCCTTCCTTTGAAATAAGTGCTGGTGCTGCTGTCTTTCCATCATTATTGAACCTTCTATTCTTGAAATTTCTACTTCTATTATCTTTGCCATGATTACCACCGAAGTGGTTACCATTCTTGGCATGATAATTTTCCCCACGATGGTTATCATTGTTCCGATGGCCGTTGCCACCGGTATAATTATTATCGTGTTGCTGGTCATTACCTTTTAGTTGTGTTGACTCATTATTGTGCTCCAATAACTGAGCCCTATTCACAACATCTGAATATAAATAAAGTTTTTTAAGAAATGAGGTATTGACGTATATCGGGTTTCAAACCTCGCAGGAACATTCGCGTCATTCGCTCCTCATTATCGACCAAATGGGACGTAAATCGGGAAAACTCGACAAACTTGGCTTCGTATTGCGACACGGTCATGTTGTTTTGCTCCAGCTTGATAAATTTCACCTCCCTCATGTGACGAATACTTTCAGGAAAGTACTTATCGTTGAATAATTCTTGGAACTTTTCCCACCAGTAATCTGCTTCTTCACGCAACATAAAGGTGGCAAAGGGAACCTTTTGCTCCTCGAAGCATCCCAAGACATCAAATATCTTGGTGATCTGCTTAACCACCACGTCTCGCTTTTAAGTGGTTTCGCTTTCCCAATAACTCCGGTGGTCCCAGCTCCTTGAACTGCTTAGCAGTGACCGACCGTGGGTTGCCATTATTTCCACCTATATTTTGAACAGGAGTCTCTCTTACCTGATGTTGTATGAATTACATAAAGCCTCTGAATATCCCATCGTTCATCATCTGATCGGTGTTGTTGTTTACCTGAGGATTATTGTCTTCCTGTTGCACATTATCTTGGGTATAGATCGTTGGTGACTCAACGCTCTCATGTGCTTCATTGCTGATCTCAACATTTTCGGATGCCATTTTCAAATACTACCACAAAACAAGGGTTAATTGACATATCACATATTCTCCCTATACTCTGACCGACCAATTAAATACCAAATAAACTTAGGTAGGTCATACTAGTGAAGGAATTCCCCGTCTCTCCCCTCCTAGTTCTTGTCTCACATCTCAGCCATGGATCATATCCCTAAGCTTTGATACCAACTGTGACGCCCCCAAAATAGGTATACATCACCTATTCTGAGTTGCCAAATATATGGTATAAAATTCAAATACAACTTAATAATACAGCTGTCGTGTAAAATACGACAAAACGTAAACTGAGAGTTTTAATAAGAATATTGTCATCCAGAAAATATCCACACTCAAAAGAGTCCTCATTACATTTATTTTCACACTATTTAACAGAATAGTGAGGACTACTAATACTATCATCTAGACCGTCACTCCGTTCCCCGACTAGTCCCGACTACGTTCTCATTTCCTAAAGAGAACAGTGAAAGAAAGGGTGAGCTCAACTAGCCCAGTAAGAAATATTATGACTAAGATAATGTAGAATAAATTATCGTTAGCCTTCAACAGTGTTAAACTGATAAAATATAACAAACATCAAGTTTAGCTGCGGTAATGAACAAGCAATCCATTAAAAGAGTCAAGTAGAGAATAAAATCTACTATCTTTTATGATTTAAAAGGTTTTTCATCACTTTTATCGCTGAGACTCAGCTTAATAAATAATCAACATCTTCCCTGCACTACTGCCAAGGATATTCATTAGTATCACAACCACAAATTATCTATGCACTACGGGCCAAGGATATTTGTGTATTCATCAATGGTCATGATCATGCTAACAACTGTCCATCAATGCACTACAAGCCAATGAGGACTTTTTCCACATCATTTGTAACATTACGGTCATGATTACACCGAATAATCCCTGGTCATAATCATACCAAGTCCATCTATGCACTACAGGCCACAGATGACTTTCAACATAATATAAACATGAGGATTATGACAATGGTATAAGAATTCAATAAAACAACTTCAAGAATTAATTTATCATGAACTAATAACGTCCAAATTGTCAACATGATACTTCTTTGTAGAGTAAAACTTAAGAATGCTTAGAAGAATATTTTCATGAAAAGATACTGGACGAAGCGCAAATATCAAGGATGTTCCAATAGAATAATAAATAACGGAACCAGGTCATGTGTAACGTACAGACAGGATATTCCAACAGAATAATTAAAAATGGAATAACAGAAGAATTTCACCATGTATAGGGTAGCCCGCGTATACAGGTTATTCCAACAGAATAATAAATAATGGAATGACAGAAGTTCTCTTCATGAATAAGAAAGAAATAATACCCCTTACGAGTACAACAAATAATATCCCTTACCGTAAAAGAAGAGTTTTTCGACTGGTAGGGCGAGGATATTCTTGAAGAAAACTTGCACTACGCTCAAAGCTTCTTAAAACTCTAAAGAAATACACTTAAGATTATAGAAGAATTCTCTGAATGTCTGGTGTGGTTTTCAATTCTAACTAAGCATCCTATTTAGAGGAAAATAGAAAGGATACTATGCTGCACTATGCAATAATATATAATATATTATATATATATATATATATATATATATTTTATTTAAAATCTAATAAAACAAATAACTTTATAAAAGTATTATATTTTATATAAAAAGATTTTACTATGCAAAACACTATTAGCACTATGCAACACTATGCATAATAAAATATAATATATTATAATTATTGTCTAATAAAACAAATAACTTTATAAAAGTATTATGTTTTATATAAAAAGATTTTACTATACAAAATACTATGCATAATAGAATATTATATATTATATTTACAGTCTAATAAAACAAATAACTTTATAAAAGTATTCTGTTTTATATAAAAAGCTTTTTTGTTTTATTACATTAATAATACTAATAAAACAAAACTCATCATTATTATTATAATTCACACTATTAATCGACCAGGTCATGCCTAGGAAAGAGGGGGCTTTCCAATAAGGATTTCTCCCTATTGGAGTGAAATTAGGTGACCAAACCTCTCCTTGGCAGAACTTCTAGACATCGTTAATATTGAAAATAATAATATTAATAACTGTAGCAATAATTGAACAAAACTGAGTGACTTCTCACGTAAGCATCAATAATCAATATCGTGTGCTACTATGCAACCACCACACGACATCGCATACTTTTACTACTGAAAGTAGTTAAAACAGCTTTTACGGTAAAACTTCTGTCGTTATTTTCATAAATTATTTTTTGTCATTTTCTCAATCCGACAATAATTCCATAGTGGGGTCCACCAATGATTGTGTCGTTGTACGAATATTCCCTGTTAAAACGAATATTCCCCGACCAATCGAATATTATATAACAACTTGTATACTTTGCAAAATTTATAAATATTACCCACAACTATAACATTATATCAAATCCACACCATAATATTAAAAAAAAATATTTTGAGAAATTTAAATCTTTATTCATAAAATTTGGGGTCTCACAATCTCCCCTCTTTATGAAATTTCGTCCTCAAAATTTACGTACGTACTTGGTCTGCCGAACAAGTAAGGATACCTCGTTAGATTCTAACTCTTGAGGTATAACCTTTGAGTGTCGAATGTGATCCTTCTTATCCAAGATTTTAACACGTATCTCCTCATACGTTAAATCTCCTGCTATCTTGTCTAATTCTAATTCAATAATGTGGTTCGGGTCATCCACATATTTACGTAACATCAATACGTGAAAAACGTTATGAACATGCGACATACTTGGAGGTAAAACGAGTCTATAAGCCATAGTTCCTACTCAATCGAGGATTTCAAATGGGCGAATTAAATTGAGGGTTAAGATTTCTTCTCTTCATCGACTCTTGCTTCTAGAATAACGCCCTCTTGAACCTTCTTCTTCGTATTTATCAGCTTTGGGTGTTGTTGGGTCATGATATTTCCCTTATTTGGGCCGGGTAAATTGGGCTCACTTATTAATTTAATCCATTGGGCTTTTATAATTGAGCCATGAAAGTCGTTGGGCCTGGTCACCATGTTACCTTTATCCTATAAGACTGGGTCGGTTCGTTGGATTAAGCCCTTGGATCATTTAATATCTATTACTTTGACTTATAATGATGATATAGCATGACAGTTAACCGAGATATCTGCCATGCATTAATGTGGATGGGATTATAGCCGGCCGGCGGTATAAACAGTGGCCAAAAGCAGTGGATAGACTCCATGCAGTCGGCAGAACCCATCAGATCAGGGGGATATGTCAGATAGTAGTGGGTGGCACAGTAATCCAGGCGAAGATATTATATCCTAGCGAGTAAGTCTTCACAAAGAGGTACGTTTTTGATATATTCACACATACACACAACTAAGAATTATTATCTCTCTCATTACACTAGATATTATCATCCTCTCTGGTTAACCTTGTGAGCACATATACTTACTCTCACTCACTTTGAGCTATCCCCGTGATCCTACCGGCCAAGCTTGTGGTGTTTGTTGTGTTTCTCGTGCGGGATCGGGACGTCTTTTCGTGATTGGGACGTGGAGAAAGATCCGGCGTTAACATTGGCGCTAGAAGGAGAAATTTGAGTTATAGTGTCTCGAGTATTTTTCAATCCTGATTGTGTTTTATTTTATTCGATTTTCATGGTGAAGAGTAGAACACCTACACACCTAAAGAGGCGTAAGATGGTGTCGATTGAATCATCAAGACCATGATATCGCCAAAGATCACTTGGGACCAACAATAAGTGTTCACGCTTAAGACAAATATTCAAATGTTCACTGAAGATTCGGTAGAAAGGCGGTAGGCAAAGCTAAGCGTAAGCTAGTATTCCCGACGGAGAAGGGGTCTGGCCATGTTCGGAAACGAGTAGAAGGAACCTCGCCTAGAACTCGATACCGAGATGACCAGGACGCAAAGGCCCCCCGGTTGGCTAAGATGGCAGATGAAGCGGATAGAGCTATGGAAGTACTGGTGAAGCAGCGCCAGGATATAGCTGAGCAGATGGCTCAGATGGCAGAGTTGAGATATGAAGAGCTCAGTTATGTTCAATCCGAAGAGCAAGGGAATCGGAGTGGGAAGGAACCTGCTCATTCAGGGCGAGAGTCTCTGGGCCGAACTAGGGAAAGAAGAAGGTCCCGAAGCCCTACTCCTCAGAGATCAAAGAGGACATATCACCCTGCCGATTCTAGGGGACAGGGACGAAACGAACGAAGAGGTCGATCCAGGGATCGCACTCCAGAGCATACAAAGAAAGTACTTGTTATTGCCCATTCGCACCATAGCGCCTGCGAGCTCAGGGCGAAGTATAACGAGAGGTCATACTCAGAGAGTCTCACGAGGGCACACCACCTGTAGACACTCATCACCTGGAGACCCCCTCTAAAGTTGAAGGTTACATTGAAAGAAATCGATTCGCTTCATAAGAAGAAGGAGTCACCGGAGAAGGAGACATCATCTCAACCGAGGAAGGCGTGGAGTATCTGGTTAAAGAATTAAAAGAGCTTGAGCAACTTGCGTCAAGTCGTGAAACGAAAAGACACTCTGGGAAAGAAGGCATCCCCTTATTCCGCGGAGATTCTTAAAGAAAAAGCTGATCCCACCAAGAAGTTACCCCATATCGAGAGTTATGATGGATCGGGGATCCTTATGACCATAGTCGAGCGTCAATCGACTCATGGATTATTATGACTTTAGCGATCTTTGCTAAATGCCATACTTTTTGTCAACGCCTTTAAAGGATGCGGCGGTGGATGGGGACCTTGCCCTCGATTCAATCTCATCCGGGAAGACATATGCGAAGAAATTTCATGCTCGCTTTGGGAGCAAGAAGAAGGGAAACCAAGCTGGTTCATTGGCTCAAGTTAAGCGGATCCTCTAATGAGTCTTTAGCCCGAGATGTGAAGCGGTTCAAGGAAGCGATCGGCCAAATGGCGGACTTGAGCGATCTGTCGTGGGACTGTTTCAGAATGGGTTAGATTTGGTCAAATCGGAAAAGTTGGTGAAAAACTAATGTTTAACCACCCGAAGAGTCTCGTTGAAGCCTTTGACAAAGCCGAAGGCTATATCGTGGTGGAGGAAGCCAGGAGTAGCCTCAACCATCCTTCTTCAGATCGGCTTAAGGAGACAGATCGGGACAAAACTGATGGAGACCAAAGGAAGAATGAAGGGAATAAGGATCGTAATGAAGGCGGGTCAAGAGATACAATAATTGGAGATGGGGTGGAGGACGTTAAATCGCTCAAATTCAAAAGAGTAAATAGGACGAACACGGTACTCAATGCGGACAGGGCTGTTATCTTGGATCAGATCAAAAATCAACCTATCTTCGAGCCACCTCGAGATAACATTAAGCCCGGAAAAGGGAATCCTCGCAAATATTGTGATTACCATCAAGCTTCGGGTTATGAAATGAACGATTATGCCAGTTTAAAAGATTTAATTGAAAGAAAGGTATAATGTGGGGCTTTAGTTCAGTATGTGGCTGCCAGAACTAATCAGCAGTGGGGACCGAGGACTGTCCCTAGATTTCAACCCGATTCAAAGAAAGTGTTGCCAACTTCGGGACAACCTGCAAGGCATGTGATAGATGTCATCACCGGGGGTACTTCTGGCAAGCTCGTTGGAAAGAAGCGCCGAAGCTATTTTGATTCGGTCATGTCGGTGGCGGGTACCTCCCCGAAGACTGATAGACCCTATTTGAATACGGTAATCTCCTTTACTGATAAAGATTACCCTTTAGAAGTCATCGAACCGCACGAGGGATCATTGGTGCTAACTGCATAAGTGGGTTCGGTGGATATGAAGAGGATGATGGTAGATAATGGGTCTTTTGTAGACATCCTGTATGCCCACGCTTATCAAAGGATGAACCTAGATGGGCAGAAGATGGAAATAGGGCAGGAGGCTCCTCTGTATGGTTTTAGCAATGATCCAATTAAGGTGGCTGGGACCATTGAGCTACTAGTCATATTCGGAACGGCCCCTCAACAGGTAGAAATTATTTGCAAATTTTATGTTGTGCATATAGATTATGCTTATAATGCTATTTTGGGGAGGCCTACTTTAATTGCTTTACAAGCTGTAACATCAATACCTCATTTCAAATTCAAATTTCCTACGGCTCATGGGGTTGGGGAGGTGAAAGGAGATTTGGATCTGGCCAGAAGGTGTTACAGAGCTCATTGTGATTACTTTGGAGTGGGGGTATCGAAGCAGAAGCAGACCATGGCGATAGAGATCGAACCCTTCACCGAGAGTAGTTCCAAACCGTTGGTCATGCCAGCTGAAAAAATGGAGGAGATAGAGCTCATCCTAGGCAAGGTGGACAAAACAGTGAAAATAGGTTCGGGTCTGCCGGAACCTCTCCGGACGAACCTCGTGGAACTCCTGAGGTGCTATGCTGACATCTTCACGTGGGAACCTCAGGATATGCCCGGAGTAAGCAGGGATATTGCTGAGCATCGATTGGAAGTAGATCTGTCAAAGAAACCAGTACGGAAGAAGAGGAGGATCTTTGCACCTGAGCGTCAACGGATCATAGATGAAGAGATTGCAAAACTGTTGGCAGCTAACTTCATCTTTGAGATCGACTACCCGCAGTGGATGGAAAATGTGGTCTTTGGTCGAAGCGAGAATGGTAAATGGCGAGTCCGCATCGACTATCTTGATCCGAACAAGGCTGTCAAGGATTTCTACCACGCCCACATCGATCAACTCATTGATGCCACTTGGGTATGCTTTATTAAGTTTTATGGATGCATTCTATGGGTATCATCAGATCTCCATGTGTAAAGAGGATATACCGAAGACGGCGTTCATTACGCATCGTTCGATATATGCCTATAAGAAAATGACTTTCGGCCTCATCAATGCCGGAGCCACATACTAGAGGATGATGAACCATGTCTTCAGATATCAGTTGGGCAGGAACATTGAGGTGTATGTGGATGACATGATTGTCAAAAGCATGTTGGTGCATAAGCATTTGGCTTATTTAGAGGAATGCTTTTACACAATTCGCCATCACAACTTGAGACTGAATCCCACTAAGTGCACCTTCGGTCTGGGGGCTGGCAAATTTCTGGGTTATCTTGTCAGTCAAAGAGTAATTGAAGCCAATCCAGAGAAGATTCAAGCGATCCTGAACATGAAGACTCCTCAGTCATTCAAAGATGTTCAACGTCTGACTGGAAGGATTGCAGCTTTGCGGAGGTTCATGTCCAAGTCGGTAGAAAGATGTTTGCCGTTTTTGGATACGTTGAAAGGGCCGAAGAATGCAAAGACGTTCCAAAGGACTTCGGAATGTGAAGACGCCATTCAAAGCATCAAGTCCTACTTATCTTCGGCGCCTTTGCTGGTAAAGCCCATTCCTGCCGAGCCTCTATATTTGTACTTAGCAGCTAGCTCGTTGGTGGTAGGAGCGGTTTTGGTGCGTGAAGTTCGGGGTAAGCAGCACCCGGTTTATTATGTAAGCCATGTCCTTCGGGATGCTGAAACAAGGTACCTAAACATTGAAAAGTTTGCTTTTGCTTTAATAAGCGCTAATGAAAGCTTAGCAATACTTCCGTGGTAGATTGGTAATAGTATACAGATCACCTTTAAAGAAGATTATGGGAAAACCGAAGTATCGGGAGACTAGCTGCATGGACGATGGAGTTGTCCCAATTTTTTATTGAATATTATCCCCGAACCGCCATCAAAGGGCAAGCCTTGGCTGAATTTATGGTTGAGTGCTCATTTTCTGAAGCTGATGAAGTCGTGACCGAGGCTGAAGGATCTGACAGAGCAGTTGTCGTTCTTCAGCAGAAGGAGAGTTCATGGACGCTGTATGTAGATGGGTCTTCTACTACGGGCGTCAGTGGATCAGGGATTATCTTGACGAGTCCGGAGGGATTCAAGGTGCAATAGGCCATCAGATTTCAGTTCAAAGCGACGAACAACGAAGCTGAGTATGAGGCAGTACTTGCAGGGTTACGATTAGCGAAGAGTCTTGAAGTGCAGAGAATAGTCATCTTTAGTGATTCTCAGTTAGTCGTTAAACAATTCTCTGGGGAATACGAAGCACGAGGCCCTAGAATGATCAAGTATTTGGCAGAATTGAAGGAACGACTTTAGTATTTCAAATTCTACGAGTTTCAAGGGGTCGAGCGTAATAACAATTCCATTGTTGATGCACTCGCCAAACTAGCCACTACGGATGTTAACGTCTTTGAAGGATCGGTGTACCTGGAAATTTTGCAACATCCTAGTGTTCATCATGAAGTGGTGATGTGCATTGACTGAACCAACTGCTGGTTGACTCCATACCTGGAATATCTAGCAGATGGTGTCTTACCTTCGGATCGGATGCTTGCCAAGAAAATCAAGTACAAGAGTGCTAATTTTATTCTGATTGATGGGGATCTTTTCCGAAGGGCCTTCTCGTCTCCATTACTGAAATGTTTGATTCCATCTGAAGCTGAATATGCTCTCTAAGAAGTACATGAAGGCATTTGTGGCAACCATATGGCTGCTAAGTCATTAGCCTATAAAATACTTCGTCAAGGGTACTACTGGCCTACCATCTTCAAGGAAGCAACTGAGTACGTCAAGTAGTGCGAGAAGTGCGACTCAATTCATCAATCATCAGATCGACCACCGTAAGAGCTATACTCGATCTTATCTCCTATACCCTTTGCTGTCTGGGGGGTTGATATACTGGGTCCGTTGCCGAAAGAAAAAGGTCAAGTCAGTTTTGTTATAGTTGCCATAGACTATATGACCAAATGGGTAGAAGGAAAGCCACTTAGGTCAATAACGGAACAGGAGTGTTTGAAATTTGTGAAAGAATCAGTAGTATTCCGTTTTGGAATTCCTAAGGTGGTAGTATCGGATAATGGACGTCAGTTTGTGGGATCGAAATTTGAAGCATTTTTAAAAGAACTGGGGATCCAGCACAGAAAGACTTCAGTAGCTCATCCTCAGTCAAACGGACAGGTTGAAGTGACTAACAGAACGCTGTTGAATGAGATCAAGCGCAGGTTGGATGAAGCTAAAGGCAGATGGCCAGAAGAGCTGCTAAGTGTGCTATGGGCTTATCGAACTACTCCAAGGACTACAACAGGGGATTCACCTTTCAAATTGGCCTATGGTACTGATGCCTTAGTCCCAGTTGAAATTGGATCTCCAAGTCTTCGAGTTTGTCATTTCAGAGAGATCTACAATGAAGATGGGCTAAAGGCCAATCTTGATTTGCTTGAAGAAGTGAGAGAAATAGCCTTAATCAAATTGGCAGCCTATCAGCGAAGGGTGGCTAAGCATTATAATAAGGGGGTAAAGCTTCGCAGATTTGAAGTAGGAGATTTTGTCCTCAGAGAAGTCAAAGCATCTACACCTCAGAATCTGGGAAAGCTGATGCCAAATTGGGAAGGACCGTACGAAATCACTGAAGTGCCGAAGCCGGGGACTTATCGGTTGAAGGCATTAGATGGGTCAGTAATTAAAAATACTTGGCACGCTGGCAGGCTTAGGAAGTACTTTTAGTAGATTCAATGTCAGTACATCAGAAGTCTGTAAATATTTACATCATCATCAATAAAAGTTCCTCTTTTCTCTCAAACAAATTTTGTCTCTGTTGCTGCTCAGTTCATTGGTGTTAGGAGGTTCGGGAGGACTCGCTAACCATTCGATGGTAGCCTCTTCGGTAGGTGATCTTTAAGGCATTGTCAGGCCCTTCGGGGTAGGCAATTGTCGCCACTAAGGCATTGTCAGGCCCTTCGGGGTAGGAAATTGTCGCCACTAAGGCATTGTCAGGCCCTTCGGGGTAGGCAATTGTCGCCACTAAGGCATTGTCAGGCCCATCCGGGTAGGCAATTGTCGCCACTAAGGCATTGTTAGGCCCTTCGGGGTAGGCAATTGTCGCCACTAAGGCATTATCGGGCCCTTCTTGAGGTAGCAATTATCGCCACTAAAAGCATAATCGTCAGCCCTTGAGGTAGGCAATTGTCGCCACTAAGGCTTCGTCAGCCCTTCGTGGTAGGCGAATGTCATCTTGTATAACCGTCGGGAGCCTTCCGTAGTAAGCGAATGTCATCTTTAACTTTGTCGGGGCCCTTCGTGGTAGATGATTGTCACCTTTTGGTTCATTAGCCCTCTTCGGGGTAAACAAACTCTCGATGAAGCAGATCATCTTACACTTGATGGCTCGAATAAGTATCTCTTTACTTTATTACCTAAATTTTTTCTAAGTGTTGAGTTCAGAATGCCTCATTCTTTAACCTTACCTTATCTGTTATATGACATGCTTAATTGTTAATTAACAATTTGAGTTAAATCCTTTAAGGGGTTTTGTACATTTTTCCAGATGAATTAATATTGAAGTATTGACAGGAAGTAAAAATGCACTGAAGTCATAAGGGAGAAGATCACTTTCATTAATATCTAACCTATTTACAATATTGGAAAATAACAAAAATTTTTACAAGTCTTTTTTAAATAAAACCAAGGAAAAACAAAAACTGTCGCTTCAGGCAGCACCCTCGTCATCTGAAGAGTCGAGTAAGGATGGATCTATGTTGGCTTTGATCAACTTCTCCTTGCCACGACTTCGGCAGAGCTCGTAGCTTTCATTATGTATCTTCATGATCTCTCCATTGATTTCATCCGAGTTCCGATACTCTTCACAGATTTGTCTGCGAAGGGCATCAATTAAAGGAGGCCCAAGGTCCCGAAGAGTCTTGAGTTCTCGGATTTCTTCTTCGAGCTTCTGTCGTATATTCATCTGATGAGTTTCTTCCCGCTCCAGCTTATGAATTGTCTTGTTTAAGAGCTTAGAATTAGCCTTTAGCTCCTTGATCTTATCCATCCTTATTTCACTCCTCTGAACCAAGTCGACATTCATCTTGACGATCTCCTCGTACTGTGCTTTAGTCGACTTCAGTTCTTCCTTGGAGGTCTTCACATCTCCCTTGGCTTGGGCCAACTCTTTCTGAAGTCCTTCATTTGTATGAAGGATGCCTTCACGTTGGGTCCTTTCCCGAGCCAAAGTAGACTTCAGGATGGCGTTCTCCTTCCTCAGTGCCTCTTCTTCAGATTTAGCCTCGAGGGATCTCGGACGCAGATGCCCGAATACAGCATTTGCCTATGCATATTCGGTATTGTTTGATTAGTTTCAGATGTATAAGTATGATGATAAATACGGAAATGAGGGAGAGAATCCTTTACCTTCGCCAAGTAGCTCATGCCTTCGCTATGCAAATCCCCATTTGAACTGTTCCCAAATCGATGGTCATCGGTCTCACGAACGAAGGCCTCAAACAGTTGAAAAGGGAAGTTGGCATTAAATCAGGGCCACATGGTTGGAGAGGCCATAGCATCATGCTGAAATTCGGTGGTCGTTTGTCTTGGAGGAGAGGGCATCGATTGATGAACCGTGAGGATCTGCATGTCTGCGTTTCGGAGAAGGAGATCAGGCGGGGAGTAGGCTGGGGTCGAAGAAGGAGAAGAGGTTGCACCCATTGGGTCAGTTCGAAGGTTGTTTTCTTTTTCGGGATAAGAGGGGGACAAATTCAACCAGCCCAGCATCAGGTGTTTGGTTTTCGGTTGGAATTCGGAGTTCTTCGGCATTGAGTGGAGTTATCTTTGACCTTAGCTTCTTAACACGAAGAACTTTCGCCCTATCGCATAGAGGTATGTCAAACAAGCTCCTTTTAGTTGGAGTTGATTCAGAAGGTGCAGTAACGGGGTCAGTTAGAGGGGTTGATTGTGGGATTACTTCGGGAAGGATCTCCTTGTCACTTTCAGGATCTATATTGCGATGGATAGTTCTGGCTTTTTTAGCAACTTTCTTCCTTCGGCGAGGTCTGAGGGTTTCTTCGGGAATGAGAGGCTCGTCAGCTTCAGGCTCATCATTCTGAAGGGAAATGGTGGGTGGATCGGAGGCGGGGGGATCGGTTCGGGAAGACTCTTCGGTAGGAAGCTCTTCACTCGCCTCCGTAGTCTTCCCTGCTAGAAAGTCTCCCAATTCTTTCACTTTCAAAGAAGTTGGTTTGATCAGAGACACTGCAAATAACCATATATTAAAACCCATGCCACTTAAATACCTCAAAAAACTATATTACAGAGTTGTTCAAAACTTACATTTGTGATCAAACAGCCAGGCTTGTTTGGTCAGAAGTGTGAAACTCCATTCTTTTGGAGGAATCTTCTTCAGAAAGTCTCCCATCTCCTTTACACGCTCTTCGGGAATATCTCCGAAGTCGGCAAAGATCCGATCTGAGATGGTCCAATCTGGAAGAGAAGAGATCTCTGGTCCTGTGACGAAGAACCATTTCTCGTGCCATCCCTTATTGCTCGAAGGGGTACTCATCAAGGACCTCTTCTCAAATTTGGAGTTCGAGCGAGGAGATTGTTTGCTCAGCATCTTAAAGCCTCATTCTCGGGATCTACTGGCTGAGAAGAGGGTGAAGAAAATGTTGATAGAGGGAGTAATCCCTAGCTCATGGCAGAAGGCAATGAATGCCAATATGTGGATGTAGGAATTGGGCACTAGCTGAGCGAAACCCACTCCTATGAACCCTAGGAGGGTAACAACAAAAGCATGAAGGGGTGAGCGAATCCCTTTTTAGAAAGGTAGCTTGACATGGCGACCAAACCATCTGGCATTGGTACATTCGCTCTTGAGGCGTAAGCCCTATAGCATAATTATCCGGAATCGATAACGAGTCAGGAGAATACGTATCTCGATTCTGTGATGATAGATGGAATGTTGGCATGAGGAAACTGTTCCCCATCCTTGAAGAAATCAGCTGTAGATTGGGGGTTTGAACTTGAACCCTCTTGGTTAGGATTTCGGTTGGGATAAACTGTGCTAGCGGGAGTCACACGAAGAGGAGAAGTCTGGCTAGAGCTCGCAGTCACCATTGTTGAAATTTCGTAAGACAGAGAAAAAAGTTCTAGGAAGGAGAAGAAGGTTCAAGATTCAAATTAGCAGGTAAAACCGTCAGAATTGGTAAAGTTTACCTTTTATATTGACGGTTACACGGTTTACGAGGCCGACACTTTAAATGCTAGTAATGATGAGAATTCGAATGGGAAGTGTCTGGGTCGACCTTTCGATATCTTATCAGATTGGGCCTCACAGTTGGATTTCTGATTGTTGGTCCATCTTTTTCAATTTCAATCCTTTATTGATTGGACCTATTACTCTGGGCATTCAGCCATTCCACGTCCCATTTCATGCACCAAAGTGGGTATGTCTCAATTATTTCCTATTTTGGGCCTTTAGTAAAATTCTAATATAATGGACCATTTATAGTTTTCCATTAACCATTCTGTTCAACAAAAAACTAGGGGGCAATGTTGGGTCATGATATTTCCCTTATTTGGGTCGGGTAAATTGGGCTCACTTATTAATTTAATCCATTGGGCTTTTATAATTGAGCCATGAAAGTCGTTGGGCCTGGTCACCATGTTACCTTTATCCTATAAGACTGGGTCGGTTCGTTGGATTAACCTCTTGGATCATTTAATATCTATTACTTTGACTTGTAATGATGATATAGCATGACAGTTGACCGAGATATCTACCATGCATTAATGTGGATGGGATTATAGCTGGCCGGCGGTATAAACAGTGGCCAAAAGCAGTGGATAGACTCCATGCAGTCAGATAGTAGTGGGTGGCACAGTAATCCAGGCGAAGATATTATATCCTAGCGAGTAAGTCTTCACAGAGAGGTACATTTTTGATATATTCACATATACACACAACTAAGAATTATTATCTCTCTCATTACACTAGATATTATCATCCTCTCTGGTTAACCTTGTGAGTATATATACTTACTCTCACGCCTGAGCTATCCCCCGGCGGTCCGGCCGTCAAGCTTGTGGTGTTTGTTGTGTTTACTGTGCAGGATCAGGATGTCTTTCGTGATTGGGACGTGGAGAAAGATCCTGGCGTTAACAGGTGTGTAGCTCGAGCGACATTAACTTTATCGATTAAAGTCGATTCTACTCGTATATTCGTTATCTTCACGTGTGACCCTAGAGTCTTTAACTCTATCTTCATCACTTGTAAGTTATACGAAATGAGTCTTTGTGTTAACAACATCGCACTCATAAACGCATGTAACCTTCTACTCAACGCGTCAACTACCACATTCGTTTTCCCACGATGGTATTGAATGGTACGATCGTAATCTTTAACAGCTCGAGCCAACGTCTTTGGCCCATTATACGTTCGTTTTGGTTGAAGAAATATTCAAGGGTTGAAGAAATGGGTTTTGTACTGGGGTCAATACAAATTCAATTTCACGCTCTAGGGGTAGGCTAAGAAGTCTTCAAGAATACGTCAGGAAATTTATTAACAATAGAAATATCATTCAAAACTATGACTCTCATCCAAGACTTGGATAACACGTCACATTGATACCTATCAACTTGCCATCGTCATTCACATTGTCCCCTACGAAAAGTCTGGCTTTGGTGCATTCCACACAAGGAAGTCAACAACGAAAGGACCGGGGCTCTTTACTTAGGGCTTGATATGAAAATGATTGACTTTAGTGGTTTGGTTGCTTGAATTTGAATAACAGGTTGGTTAGGAATATGAAAGTTAACAACCTTACGAAAATCTTGATGAATAGTTAACCAATCGATTCCTAAAATCACATCAAAGGCAAGTATTTTCAAAGAGATAAGATCGTCAAGTAACGTGAAAGTGTCGATTTGAATCAAAAAAGATTTATAAATAGTGGATGTAACGAAGGTTTCTCCCAACGGAGTTTCAACAGATAAGTGAAAGTCTAACTTCTCCAGAGTTAAGTTCAAACATTGAACACAACTAGGTGAAATAAAAGAGTGAGTAGAACCGGTATCTAACACGGTATAGACTTTGCAAGAATTTATAATTAACTAACCTGTGCTAACTTCGTTTGGGTCACTCTCTTTTTGAGAAGTCACAAAAAATGCTCTTCCTGAAACAACCGACTTTGTTTTGTCTGTATCCGCCTTTGGTGCCACCGTCCCAGCTGGACTTGACTTTGATGCACGACAAAATCGAGCTAAGTGACCTTCTTTTCCACAATTATAACATGATTTGGAGTGCATCGCACAGTTTGGACTGATGTGTCCTTCCCCTCCACATTTGTAACATACGACCGACGATCGTTCTTCTTCCTTTGAAACAGGTGCTGGTGCTGCTGTCTTTCCATCATTATTGAACCTTTTCTTCTTGAAATTTCCACTTCTATTATCTTGGCCATGATTACCACCGAAGTGGTTACCATTTCTGGCATGATAATTTCCTCCACGATGGTTATCGTTGTTCCGATGGCAGTTGCCAATGGTACGATTATTATCGTGTTGTTGGTCGTTACCTTTTGGTTGTGCTGACTCATTATCGCGCTCTAAGAACTGAGCCCTATTCATAACATCTGAATACAAACACAGTTTATGAGAAATGAGGTATTGACCTATATCGGGTTTCAAACCTCTTAGAAACATTCACGTCATTCGCTCCTCATTATCAACCAAATGGGATGTAAACCGGGATAACTCCGCAAATTTAGCCTCGTATTGCGACACGGTCATATTGTTTTGCTCCAACTTGATAAACTCCACCTCCTTCATGTGACGAATACTTTCAGGAAAGTACTTGTCGTTGAATGACTCTTGGAACTTCTTCCAAGACATCTTGAAGTCGCCAGTTGAGTACGCGTTTATAGATTCCCACCGATGAATCATCTCTTAGAGTGTAATATAAAGGTGGCAAAGGGAACCTTTTGCTCCTCGGAGCATCCCAAGACATCAAATATCTTGGTGATCTGCTTTAACCACGTCTCCGCCTTAAGTGGTTCTGGAATTCCAAAAAACTCTGATGGTCCCAGCTCCTTGAACTGCTTAGCGGTGACCAACCGTGGGTTGTCATTATTTCCACTTACATTTGAATAGGAGTCTCTCTCACCTGATGTTGCATGAATTGCATAAAGCCTCTGAACATCCCATCGTTCATCATCTGACCAGTGTTGTTGTTGACATGATGATTATTGTCTTCCTGTACATTATCATGTGTATTTATCGTTGGTGACTCAACGGTCTCATGTTCTTCATTGCTTATCTCAACATTTTCGGATGCGATTTTCAAATACTGCCACAAAACAAGGGTTAATTGACATATCACATATTATCCATATACTCTGACCGACCAATAAAATACCAAATAAACTTAGGTAGGTCATACTAGTGAAGGAATTCCCCGTCTCTCCCCTACTAGTTCTTGTCTCACATCTCAACCATGGATCATATCCCTAAGCTTTGATACCAACTATGACGCCCCCAAAATAGGTATACATCACCCATCAAGAGTCGCCAAATACATGGTACAAAATTCAAATACATCTTAATAATACAACTATCGTGTAAAATACGATAAAAACGTAAAGTGAGAGTTTTAATAAGAATATTGTCATCTAGACAATATCCACACTCAAAAGAGTCCTCATTACATTTATTTTCACACTATTTAACAGAATAGTGAGGACTACTAATACTATCATCTCTGAGATGATCACTCCGGTTCCCGAGCTAGTCCCGCTACGTTCTGATTTCTTGAAGAGAATAGTGAAAGAAAGGGTGAGCTCAACTAGCCCAGTAAGAAATATTATGACTAAGATAATGCAGAATAAATTATCGTTAACCTTGAATAGTGTTAAACTGATAAAATATAACAAACATCAAGTTTAACTGCAGCGGAACAAGCAATCCATTAAAAGAGTCATGTAGAGAATAAAATCTACTATCTTTTATGATTTAAAAGGTTTTTTCTCAATTTTATCGTTGAGACTCAGCTTAATAAATAAACCACATCTTCCCTGGACTACGACCAAGGATATTCATTAGTATCTATTAGTTCCCGGAGGCACGATAGATATCTAGAAGGGGGGGTTGAATGGATAATTAAAACTTTTTTTTTTAACCTATTTAGGTTGATGGTAATCAATGCACAACAGAATGAGTATTTGATAAATTTTTTGTTAGATATCGCGAGTTAATGAGAGTGAGGCAGTTATGACAGTTATAGCAGGTATTGCAGTTATAAGAGTTATAATGAACACAACAGTTTTAAGTGGATTAGAGTACTTAAAGCTCCTAATCCACTCTTCTACTCCTTGAGTAGGAAATCCACTAAGGATGTCTGTTACACTTCTTGAATCTCACATATTCCTTCTAGACCAGCAGTCTAGGTACTTCTTAGTTCACTCTTGAACTCTTCAAGTCCAGCAGACTTGGTTCCTCACAGTTCGCTTAGAACTCTTCAAGTCCTTCAGACCTGGAACTCTTACTTCAGTTGATTGAATGTTGTTTAGATCGTGATTGATGCTACTCAGTTGCTATTAAGCACTTGTTCGAAAGAACTGAGTAGCTAAGCAAGCTTTCCCTTTTTCTCAGATCGTAGAGTTGAGCATTGAGTGTTCTTGTGCGTTTTTGTTCAATGCTTGCTTGCATTCTCATCTTTTTTTAGTTATGTATATATGTGATCTCTTTAAATCTATCCGTTGAAATCATCTGATGAGCCATTAAATGCGTTTGACATGTCTGAGCTTTGATGGAGACTTTTCTGCTCATCTTCTGAATTGCACACTGGCCCACTGACACAGCAGACTTCTTTCTCACCTAACACCTCAAAAGGTGTTTTCCTCTGCCCAATGGTCCTTTTCTTAGCTTCTTGAATACGTCTCTTTTGATCAATAGTAAGGATATCTTTTATACCGTTATGACTGGTGAGAGATTCAACGTTCAAAACCCATTCCATATTTGTTGGAATTTATCTTCAAACAAAAGGTAGGGCTTGATGTTTCTGACACAAGGAAAATGATACTCTACTATCCATATCGTAGTGTCTTGTCATATTGGTGCTTGTTCTTAAGAGATCACGACGATTTCTCACAAGGATTTGCACACTATAATCTTTTAACACAACGATCATCACTTGCTTGTCTTGCAGACTCAACATTTTTGAGAGCACACTACGATCTCTAAGTTAGCTTCGGCAAACGTCTGGACCACTCTACGATTTTTGAAGAGGTCCTTCAAGGCAAATACACTACGATCTTCTAAGCTCTATGATCTTGCCTTGGCTTCTACAATCTGTTGATCATCTTAATAGACTATGATTCCTGTTGAAGCCTATCTATACGTTTCACGATAGATCAACCTAACATCTTTGATCTCTTTATCTATACATTTGTTTATAGAATGATGAACATTTAAAAGCTAAGATCAACCCAACAAATTTGATATATCACTAAGTCCTTGTACATATATTCTTTTAAGGACTTTACATATAATCATGATCATTTACTTTAAACATCAAATCAAGATATGCATTTTTCTAACAGTATCACAACCACAAATTATCCATGCACTACAGGCCAATGATATTCGTGTATTCATCAATGGTGATGATCATGCCAACAACTGTCCATCAATGCACTACGGGCCAATGAGGACTTTTTCCACATCATTTGTAACATTATGGTCATGATTATACTGAATAATCCATGGTCATAATCATACCAAGTCCATCTATGCACTACAGGCCACAGATGACTTTCAACATAATATAAACATGAGGATGATGACAATGATATAAGAATTCAATAAAACAAGTTCAAGAATTAATTTATCCTAGAACTAATAATGTCCAAATTGTTAATATGATACTTCTTTGTAGAGTAAAACTCAAGAATGCTCAGAAGAATATTTCCATGAAAAGATACTTGATGAAGCGCAAATATCAAGGATATTCCACTAATTTCATAGAGTATATAAGTCAAAAACTTTAACCAACTGAGTATAATAAAGAATGGAATAACAAAAGAAATCACCAAGCATGCGATAGACCTCTAAGACAGGTTATTCCAACAGAACAATAAATAACAGAACCAGGTCATGCGCAAACACACAGACAGGATATTCCAATAGAATAATAAAAAATGGAATAACAGAAGAATTTCACCATGTATAGGGTAGCCCGCGTATACAGGTTATTCCAACAGAATAATAAAGAATGAAATAACAGAAGTTCTCTTCATGTATAAGAAAGAAATAATACCCCTTACGAGTACAACAAATAATATCCCTTACCGTAAAGAAGAGTATTTCGACTGGTAGGGTGAGGATATTCTTGAAGAAAACTTGCACTACGCTCAAAGCTTCTTAAAACTCTAAAGATATACGCTTAAGATTATAGAAGAATTCTCTGAACTTCTGGTGTGGTTTTCAATTCTAACTAAGCATCCTATTTATAGGAAAATAGAAAGGATACTATGTTGCACTATGCAATAAAATATAATATATTCTAAATATATATATATATATATATATATATATATATATTATTTAAAATCTAATCAAACAAATAACTTTATAAAAGTATTCTATTTTATATAAAAAGATTTTACTATGCAAAACACTATCGGGCATTATGCAATACTATACATAATAATATATAATATATTCTAATTATTGTCTAATAAAATAAATAATTTATAAAAGTATTCTGTTTTATATAAAAAGATTTTACTATACAAAACACTATGCATAATAGAATATTATATATTCTATTTATAGTCTAATAAAACGAATAACTTTATAAAAGTATTCTGTTTTAATATAAAAAACTTTTCTGTTTTATTACATTAATAATTCTAATAAAACAAAATTCATCAATATTATTATAATTCACACTATTAATCGACTAGGTTGTTCCCAAGAAAGAGGGGGCTTTCCAATAAGGATTTCTCCCTATTGGCGTGCAATTAGGTGACCAAACCTCTCATCGGCAAAACATCTAGACATTGTTAATATTATAAATAATAATATTAATAACTTCGTCGTCTCAATTATTGATTTAATAATATATAAAATATCGACAATAATTGAATCAAATAACGTGAGATACTATGCAGTAATTACTGTAGCAATAATTGAACAAAATTGAGTGACTTCACACGTAAGCATTAATAATCAATACCGTGTGCTACTATGCAACCACACGTATTAGAGTACTTTTACTACCGAGTAGTTCAATAGTTTTAACGGTAAAACTTCCGCCGTTATTTTCATAAAAATATTTGTCATTTTCTCAATCAAAGACAATAATTAGTTTGTAGGGTCCTGATGATTGTCTTTAATGTATGAATATTCCCTGTTAAAACGAATATTCCCCGACCAATCGAATATTATATAACAATTTGAACACTTTGCAAAATTTATAAATATTATCCACAACTATAACATTATATCAAATCCACACCATAATATTAAAAAAAAAATATATTTCGAGAAATTTAAATCTTTATTCATAAAATTTGGGGTCTCACAACCAGTGGTCATGATCATGCTAAACAACTGTCTATCTATGCACTACGGGCCAAAAAGGACTTTCACCACATCATTTGTCTATAACATTACATGCCACGATAATACCAATACACAATTCCTGATCATAATCATACTAATCAATAGTCTATCTATACACTACGGGCTAAAGATGACTTTCACCATAATATAAGCATGAGGATGATGACAATGATATAAGGAATCAATCAAGTGAGATCAAGGATATTATTAGAGATTTGTTGTAACAGTCCATAATTTCAAATTGTAATATTAAATATTTATTGAATAATATAAATATTTATTTGATGTGTCTATTATTGAAATTAATGAAATAAAATAAATATTTTATTGATGTGATGGTTATTGAATCTAAATTTATTAGATAATATTCTAAATTAAATTAATATATAATTTAGAGAGTTGTAATATGACATGCGGTGTTATATTATTAATTAATAATTTAGATGCTATATTAAATTATTAAATAAAATTATAATGAAAATTATAATTTTGTGATATTTGCTAAATTGATATATTTAATTAAAATATAATATGTGATTAATTTACTTGGTAATGTTGGATATGGAAATCCAAATAAATAATATGTGATTATAAATTATAAACTAAAATTTTTTATTATTAAAATAAATTAAGGGAGTTTACTTTAGTGTTTGCCAAACAAGGCTGAAATATATTAAGTCTTTAAGATTTAAAGGGTTTTGCAAAACAAAACCTTATGGCTTTTAGAATTTTTAATTTTTGAATTTAAAATAAATAAAATTAAATAAATTAAATAATAAATATAGTATATATTTATAACTTAAGCGTTATAACTGATATTTTATTAAGTTTGGCGTATTAAGGTTTAGTAGTTTTAGTTTTATGCCTTAAAGCTATCAGTTTGTTTTTTTACGCATAGTATTATCAGTTGGTTATTTGTTAGCCTAGAGATTACAGAGAGTTGAGAGAGATTGAGAGGAAGCTTAAGGATTTCATGACAATTCCAGTGAGTTTAGCAAGAATTGTTCGACCATTTGAAGGTATGTTCACAACTTTGGTATTATATATATGTATATACATGTATATGAGTTTACAACGATATTTCATGTACTTTGTGAATTCAAATTGTTGAATCGATGATATAAATAACTGATAATTGTGAGTATATGTGTTTATAATGATTAGAGTTTATGTTTAAGTAAGAATTTGTATTCTAATTTTCGTTCCAACTGTAGAAATTTTGACAGTATATGTATTTTTTATATGGCTTATGTAAGTATCAATTTTGATGATCAATTCGTATGTTAAACTGCAAATTGAAGCTTGTTTATACTAGTTCATTAAGAAACGAGCATAACGTAATTTGAATGAAGTGATTTGGCCAAGTATAGAGATTACAGTGATGATTTTTGCAAGAGATGTCAAAAATTGAGTTTTTATGTGAAAACATGAAATTTGAGAAATTAAACTAGTTTTAGTTGATGTTAAATTGTTCTAATTGGTTAAATATGTTGGCAAACATGTTTGTAATAGTTTTATATCAATTGGTTGTGTTAATATTACTGTTTGGTGGGTGAAATTCGTGTTAGTTGGCTTAAGAAAAGTGTTAGTAACCATGTCTTTGTAAAAGCTGGAATCTATCGAAAATGGCCATGACCCTTGTGACCCCTTAGTATGAATGCAATGGCGGCTTGCACAGTAAGTAAGCCGATATAAAATTGGCATGGCAGCATTCGATTGCTTGATCTTGAAAGTGAAGTCTCATTATTGCAGACTTGGGACGTTCAATGTAGCTTAGCTTAATGGTAGGTTAATGTGAGAACCATGTAATAACAAGGTTAAACAGAGTCATGTTATGTGGTTAGTAAATTCAAAGTTGTAAAAATGATTAGTAAGTTACTAACACGTTATATGATAACTTAGTATACACAATGAATGTTAGACAAGTGTTTTGAAGTTAACACTTCGAATTTCTGAAATGTAAATGGTAATGTAAGACTTGTACTAAAATAACAAGTTAGCTAGAAATGTGTGTTATATTGAAAAGTGAATATTAGTATGTCTAATAGATGTTGTGGTGTTGATACTGTGTATAGGTGAATGTGAGTTTTAATATTATAGCTTATGCTCGAGGCAAGTTTCTAAACTTCTCTTTTTACATTGGGCAAGTTTTCTAACTCTACTTTTACGTTGAGCAAGTTTCTTACTTTAACTTTTTCATTAAGCGAATTCTTGTATTCCTAATCATTATTTGAACAAGCCAGCTATGCCTTAAGCTTTATTCGAATAAGTTTTGAATTCCAATATTTATTGATGTATTCTAACTTGTTTATTGTTAGACAAGTTTCTTTATTGTCCTTCATGTACTATGAATGCAAATTTCTTGAATTCAAATTTCTAATGTTGAATTATCTTAGTCCATTTACTTGACACAAGCTATTCTAATAATGAGCAAGCTTTATTTTTTAGCTTGCTATTACTTAATGTATATTCAATAATTCATAGTCCTAGCTTAAATTTTATTCAAGCAAGGTTTATTGTCGTTCAATACTTATGCTTTGTAGTGGTTTCTAAGCATGAGTTCAAGATATAGTTAGTTCGCTTACACTTATGCAGTGTTCCATATTATGTTATTATTGATCAACTATTGTGTTATCAAACACTATTGATTCAATTAGTCTTCTGGTTGATGTTCGTTAAACTTCAAATTACCCTTGAAAGCTTATCCAAATCAAACTATCTTTGGTGCGGACTTGTACTCTAAATACTGAGATGAACAACCCTATTATTATTAGGGGATAATTTATGCTTAGCGTTCAAATGTTTGTGAACAATACATTGTACGAAGGGCTGATCTCCCTAAGTACGAGGAGTCATTATAGTCTTATGACTGTTAAAGTTGAAGTTGAAAGATTACTTGTAACTGTGGACATAGTTCGTGGTCTCATGACCCTCAGATATTTTGATTCCATTCTTTGGTTATCATTGATAGAGTACTATTCAGTTTTGATGAACCTATTCATTGGAAGTTATTTCATTCTTGTCAATTCATTGCTATATCTAATGAGCAATTGTTTTGCTCACTCTTGCATAAATATTATTATTATAGCTAAAGTTGAGAAGGTAGATGAGCCTTCAACTAGCAAAGGAAAGGGAAAAATGTACAAGTGATGAAGACTTGTAAAGTTTACTTATTGATTATGCTCATAAACTTTTAAATAATGATGTGATGTAACAATTTTATTTCCGCGCTTATATGATGTTTAAAGGTTAGACAACCTGGGATGTTTTTGAATTTAATGATGTAACCCTATTTAAAGGGATGATTTATTGTTTAAATATTATTCTATTTGGGTAAATAGTATGAATGTATGGATACTGAGCACCAAATCTTGTGGGAATGAAGTACCTAGATTTGGGGGTGTCACAGGTTGGTATCAGAGCTTTAGGTTATGAACCTTAGGTGGGGAAAAGCCTTAGGAAGTAACCTTCAAAAAGATAGTGATGATAAATTTTGATCGAGTTGTTAAGGAAGAAGTAATAAAATACTTATGTGCTTATGTGATTATAACTTATGTGCTCGTGAGTGTCGAGTAGTAATGATTAGTAATTAAAACTTAAAATTTTGTTGTCAGGATGACTAATGTAGGAGGATCCAGTCAGGCTTGGGAGGAAGGGTCCCAGATGCCTAGAGAGGAGGAGCCTCAAGATGTTCAGGTGGTTTGGGAACAACTACTGCCATGGGAAGCATCTCCGTTGGTCACAGTAGTTGAGCAGGAGGGAATACCTGATGAGGATGGTGAGATAGAGACAGACGAGGAGGACCCAGTTGAGCTGCCACAGTCGGATGAGGAGGAAGAGCTTCCACTTAACTCGATAGATGCCCGTATGTACGACGATGTGTATGACCCCAATGTGGAACTTCAAGATACCGTCAAGGAGTTACAGGAGATAGTAGTTGAACAACAGACCTCGATGACACAGAAGGATGACAAGATCCTGGATCGAGAAGAACGATTGAACAATGTTGAAGAGAAGCTGAGCCGCACTGAAGGAGAAAACGAGCAACTGATAGTAGAGGTTGTAGAGTTGAAGAACAAGTTGAAAGAAGAATCTACGAAGAGGGCAAGAGCCAAAGACGTGCATGAGGAAGCTTATCAACGAGCTAGGATGGCAGAGAGAGATGCACTAGCAAAAAGGATGAAGATGGAAGAGATGAATAACGTATTTAATACCGTGTTCAATCGAGCTCAAGATCGAGTCATGTGTTATCCTATTCCGTTTGAGATGCTGCCATCATACATTTTAGATCGTCAAATAATGACTCGAATTATAGAGGAAGAGCATCATAAGGCTATGCAGTATCTTAGTAGGAAATTGTAGGGAATGTATCTGATATGTGATTAGGAAGTAAATGAAATGTAAATCCCGGGTATGATATAACCAATGGGATAGATGTTGATGATGCTGTCCTGCAACTGTTATAGTTCAAGAAAGTAATGTAAATAGAAGTGATGCTATTGTTTTGATGTTTTTAAAAGATGATGAATGAATAAAAGTTATTAGTTTATTCAAAGTATTATGTGTTATGTGATAATCTTTTATGACGTGCAACTTAAGTATATAATACTTAAAAGGTTGAATAGAATCTAATGGGTGTATTTTAATAGAAAATGCCTCCAAGACGTCAACCACGACAGAGAACCACTGAGGAAACCAACAATAATAATGTGGAAGGTAACCCAGTTCAGCAGTTGGTGACGTTACTAACCGGTGCTTTGCAGAATCAACCTTAGAACCAAGGTACAATGTTTAAGGATTTCAAGGCGGTTGGACCACCAAAATTCCTTGGGTCCATGAATCCGGTTGAAGCACAGACCTGGATCATGAAAATTGAGAAGGTTTTCGATGTTGCAAGGGTAGAAGATAACTAGAAGACTGTTTTTGCAACATTTATATTGAAAGTAGAGGCGAGTTATTGGTGGCAAGCCAATAAAACCCGAGGAGGTCAAGGGATTATGACTTGGGAAAGGTTCAAAGAAATATTCTTTGAGACCTATTTTCTAGAAAGTTCGAAGAGTCAGCTAGAAGTGCAGTTTTTGGAACTGAAGCAGGGAACGATGTCGGTGTCTGAGTATGCCCCAAGATTCAACGAGTTAGCAAAATTTGTGCCATATCAAGTCAGCACATATGAACGCAAAGAGAAGAGGTTTAAACAGGGATTAAAGCCTTGGTTGTACAGTAGCGTCTCCTTGTTCCAGCTAAAGACGTTTGCAGCGGTAATGGAGAAAGAAATTCTCGCTAAGAGTGGAGGCGAAGATGTAACAAAACATAACCAAGAACAGAGGAAGAAGAAGAGTGAAGGTGAAGCTAAGAATGGTGGTGGTGGTAACGATGAAAATGTCAACAACAATTTGAAGAGAAAGTGGAATGCAAATGTGGGAGCTGGAAATCAGCAAGGAAACCAGTAAAAGAAGAAGTTCGAAGCATGTGTTACATGTGGGAAGTTTCACAAGGGTGTGTGCTTGATGGGGAAACGAGTGTGCTTCAACTGTGGCCAGGAGGGTCACATCGCCCCAAATTGCACTCAATCTAAGAAGAATGTTTGCTTCACGTGCGGGTCCAAGGATCACTTTATTCGTGAATGCCCTAAGAAGAAATTTGGTGAGGCAAATGGAAGCAAGGGAAATGCTAGTGGAGGTACACTGAATATTGCTAAACCAACGTCAACAAATAAGCCCATAGCAAGAACCTTCAACATGACGGTGCAGGATTCAGTGCATTCAAAAGATGTCGTGTCAGGTATTATCCCAATCAATGATATAAATGTTAGGTTTGTAATATTCATGAACGCAATCAAATTGAAAAAATAAGCGGAAACGTGGAAAAATCAGAGTTTAAAAATTTTACAAACCATATACCCGGATCATTCTTTATGCATAATTATTAATTAAACGAAAAAGAAAGAACAAGAATCATATCCTTGAAGATTCAAGCTTCCTCAGGTACAAGTTCACCTCCAATCCTTTTCGCGTTCAACTTGAATCCACCAGGTTTGGTTCCTTTCCTTTGATCAATGTTAGCCACCCAAGTGTTTGGCCTCTAGAGGTGATCCACCAAGGAAGAAGAAGGATTCAAGAAGATGGGTATTTGGCAAAACCCTAGTTTTTCTATCTATATAGAAAAAGAGTGTACTCTCTCAACTATTGGAATTACGTCTGTTGTGAAAAAGTCAACAACCTACTACACCCATAATAAGACTCCTCTTATTTATAGATGTGGGCAACCCTCCTTAACAATTAAGGAATTGGGTTTTATTTTAATTAATTAAATTCTTTTAATTAATTAGGCTCCCAATCTTATTAGGAATAATTAATTAAACTCTTTTAATTAATTAGCCTCCTAATCTTATTAGGATATTTGAGAGTACTTTATTAATTAATTCCTAAACTCCTTTAGGAATTAAATAATAATAATAGTAATAATAATAATAAGACTCCTCTTATTAATTTATATTTAATATTTCCAAAATATTAAATAATAAATATTAAGCTATTTAATTTATTTTATCACCATAGATTAAATTAAATATACTTAACTTATTATTAAGATTATGCCATTAACTTCTTAAATAATTATTCTTCCTTTTATGGTGTGACCCTTTAGGTTCTCCATATTAAACCGGTTGTGAATAAATCAATTAGAACAATTCTAATCTTATTTAAATAAATAAATTAAACTATTAATTTATTTAAATAAATAATATTTATTCTACAATAGGGATAAGCCTCCCTAGCGATCAACGACTTTCCAGATAATATAGATTTCTACATTAATCATACAAGAACCTTTGAGTAAATAGTTACCGTACAATTCAATCCTTCCACCATACAATATCCCAATTAAATATAAGACATGGAATTACTGTCAAGTCTTATTTTATTTAATTATATGTATTTCGATCCTTAAATGCACAACACCAAATAATGCAAATTAGAAACTCCTTTCTAATTTCATTCTGCCTTGGCCAAGGACTACTGGGTTGTCATTTATCGAATCACATAGGACATTTTTCTTCTTTTACTAGGAGTGGTAGATTCTTTATTAATCATACATTATCTCCATGTACAACTTATTATACCCAAGAATATCCTTTGATATACCCTAGGGTCTTAAGGAATAAGTCAAAGTATAACTCATCATACACAAGATACTATGATAATCTCAAGTCCAAGGATCACTTGTACTACTATCACTATAAAAATTCCTATTGACAGACAAGTAAAACTCCATTAGGTATTCCTTAGTGAGTCACGTTCAGTGAACTTATTCTCTAATAAGCACCTACATACTTTCTTTAGTGTCTCCACACAAATGATCATGAGATCAATCATCCTCATCCAATGAGCAAGCAACGTATGTACCAATCTATCCGGATTCACTAATCCCCAATTTAGTAATCCAACGATTGGTAACTATTTTTAGTTTTAAGCTTTCTAAGAATTTAGATCTCATTAGAATGATCATCAGCATTATTCTAAAAGCATTGCTTAAAACTATGGGTTTATCACATATCATAAAACAGCATCATGTAGATAATTAAAAGCCTTTAATTAATTAATACTTTTTATTAATAAATGAATAAGATTGTTACAAAGTATATGCTTTATCATCAAACATGATTGACTTGTGTGCATACTACTTTCAATCTCCCACTTGCACTAAAGCTAATCGTCATGGTATCTCATACACTTCTTCTCTAAGTGACGATTATCCTGCTATTGGATAAGCCTTAGTTAATGGATATGTAATGTTGTTCTTGAGAGTCCACTATCTCTATAGTGATTTCCCATCTTTCAATTATTCTTATAATCAAATGAAAGTGCCACAACACATGTTTAGATCTAAGATGACACTTAGAAATTATTCCTAGTTCTGTAATGAACTTTTCATCCAAACAATCAACTTGCAGCTTCATTTAAAGCTATATACTTTGTCTTTATCACTAAATCAACAACTCTTTGCTGATTAGAACCTTTCCAATTTCACTACACCATCGTTCAAGGTAACACTTTACCTTAAAGTGGATTTTCTGTCGTCTTGGTCTGTCTGAAAAACTTGAGTCTATTAAGCCCTCTAGTTTTAATTTAGACCCACCATGAATATGATCACATCCTTAGTGTCGGTTAAGTACTTTAAGATGTTTTTCACTGACTCATAGTGAACCTCTCCAGAATATAACTGATCAACATCAGGTCTCGTATATTTCATTGCATACATGATAGTTACTCATGCGATCTCTCTTTTTGGAGTCTTTGGGGACTATTAAGAGAGATACACTCCATGGCTCATCAACATAAGACATCTCTTAGAGTTTGCATTGCTAAACAGCTTTAGCATCAAATGAATATACGTTCCTTGGATTAATTCGAGCATCCTCTTAAATCTATCTATATAGATTTGTATCCCCAATTAAGATACTCTTCCCAAATCATTCATGAAGGAATGTTTAGACAACTTTATCTTTACTGATTGTAGCATTAGTATATCATTCATTATCCATAGTATATCAACATATAATATTAGGAATGTCATGGCGCTCCCACTGACCCTTTTGTACACACTAGGTTTTTTCTGATTTGAGATAAAATCAAACTCTTTTGATTTGTCTCATCAAAACGAATGTTCCATATTTGAGAAGTTTGCTTCAATCCATTTCTCTGAGTGTCTACAACTCATACCTCATCGTATGTAACTGGATCATCATCTTCTATGATACGTACCTCATCATCATCATCCATGATGAACTCATACCTCCCAGGTATCTTCGATACTATTCCAAATTTACGATTCGGTTGTGGTATAATATGTCTATCTACAAGTCTTATTTGACTTATAATGTTTTGTGGTTCTTGAACTCTTCAAGATTCTATTATCCTCCCACTAGCCCCTTCAATGATAAACACCTTTATCTTAGAACGCCAGCATGTTTCACAACAAACACCTTTTGCTAAGTAGGATTATAGATCATATACCATAAACTTACTTTAGAATGTCCCACAAATCGACACTTGTCAAATCTTGTCCCAAGCTTATTCCTTTGAAACCTTTTTCACATTAGTTGGACAACCCTTATCTTAACATACTTAAGATTAGGAATCCTCCATGTCCATAACTTTTAAGGAGTCTCGGGTCGGATTTTGAGGTTACCTTTTTTCGTAGATATGCAGCCATTTCTAGGACATTATCCTAGAAGGATACTTGAATGTCGGTAAAATCATTATGGACCGCACCATGTCCAACAAGGTACATTTTTCCTTTTAGATACATCAATCAATTATTGTGTGTCAGGAGGCGTCCATTATGAGAAAACCATTTTGAGATGATCTAGAAACTTATTGCACAAGTATTTATTCCTTGATTTAATCAAAGAATCTTAATACTTTGCCAATTTATTTCACTTCTGAATTCTTTGAACCTTTCAAATAATTCACACTTGTATTTCAGCAAATACATACATTCAACTCTTTGAATGATCATCTCTCTTTCTTATACTAGTTTGTTCAATTATGCAAAATTATTTTCACGTAAGTCAAGCATACTAAATCCATTAAGTTATTTTCCAGTTCTATACAAAACATTATTATTATAAATAGAACAATAATTGTTCTTAAATATAATATCAAATTTTATTGTCCAACAACAAAATGAAATAAGAACTAGAATAAAATAACAACTTATTGACTTAATAGATTTGCCAGTAAGCAATGCTAAACTATAAGTTTCTATGGCTAATCAATATGACACCCCAAATCCGAGTACTTCATTCCCACAGGATGCGGTGTTCACTTAATCAAACATTCATATCTAACTACCCAATCACAATAAAAGCTGGATAAATAAAACCTTTCCCATTAAAGGGTTACATAATAAAATCTCCGAGTTATCTAACCTTTAAATACAATCATTCAAATGCGGAAATTAAATAAACTTCATTAAAACCAAGTCTAAGATCATCATAATAAAAATCTAACATCTCAATCAAAGTAAAATTACAAGTCTTCATCACTTGCACATTTTTCCCTTTCCTTTTCTAGTCGAAGGTTCATCTACCTTCTCTCTTTTAATTTGCAATGAGTTTATAAATATGCAAGAGTGAGCAAAACAATTGCTCACTTTGGATATAATATAGAATCAACAGGAGTATAGCAATAATAAGCGCGATAATAGGCTCATCAACAATGAATAGTACTCTATCAACAATAATCGAGGCTGAAATCCAAAATGTGGAATAAATATAAGCGAGGGTCATAAGACCATGAACTATGTCCACGATTTGTGAGTAATCTTTCAACTCCAACTTTATGACAATCATAAGACTATAAGGACTCCTCGTACTTAGGGGATCGACCCTTACGTACCATGTATTGTGCACAAACATTTAACGCTTCTGGCGTAAGTTATCCCCTAATAATAATAGGGTTGTTCATCTCGATATTTGGAGTACAAGTCCGCACCAAAGAGAGTTTGGTTTGGATAAGCTTTCAAGGGTAATTTGAAGTTCAACGATCAACTAGAGGACTAGTTGAATTAATAACATCATATTATAGAATAATCGTAATTGAATCAACATGGTAAACCAAAATCATGCTTTAGGAATAATCTAATAGCATATACTTTGAATAACTATAACATGCCTTGCTTGAACAATATTAAGTCGAGGTTAATTAGAATTGAGTACTAAGCATGCATAACGGTTTGAGCGATGAAATTGCTCAACATTAGTATAAATAGTTGTGCATGCTAAACAACAAGTTAAATACAAGAATAACATCAACATTAAACCAAAGTTTAGAAAGCTTGCATCATTCATAAGGTAATCGAATTGAAACAATAAATAGTTCAACAAGATAAAGAATTAGAAATCTTGCATTATTATATTGGAAACAATAATTGATTCAATCAAGATAATGGATTAGAACACTTGCTCAAAAAGAACAATTTAAGCGCTTGCACAATTTTAAAAGTAGAGTTAGAGAACTTGCCTTGCTCGTGGCTAAACGAATCAATTGACCCACAATATCCTATAAACATATGTCATCATGACATAATTAGTCATTACCATCTTACAAACATAACTAAAGTCGTACATCATTTAAAAATTGGATTTTTAATTACATAATCAAGTTATAACACAAGTTAATCCTTAATAACATAATTATTCATAGTATAGAAGTACTAAAATCAACATTTTACAATCCTACTATCATGATATAACTTTTCTTAAAATTTCATGTACAAAAAGTACACTATCGAGACCATTACGCTAACTTCGCCTTGTGTGCACCACAATTTTACTTGTGGATCGCTTCTGGCGTGAGCATGGTATTCTTGATGGCGGAGAACAAAGCTACAAAGGTCAGCGTTGTGATGTATGGTGATGGTATTTGCACCCTACTAATGTCTTGTTAGTCTGCATGCCTTGTGCTGCGGCTTGTTTGACTTTGATAACCGATGACATGAACAAAAGCAATTTTGGCCTACAAGCTCGATTCTAACAGACTGAATCACATATAATTCATATAAAAACTTCATATAAACATAATTCAAGAATTCCTAACATGTTTCTACCCAAACAACAACATAAACAACAAATTTAAAACATCCAATTTCACTTTTTTGGATAAAACTCACTTTTGATATTTTTGATGAAAACAAACTTTGTAATTTTGTTTTCAACCAAAACAGTTAATTCAAAGTATTTTATCAAAGTATATATATACTCTAACACATTTAATAATTAATTTATCAATAAAACAAATAAAACCTTAATTTCTACCTTAAACCAAAACAATATATATAAAAAAAACTCTACTGTAAAAATATGTTTTTCTTCACAAACATATACATCATCAATTTATTGATTATAACTCATGAAAATAGTTTTAACATCACTAGTATGTCATATAAAACCACATAACAACAAAAATTCATGCTTACACAAAGATTCTACATAGAATTTGGGAAGATAAAAACTAGACTTTTAAAACTAAAAGAAATAGGAGAATACCTTGATAGAAGATGATATGGCTATTCTTTTCTACTCTCAAGCCTCTCCTTCTCCAATCTCTAGCCTTCCTTTCTCTCTTCTTTTCTTCTTTTCTTCTTCTTCTCTTCTTCTTCCTCTGAGTTTTCTTTCTTCTCTCTAACCTCTCTCCTCTAACATACGTCTTAACAAATAATGTATATAGATATTATATATATTAATTATATAATATAATTATAAACATAACTGATATCAGTTATGTGAATTTTGAAATCAAAAGCCATAAGGCTTGTTTGGTTTACTAACTAAAAAAATAACCCATTAATCACTTAACACCTTGTTTGGTAAAACTTAAATAGATTAAAGACTTAATAAGCATTAGGCCTTGTTTGGCAAAAGCGAATTAAAACTCCTTTAAGTTATTTTAATAACTCCTTTTAAAAAAGGTTATTTGTCACACATTAACTTAATTAAATTAATTCTAAAAACAATTTATTACATCACTTTAACACATAAATCAATACCACCAAAATTATAATTTTCTATATAATTATAACTTTATTTAATCAACTAACACATCCCTTTTAATTTACAACTTTAAATTAAAAATAAATAATTTATTTAATCAAAAACTCTAACTTAATAATTAAATTAAATTAGCAAAAAATAATTAATTTCCTTAATTATTTACTTAACAAATAATTAACCACATCAAATCAAATTTGAACAATTATTTATTCAACAATAAACACATCCATTAAATACTTAAATAATTCAATAAATATTTAATATAACAATTAAAATTACGGAATGTTACATCATTCCCTCCTTACAAGGATTACATCCCCGAGAATCACAATTCAAACAATTCATTCGTCACATTCTCCCCTACTTACAAAGATTACATCCCCGAATCGAAGACATAGATTAAACAAATAACTCGGGTAATTCTTCATCATTTCGACTTGAGTTCCCACGTGGCCTCTTGACATTGTGGTTCCTCCATACTACCTTCACGGAAGGTATCACTTTATTCTGAGCACTTGTTCTTTTTTGTCGACTATACGGATAGGAACCTCTTCATAGGACAAGTCTTTCTCAAAAGCTGTAATGGTTCGTACTCAATTCGTCTTTGTAATCGAGGTTTATCGGTCGTAACAAACACGTGAAAAACATTATGAATGTTTTGCAATTACGGAGGTAGAGCTACCTCGTAAGCCACCTCTCCAACCTTTCGTGACACTTGAAGGGTCAATAAATCTCGGACTTAGTTTCCCCTTTTTACCAAATCAAATTTTCCCTTCGAGGAGAAACCTTTAGGAACACGTAATTTCTACTTCAAATTCACGATTATGCTGTGTTGATCAACATATTTTTTTTATCTATCTTGGCGACTACTAATCTTGTTACGATGAGTTTAACAACCTCGGTGATTTGTTATACCGATTTCTGGTCCTAATAGTTGGCGTTCTCAACTTCATCCCAAAGACGGTGGAGTTACGCACTTTCTGTAGTATATAATGCCTAAATGCGGTGGCATGTCGATGCTAAGCGTGGTAACTATTATTGTAAGGCAAATTCCACCAGCGGTAATTGTTCATCCGACTTCCTTTGAAATCCATGGCGCATGCTCTCAACATATCTTCGATATACGAATCGTTCGTTCGCTTTGGCCATCTACATTTTGCGGATGATATCTCGTACTCATTCATATTTGTGTTCCCATACATTCTTGTAGTCTCTTCCAGAAGTTTGATGTGAACCTCTGATCTCTATCTGATACAATTGATATTGGAACTCCATGTCTCGACACGATCTCTTTAACATATAACTTTTCCAGCTGATCAAGATTGAATCTAATCTTTATTGGCAAAAAGTGTGTGATTTTGTCAATCATCACTATCACCCAAATCGCATCGTATCCTTTACGAGTTGTTTGAAGACCTACCACAAAATCCATTGTGATATGTTCCCATTTCCATTCCGGTATCTCCAATGGTTGAAGTAACCCGCTTGGTCTTTGAGGCTCGGCCTTGACTCTCTGACATGTCAAGCACTTTGCAACGCGATACGCAGCGTCTCTTTTCATATTTGGCCACCAAAAATGTCGTATAAATCTTGATACATCTTCGTACTTCTGGATGAATTGAATATCTCGAGTTATGAGCTTCAGTCAAGATTTCTTCTTTAATCTCTGGTACTGCTGGAACCCATATTCATCCTTCAAATCTCAGCATTCCATCGGTATCAATCTTGTATTTCACCTCTTTTCCCTCAACCACACTTTCTCTGATTTTTCTGCATTCCTCATCTTGTAGTTGAGCATTCTTCACTTTGCCCACCAATATTGGACTGGCTTCCATCTGGTAACATATTTCATTGGATTCTCTTGGAAATTTGATTTCCAACTCTAACCTTGACATTGTTGTAATAAGCTCCTCCTTATCAGTTAACAACATCAACTTTTCCTTGCCTTTCCTACTCAAGGCATACGCAACCACGTTTGCTTTGCACGGATGATAAAAGATCTCACAATCATAATCTTTTATCGGTTCCATCCATCTTCTTTGGCGCATGTTCGGGTCCTACTATGTGAAAATATACTTCAGACTTTTATGGTCTGTGTAAATCTCACATTTCTCTCCGTAGAGATAGTGTCTCCATATCTTGAGCAAACACAACCGCCGCTTGACTCTAAATCATGAGTCGGATACCCTTTTTACGTAATCTTTCAATTGTCTTGATGCATACGCGATACCTTTTTAGATTTTGCATAAGGACACACCCTAATCCCTTTGTGAAGCATCACTATACACCACAAAATTTTCTGTATTATCTGGTAATGACAACACGGTGTGCCATACTTAAGCTTCTTTTTCAATTCTTGGAAACTCTCCTCACACTTCTCTCGTCCAAACAAATTTTCTGATTTCCTCATTAAATTTGTCAATGGGTGGCAATCTTGGAGAAATCTTGGATAAACCGTCATAATACCCTGCTAATCCCAAGAAACTTCTTACTTACGATGGAGTTCTTGGTTGTTCCCAATTTTATCTGACTTGACCTTTGATGGATCCTTTGAAATTCCATCCTTGTCAATTCGTGCCCAAGAAATTGTACGTTTAACCAAAATTCACATTTAGAGAATTTCGGCATACAACTTTTCCTTTCTTAAGCGTCCCGGTGTTAGGCGTAAGTGTTCCACGTGTTCTTCTTGAGTTTTAGAGTACACGAGAATATCGTCGATAAACACCACCACAAACTTGTCTAAAAATGGTTTAAACACCTTGTTCATCAAATCCATGAATCTTTGCGAGGCGTTTGTCAAACCAAAACATCACCAAAAATTCGTAATGTCCATACAGGAGTTGAATGCCGTCTTGGTACATCCTCCTTTCTTACCTTGAGTTGATGATACCCACTTCTCAAATCTATTTTTGAGAAATATCTAGCTAGCACCTTCAATTGATCAAACAAGTCATCTATTCTCGGCAATGGATACTTTATTCTTAATAGTGACTTTGTTTAACTCCTATAATTAATGCAAAGAGCGCATTGACCCATCCTTCTTCTTTCTGAATACACCGGTGCTCCCCACGGTGACACTTTTCGATTGAATGTATTTCTTGTCCAGCGGCTCCTGTAGTTGTACCATCGGTTCTTTCATCTCCACGGAGCCATTTTGTATGGGGCTTTTCGATATCGGAGGCGGTTCACGGCGCTAAGTCGATCACGAACTCGATTCTCTCTGTAGGGTGAAGTCACAGGAAATCCTCTCGAAATCGTCCACAAATTCCCTAACTTCTTGGTATTTCTTCTAGTTTCGCACCCTTCTTTTGAGTATCGACTATGTAAGCTAAATAACCCACACAGCCTTGACTCAACAACTTCTTGGCCTGCATAATCGTCAGACATCTCATTTGTCTAGGCGATTTGCTACCATTGAATACTACCTTTGACGGAGTCATAAGGTTTACATTTCTTTTGGCGGTCAATTATCGCTCCATAATTGAACAACGATCCATTCCCAAAATAACATCAAACTCTCCTAGCACGATCGGAATCAAATCTACCATCAAAATATTTCCTTAATATTCACCCTACGGTTCTTGTATCTGAACCTAACAGAACTACTTCCTTATTCATAATTTCTATGTTTAAAGGAAATTCAATTCTTCACTAAGCAATCCTAATCTCATAGCAAATTCATCGAGATATAAATGAGCAAGTGCTTTTGAATCAAATAATACATAAGCATCAATATCATTGATCGGGATAATACGACACCACATCCTTTGATTGCACTGACATCTTGCAGGTCATGTTGAAGGTTACGGTTGTGGGCTTATTTGTTGTTGTTGGTCCTGAATAGCCAACGCACCTCCACTAGCATTTCCCTTGCTCCCATTTGTCTCACCCGATCTCTTCTTAGGGCATTCACGAGCAAAGTGATCCTTGGATCCGCATGTGAAACACACATTCTTCTTAGCTTGAGTGCAATTTGGGGCGATGTGACCCTCCACAGCCACAATTGAAGCATACTCGTTTCCCCAGCAAACACACTCCCTTATGAAACTTTCCGTACGTAGCACATGCTTGAACTTCTTATTTTCTTTGGTTTCTTTCTTTGGTTTCAGCTCCTCCATTCATATTCCACTTCCTCTTCAGGTTGTTACCATTACTACCGTTACCACCACTCTTAGCTTCACCTTCACTTTTCTTCTTTTTTGCTCTTGATTATGCTTTGTTACCGCCTCGCCTCCACTTTCAGTGAGAATCGCCTTCTCCATCACTGCTGCAAATGTCTTCAATTGGAACAGGGAAACCCTACTGTACAACCAGGGTTTCAGTCCCTGCTCAAACCTCTCCGCCTTGCTCTCATCTGTGCTGACCTGATATAGCGCAAATCTCGCCAACTTGTTGAACTTTGCGGCATACTTTGACACCGACATTGTTCCTTACTTCAACTCCAAAAATTGGACCTCTAGCTGACTCTTCGAACTCTCTGGGAAATAAGTCTCGAAGAACAGCTCCTTAAACCTATCCCAGGTCATTACTCCTGGTCCTTCCCGAGTTTTGTTGGCCTGCCACCAATAGCTAGCCTCCTCTTTCAACATAAACGTTGCAAAAGCAGTCTTCTGATTCTCCTCTACCCTAGCCACATCAAAAACCTTCTCGATTTCCATAATCCAAGTCTGTGCTTCAACTAGATTCATGGATCCACGGAATTCTGGTGGTCCAACCGCCTTGAAGTCCTTAAACGTAGCACCTTGGTTCTGAGGTTGATTCTGCGGTTGATTTTGCAGTGCACTGTCGATGCGCGTCACCAGCTTCTTTGAGCGGAGTTAGCTTCGACATTATCGTTGTTGGTTCCTTTGGTGGTTCTCTGATGGGGTGGTTGGCGTCTGGAGGCATTTTACATTAAAAGAATACATTCATTAGATTATTACTCAACTCTTTTCAAGTAATTTCTACTTAACTTGCCCCCATGAAAGTAATCATTTCATAACACATAACACTTTGGATAAAGAAAATAATATCTTTTATTCATAACTTCTTTGAAAACATCATATCAATAGCATCAACTTGCTATTTACATCCACTATCCGAGATAAAGAATCTATGAGGATTTAAAACATCAAAATATTCCTTTGTTTATAAACACATCGAATTTACATCATTAATTACCAAATAATTTTCACATAATTAAACTAATACTATCCTTTATGCATTAAAGTATTTGAATAGCCTTACTACGTTCCTCTTCCATGATGTGAGCCATGGATTACGCGATCCGGCATATATGATGGTAGATCCTCAAGCTGGATTGGATATTTCTAACTTCGATCTTGGACCGCATCCATTGCATTTTGTAGTGTAGAGTCGTCTCCTCAAGTTTAGCCTTCTTCTTTACGACGATCATCTTACGCAAGATCGGCCGACGTGACTCTCGTACCCGACCCTCTTCTGCTATGGCAAGCCTCTCAGAGCTCTCTTTCGAGATCCTTCTTCAACTTTTCTATTTTTGTGGACTTATCCTCGGTTTGACCCTTCTCGTGGACGAGATCCCTCCACGTTTCCTAAGCGTGTGTGAAAGCCACAATCTCCCTATCCCTACGCTTTCAATAGTAATTTGTTGACTAACCGCCCGCTCGGTCGAGATCCGGACGGTATCCTGCAACTCTATGTTACGATCATAAAGTGCATCATACATCTCGGCATCAATAGAGTTCGGTGGGAACTCCTCTTCTTCTCGGGATCCTCCTCTGAATGGGTCTCGATCTCGGGGCTCATGCTCTGACCAACAACATTGATCAATGGGATGTCTCTCTCTACCAGATTGTTCCACGGCGACATGAATGTCTCGGGGCTCCTCCTCTATAGGTACTGGGGTTCCTCCTCCCCGGCTCGACTAGTTCCTCCAACATCGACATCCACGACAACAAAATTTTTAAGTTTTAGTTACTAATCATTACTACTCGACTCTCACGAGCACATAAGTTGTAAACACATAAGCACATAAGTGTTTTATTACTTCTTCCTTAAAACCCGATAAGAGTTCATCACTATCTTTTGAAGGTTACTTCTAAGGCTTTTCCCCACCTAAGGTTCATAACCTAAGGCTTTGATACCAACTTGTGACACCCCCAAATCCGGTACTTCATTCCCACGAGGATCGGTGTTCACTTAATCAAACATTCATATCTAACTACCCAATCACAATAAAAGCTGGATAAATAAAACCTTTCCCATTAAAGGGTTACATAATAAAATCTCTCGGGTTATCTAACCTTTAAATACAATCATTCAAATCGGAAAATAAATAAACTTCATTAAAACCAAGTCTAAGATCATCATAATAAAAATCTAACATCTAATCAAAGTAAAATTACAAGTCTTCATCACTTGCATTTTTCCCTTTCCTTTCTTTAGTCGAAGGTTCATCTACCTTCTCCTCTTTAATTGCAATGAGTTTATAAATATGCAAGAGTGAGCAAAACAATTGCTCCTTTGGATATAATATAGAATCAACAGGAGTATAGCAATAATAATTGCCAATAATAGGCTCATCAACAATGAATAGTACTCTATCAACAATAATCGAGGCCGAAATCCAAAATGTGGAATAAATATAAGCGAGGGTCATAAGACCATGAACTATGTCCACGCGATTCTTGAGTAATCTTTCAACTCCAACTTTACTTGATCATAAGACTATAAAGACTCCTCGTACTTAGGGGATCACCCGCCGTACCATGTATTGTGCACAAACATTTAACGTTACGGCGTAAGTTATCCCCTAATAATAATAGGGTTGTTCATCTCAGTATTTGGAGTACAAGTCCGCACCAAAGAGAGTTTGGTTTGGATAAGCTTTCAAGGGTAATTTGAAGTTCAACGATCAACTAGAGGACTAGTTGAATTAATAACATTATATTATAGAATAATCGTAATTGAATCAACATGGTAAACCAAAATCATGCTTTAGGAATAATCTAATAGCATATACTTTGAATAACTATAACATGCCTTGCTTGAACAATATTAAGTCGAGGTTAATTAGAATTGAGTACTAAGCATGCATAACGGTTTGAGCGATGAAATTGCTCGACATTAGTATAAATAGTTGTGCATGCTAAACAACAAGTTAAATACAAGAATAACTTGTCAACATTAAACCAAAGTTTAGAAAGCTTACATCATTTATAAGGTAATCTAATTGAAATAATAAATAGTCATCAAGATAAAGAATTAGAAAACTTGCATTATTATATTGGAAACAATAATTGATTCAATCAAGATAATGGATTAGAACACTTGCTCAAAGAAAATTTAAGTGCTTGCACAATTGTAAAAGTAGAGTTAGGGAACTTGCCTTATTCGTGGACTAAATCAAACAATTCAAACCACAATATCCTATAAACATATGTCATCATGACATAATTAGTCATTACCATCTTAAAAACATAACTAAGTACGTACATCATTTAAAAATTAGATTTTTAATCACATAATCAAGTTATAACACAAGTTAATCCTTAATAACATAATTATTCATAGTATAGAAATACTAAAATCAACATTTTACAATCCTACTATCATCACATAACTTTTCTTAAAATTTCGTGTACAAAAGTACCTTTGTCGGACCATTACCTTAACTAACTTCGCACACGTGGCGCTACAATTTACATTGTGGGTCGCATTGCTGGCGTGAGCATGAGCAGCATAATTGCGTGGAAATTGAGAACAAGGCCGCTGAAAGCGTATGGCAGCATGAGTCGGCGTTCTTGGCGCCACTAATGTCTTATTAATCGTCCGCATGCATGTACCATAGCCGACCTCGAACGACTTGACAACAATGCGACATGAAAAAGCCAATTTTGGCCTACAAGCTCGATTCTAACAGGTGATTAGCATATAATTCATAAAAACTTCATATAAACATAATTCAAGAATTCTAACATGTTTCTACCCATACAACAACATAAACAAAAATTTAAACACCCAATTTCACTATTTTTGATAAAAACTCACTTTTTGATATTTTTGATGAAAATAAAACAACGTAATTTTGTTTTCAACCAAAAGTTAATTCAAAGCATTTTATCAAAGTATATATATACTCTAACAAATTGATAATTAATTTATCAATAAACAACTAATAAAACCCATAATTCTACCTTAAACTAACAATATATATAAAAAACTCTCTGTAAAAATGTTTTTCTCCACAATTACATACATATCATCAATTCTTTGATTATAACTCATGAAAATAGTTTTAACATCACTAGTATGTCATATAAAAGCCACATAACAACAAAAATTCATGCTTACACAAAGATTCTACAGAGAATTTGAGAAGATAAAAACTAAACTTTTAAAACTAAAAGAAATAAGAGAATACCTTGATAGAAGATGATATGACTATTCTTTTCTACTCTCAAAGCCTCTCCTTCTCCAATCTCTAGCCTTCCTTTCTCTCTTTTCTTCTTTCTTCTTTTCTTCTTCTTCTCTTCTTCTTCCTCTGAGTTTTCTTTCTTCTCTCTAACCTCTCTCCTCTAACATACGTCTTAACAAATAACGTATATAGATATTATATATATTAATTATATAATATAATTATAAACATAACTGATATCAGTTATGTGAATTTTGAAATCAAAAGCCATAAGGCTTGTTTGATTTACTAACTAAAAAAATAACCCATTAATCCTAACACCTTGTTTGGTAAAACTCAAATAGATTAAAGACTTAATAGCATTAGGCCTTGTTTGGAAAAAGCGAATTAAAACTCTTTAAGTTATTTTAATAACTCCTTTATAAAAGGTTATTTGTCACACATTAATTAAATTAAATTAATTCTAAAAATAATTTATTAAATCACTTTAACACATAAATCAATACCACCAAAATTATAATTTTCTATATAATTATAACTTTATTTAATCAATTAACACATCCTTTTTAATTTACAACTTTAAATAAAAAATATAGTAATTTATTTAATCAAAACTCTAACTTAATAATTAAATTAAATTAGCAAAATAATAAATAATTTCCTTAATTATTTACTTAACAAATAATTAACCACATCAAATCAAATTTGAACAATTATTTATTCAACAATAAACACATCCATTAAATACTTAAATAATTGATAAATATTTAATATAACAATTAAAATTTCGGAATGTTACATAAAGACTTTTATCATCTTTATAGTGTCGATTGGTAATTCTAGATCAGAAGAGCTCATTAGATATCTGATATCTATCAGTCCTACTTTCCTTACCATCAACTACATGATGTGTAGGAATATAGTAAGAGCATCCATAGTTTCATGCTGACGCTGAAGCTTGTTACTCATGTATGCGAGCATGATGCATTGAGCCAACTGTGCATCATCTTGCCACTTTCTAAAAGTAGCAATCTCTTCCTCAAAGGCATTGTCTGCAACCATTATAGGGATCGACATATTAAGGACATAAGATAACTTTTCAGCTGTGAGAACTATTCTCAATTTCCTTAACCAATCCGTTTAATTTGGTTCGGTTAAATATCATCTAATATGCTTTGCAGTGTTAGTAATTTAGACATTGTAAAATTATATAAATGAATTTGTAATTAAAAACATTTTACAATACATTCTTTTATTAATTAAGTTGTAGAGCTCGTCGATATCTTCAATTTGATAGGTGGCAGGCCCCGTAACTCCTCCCGGATCAAAAGTTATGGCCATTTTACCAGAGGACGCTGTAGTAGAAAAATAATTGGCAGATTGCTAGCAAGCCGGGGCTTGCCCTTTTGTGACTTGATAGCAAGTCGGGGCTTGGGGTCTGGGCATATTAGCAGCTTTCTAGCAACTTGGGGCTTGCTCTTACAAAGGGAAATAGCCAGCTGCGGCTTGGGTACTCGAATTTGAAGTCTTCTAGTTGGTTTCTAATGCTTCAAACATGGAGTTTAAGTGATGGTGATTACTTGGGACTCGTATATGCATAGAATTGTAATCAGAATACATGTTGAAGTATATAATTAACAAAAAACACTGAGATTAAGGAAAATTACGAAGATTAATCTCAGTTTTTCGAAGCAAGCATTGGAGGAGTATTTCAAGGAGATTTTCGAGATGATTGCGATTCTAGGCTATGTAAAGGGTGTTTTTAAATATTATTCGTCTTAGACTATTATTTTTAATTGAAAGAATGATTTCCATGATTTATTCAGTATTTATTTTGTTTATTATGAACTAATTCACTTTTTAGGCTTGTGATGGATCCTTAAGTGAATCGATGATTTTGTAATCTTTGATTTCTAATTTAATAAGCTATTTCCAGTTTATCTATATTAATTTGAGCTTGAATCTATGAATTGCCTGATCAACAATTCTTTGTGGAGTTGGATGGAATCGAGAGAGTATATTCAAATCTAGACCTAGTTGATATAGCATGTGTTCAGGATTTTGTTAATAGCTAAAACTTGATGAGTGTTAAGGTAGAGATATGTGTGACACCGCATGTAATCAGATAGGGAACTTATTCTTCAACCTTCTTCAATTGTAATTCACATAGAGATATAGTGGGTTAGTTGATTAAGGTGTTTAACGGAATTCTATCTTAATTGTGGATTGACGTTAATACGGTATTAGTGCATCGAGAGGTGGTTAGTACTACATTTGTGTTCTTGATTAATAAAATGGGATAGTGCATTGAATTGGAATAAAGGTGTTAAAATCAGAGTGAAGCTTAGGGTGAAGTCATAAGTCTAATTTTCCATTAATTATTTGAAATTCCAGATTTTGATATTTGTGATTGGTTTGTGATAGTTTAATTACTTTTTAATTTAGAATAATTATTTTTAATAATTGAATTGGGTAGTTTAATAGAATTAGGATTAATAGAAAATTGATAATTGTGAAGTTAAGTTTCTTATTAAATTGTCTCTATGGGAACGATACTCTACTTATCACTTTATTACTTGTTAACCACGTATACTTGTGTGTTGTGCGTAATTAGATTTTACCCAACAAGTTTTTGGCGCCGCTGCCAGGGACTATTTAGTATAATTCTTAATAGTTTTACAATATCAGTTTAATTAATCCAGTTTTACTTAGACATTTTTATTTTTTTGTTTTGTTTCTTCTATTTCAAGTGTTAAAAGAAGTTCATGAAAACTCGGTCCAAAAATCCAGATTTGCTTCCTTTTGACGACGACATTGAGAAAAGGTTTCAGAGGTTGAGCAAGTGGATCAAGGAAACGAGACAAGAATTTGAAACACCTGAGCAAGAAGAGGAAATGACAGCCAAAGATCGGAAAGCATTAAGGGACTACACCACGCCTAAGGTGACTGAACTGCAATCAAGCATCACCAAGCTAGCAATAGCAGCTAATACATTTGAAATTAAGCCAGGGATGATACAAATGATTCAGAATTTAGTTCAGTTTGGGGTATTGGAAAATGACGATTTGAACGAGCATCTAGTCAGTTTTTTAGAACTGTGCAACACCTTTAGGTTCAATGTAGCGCCCCCAAATCCGGGTATCTTCCAACCCGATAGATGGTGCTATACTGTATAAACATTCATACCTTCATTCAATTGAAAAGTCTTAAAGAACGAATATAACTTCTATATATTCAAACTAATATTTACATTTCCCAGGTTCTAAACCCATTACAAAGGTTCTTTGTCATAATATTCATTACATTACAACAATAGCCCTATATTATTACAAGAGAGCTTAATAATCTGCCTTAGCTTTTCCCTTATCCTTATTCGATTCTTCGGGACGTTCAGTCTTAGCTGCATTCATATGGTTTAAGCAAGAGTGAGCATAACTTGCTCAATAAGTATAACAATTTTAATAACAACATGATTTATACATATGAATTGTATATCTTCGATAACTGAACAATAGTTATGAAGTACTATCGATGATTCAAAATAGCACTTCATCTTTTCTTTCAAAATGTTTCACAATGAATAAAATTCAGTAAAACATTTATTCCAGTCAAAGACCTCGAGTATTCATTCTTTCTTTGAAAAAGACAACCCGGACGTAGTCCGTAAGCCCAATATTACTTACGAGCACTTCTAGGTGATCAGCCTATTGTACTCTATGTTGATCAACACTACATCCATTAAACGTATATACGTTTAATAATTTGGCAACCTCACGTGCCTGTCGTTTTACCGATAACATGTTTGTTTAACATTTCAGTCTTCTTTTGAAAACCATATCAAGTAGTTGACAAAAGATAATAACATTTGATAACAGATGAATAGATTATCAGTAATCCACTCAATATATCAAGTCTAGCCAAAGGAAGTGGCTTTAACTTTATTGTACTTCAATTCATGCGTAAGGATACATGAACTTCAAAAACATGTTCAGATTGAACTAAGACAAGAGTTAGAATACTTGCCTTTAACGTCTGCTACGATGTAATTTACTTTACGTTCAAGTCTTTCAAGTCTCTACAATACATGATCACATAATGCCTTACATTAGGTCACATATAATCAAGTATGTATCTGTCTATATCTTACCCTTCATCTCAATCTAATTCTGATTTAGAATTAGTTACTATTCATTCCGGTTTATCATTAACATTCATTCATATTTGTTTCAATCTTTACTCAACATCCTTAAGGTTTAACAAAGCTTAACAATGTTACATTATCTTCCTTAAAGTATATTTACTTTTAAAATTAATTACCAAACTTTCTTTGTACTTATAAACTTTCCTTACTATCCATGTCCTAAGATCGGCGCTCTGGCCTTGACTTTTATAACTATAGCTCTTCATCTTTGTGGCATGAGTTAGCGATGATGGGAGTCCGGACTTTTTTGATGCTGGCGCAAGTCCTTACTTTAATGGGCGTATTTGTGGCGCTGAGTTTCGAGATGTCATGTCTCATTCATGGCCATTGCGTCGCCACAAAATGTACTAAGTTTCGTCTTTGCGATGCGAAGTTTCCGATTGTGTCTCGGACACCGCTTCTAAGCCTTCATGGCGTGACCAATTTGGTCTAGGGTTGGCGCCGCGGCGCCAACTCTGTGCACTAGAAAATAATTCAGTTTTTAAAATTTTGTGAACTTCCCAGACGCATAACTCCTTCGTTATAAGTCTGAATTGGCTCGTTCAAAAGCCTACCTGTGGCGACCCCAAATCCGGGTACTTGCAACCCGAACTTCGGTTCTCCACGATACCATTTTTTTTAAATTTGAATAATACTAAATAATAATACATTCAAACTTAATTTACATACATCAAAGTTTACTTCCCCAAGTACGTGACCTTCAAATACATTCCTTACAATACCTGACAATAGATTCCATTGTCTTACAAACTATAACCATTAACTCATATTAATTCTCATTGAGCGACTTTTCTTTTCCCTTTATCGTGTTCTGAACCTTGTGTTGCTCATACATAACTGAAAACATTTAATTTAAGCAAGGATGAGCATTTGAGTGCCCAACAAGTAATAGCAATTATATATATAAGCTGAAAGAATATAAGTATTCTCTTTACATAACACTTCTACAACGAATCGAAAGTTATGAAGTAATCTGTACTAATAAAAAATTCACATAACAACTCTCTTCCAAATTATTTAAATTTGGCTCTGGCTCTACCCATGAATAGGGTTTAAGAAACATACTATGAACATTGTTTTTCATTTTCGAAAAGGTTTGGCAGAAATCCATCTGCAAACCGTTCTAGTTTACGGGTACGGAGGGTGATCAACCCCGTTGTACCCTGTATTGATCAATACTACATAACTCTGAACTAAATTCATCGTTTTATTCTGTCCGCCTCGGGCACAAAAATTTTCCCATATAGGGATGTTCATACATGTCTGGTTCCAAACCCGAAGGTTTTTAATCTTGCTCAACAATAATATGTAATTCAACATATATATATACGGGTAATTGACAAAGGTGTATCAACATGTGAATAAATGCCATGATTATCGAAGTGGGGACACTTGTATAACCATTTCGAAATCAACTTAACAGAATATATATCTGAGCTAACATGTTGATAATCAAAGCGTACAAAATCTGTATAGGAATAAAATAATTCTGAAACTTCTTACTCATGTCCATTGCATAAAGGAAATGCAAAGGTAAGATACTTGCCTGATTTGCTGATTACAAATCTCAACTTAGGTTTTATCTCTTTATCACAACCTATCAATAATCAGATCATTCATTCGATTAGAACAATATATCATAACACATAGTATTGTCTATTACAGTCAGCACATAGTCTAATCACGTCATCACATAATCGCAATGATCATACTTTTAGTTCATATTCTATACTTGAAATATTTTTATACATTTTTCAAATATCTCATCCATGTTCTTACAGTAGCCTTTTCTTTCTTTTATAAGGTTCGACATTTGTCGCAAAATTGTCAAAGCTTGACTTTATCGGTAATTCTTGAGTCGAAGACTCTTATTACATATCTCAACATCGGTCATTTTATTTTTAAATGACTTAAAATAATTTTAAAGCTTTTATGATATTTTATCATGCATTTTCAAACATCGGAATCATAATTAAATGATTTAAACATCAAAAAAAATTCTATTATCATTAATAATTAATTAATATTAAACTATTAATGAAGCCATTGCCAAAATATAAAAGTTATTTATAATAACTCAAACTATTTTTAAAACATTTATATTACCCTTAAATCATTTTTAAAATAATTAAAATCATTTTAAATAATTACCTTAAATATTAATGTACTATTTATCCAAATATTAAAAGTCATTAATTATAACTTAAAATATTTTTAAATCCTTAATATCCTCTTTAAATGATTTTTAAATAAATAAAACCATTTTTAAACTATTTATTTAATATAAATATTAAATAAACTTAATATCACAAATCATTAACTAAATATCATTAATATATAATTATTAATGAAATTATCTTCTAAATATTAAAAGTTATATTTTATAACTCAAAATATCTTTAAATACTTTATTTTCATCTAAAATGATTTTTAAAATATTAAAATTATTTTTAAACTAATAAATAACTTTAATATCATTAATATTAATTAATTAATGAAATTCATCACAAAATATTAAAAGTCATCACAAATAATTTAAAATATTTTCTTATACCATAAAATAATTTTCATGATTTTTCATGAATTAAAACTATTTTTAAATCATTTATTTAATATTATAATTAAATAAATAAATACCTTTATATTCCAAAAATATTAAATATTTATGAAATATACTCAAAATAATTAAATATTATTTTTCGGACTTTAAAATAATTTTTTGAATTTAAAATCTAATTTTTAAATCATTTTCAGAATTTCCAGAAATTGAAAAATTTAAAATAATTCAAATCTGTCAGCCGCCAAAGGGCCTATAGTTGTGAGCGAAATCACGCTATAGGTGTTCTTCATCTCAAGAACACTATCGTGAGGCAGTTCGAGGGGGTACTTTGACCATGAATAACATTTTGGTCTTAATGAATCTGGACAATCTATGAATTGGGTCTTGTAGAAGTAATACCAAAATACAATTACCAACAATCATAACCTCTAAAAAACATCAGATCTGGGATAAATCAGCCATCAAAGTAAGTTTACAAAGTCGTTGTTCTTCACGAAGAACGATTCGAGGTGCCTACTTTAGACCTCTATAACTTGATGATCGTGCAGCGTTTACGTGATCTATCAATTCCGAGTGTGTAGACTGAACATGTAGGACAACGCTAACACTTAAAATCATCATAAAAAAATAAATCAAGCATCTAAAGTATGGTCAAACCTTAACAAAAAAAACAACACTTAGAAAATTCGGGTTTGCCCATAAATTATGCAGTCAATCTTTGGTCAATGAAATTTGACCTTCAATAACGTTTACTCCAAAATAGATATGGACTGATTAGTTTTGGAGCTTAAATTCCACATAACAGGACTACACATATCAACTTTCAAAACACAAAACTCATTAACGATCTAGATATAAGGTTCGACATTTGCCAAAAAATATTTTTGGACACTTGAATATTTTTTGGGTTTAAAAACATAGGTCGACAAACAGTCAACCCACTTTGACCTTAAATAACTTTTGATCCACAATAGATATAGACTGATTCCTTTTAGAGGTTAAAGAACACATAACAAGCTACATATAACATCTTACAAACAACAAAAAAGCGATAAATAATCACGGAGATATAAGGCTTGACATTTGCACAAAATTACGTAATTCGGTTTTTCCAACTTGCTTAAATCTTTGATTTTGAGCACTTTGATGTTATGGGTGCATGTGTTTTAAAACCGAACATTAATAGACTCCTTATTACACAACTTTAAACAATCAATTCCATCAATTAACATCGAATCGAAGGATTTCAAAATTAGGGAATTTCGTGCCTTTTACAGCCCGATTTACGATTTTTTGGCTTTGATGCTTCTGATTTGTTGTTTGTGATGGTTGGGCTTTGATTAGGAGCTTATGGGTAAGAGAATTTCGTTGGCTAGAGTTTGAGAGAGTGTGTCTAGAGAGTTGCTATAATTTTAGTGTGCATTAAGCTTGAATTTCCTTAATTTCTATTTATAGACCATTTAGATTGCCTTGGATTCTCAATAATGCTAGTATAATTGAATGCTAGCTGATAAATGTGGTGGGGCAAGTATGTTGGCCATGATTTGTTGCTAGATTCCTCAATAATTCAACTAATCATACACTAATAAATCAAAAGGGCATTTTGGTAATTTTGCCTATAATTTCAAGGGCATTTTTGTACATAGCAATTAAATGTAGTATTTAATCACTAGATGGTAATTCTAATCATTTACCAATTAATTCTATCCTTTGGTAAATTAAAACACTTGTACATTAACATTGTAATTAAACCCAATAATTTTAAATTAGGGTTTTTTTATAGAAAATTAGGGTTCTAAAATTAGGGTTTCTTAACGTCATCAATTAGGGTTTCCTAATTGACCATCAGGGTTCTCTAATTATCTGTGTGTGTTACTAACACAGTCGTTACGGTCTCTAACTTCAACCGATTAGGGTTATAATAATTAGGGTTTGTCCTAATTATCAGCGTAAAAATAGTAATTAGGGTTTTCTTCTAATTACAGAGCATTCGTGTACCACGGTAAGAATTTATATGCAGTCACCACTCGGTCATTTCTCATAACTTAGTTTAATAATTAGGGTTTCACGCAGAACAATCTTGTCTTTATGACCTAATTGGTAGTCATTGCTCAATATTATACATTAGCATACATTATACGATACATATTTATGGTCTTTGTAAAATCATAATATCAATAATATAATATTATTATTCTCATCTCTTGATCGCAATCCCAATCCAGGGTTTGGATCTCATATCTAACTTATTCTTCGTACACAACATCGATAATCAAGTTAAAATCATTAACTTAAATATTCTGAACAATTCATATAATAAAATATTTATTATATAAATCTAATTGTCACTTCATATATTATTTCCAATCATGTTTTCATGAAAAATAATTAATAAAAACATTTTTAAACTACGTAAATTAATTATCATAACGATATAGTTTTGTGGTAATTAATTATTCCAAAATTATTTCTAATTTTTTTCAAGTAATAAATATATTTGCATCTATTGTTCACATTACTAGACATTTATTCTCGTCATTAAATAATAATAAAAAAATTATACGCACATTTTCTTATTTATTTTATTTAGGAAATCTCGGGTTATTACACTACCGTTCAAAAGTTACGTAATCTACACGTTCATGCAAGAATTTTATCTATTCGACTTCGTTTGCTAAAAATCTACCTACTGGTTCATTTTTAACGTAAACGATAAACGTTCGTGAACGTTCAACGCTCGTTTCTTCGTTCTAAGTCAGAATTCGCCCATTTTTGAGTCCACAACTCTTAAATGACGAACATGACTTGCCTCCATTGGAAAATAACATTTCCGAGTTCAAACTCAAAATTGACTCCTAATCTGGGAATTTCACAAATTCGACGATTATCGTCTAATCGTGCGATTTCCAGCTAATCTTCATTCTTATGATTTGTTCAACATTACCAATGAATTCCATTTATCATGTGAACATATTAACCTAGTTATTCCAACAACTTATACTCATTATTGGATTTTCACTTATTTCTTCATAAGTTTATAACTTGATAAATTATAAACTACTTATGATCTTATCATTCATGACTTATGATAATTAAAGTTTCTTAATCATCATACATATATGTTCTCAACATATAGCTTTACTTATTAATACTTGATACATAAAATCATACAAGTTCTTTTACTTTCATATTACTTATATTACTAAACTCATTACAAGTTCATAATACCTTCACATAAGTTTATAACTTATACTAGCTTAAATGACTTATTACCCAACTTATGTGGCATAAGTTCATTACTTATACATACTTCTTACTTTTTATCATTCATGTTCCTTAATCCAAGCTTTTCTTATCATCCTATCATGATAGAGATAGAGATAATTGGAGAAGGAATCTTACTTTTGAAGTCTTTAGTAAGTAGCTTCTTCTTCTTCTTGACTTATGGAAGTTAACTTATTTGTAACTTAAACTCTCTACCAATTAAGCACTTTGTAATAACTAGATTGTTTGAACAAGTGATAAATGGCTAGCAATGCTTCTCTATTTATAGAACTTGCAAGATTAGGGTAGATTAGTCATAACACTAAGCCACCTCCTTACTATTCATTGCTTGGCTAACACAAGACTTATCCTTTGCTTGGCCACTACTCTTAATACTTGGTCATTACATAACTTGATCATTACTCATATATCTTGGTTACCACTTTATTTGGTCACCACTTTTAATACTTGATAACCACACATTAACCACATTAATATGGTTTGCCCCAAAGGGTTTGTCAACTCATGGATTCTAGCTTGGGCTTGGATTACATAAATCATTGGGCTTTACTTTATCAAACATTCACTTGCTTATTAATTCAATAGTTGGGCCTTAACCTTAATTGACTTGGGCTTGTACAAAATCCTAACCAATTCTTACAAGTCCATTAGTATTACATAATACATATACATATAGTTTATGCATTATTCTCATATTCTAATTCCTATAAAATTTGTATACGATAATTCAACCTTCATACAAACTCGTATAATACTTCGTATTATACTTACTTTCATTCTTTTGCACAATACCAAAGTATCCTACAATTATTACTTTACTCATTCCCACTTCGCTTTACTTAACGTTTATAACTTAAGTCCGCAAGCGAAATATTACATTTTCCATAACTAGATTATTATTACATAATCCGTCTTACTTTAATATTCTATCATTACGTATTTCTCGAAAATTCAAAAATATATCCCGAGCAAATACTGATGAATAGTGTTTTTCGGGAAATTTCTTGGAAAACTTTTATTTTCATCTTAGGAATTCAAACACTTTAATTCATTCACGTAGCTAAAATACTACGACATTCCAACGCCAATAGGTTATAGAATGACAATTATCTTGATATCACATAAAATATGATTTTATTATTATTTAATTTAATAAAATCATTTTACAATAAGATCCGAATTTCTCGGTCGTTATATTCTTCCCCCCTTATAAAGATTATGTCCTCAGAATCTCGTCTTACTTTAATCAAACAGATGAGGAAAATTTTTCTTCATCTTTTCTTCTAATTCCCACGTTGCTTCTTCGGCATCGTGGTTCTTCCATAATACCTTTACCGACGGTATTACTTTGTTCCGCAGAACTTGGTCCTTTCTATCAATGATCTGAATCGGGGATTCTTCATAGGTTAAATCGTTCTCGATATGAATCGGCTCATATTCGATTATTTGCCTATAGTCCAGCTTATACGGACATAATACAGATACGTGAAACATGTTATGTATTCTTTCTAGGTCTGGAGGTAATGCTATCACATATGATACCTCTCCTACTCTCTTTAATACTTCAAAAGGTCCTATAAACCTTGGACTTAACTTCCCTTTCTTTCCAAAGCGTATCTTTCCTTTCCAGGGAAATACCTTTAGAAACACATATGAACCTACTTCAAACTCTTGGTTTAATCTATGTGAGTCCGCATACTTCTTTTGTCTGCCCTGACCTATGACGAGACGCATTCGAATTAACTTTACCACATCCACTGTCTGCTGCACCAATTCTGGTCCTAGCATCCGGCATTCTCCCACCTCATCCCAACACAATGGTGTTGTACACTTTCTTCCGTATAGAGCTTCATAAGGCAGCATGCCTATGCTTGCATGATAACTGTTATTATACGCAAACTCTACTAGTGGTAGGTGATCATCCTAACTATCCTAGAAATCCATGACGCAAGACCTCAACATGTCTTCTAACGTCTGAATTGTTCTCTCGCTCTGCCCATCAGTTTGTGGATGATAAGCCGTGCTTAACTTCAACTGTGTCCCCAGCTGTTCTTGCAAACTTCTCCAAAAGTTCGATGTGAATCGTGGATCACGATCTGACACAATCGATACTGGTACTCCATGTCTGGAAATAGTTTCCTTGATATAGAGTTTAGCTAACTGGTCTAAGTTATACTTGACCCTAATTGGTAAGAAGTGAGCCGATTTCGTCAATCGGTAGACTATTACCCAAATCAAATCATACCCTTTCGCCGTTGTTGGAAGTCCCACCATGAAATCCATCGAGATATGCTCCCACTTCCATTCTAGAATCTCTAATGACTGTAACAAGCCACTGGGTCGTTGATGTTCGGCCTTAACTTTTTGACAAGTCAAGCACCTACTCACATACTTTGCTATTTCTCTCTTCATGTTTGGCCACCAAAAACTCTGTCGAATGTCTTGATACATCTTAGTGCTACCAGGATGTATCGAGTACCTTGAACTATGAGCTTCTTGAAACACTTGCTCCTTTAATTCCGTCTCATTCGGGACCCAAATTCTTCCTTCAAATCTTAATAATCTCTCATTATCAAGACTATACTTAGCATCTTCCTTCTCGGATAACCGCTTCTTCATTTGGTTACACTCGTCAGTCTTGCGTTGCACCTCCTTGACTCTCTCTACGATGGTAGATTGCATCTCCGTCGTAAAAAGTATTTGTCCCGATTCACTTGGCATCTTTAATTCTATTTCCATCCTAGCCAACTCTGTTATTAACTCATTTTGAGCTATTAACATACACAACTTTTCCCGACCCTTCCTACTTAAGGCGTCGGCAACTACATTGGCTTTCCCAGGGTGATATGGGATTTCACAATCGTAATCCTTTATCAACTCCAGCCATCTTCTCTTCCTCATATTCAACTCCTTCTGAGTGAAAATATACTTTAGACTCTTCTGGTTCGTATATATCTCACATTTCTCCCCATAAAGATAATGCCTCCATATCTTTAGGGCAAATACTACCACGGCTAGTTCCAGATCATGAGTAGGATAAACTTTCTCATACCCCTTCAACTGTCGTGATACATACGCAATGACTTTGCCATACTGCATGAGCACGCAACCAAATCCTCTATGCGAAGCATCACTATAAACTACGAAATTTCCTATGTCATCGGGTAATGACAAAACAGGCGCTTCACTTAATCTTTTCTTCAATTCTTGAAAATTGTCCTCACATTTATCCGTCCATACCTACTTCGCCGTCATCCTTGTCAAGTTAGTCAACGGGGTAGCTATCTTCAAAAAATCTTGGATAAATCTTCGATAGTATCCCGCTAACCCTAGGAAACTCCGCACCTCAGTCGGTGTTTTCAGTTGTTCCCAGTTCATCACTGCTTCTACCTTCGCTGGATCTACTGAAATCCCTTCGTGATCAATGACATGACCTAAAAATTGCACCTTTTCTAGCAAAAATTCACACTTGGTGAATTTGGCATATAACTTCTCCTTCCTTAGTGTCTCCAACACTAATCTTAAATGGTCAACATGATCTTCTGGCGTGTTTGAATAGACTAGAATATCATCGATAAACACAATGATGAACTTGTCCAAATATGGTTTGAACACTCTGTTCATCATATCCATAAATGCAGCTGGTGCATTCGGCAATCCAAATGACATAACTAGAAACTTGTAACGACCATAACGAGTTCTGAATGTCGTCTTTGGTACATCCTCCTTCCTAACCTTCAGTTGGTGATACCCCGTCCGCAAATCTATTTTAAAAAAAATAATTTGCCCCTTTCAACTGATCAAAAAGATAATCGATCATGGGCAATGGGTATTTATTCTTTATCGTTAGCTTGTTCAACTCTCGATAGTCGATACAAAGCCTTAACGATCCGTCTTTCTTCTTTACAAACAACACCGGTGCCCCCAACCGGGAAACACTTGGCTGAATGTACTTTCTATCCAATAGTTCCTATAACTTAACCATTAGCTCCTTCATTTCCATAGGCGCCATACGATACGGTGCCCTTGAGACTGGTGCCGCTCCTGACACAATGTCTATTACAAATTTGATCTCCCTATCCGGTGGTAAACCCGGTAACTCACTTGGAAATACATCCATAAATTCGTTTACTATAGGTATTTGTTCCATGCTTGCTCCCACACGCTGGGTGTCAACAACATAGCACAGGTAACCTACACATCCCTTCTTTAACAGTTTTCTAGTTTGTGTCATCGTAAGATAACACGAACGTCCCGATAATTAATTACCATAAAATACTACAGGAGGTTGCTTCAACGTCCTGATGCTCACACATTTCTTTTGGCAATCTATAATTTCTCCATGGTTAATCAACCAATACATTCTGAGAATTACATCGAATTCTCCCAACTTTATCGGTATTAAATCTACCGATAATTTACAACCACATACATCTACGCAACAACTCCTATGAATACTTTCAACAGGAATTATCTCTTCATTCACTACCTTAATGTTCAAAGGTATAGGCAATTTTTTGGGAAGTAATTTTAGTCGTTTAGCAAAATCACATGCTATAAACGAACAAGTAGCACCCGAATCAAATAGTACGTATGAATTTATGTTGTTGATCGGAATAATACCTGCAACTACATCCCCTGATGCCACCGCATCTTGGACCGTCATATTAAACGTGAGGGCCATTGGTCTACCCGGCTGAGCTGGACCACTAATAGTCAACTTACCACTATTAGTACCCTTATTTCCTTCCATACCCTTCTTCGGGCAATTCTTCGCTATGTGGTCAGTTGAACCACATACAAAACATCCATGGTTTTTCTTCGGATTGGGATAGTTAGGCGAAATGTGCCCTTCCTGTCCACAGTTATAGCATACAGCCTTTCCTTTGAGACAGACTCCTAAGTGAGTCTTCCCGCAGGTTTTGCAGGCCTCCATCCTCCTTTTAGAATCCCCTTGTTTCACTCTGGTATTCCCAGAGTTAAAACCTTTCCTCTTTTGACCGTTGCCACTCCCACTGGCTCCCTCGGTCTTGATTCTCCCATCAACTTTCCCTTTGTTTTTCTTATCCTTGTGGTACTGGCTGAGAGCCTCATTCCCACCTTTGGCAATTATTTCCTTCTCTAATATGGTTCCAAAGGAAGTACTTTGAAACACAGAAATTCGGCTATAAAGCCAGGGTTTCAAGCCCTGCTCGAATCTCCTAGCCTTCCTCACTTCAGTGTCCACTTGGTGTGGAGCAAATCGTGCTAGTTCATTAAACTTGGCAGCGTACTGGGGAACTTTCATATCCCCTTATTTCAATTCAAGAAACCTCATTTCCATTCTCCCCTGCATACTCGTGGGAAAATAGTTCTTGAAGAAAATCTCCTTGAACCTCTCCCACTTTAGGTTTCCTATATCGGCCCTAGCCTGGTTTGCCTCCCACCAGAAGTTAGCCTTTCCTTTCATCAAATAGGTTACGAAGGCAACCTTTTGACCCTCCTCAACATTTGCTATAACAAATGCTTTCTCAATTTCTTCTACCCATGTCTGGGCTTCTATAGGGTCCATAGTTCCTTTGAACTTCGGCGGACCTACACTTTTAAAGTCCTTAAAAGTAGTAGCTCGTACTACTCCAAGAATTACGGGTACATTAGCCCCCATTCTATTAAATGCAGTCGTTAAAAGATTAACGAACTCCTGCATTGGATTTACCGGACCACCCTCCGGTTGGTTAACATTATTGTCTTGATTTTGTGGTCTCCTTCTTGGCGGCATTTTGCTATTAAGAAAACAACACATCCTTATTATTTTCTTCTTGTGGGCTAGTTATTATTTATGATAAAACAATAACTCTTCCTCATTACTTAATATGTTCCATAAAAAGAGACTTATATTGATACCTAACTTGTAGTATAGTACTACATTGTTTACACTACTCAGCCTTAGCTGATTACATTACCATCCTGCAATTACTTTCCAAAAATTGGGATTTACAAAAGACTACCCTTGATATACAAAAGAGGGTTTTACGTCACTACTAGATACATAATATTTACATATCTAATCTACTCTAGTTATAACTAGATTACATCTGCCGAATGGCATTCTCGAAATCTTTCTTGGCCAAACCGGCAATGACATCCCGACTGATAGTGTGTCGAAGTCTCCTTACCTTCTCTGGGATACCCGACCACTGTCACTGGAAATCCACGTGAGAACTCCTATGTATATAGGACATCCTCTCCAACTTCTGTTGTTTAGTCTTTAGCTCCTGCTTGAGCTCAAAGACTTCACATTTCAGCTCTCGGACCTTGTCCTTAGCTAGAATTCTATCATCATGCTCCTCTTCCCACATACCCTCTATACTTAGTTTGTCCTCCTGGACAGCTTGGAGTTCCTCTTTCAACTTATGTGGCTTAAGTTCATTACTTATACATACTTCTTACTTTTTATCATTCATGTTCCTTAATCCAAGCTTTTCTTATCATCCTATCATGATAGAGATAGAGATAATTGGAGAAGGAATCTTACTTTTGAAGTCTTTGGTAAGTAGCTTCTTCTTCTTCTTGACTTATAGAAGTTAACTTATTTATAACTTAAACTCTCTACCAATTAAGCACTTTGTAATAACTAGATTGTTTGAATAAGTGATAAATGGCTAGCAATGCTTTTCTATTTATAGAACTTGCAAGATTAGGGTAGATTAGTCATAACACTATGCCACCTCCTTACTATTCATTGCTTGGCTAACACAAGACTTATCCTTTGTTTGGCCACTACTCTTAATACTTGGTCATTACATAACTTGATCATTACTCATATATCTTGGTTACCAGTTAACTTGGTCACCACTTTTAATACTTGATAACCACACATTAACCACATTAAAATTGTTTGCCCCAATGGGTTTGTCAACTCATGGATTCTAGCTTGGGCTTGGATTACATAAATCCTTGGGCTTTACTTTATCAAACATTCACTTGCTTATTAATTCAATAGTTGGGCCTTAACCTTAATTGACTTGGGCTTGTACAAAATCCTAACCAATTCTTACAAGTCCATTAGTATTACATAATACATATACATATAGTTTATTCATTATTCTCGTATTCTAATTCATATAGAATTTATATACGATAATTCATCCTTCATACAAACTCGTATAATACTTCGTATTATACTTACTTTCATTCTTTTGCACAATACTAAAGTATCCTACAATTATTACTTTACGCATTCCCACTTCGCTTTACTTAACGTTTATAACTTAAGTCCGCAAGCGAAATATTACATTTTCCATAACTAGATTATTATTACATAATCCATCTTACTTTAATATTCTATCATTACGTATTTCTCGAAAATTCAAAAATAAATCCCGAGCAAATACCGATGAATAGTATTTTTCGGGAAATTTCTCGAAAAACTTTTATTTTTGTCTTAGGAATTCAAACACTTTAATTCATTCACGTAGCTAAAATACTACGACATTCCAACACCAATAGGTTATAGAATGACAATTATCTTGATATCACATAAAATATGATTTTATTATTATTTAATTTAATAAAATCATTTTACAATAAGATCCGAATTTCTCGGTCGTTACATTCAATGGGGTGTCGGATGAAGCGGTGAAACTTTGATTGTTCCCATTCTCTTTATGGGACAAGGCAAAGAGCTAGTTACATTCTTTACCATCCGGTTCGATAACTACATGGGAGGATTTAGCTCCGATATTCCTCGCAAAATTCTTTCCACCGCATTTAAAGCGCAAGAAAGATGATAAGCGAGATAACGATGTTTGAACAGCAACATGGGGAGTCGTTATATGAGGCATGAGAGAGATACAAAGAATTGCTCAGAAAATGCCCACATCATGGATTGCCCCAGTGGCTACAAATGAACACCTTTTACAACGGACTACATGGGAATCTCAAGTCAGGTATTGATGCAGCGTCGGGCGGAGCATTCATGGCTAAGAGTTACGAGGAAGCATACGAGTTGATTGAAACCATGGATGCTAATGTGAGATCCCGAAATTTTATGAAATAAAAGTATTCAATTTTTCTATTTTGGTAAATAGTTAAATTGATAGAAGTTTAAAGTTAAGGGTCATATTTGAAAAAAAATTTCAAAGTAAGCAAGTTGTCATAAAATAAACGGTAGTAAAAGTACAGTAATACGCGTGGTTGCATAGTAGCACACGTTATTGATTATTAATGCTTATGTGAGAAGTCACTCAGTTATACTCAATTATTGCTACAATAATTTCTGCATCATATCTCTCATATTATTGATTCAATTATTGTCACAATATCATCTGCATAATATTTTATATATTATTAAATCAATAATTGAGACGACAAAGTTATTCATATTATTATTTGCAATATTGACAATGTCTAGAAGTTCTGTCAAGGAGAGGTTTGGTCACCTAATTGAGCGCCAATAGGGAGAAATCCTTATTGGAAAGCCCCCTCTTTCCTGGGAACGACCTGTTTGTTAGATATTATGAGTTATAATATTAATGATGAATAAGTTCGTGTTGATTAAAGATGAATTTGATAGTTCCATTGTGTTGGGATTATCAGTGTTAGTGGAAATGGAAACTTCATTACGATGATAATTGATGTCTAGGGTTATATTGATAAATCGGGTAATTAATCGGATAAATGAGCAATTAATTGCTACTAATTCACATGCTTATATAACTATTTGTTCACATGTGTGTACTATTGAATCACATTCTTGTACTATTAGGGGAGTTGGTGCAAGATTGATAATACTTGCATGACTAAGTTAAAAATGGAGGTATAGATGGAGGTACTATACTGTAATTCATATTTTCACATGATTATAACTATTGAATCACATGATTGAACTATTGATTCACATTATTTATGATTAGGGGAGGTGGTGCAAGTTTGATAATACTTGCAGGACTAAATTAAAAATGAAAGAAAAGTTTGAGGTATTGTATTGTAATATTTTGAGCCCCATAATGTGCAATTATCGAAACTATATTTTCCTATAAATAGAAGCTCATTCTTCTTCATTTCTCACCAATTCACTAAAGCTTTAGAGCAATTATTATAGAGAGAAATTATGGAGAGAAAGAAGAAGAGAAGTCTGCTACCTCACTATTCCAATATCCAGTTTCTTCTAAGGTAAGGGATATTATTATTATTATTGTAAGGGGTATTATTTCTTTCGTATTCATGAAGAGAACTTCTGTTATTCCATTGTTTATCATTATGTTGGAATAACCTGTCTATGCGAAGTACCGCATACATGGTGAAATTCTTCTGTTATTCCATTCTTTATCATTCTATTGGAATATCCTGTTGGTGCGTATTACGCCTGACCTGGTTCCATTAGTTATTATTCTGTTAGAATAACCTGTCTGTGCGGTCTATCGCATGTATGGTGATTTCTGTTGTTATTCCATTCTTTATTATTTTGTTGGAATAACCTGTCTATGTGGATTACCACATGCATGGTGAATGATCCTTTGTATTCATTCCTTATTAAATTGTGGAAATGATCTGTTTACGTTGATTATGATGAGAGTCATAATAAAAGCACTGGACTGATGAAAATAATGGGTATATGTAGTATTAGTAAGTGTGATGATGAGTTATGTTGGTTATTATGTGAAAACATGAAAGTTTCTTAGAAATCACAAAGGGTTAAAAATCAGATTTTGGTAAAAATGAAACATGAAATTCAATTGACCATATCTCCTATTATATTTTGAATTTTTGAGTGTGATCAATTTCTAGAGTTAGATCTATGAGTTTCGTAACTTATCCAAGTGGAATCACTGGAAAAGGTATTGTAGATTTTCGTGTGGACTGATTTTAGCAAAGCACGAAAAGTGAAAAATGGGAAAAAGCTACTGCCCAGATTTTTAAAAGGGCATTTTCGGCCACTTAATTTTTGAGAAAAATTCCGGCCTTTTGGGACATGAAAGTATATGGTATAAAGTACCTCCTGTCCAAAAAATGAGCTCATTCCAACTTTAAATGAGCAAGTTATGACCATTTCAATATTTAGGTTTTTTCGACAAAAAATGCTATAACCGGAGTTCTATAACTCCGATGACCATGAAATTTAAACTAGAAGCTCACATTAACATGTATAAGATCCTGTCAAGATTTGGGAATTTGTGGAGTTAACCTTGAGGTAGCTAATTTCTTAAGGAATTAATTAGAAATTGATTTTTGAAAAATAGTAAATGAATTTTAAAAATTCTGAGAAAAATATATGTTCATTATGGGACTATATTCTGTTAAATCTCAGAAAAGAAATATTTTTGGGACTGATTTGGTATTTTTCATGAAAATGGTTTAGTTATGAACATTTGAGTTAAATATGTTATGTGAAGTAACAAATTTGGAAAATTGGATTTTATGGTTGGAAATCCTATATAATGTATATGCAGATTTTTGATGAGAGATTTGATCATTGGTGATGAAATCTTATGAGTATGACATTCAACCTCGTGTTATCATAGGACAGGGTTGTGCACATCCACTTGCTGAGTATATCTACGAGCACTACCTATATGATCTTGGAGTTTATTTGAAATATAATTTTCACTTGGAGACAGTGAAGATAGTTATATGTCAAGAGAAGACTCAACATTGGAAAGAAGATGATAGTAATCTTCTCGTTTTTCTTTGGGGTCTTTTGGGACAACCAAGGATAATTCTGTGGACATATGATATCTATCATAACCTAGACGCATGGCCTCCCACTTCCCAAAGATTTTAATTTCTAAAACAGTTTTTGACTGTACTTATATGTAAGGTACCATTGTAAGGTTGTGGTCGAGGCACCATGAGAGTTACACACATTTGTATTAAAACTCATAGTTTAACTCTGGTCGTATTCTGCATGACAGTTCAACAGTTGTAAATGATATTTATAGTGTGATATCTGGCGACTCAGAATGGGTCATGTGGACCTATTTTGGGGGCGTCATAGCTAATAACTACGTGTGGCCCACAGCAAGAATGACACAGGCGAAGGCAGCTGGGGTGTTAGACGTAGATAGTATGACAGCGATGCAAGCACAGATATCTGCACTTTCAAAGAAGTTGGAGTCGATAACAGCAGCACAAGCACAACAAAACATCAAGTACAACAAGCGATAATAGTATGCGAGTTGTGCGCGGGAGAGCACCCAACGGATCAATGTGCGACTAACCCAGCAGCTGTGTAATTCATCGGCAATTACAACAGAATTCCTCAAAACACATATCAGCACATACAATCAAGGAAATAGGAATCATCTGATTTTCTCATAGAGCAATAACCAGCAAAATCAAGCTTCACGACAATCATATTGTGACGCCCCCAAATCCAGGTACTTGAAACCCGAACTCGGTGCTTCACGATACCATTTCTATTAGCGGAATAATACTAATAATAATAACAATAATATAATTAACAAACTTAATTTTCATAATTATCAGAGTCTATCCCCAGGTACGAGACCTTTAAACATTCCTTACAATACATGATACTAAATAGATATCATACTTGTCTTAATAATAACAAACTATTACATAACTACCACAAATCTTATTTGGTTATCTTTCATTTTCCCTTATTTCTGCATGAGCCTTCTGGTTCTTCACATTTAGCTGAAAACATTTAAATTAAGCAAGGATGAGCATTTGAGTGCCCAACAAGTATTATACATATATTAGCTGAAAGAATTTAAATGTTTTCTTTATAATACCCTTCTACAACAAATCAATAGTTGTGAAGTAATCTGAACCGATAATAATAATAACATAACAACCCTCTTTCAAATTTTTGAAACTACGTACTGGCTATAAGTAGGGTTTAAGTGACATACTAAGAACATTGTTTTCATTTTCGAAAAGGTTTAGCAGAACTTCATCCGCAAACCTTCATAACTTACGGGCACGGAGGGTGATCAGCCCGTTGTACCCTGTATTGATCAATACTACATTGCAAGTTTATTCAGTCCGCCTTGGGCGCATAAAAAGTTTTTCCGTGTAAGGGATGTTCATACTTGTCAGGGTTCCAAACCAAAGGTTTTATCTTGTTAAACAATAATCTATAATTCAACATATATATATATATATATATATATATATATATATATATATCAAAGGTGTATCAACATTTGATTAAATACAATGACTATCTAAGTGGGGACACTTGTATAATCATTTATAAAAATTAACGAACAAAATATAAATCTGAATTACCATATACTAACATGTTGATAATCAATGGGCGTATATAATATAGGGTTAATAACCTGTACAGTAATAATATAATTCTGAAATATTCTTACACATGTTCATTTCATAAAGAAAATGCAAAGGTAGGATACTTGCCTGGTCTGCTGCTTGCAAAATGCAACTTAGATTTATCTTTTCTATCACGACCTATCATTAATCAGATCATTCGTTCAATTAGAACAATATATCATAACATATAGTACTACATATTGCATTCAGCACATAACCTAATCACATTGTCACACATGTTCAACAACCATTAAATCACAAATAAACACGTATCACAATCAAAATATCTAAGTCCAGATAAATTTCTGAAATATGTCAGTGTACCGACTGCTTTATCGGGTAATTATCGAGTCTAAGACCCTATTTTGTATCTCAATATCCGTAAGTATCAGTCATATTATTTTAAATGACTTAATAATAATATTAAAAAAATTATTATAATCTATCATGAATTTTCAAACACCAAAATCATTATCAAATGATTTAAACATTAAACAATTCTATTATTATTAATATTTAATTAATATTAAAGTATTAATAAAACCATTGCCAAAATATCAAAGTTATTTATAATAACTCAAAATATTTTTAAAGTATTAATATTACCCTTAAATGATTTTTTAAAACATTTAAAATCATTATTAAATAATTACCATTAATATTAATGTACTACTCGCAAAATATTAAAAGTCATTAGGTATAACTTAAAATATTTTAATTCATTTATATCCTTTTTAAATGATTTTTAAATCAATATAACCATTTTAAACTATTTATTTAATATAATTATTAAATAAATTTAATATCATTAATCATCAAATTAATATCATTAATATGAAATTATTAATGAAATTATCCTTTAAATATTAAAAGTTATATTTTATAACTTAAAATATCTTTAAACACTTTATTTTCATTTAAAATGATTTTTATAATAATAAAATCATTTTAAACTAAATTATTTAATATAATTATTAAATAACTTTAATATCATTAATAAATGAAATTCACCTTTAAATATTGAAAGTTATATTTTATACCTTTAAATATTTTTAAATACCTTATTATCTTTTAAAATAATTTTTAATATAATAAAATCATTTTAATCTATTTATTTAATTCTTTTATTAAATAACTAAATTATCATTAATATTAATTAATTAATGAAATTCATCACAAAATATTAAAAGTCATAAAAATATAACTTAAAATATTTTCTTATACCATAATATAATTTAAATGATTTTTCATGTATTAAAATCATTTTAAATAATTTATTTAATATAATTATTAAATAAATTAAATACCTTAAATATTTCAAAAATATTAAATATTTATGAAATATATCCAAAATAATTAAAAACTATTTTTAGACTTTAAAACAATTTTTAATAATTTATTTTATATTTTTAATAATTAAAAACTAATTTTCTATAATTATTTAATGAAAATATTATTTTATTAAATATTATGTCGCTGAAGGCCACCTATAGCGACAAAAACGTCGCTGAACGCCACCTATAGCGACAAAAACGTCGCTATAGGTGTTCTTCATGAAAACCCAGAACACCAAGACAGTGATCGTGTGTGCTACTTTGACCAAGTGTATCTGACAGATCATAACGCCTCTGGGTGTAATATAACTTCGATCTTGTAGTATTAATGCATGTCTACAAGACCCAACAACAAACATGAACAAACAACACCACAATCAGAAGATATAAGTGTGGCGACCCCAAATCCGGGTACTTGCAACCCGAACTCGGTTCTCCACGATACCATTTCTTTAAGCTGAATAATACTAAATAATAATACATTCGAACTTAATTTACATACATCAAAGTTTACTTCCCAGTGCGTGACCTTCAAATACATTCCTTACAATACGACAATAGATTCCATTGTCTTACTAACTATAACCATTAACTCATACTAAATCTCATTCGACGACTTTTCTTTTCCTTGTTCGTGCACGAGCCTTCGAATTCGATCGATGAATCTTGAAAACATTTAGTTTAAGCAAGGATGAGCATTTGAGTGCCCAGTAAGTAATACAATTATATATATAAAATTTGAAAGAATATAAGTATTCTCTTTCCATAACACTTCTACAACGAATCGAAAGTTGTGAAGTAATGCATCTTGATAAAAATTCACATAACAATTCTCTTTCAATTTCTTGAAATTAGGCTCCACCCATGAATAGGGTTTAAGAAACATACTATGAACATGGTTTTCATTTTGAAAAGGTTTAGCGAAATTCATCCATAAAAAAGTCATAACTTACTACGTACGCGGAGGATGATCGACCCCGTTGTACCCTTTATTGATCAATACTACATAACTTGAGCGAAATTCATCGCTCACCCTTTGTCCGTAGAAGCGCATAAAAATTTTCCCATTATCGGGATGTTCATACATGCACCGGGTTCCAAACTCAGAAGGTTTTAATCTTGCTTTCAACCATAATATGTAATTCAACATATATGTATACGGGTAATTGACAAAGGTATATCAACATGTGAATAAATGCCATGATTATCCAAGTGGGGACACTTGTATAACCATTTAGAAATCAACTTAACAAAATATATATACGAGCTAACATGTTGATAATCAAAGCGTACATAATGCACATGACGGAATAGAATAATTACGAAACTTCTTACTCATGTCCATTGCATAAAGAAAATGCAAAGGTAGGATACTTTTGATTCTTTGATTACAAATCTCAACTTAGGTTTTATCTCTTTATCACAACCTATCAATAATCGGATCATTCGTTCGATTAGAACAATATATCATAACACATAATCTTGTCTATTACATATACCATCACATAGTCTAATCACGTCATCACATAATCGCGGTGATCATACTTTCTATTCTATACTTTTATACATTTTTCAAATATCTCACCCATGCTCTTCTGAAGTCTTTTCTTTCTATTATTATAGAGTCGACGGCGGTTGTCGGCGATGTAAGCGACTTTATCGGTAAATCTTGAGTCTAAGACTCTTATTCTATATCTCGACATCGTAAATATCGGACATTTTACTTTTAATCATTTTGAATTTTCGAGAAATTAAAAAATTTAAAATAAATCAAATTTGTCACTCGAGGGCTTATAGTGATATAACTTTATTACTATGGGTGCTCTTCATCAAATCTGGACTTCATAACCTAGGTTCTCAAATCGACTAGTTTGGTAATTTATAACTTTCAAACATCGGAATCATAATTAAATGACTTAAACATTAAACAATTCCATTATCATTAATAATTAATTTATATTAAACTATTAATGAAACCATTGCCACAATATAAAAGTTATTTATAATAACTCAAACTATTTTTAAAATATTTATATTACCCTTAAATGATTTTTAAAACAATTAAAATCATTTTAAATAATCACCATTAATATATAAATATTAATGTACTATTCATCAAATATTAAAAGTCATTAATTATAACTTAAAATATTTTTAAATCCTTAATATCCTCTTTAAATGATTTTTAAATAAATAAAACCATTTTTAAACTATTTATTTAATAATAATTATTAAATAAACTAAATATCATTAATATTATCTTAATATCATTAATATTAAATTATTAATGAAATTATCCTTTAAATATTAAAAGTTATATTTTATAACTTAAAATATTTTAAATACCTTAATTTCATTTAAAATGATTTTTATAATATTAAAATCATTTTTAAACTAAATTATTTAATATAATCATTAAATAACTTTAATATCATTAATATATAATTAATTAATGAAATTCATCACAAAATATTAAAAGTCATGGAAAATAACTCAAAATATTTTCTTATACCATAAAATAATTTTTCATGATTTTTCATGAATTAAAACTATTTTTAAATCATTTATTTAATATTATAATTAAATAAATAAATACCTTTATATTTCAAAAATATTAAATATTAATGAAATATACTCAAAATAATTAAAAACTATTTTTAGGACTTTAAAATAATTTTTCATAATTTATTTGGTATTTTTAATAATTAAAACTAATTTTTCTAATTTTTAAATTAATTTTTAGAAAATCGAGAAATTAAAATAATTAAAAGCGTAAGCTAAAGGCTCCTATAGTGATGAAGTGTCGCTATAGGTGTTCTTGAGCCTACCCAGGATCTTCATAAGAGCGACCGCAAGGTGGCCTACTTTTGACCGTGAATAACTCTCTCATCTTAACGAATTTGGACAATCTATAAATTGGGTCTTGTAGAGGAAATACAAGACTACAAGATCCAACAATCATAACCTCTAAACAAACATCAGATCTGGGATAAATCAGCCATCAAAGTAGCTACCAAAGCTGTTCTTCACGGAGAACAGTTCGAGATGCCTACTTTGGACCTCTATAACTTGATGATCGTGTAACGTTTATGTGATCTATCAATTCCAATGTGTAGAAAACATGTAGGAATACAACGCTAACACTTAACATCATCATAACAACAATAAATCAAGCAGATAAAGTATGGTCAAACCTTGTCAGAAAAATTAACACTTAGAAAGTTCGAAATTTGCTTGAATTTTTACGGTCAAATCTTGGTCAACCCACTTTGACCTTAAATAACTCTTAATCCGTAATATATATGGATCTGATTCTTTTTGGAGGTTAAATACCACATAACAAGCTACACATATCAACCTTTATAACACAAAACACATTAAAGATGACCGAGAGATAAGGCCTGACATTTGCCAAAAAACAATTTCTGGACACTTAGAATATTTTCTGGGTTTGAAGAACAGCCGGTCAATGCGGGTCAACCCACTTTAACCGCTTATAAATCCCGATCTACAATAGATATAGACCTGATTACTTTTGGAGTTTAAAGACCACATAACAAGGTACACCTAACAACTTTTAAAAAACAAAACTCGAGATCGACCAAAGATTTATAGCCTCTGACATTTGGTGAAAAATAACAGAATTCGGTTTTTCCAACTTGTTTAAATCTTCAAATTTGTGCACTTTGATGTTATGGGTTCATGATTTTACAACCCAGAACATTAATAGACTCCCTATTACACTACTTTAAACAATCAATTTCATCAATTAACATCGAATCGAAGGATTTCAAATTTAGGAATTTCATACCTTTTAAAGCTTCAATTTTTGATTTTTTTTTGGCTTTGATGCTTCTGATTTGTTGTTTGTGATGGTTGGGCTTTGTTTAGGGACTGATATGCTACAATAATTCGTAGGTTTTAGAGAGAGAAGCTTAAGGATGAGAGTTGGATGAATTTTAGTGTACAAAATATATTATCTCTCTCCAATCTATATATAAACCAAGTTAGATGCATTGGATGCTACTCAATGGTTGATTGAATCTGCATAATTGAGTCTTGGATGCTCAATTGGTAGGGTAAGTATGTTTGCCATGCTTTGCTAGCAAGATTCCTCCAATAATACACTAATAATACACTAATAAGCAAAAAGGGCATTTTGGTAATTTCACATATAATTTCAAGGGCATTTTTGTACATAGCAATTAAATGTAGTATTTAATCACTAGATGGTAATTCTTATCATTTACCAATTAATTCTATCCTTTGGTAAATTAAAACATTTATACCACAACATCGTAATTAAACCCGATAATTTTAAATTAGGGTTTTGATTGAAAAATTAGGGTTTTCTAATTAGGGTTTCTTAACGCCATCAATTAGGGTTTCTAATTGACCATTAGGATTCTCTAATTATACGTGTATGTTCTAACACGGTCATTACAATCTCTAACTTCAATGGAATTAGGGTTGTAATAATTAGGGTTTGTCTAATTATCGACAAACAACGATAATTGGGGTTTCTTCTTCTAATTCAGAGCATCTTATACACGATAACCTTCATATACACGATAAACTTCATATACGGTCACTACTCGGTCATTTCTCATAACTATGTTTAATAATTGGGTTTCACAATGACGGTAATATCTTTATGACCTAATTGATCGTCATTGCTTTCGATATTATCATCGCACATATGATACATAATTATTGTCTTTGTAAAATCATTATAACAATAATATAATATTATTATTCTCATCTCTTGATCACAATCCCAATTAGGGTTTGGATCTCATATCGACTTCTCTTTCGCATATCGAGTTAAAATACTTGATTTAAATATTACGAACAATTCATATAATAAAATATATATTATATAAATTCTAATTATCACTTCATATATTATTTCCAATCATGTTTTCATGGAAAATAATTAATAAAAACATTTACCTTACTGAAATTAATTACCATAAAATATAATTTGTAGTAATTAATAATTCCAAAATTATTTCTAATTTTTCAAGTAATAAATATATTCGCATTTATCGTTCACATTACTAGACACTTATTCTCGTCATTAAAAAAAAAAAATTTTATCATAAATTTCTTATTTATTTTATTTAGGAAATCTCGGGTTATTACATTCACCCTCCCTTATAAGGATTAAAGTCACGGAATCAGCTTTCTTAAAACTCATAAGCATAAGGGTACATAGCACATATAATCATTGTATGTAGATCTCAATCATACTTGATCGAATCGATCTTTAATTATTCTTCATAACGCTTGTCTATTCGATAAATGAAATTTGATCTCTAAAGAACTCAAATTCCTTCCTCAAAATTTCTTTAATAAAGTAATTTACTATATGTATATATCTGAGGAAAATCATATAAGACACATAAGTTATTCAAATAGCTTTTTGGAGTTACATTTCCATTTGCCACCGTAGTATCCTCATTGCTCACGATATCTTGAGCGACCATAATGAAGACACTTACGGTTTATTTATTTTATCGCTTTATATCTTGATGTCGTTTCTCGTATTCACATTCCTTATCTCACTTCTCCTTCTTGAATAATCTTTCACCTTATAATCCATTGATTCACAAATAAAACATTCGCTATACATTCTTGAATTGGGACAATTGGAAGAGATATGTCTCTTACCCACAAACTTTCTCTTTATCTCATTTCCCCTTTTTTATCGTATAGGTGATAAAAGTTATCTTTTGCCCTTTCTGTTATCCTAACTATCATAAACGCTTCTATTGAGTCACTTAATCCTCTATACCCTAGCAATAGGATTGCCTTAAAGTCTTTGGCGTTCGACGTTTGATTATCTGGTTGGTCTTCCGCGGCTGGTTTTCTTTTTTCGTCTTGATGACATAATCGTAAATTATTCTTCATTTCCTTAGATTCTAAGCCTCATCGTATACGTTTGACATATAACACAAAATTTTCTACTCAAATAATCATGTATTCCAAAATATTAAATTTTGAAACTTGGTTTACTATATTAACCAATATTGAGGATAAATATACGCTACCTTTATAACAACTTACTTCATTAATCCAACTTGTGACACTCATGGTACTTCCAACCATAGCACCTCACATTAATAGAACTTAACATACCATAGCACATATTGCTTTAAACATCAGCTATCCCTTTGTGACTACAACAGTCGGGATTTAAAATCTTGACCAACATAAAAGTTGAAAATAGTTCATTACTTATCACATATATTACATAACATAACCCATACTACCTATTTACTAAGCCTTCTTCTCGGACATTCATTCGCTCGATGTCCTTCCATTCCACAATTAAAACATCCACCTTGCTTATAGTTGGGGCAACGAAGAAAGGTATGTCCCTCACAGCCGCAAATATAACATATCTTCTTCCCTTTCTTCTTACTAGGTCTTTCTAATTCATAGTCTCCTATCTTTCTTTTTCCCTTATCTCTCGGAGCTGCACACGAAGTGTTGCTTGAGGCTCCCATCTAATCAATTTGGATCTTAAGCTTCTCATGTTCTTCCATTATTTCTATTAATGCCTGACGTAGCAACTTTTTTATTTCCCATAACCTTTCTAGTGAAGAAACCTTGTTCTCCAGATCCTACACTTTCGTTGATGCTTGAGCAGCTTCAACTTTAGTGTCTGAATCACTATCTGTCAAATCCACCATTTCTGGATCTGATACTACGTTTTTCACTATAGCCACCTCGTCCGATTTGGGTTCTCGTAAGCTTCTATTTCAATTTGTTGGCCTCGATATTAGCTCGGGGTATGGATCGATCCTTCTTATTCACATATCTTTTCCACAGGACATCTACATACATAAGTTACCACGATTAGCATGTAGTATATATACACGACAATCAAGAGTTCTATATCGTTGTCTCTTATTTTGTTTGACGATAAATTTATTCAATTCTCATCAGCGCCTATCTCTCTTAGAAAGGCGCTCCATCCCACTGCGCATCGAATCGTATGAAGGCGATGTCTAAAAACTGCTCAAGGTATATATATCTGGTGTCTTTGGCTTCTATCTCAACCTTCAATTGTCCTATCTCAGATCTCTCTCTGCTCCAACCTCCTCGTAACTCTGCTAACTCCATACATGTTCGGTGAGCGGTGTCCTTGTCTTCTTGTTCCAAAATCTGGAAATACGATTACGTACCTCTGCTTTGCTTTCGACTCTAACCCTTAAGTCGTCGTTTCCTAACTATCAAATCTCTTATCATCTCCTTTATGCATGTACTCCTCGCTAGAGTCCATCGTCTCTTGGGTCGAGGAATCGACCCCAAATCAGGGGTACTTGGAAACGAACTTCGGTTCTCACGATACCATTTCTTTACCATTTGAATAATGAATAATACTAAATAATAATACATTCGAACTTAATTTACATACATCAAAGTTTACTTCCCAGTGCGTGACCTTCAAATACATTCCTTACAATACGACAATAGATTCCATTGTCTTACTAACTATAACCATTAACTCATACTAAATCTCATTGAACGACTTTTCTTTTCCCTTTGTTACGTGCACGAGCCTTGGTCGATCGTAAATCTTGAAAACATTTAGTTTAAGCGAGGATGAGCATTTGAGTGCTTGACAAATAATAGCAATTATATATATAAAATTTGAAAGAATATAAGTATTCTCTTTCATAACACTTCTACTGTGAATCGAAAGTTGTGAAGTAATGTCATGTCTTGATAAAAATTCACATAACAACTCTCTTTCAATTTCTTGAAATTAGGCTCCACCCATGAATAGGGTTTAAGAAACATCTATGAACATGGTTTTTCATTTTTGAAAAGGTTTAGCGAGAAATTCATCCATAAGCACCGTCATAACTAACTTACAGACGCGGAGGGTGATCGACCCAGATTGTACCCTGTATTGATCAATACTACATAACTTGAGCGAAATTCGCCGCTCACCTTTTTGTCCGTAAAAGCGCGTAAAAATTTTCCCATTATCGGGATGTTCATACATGCACAGGTTCCAAACAGAAGGTTTTAATCTTGCTTTCGACAATAATATGTAATTCAACATATATGTATACGGGTAATTGAAAAGGTATATCAACATGTGAATAAATGCCATGATTATCAGTGGGGACACTTGTATAACCATTTAGAAATCAACTTAACGAATATATATACGAGCTAACATGTTGATAATCAAAGCGTACATAATATCATACGGGGAATAGAATAATTACGAAACTTCTTACTCATGTCCATTGCATAAAGAAAAATGCAAAGGTAGGATACTTTTTGATTTCTTTGATTACAAATCTCGACTTAGGTTTTATCTCTTTATCTGACTATCGATAATCGGATCATTCGTTCGATTAGAACAATATATCATAACACATAATCTTCATCATTACGATTGACACATAGTCTAATCACGTCATCACATAATCGCGGTGATCATACTTTTAGTTCATATTCTATACTTATACTTTTATACATTTTTCAAATATCTCATCCATGCTCTTACTGAAGTCTTTTCTTTTCTATTATAGAGATTACGACATTTGTCGGCGTCAAAATGACTTTATCGGGTAAATCTTGAGTTAAGACTCTTATTCTATACCTCAACATACGTAAATATCGGACATTTTACTTTTAATCATTTTGAATTTTCGAGAAATTGAAAAATTTAAAATAAATCAAATCTGTCACTCGAGGGCTTATAGTGATATAAGCTATTTACTATGGGTGCTCTTCATCAAATCTGGACTTCATGCTTAGGTTCTCAAGTAAATTTAGTTTGGTAAATTTATAACTTTCAAACATCGGAATCATAATTAAATGATTTAAACATTAAACAATTCCATTATCATTAATAATTAATTTATATTAAACTATTAATGAAACCATTGCCAAAATATAAAAGTTATTTATAATAACTCAAACTATTTTTAAAACATTTATATTACCCTTAAATGATTTTTAAAACAATTAAAATCATTTTAAATAATCACCATTAATATATAAATATTAATGTACTATTCATCAAATATTAAAAGTCATTAATTATAACTTAAAATATTTTTAAATCCTTAATATCCTCTTTAAATGATTTTTAAATAAATAAAACCATTTTAAACTATTTATTTAATAATAATTATTAAATAAACTAAATATCATTAATATTATCTTAATATCATTAATATTAAATTATTAATGAAATTATCCTTTAAATATTAAAAGTTATATTTTATAACTTAAAATATTTTTAAATACCTTAATTTCATTTAAAATGATTTTTATAATATTAAAATCATTTTTAAACTAAATTATTTAATATAATCATTAAATAACTTTAATATCATTAATATATAATTAATTAATGAAATTCATCACAAAATATTAAAAGTCATGGAAAATAACTCAAAATATTTTCTTATACCATAAAATAATTTTTCATGATTTTTCATGAATTAAAACTATTTTTAAATCATTTATTTAATATTATAATTAAATAAATAAATACCTTTATATTTCAAAAATATTAAATATTTATGAAATATACTCAAAATAATTAAAAACTATTTTTAGGACTTTAAAATAATTTTTCATAATTTATTTGGTATTTTTAATAATTAAAAACTAATTTTTCTAATTTTTAAATTAATTTTAGGAAAATCGAGAAATTAAAATAATTAAAGCGTAAGCTAAAGGCCCTATAGTGTGAGAAAGTAATGTCATATAGGTGTTCTTGAGCCTACCGAGATCTTCGTAAAAAGCGAGGCAAGGTAGCTACTTTGGTAGTGAATAACTCTCTCATCTTAGCAATTTGGACATGATATAAATTGGGTCTTGTAGAGGAAATACAAGACTACAAGATCCAACAATCATAACCTCTAAACAAACATCGAGATCTGGGATAAATCAGCCATCAAAGTAGCTACCAAAGTACATTTCTTCACGAAGAAACGGTTCGAAGTGCCTACTTTGGACCTCTATAACTTGATGATGCGTGTAGCGTTTATGTGATCTATCAATTCCGATTGTGTAGACAACATGTAGGACTACAACTCTAACACTTAACATCATCATAACAACAAGAAATCAAGCATCTAAAGTATGGTCAAACCTTGTCGGAAAAATTAACACTTAGAAAATGCAATTTGCGCCGAGAATTTTACGGTCAATCTTAAGTCGACCCACTTTGACCTTAAATAACTCTTAATCCAAGTAATATATATGGACTGATTCTTTTTGGAGGTTAAATACCACATAACAAGCTACACATATCAACCTTTAGAACACAAAACACATTAAAGATGGCCAGAGATATAAGGCACGACATTTTCAAAAAAAATATTTTACGGACACTTAGAATATTTTACGGGTTTGAAAAAGCAGTAGGTCAATCTTGGGTTGACCCACTTTAACCGCTTATAAATCCCGATCTACAATAGATATGAACTTGATTCCTTTTGGAGTTTAAAGACCACATATCGGGCTACTATAACAACTTTTAAAAAACAAAAAAAAATCGAGATCGACCAAAAGATTTATAGCCTCTACGACATTTGGTGAAAAAAATAACGAATTCGGTTTTTCAACTTGTTTAAATCTTCAAATTCGTGCACTTTGATGTTATGGGTTCATGATTTTACAACCCGAACATTAATAGACTCTCTATTACACTACTTTAAACAATCAATTGCATCAATTAACATCGAATCGAAGGATTTCTAAAATTTAGGAATTTTCTACCTTTTGAAGCTTGATTTTTGATTTTTTGGCTCTTGATGCTTACGATTTGTTGTTTGTGATGGTTGGGCTTTGTTTAGGGGGGTGATATGCTACAATAATTCGTAGGTTTTAGAGAGAAGCTTAAGGATGAGAGTTGGATGAATTTTAGTGTACAAAATATATTATCTCTCTCGATCTATATATAAACCAAGTTAGATGCATTGGATGCTACTCAATGGTTGATTGAATCTGCATAATTGAGTCTTGGATGCTTAATTGGTAGGGGTAAGTATGTTTGCCATGCTTTGCTAGCAAGATTCCTCAATAATACACTAATAATACACTAATAAGCCAAAAAGGGCATTTTGGTAATTTAGCATATAATTTCATGGGCATTTTTGTACATAGCAATTAAATGTAGTATTTAATCACTAGATGGTAATTCTTATCATTTACCAATTAATTCTATCCTTTGGTAAATTAAAACTTTTATACATTAACATCGTAATTAAACTTAGATAATTTTAAATTAGGGTTTTTGATTGAAAAATTAGGGTTTTCTAATTAGGGTTTCTTAGCGCCATCAATTAGGGTTTCTAATTGACCATTAGGATTCTCTAATTATACGTGTATGTTCTAACACGGTCATTACAATCTCTAACTTCAATGGAATTAGGGTTGTAATAATTAGGGTTTGTCTGATTATCGACAAACAATGATAATTAGGGTTTTCTTCTAATTCTGAGCATCTTATACGGTAACCTTCATATACGATAAACTTCATATACACAGTCACTACTCGGTCATTTCTCATAACTAAGTTTAATAATTAGGGTTTCACGACACGGTAATATCTTTATGACCTAATTGGTAGTCATTCTTCGATATTATCTATCATCGCAGCATATACGATACATAATTATTGTCTTTGTAAAATCATTATAACAATAATATAATATTATTATTCTCATCTCTTGATCACAATCCCAATTCGGGGTTTGGATCTCATATCGACTTCTCTTTTCGCATATCGAGTTAAAATACTTGATTTAAATATTACGAACAATTCATATAATAAAATATATATTATATAAATTCTAATTATCACTTCATATATTATTTCCAATCATGTTTTCATGGAAAATAATTAATAAAAACATTTACCTTCTGAAATTAATTACCATAAAATATAATTTGTAGTAATTAATAATTCCAAAATTATTTCTAATTTTTCAAGTAATAAATATATTCGCATTTATCGTTCACATTACTAGACACTTATTCTCGTCATTAAATAAAAAAAATTATTATCATAAATTTTCTTATTTATTTTATTTAGGAAATCTCGGGTTATTACATTCACCCTCCACATATAAGGATTAGTCCCGGAATCATCAGCTTTAAAACTCATATACGCGGAAGGGTACATAGCATATAATCATTGCACGTAGATCTCGATCATACTTGATCGAGGCGATCTTTAACTATTCTCCATCCATGCTTGTCTTCTATCGATAAGCAGAAATTTGATCTCTAAAGAACTCAAATTCCTTCCTCAAAATTTCTTTAATAAAGTAATTTACTATATGTATATATCTACGGAAAATCATATAAGACACATAAGTTATTCAAATACTTTTTGGAGTTACATTTCCATTTGCCATAGTATCCTCATTTGCTACGATATCTTGAGCGACCATAATGAAGACACTTACGGTTTATTTCGTTTTCGCTTTATATCTTCTTTGTCATTTCTCGTATTCACATTCCTTATCTCACTTCTCCTTCTTGAATAATCTTTCACCTTATACTCCATTGATTCACAAATAAAACATTATTTATACATTCTTGAATTGGGACAATTGGAAGAGATATGTCTCTTACGCTTACAAACTTTCTCTTTATCTCATTTCCCTTTTATCGTATAGGTGATAAAAGTTATCTTTTTGCCCTTTAGTTATCCTAACTATCATAAGCGCTTCTCTTGAGTCACTTAATCCTCTATACCCTAGCAATAGGATTGCCTTAAAGTCTTTGGCGTTCGACGTTCGATTATCTGGTTGATCTTCCGCGTGGTGGTTTTCGTTTTTCGTCTTGGTGACATAATCATAAATTATTCTTCATTTCCTTACATTCTAAGCCTCATCGTATCGTTAGACATATAACACAAAATTTTCTACTCAAATAATCATGTATTCAAAATATTAAATTTTGAAACTTGGTTTACTATATTAACCAATATTAGGATAAATATCTACTTTACCTTTATAACAACTTACTTCATTAATCAACTTGTGACACTCATGGTACTTCCGACCATAGCACCTCACATTAATAGAACTTAACATACCATAGCACATATTGCTTTAAACATCGGCTATCCCTTTGTGACTCGACGGTGGGATTTAAAATCTTGACCAACATAAAAGTTGAAAATAGTTCATTACTTATCACATATATTACATAACATAACCCTATACTACTTATCTACTAAGCCTTTTTTCTCGGACATTCATTACGCTCGATGTCCTTCCATTCCACAATTAAAACATCCACCTTGCTTATAGTTGGGGCAGCGAGGAGGTATGTCCCTCACGGTATAAATATAACATATCTTCTTCCTTTCTTCTTCTTATCGGGTTTTCCTAAGTCGGGATCTTCTATCTTTTCTTTTCCCTTACCTCTCTCGAATTTGAACACGATGTGTTGCTTGAGGCTCCCATCTAATCAATTTGGATTTTAAGCTTATCTTGCTCTTCCATTGTTTCTTTTAATGCTTTTCGTGAGTTGAATATTAAGCAACTTTTTATCTCCCCAACCTTTCTAGTGAAGAAACCTTGTTCTCGGATCCTGCACTTTCGTTGATGCTTGGCGGCTTTGACTTTAGTGTACGAATCCTTATCTGTCAAATCCACCATTTACGGATCGATCTACGTTTTCCACTATAGCCACCTCGTCGATTTGGGTTCTTGGTAGCTTCTATTTAATTTGTTGGCCTCGATATTAGCTTGGGGGTATGGATCGATCCTTCTTATTCCACATATCTTTTCCACGGACATCTACATACATAAGTTACCTGATTAGCATATAGTATATATACACGACAATCAAGAGAGTTTATATCGTTGTCTCTTATTTTGTTTGACGATGAATTTATTGATCCATCTCTATAAACACATCAGCGCTATCTCTCTCTGTAGAAAAGCGCTCCATCCACTGCTGCATCGAATCGTATAAAGGCGATGTCTAAAAACTGCTCAAAGGTATATATCACGGTGTCTTTGGCTTCTATCTCAACCTTCAATTATCTATCTGTATCTCTCTGCTCCGACCTCCCTCGTAACTCTGCTAACTCCATACGTGTTCGGTGGCGGCGTCCTTATCTTCTTTGTTCCAAAATACGGAAATGCGATTACGTACCTCACTTTGCTTTCGACTCTAACCTTTAAGTAAATCGTTTCTAACTATCAAATCTCTTATCATCTCTTTATGCATGTACTCCTCGCTAGAGTCCATCGTCTCTTGGGTCGAGGAATTACTATTTTGACTTTCGTCATCCATCCTATGACCTGATAAGCGAGACAACATCATTCTTGAAATAAAATATATTCATCATTAAAATGAAGTAATATTTTATTTAGTACCACTAAAACTTCGATGAATCTCTTGACTCATCATATCCTATAACTTCTCACGAGTACTTCGTCTCTGGTTCCTTTGAATATCTATCTTAACTTTTCGTCCTCCATTCTACTAAGGTTATAATTCTTCGAGTTCTTCGAGTTCCGAGAATATCTATCTTAACTTTTCGTTATCCATTCTACTAAGGAATATCTTCACGAGTTCTTAACTTGAATATTATCTTAACTTTCGTTATCCATCTACTAAGGTTATAACCTAGGTTTAGCATTCTAACGTTTATAACCCTCTGACTTTGATACCAACTTTGTGGCGACCCCAAATCAGGTACTTGAAACCGAACTTCGGTTCTCCACGATACCATTTCTTTAAAATTTGAATAATACTAAATAATAATACATTCGAACTTAATTTACATACATCAAAGTTTACTTCCCAGTGCGTGACCTTGAATACATTCCTTACAATACGACAATAGATTCCATTGTCTTACTAACTATAACCATTAACTCATACTAAATCTCATTGAACGACTTTTCTTTTCCCTTGTTAGGTACTGAGCCTTGGTCGATCGTACATCTTGAAAACATTTAGTTTAAGCAAGGATGAGCATTTGAGTGCTTGACAAGTAATAGCAATTATATATATAAAATTTGAAAGAATATAAGTATTCTCTTTACATAACACTTCTACAATGAATCAAAAGTTGTGAAGTAATACATCTTGATAAAAATTCACATAACAACTCTCTTTCAATTTCTTGAAAAATTAGGCTCCACCCATGAATAGGGTTTAAGAAACATCTATGAACATGGTTTTCATTTTGAAAAGGTTTAGCGAGAAATTCATCCATGGCAAAGTCATAACTTACAGAACGCGGAGGGTGATCGACCCAGTTGTACCTGTATTGATCAATACTACATAACTTGAGCGAAATTCATCGCTCACCCTTTGTCGTAGAAAGCGCGTAAAAATTTTCCCATTATCGGGATGTTCATACATGCACGGTTCCAAACCAGAAGGTTTTAATCTTGCTCGACAATAATATGTAATTCAACATATATGTATACGGGTAATTGACAAAGGTATATCAACATGTGAATAAATGCCATGATTATCAGTGGGGACACTTGTATAACCATTTAGAAATCAACTTAACGAGAATATATATACGAGCTAACATGTTGATAATCAAAGCGTACATAATCATCATGCGGGAATAGAATAATTACGAAACTTCTTACTCATGTCCATTGCATAAAGAAATGCAAAGGTAGAGATACTTTTGATTTCGCGATTACAAATCTCGACTTAGGTTTTATCTCTTTATCACAACCTATCGATAATCGGATCATTAGTTCGATTAGAACAATATATCATAACACATAATCTTTATACATTACGATTACGTACATAGTCTAATCACGTCATCACATAATCGCGGTGATCATACTTTTAGTTCATATTCTATACTTGAAATATTTTATACATTTTTTTTCAAAATCTCATCCATGCTCTTCTTTGAAGTCTTTTCTTTCTATTATAGAGATTACGACATTTGTCGGCGTCTTAAACTGACTTTATCGGGTAAATCTTGAGTCTAAGACTCTTATTACATACCTCGACATACGTAAATATCGGACATTTTACTTTTAATCATTTTTGAATTTTCGAAATTGAAAAATTTAAAATAAATCAAATCATCACTCGAGGGCTATATAGTGATATAGCTTTATTTACTATGGGTGCTCTTCATCAAATCTGGACTTCATAATAGGTTCTCAAATCGACTAGTTTGGTAAAATTTATAACTTTCGAACATCGGAATCATAATTAAATGATTTAAACATTAAACAATTCCATTATCATTAATAATTAATTTATATTAAACTATTAATGAAACCATTGCCAAAATATAAAAGTTATTTATAATAACTCAAACTATTTTTAAAACATTTATATTACCCTTAAATGATTTTAAAACAAACAATTAAAATCATTTTAAATAATCACCATTAATATATAAATATTAATGTACTATTCATCAAATATTAAAAGTCATTAATTATAACTTAAAATATTTTTAAATCCTTAATATCCTCTTTAAATGATTTTTAAATAAATAAAACCATTTTTAAACTATTTATTTAATAATAATTATTAAATAAACTAAATATCATTAATATTATCTTAATATCATTAATATTAAATTATTAATGAAATTATCCTTTAAATATTAAAAGTTATATTTTATAACTTAAAATATTTTTAAATACCTTAATTTCATTTAAAATGATTTTTATAATATTAAAATCATTTTTAAACTAAATTATTTAATATAATCATTAAATAACTTTAATATCATTAATATATAATTAATTAATGAAATTCATCACAAAATATTAAAAGTCATGGAAAATAACTTAAAATATTTTCTTATACCATAATATAATTTTTCATGATTTTTCATGAATTAAAACTATTTTAAATCATTTATTTAATATTATAATTAAATAAATAAATACCTTTATATTTCAAAAATATTAAATATTTATGAAATATACTCAAAATAATTAAAAACTATTTTTAGGACTTTAAAATAATTTTTCATAATTTATTTGGTATTTTTAATAATTAAAAACTAATTTTTCTAATTTTTAAATTAATTTTAGGAAAATCGAGAAATTAAAATAATTAAAGCGTATAGCTAAAGGCCCTATAGTAGTGCGAAGTGTCATTATAGGTGTTCTTGAGCCTACAGAGATCTTCGTAAAAAGCGAGGCAAGGTGGCTACTTTTGTAGTGAATAACTCTCTCATCTTACTTGAATTTGGACAATCTATAAATTGGGTCTTGTAGAGGAAATACAAGACTACAAGATCAACAATCATAACCTCTAAACAAACATCAGATCTGGGATAAATCAGCCATCAAAGTAGCTACCAAAGGCATTTCTTCACTGAGAAACGATTCGAGGTGCCTACTTTGGACCTCTATAACTTGATGATGATCGTGTAGCGTTTATGTGATCTATCAATTCCGGTGTGTAGACAACATGTAGGACTACAACTCTAACACTTAACATCATCATAACAACAAGAAATCAAGCATCTAAAGTATGGTCAAACCTTGTCGGAAAAATTAACACTTAGAAAATTGCAGGTTTTGAGAATTTTACGGTCAATCTTTGGTCGACCCACTTTGACCTTAAATAACTCTTAATCAAGTAATATATATGGACTGATTCTTTTTGGAGGTTAAATACCACATAACAAGCTACACATATCAACCTTTAGAACACAAAACACATTAAAGATGGCCAGAGATATAAGGCTGACATTTTCCAAAAAAAATATTTACGGACACTTAGAATATTTTACGGGTTTGAAAAGCAGTAGGTCAATCTTGGGTTGACCCACTTTGACCAGCTTATAAATCCCGATCTACAATAGATATAGACTGATTCCTTTTGGAGTTTAAAGACCACATATCGGGCTACCTATAACAACTTTTAAAAAACAAAACTCGAGATCGACCAAAGATTTATAGCCTCGACATTTGGTGAAAAAAACGACGAATTCGGTTTTTCCAACTTGTTTAAATCTTCAAATTCGTGCACTTTGATGTTATGGGTTCATGATTTTACAACCCGAACATTAATAGACTCTCTATTACACTACTTTAAACAATCAATTGCATCAATTAACATCGAATCGAAGGATTTCTAAAATTTAAATTTCTACCTTTTGAAGCTTGATTTTTGATTTTTTTGGCTTTGATGCTTAGATTTGTTGTTTGTGATGGTTGGGCTTTGTTTAGGGGTGATATGCTACAATAATTCGTAGGTTTTTAGAGAGAAGCTTAAGGATGAGAGTTGGATGAATTTTAGTGTACAAAATATATTATCTCTCTCGATCTATATATAAACCAAGTTAGATGCATTGGATGCTACTCGATGGTTGATTGAATCTGCATAATTGAGTCTTGGATGCTTAATTGGTAGGGTAAGTATGTTTGCCATGCTTTGCTAGCAAGATTCCTCAATAATACACTAATAATACACTAATAAGCCAAAAAGGGCATTTTGGTAATTTAGCATATAATTTCATGGGCATTTTTGTACATAGCAATTAAATGTAGTATTTAATCACTAGATGGTAATTCTTATCATTTACCAATTAATTCTATCCTTTGGTAAATTAAAACTTTTATACATTAACATCGTAATTAAACTAGATAATTTTAAATTAGGGTTTTGATTGAAAAATTAGGGTTTTCTAATTAGGGTTTCTTAGCGCCATCAATTAGGGTTTCTAATTGACCATTAGGATTCTCTAATTATACGTGTATGTTCTAACACAGTCATTACAATCTCTAACTTCAATGGAATTAGGGTTGTAATAATTAGGGTTTGTCACAATTATCGACAAACAACGATAATTAGGGTTTCTTTAATTCAGAGCATCTTATACTACGGTAACCTTCATATACGATAAACTTCATATACGGTCACTACTCGGTCATTTCTCATAACTAAGTTTAATAATTAGGGTTTCACTGGCCGCGGTAATATCTTTATGACCTAATTGGTAGTCGTCATTCTTTCGATATTATCATGTCACTTTGTATACGATTACATAATTATTGTCTTTGTAAAATCATTATAACAATAATATAATATTATTATTCTCATCTCTTGATCACAATCCCAATTCGGGGTTTGGATCTCATATATCGACTTCTCTTTCGCATATCGAGTTAAAATACTTGATTTAAATATTACGAACAATTCATATAATAAAATATATATTATATAAATTCTAATTATCACTTCATATATTATTTCCAATCATGTTTTCATGGAAAATAATTAATAAAAACATTTACCTTCTGAAATTAATTACCATAAAAATATAATTTGTAGTAATTAATAATTCCAAAATTATTTCTAATTTTTCAAGTAATAAATATATTAGCATTTATCGTTCACATTACTAGACACTTATTCTCGTCATTAAATAAAAAAAAAAAAATTATCATAAATTTTCTTATTTATTTTATTTAGGAAATCTCGGGTTATTGGTGATTTGCCTTATGTTTTCGTGGGTTTGAGAGATACATGGTCTTGGTAGAGAGTTGGTGCTCAAATGGCCAAATAATGTATATTTCTCTCTCTTGATCTTATTTATAGCTTGATGTTACAATGAATTTGGCTGATCTAGAGCTCATGTGCTGGCATTTTAAGTCAATTGAGTTGGTATGAGTTGGTAAACAACCCACCTAAATGTCAAAACCTACAATTTAGCCTTTTTAATGCACAAAAGGGCATAATGGTCAATTGATTTGTAATTTTAATCGCCAAATATAATCTTGCCAAACCCTTAGGGTTTAACCCTAAGGTTTAGCACATAGCATTTATAAGGTTTAGCAATTAGGTTTTGTACAAAATAAAAAATTTTAGTTTCTAAAATTTGTAATTAGGGTTTTCTTAATTAGATTAGGTTACTAATTACTTTATAAAGGATCATTAAGGTTTAATAACACCAACATAATTAACCTTGATAATTATAGCAATTAGGGTTTACAATTTTGGTAATTAGGGTTACTAATACGCAATTAGAGTTTTTATTTATTAAACAAGGGTTTTAATTTACAATCAGGGTTTCCTATAATTAGGGTTTCCTAATTAGCATCAATTCCTTATAGTACACATCATACACAGTAACTTAACAGATTTTAAAAATCTCGTTTAACATCGAAATTAGGATCTATAAAATATTATTAGGGTTTTATTCATAATATACCATAATTGACCCATCATTATCAATACGTACATATAGTACATATTTATAGCACTGAAAAATCAAAATATATTTAATATTATAATATTATTCTCATGCCTTGCTCAAAATCTAACATTAGGGTTTGGATTACATATCTGATTTATCTGTCATACTTAACATTATTCATTAAGTTAAAATAATTAACTTAATAATCTGTACTAAAATTCATATAATAAAATAATTATTATATTTATTCTAAAAATCATTTCATATATTAATTAAATAATATATACCTATATTTTCATGGAAAACAATTAATAAAAATATTTGCTATATGGAATTAATTATTTAATAATATAATTGATAATAATCAATAATTCTAAAATAAAATTATCTGTACTAATTAATGTAATAAATAAATTTTATTTATCACACATATAAATATAAATACACCTTACCTTGGCACATATCACCCATATTTATTTTTAAAAAAAAAATTATACCCAAAATTTATGATTTATTTATATAGAAAATATCGGGTTGTCACATTCACCCTCCCTTATAAAGATTCCGTCCCCGGAATCACCGCTTTAAAACCTATACATACCAGGTTACATAACACACACAATCATTGCAAGTAGATCTCGACCAACTTTGATCGGACTGATCTTTCACTAATCACATAAAGCTTGTCTTTCTGATTAAACGAAAATTTGATTTCTAAAAGAACTCAAATTCCTCCTTCAAAATTTTTTTATAAAATAATTTACTATACTCAGGAAAATCATGTATAATAAAATAACAGTTATACGAATAATACCTGGAATTGCACCACCAGCTGCCACCGTGTCCTGGACCGTCATATTGAAGACTCTTGATGTGGATTTTGTTGGTTTGCTCGATGACGTCGGTCCCGTGATTGCTAACGTCCCGCTACCCTTGCTAGTATTCACACTACCTGCCTCCACCCTCCTCTTCGGACAATCCTTCACCTTGTGTTCCATTGACCCGCAAATAAAACAACCACTGTTCATTCTAGAATTGGGGCAGTTGGGAGAGATATGGCCCTCCTGCCCGCACTTATAGCAAACAAATTTCACCTTCAAACACTCCCTAGAGTGGTTCTTTCCACAAGTCTTGCACTGTACCGCCTGCTTCTTCACACCTTCTTGTTTGACCTGAACATTGCCAAAGTAGTTTCCCTTCCTCTTTTCATTTCCACTCCTGCTCCCACTATTAATTCTCACCTTTTCAGCTGCTTCGACCTTACCTTTGTTCTTTCTCTCCTTGTTGTAGAAGCTCATAGCCTCACTTCCCTCCTCAACAATAATCGCCTTCTCCATGAGTGATGCAAATGTAGGGATCTGCAACATTTCCACCTTATTATAGAGCCAGGGTTTTAATCCCAGCTCAAATATTCTCGCCTTCCTAGCCTCCGTATCAACTTGATGCTGAGCAAACCTAGCTAACTCATTAAATTTTGCGGCATATTCCGCAACTGACATATCCCCTTGCTTCAACTCCAAAAATTTCACCTCCATCCTAGCCTGCATACTAGCGGAAAAATAATTTTCGAAAAATAAAGTCTTAAACCTATCGCATGTTACCACACCTACTCCTGCCCTCGCCTGATTCGCTTCCCACCAGAAATTTGCCTCACCCTTCATCATGTAGGTGGCAAAAGCGGTCTTTTGCCCCTCAGCTACCCTTGCTATTACGAACTCCTTCTCAATCTCCTTAACCCAGTCTGTGCTTCTACAGGGTCAGTTGTACCTTTGAATTCTGGCGGTCCTACAACCTTAAAGTCTTTGAAATTCGCCAAGTGATTACCCGGCTGGTTCCCTACGGCTGGTATTCCTTGTTGCATAGCCTGAGCTACCATATTAGCAAAATGCTGCATCGGATCTACTTGTTGCTGTCCCTCAACATTGTTGTCAGATTCTTCTGCCCTTTGGTTTCGAGTTTGACGTCTTGGCGGCATTATCTGGTTAAATAAACATGAATTTAACTTACATTCTAAACCTTATCACATAAGTTTAATATTTTAAACTTGTTTCATAACTCAAACTTAGATTCATATTCATTCAACGATTTCAAAATACATTACATATCACAACACATAGTCCTTTAAACATCAGTTATCCCCTTGGTGACTACAAAAGTCGGGATTTAAAACCTTGACCAACACAAAAGTTGAGAATATTTCATTACACAGACAAACTAAGCACACATATTATATTAAACACGCCTACACAACAGAACCTATACTACCTATTTACTAAGCCTTTTCCTTGGACAACCCTTCGCATGATGATCTTCCATTCCAAAAACAAAACCCTGGTTTATACTCGGGACAATACAGAGTGGTATGCCCCTCATAGCCGCAAAGGTAACAAATTTTTTTCCCTTTTCTTCTTACCGGGTCTTTCTAAGTCATGGTCTTCTATCTTTCTTTTTCCCTTATTACTCGGAGCTGCACACGATGTGTTGCTTGATGCTCCTATCTGATCAATTTGGATTGTAAGCTTATCCTGTTCCTCCATTGTTTCTATTAATGCCTGACGTAGTTGACTATTAAGCAGCTTTTCTATCTCCCACAACCTTTCTAGAGAAGAAACCTTGTTCCTCATATTCTGCACTTCCGTTGATGCTTGATCAGCTTCAACTTTAGTGTCCGAATCACTATCTGTCAGTTCCACCATTTCCGGATCTGGTACTACGTTTTCCATGATAACCACCTCGTCCGAGTTGGTTTCATTGTGAGCCTCTATTTCAGCTATTGGCTTCGATATTGGCTCAGGGGTATGGGTCTGATCCTTTTTCAAGTTATAAGCATACAACAAGCCTTTTCCACCAGACATCTACACTCATAAATTATTCTGATTAGCATATAGTATATACACACAGAAAATAATAGTTTTATATACGTTATCTTTTATTTGTATTTCCCTCAGCCTCGGAGGATGAGGCTGACGCTGAGGACACCTCGGATGACGATGAGTTTCAGGGGAATGTGGCAATGGGAGAGACATCACAACAGCCCGGCATAATATCTAGCCGTCAGTTCCTCAACCTTCAACGACAAGTGGATGAGCACAACAAGGAAGCACGGAGAGAAATGCGGAGACTAGAAACAAGGCAAGACCACATGTTTGAGGTCATGAATTTATCTTTTGCCTCGTTGAACACTACGCTCCAGAGCTTCAATCCTACTGCCCAATTCTGATGAAAAACAACAACAACCACCAACCTAGACTTAGGCGATTACAGGGAAGTCCTCTCTTATTTATTGCTTTATCTATACAATGAGGACATTGTAATTTTCAAGTTTGGGGGATTTAGTTGCATGTTGCATATTGCATGTTGCATATTTAATTTCATTAGCTAGGTTTTCATATGTTAGTTCATGGTTTATGCTTAGGATTATTAAATGTTGCATTCAGGTAATCATGTAGTTGCATAGTAGCTTAGGAATGTAAATAGTTTTTATTTATCTTTGTAATCATGTTATGTTTACCACATATATCTAAAACAAAACAAAAATTCAAAATAATAGTTAGTTAATATGTTCATCTTGCATGAGTCAAGCTGTTTGATAGTTACAGTCTATTTTGGCCAATGATGAGAATGGGATTGGATAGACAAGTATAATACTGATTATTAGAGCTTTTGATGTGATTTCTTGTTATGAATTGAATCTTTTTCTGTTTGAAACTGGTATAATAAGGATAGCACAGTTAAAACAACTTATTGATTGATTGAGTTTAAATTGATACATAATGAGACTCTAAAGGATAATGCTAGTTTAAATAAAAGAATGACAAGAATAAGTAGTGATGGCTAAAGTTAGACAAGAACCTAAGTTTGGGGGAATATTTGGGGTATATAAGCTATATAAAAAAAAGAGTATGAATAAACACCATGGCGTGCTTGTCTAGTTTTGTGGCCTTTGTTACTTGAGTAAGTAAGCCCGAAGGGATTGTCTTTACACCTAGCGCCCTAAGGTCTTAATGGTCTGGGAGTCATTAGTCGAAAGCTCGTTAAGGTAGCATTGAAAAGCCTAAGGGAATAATACATTGCATAGCTATGTGTATATAAAAAAAAGAATAAAAAGAGAATAAAACGGGAAATAAGAGCAAAAAGCCCCCGTAGATGAAAAATAAAGCATAAGTATCCCATGTTGACTCTCGATATTGGTAATTATTTGATGTTAGTTGGATCTAGCTTGTTTTTGGATTTCTTGAGTTTATATTGTATGATGTTTTCGAAGAGACTTATTATGTATTAAATTTAATTTTATATCAGTTAGCATGGATGTTGAGCACACACGCACTATACCAGTAATAATAGTTTAAGACTGGATGATTGACTAGGAAATTGTTGATTGGTTTTGATATGATGTATTATCATGTTTACTTGATTTCTCTAAGGTCGGTTGAATAAACTTGTGTTTATCAATACTGTTGGATTCGTAGGCATGTAGATTAGGGGCATTGCATTGCGTTGCATTTTTGTTTTGTTTTTGCTTGAGGACAAGCAAAGGTTTAAGTTTGGGGATATTTGATAAGTTGGTTTTATACCTACTAATCTGGCATCTATTACTTGAATTATTTGCTTAATCTCATGTTTCTTAGTTACTTTTCATGCATTTTGTTTCCATTTTGTAGATTATATGTTTGGAAGTGGAGTGAGCAACTATTGGTATGAAATTGCAAGGAAAAGCAATTCTGGATATCGTTCGGGCCTTCATGTTCATTTTATGTGCACTTCATGTTCTTGGCATGGAACTTGGACTATGTTGCGGGACTCTTTCTTAGCTTTCCAAAATATCTTGAATCATTCCAATCGGAGTTCGGATGCAAGAGTTATGACATTTGTACCAACGGACGTTGAATTTCGCTGTTTTGGGTGGTTATTTGCATAGCAGTCACTTCCAGTCCAATTTCGACCTTCATCCGTTCGTTATTTCTCAAACCTCCAAGAATTAAAGTTGTAGAGCTCGTCGATATCTTCGATTTGATAGGTGGCAGACCCCATAACTCCTCCCGGATCAAACGTTATGGCCATTTTACTAGATGATGTTGCAGTAGAAAAATAATTGGCAGATTGCTAGCAAGCCGGGGCTTGCCCTTTTGTGCCTTGATAGCAATCCGGGGCTTGGGGTCTGGGCGGATTAGCAGCTTGCTAGCAAGCTGGGGCTTGCTCTTACAAAGGGAAATAGCAAGTTGGGGCTTGGGTACTCGAATTTGAAGTCTTCTAGTTGGTTTCTAATGCTTCAAACATGGAGTTTAAGTGATGGTGATGACTTGGGACTCGTATATGCATGGAATTGTAATCAGAATACATGTTGAAGTATATAATTAACAACAAACACTGAGATTAAGGAACACACGAGGAAAATTACGAAGATTAATCTCAGTTTTTCGAAGCAAGCGTTGGAGGAGTATTTCAAGGAGATTTTCGAGACGATTGCGATTTTAGGCTACGTAAAGGGTGTTTTTCAATATTTTTTGTCTTAGACTATTATTTGTAATTGAAAGAATGATTTTCATGATTTATTCAATGTTTATTTCGTTTATTATAAACTAATTCACTTTTTAGGCTTGTGATGGATCCTTAAGTGAATCGATGATTTTGTAATCTTTGATTTCTAATTTAATAAGCTATTTCCAATTTATCTATATTAATTTGAGCTTGAATCTATGAATTGCCTGATCAACAATTCTTTGTGGAGTTGGATGGAATCGAGAGAGGATATTCAAATCTAGACCTAGTTGATATAGCATGTGTTTAGGATTTTGTTAGTAGCTTAAACTTGATGAGTGTTAAGGTATAGATATGCTTGACACCGCATTTAATCGGATAGAGAACTTATTCTTAAATCTTCTTCAATTGTAATTCACATAGAGATATAGTGGGTTAGTTGATTAAGGTGTTTAATGGATTTCTATCTTAATTGTGGATTGGCGTTAATACGGTATTAGTGCATCGAGAGGTGGTTAATACTACGTTCGTGTTCTTGATTAATAAACTGGGATAGTGCATTGAATTGGAATAAATGTGTTAAAATCAGAGTGAAGCTTAGGGTGAAGTCATAAGTCTAATTTTCCATCAATTGTTTAAAATTCCAGATTTTGATATTTGTGATTGGTTTGTGATAGTTTAATTACTTTTTTATTTAGAATAATTATTTTTAATAATTGAATTGGGTAGTTTAATAAAATTAGGATTAATAGAAAATTGATAATTGTGAAGTTAAGTTTCTTATTAAATTGTCTCTATGGGAACGATACTCTACTTATCACTTTATTACTTGTTGACCACGTATACTTGCGTGTTGTGAGTAATTAGATTTTACCCAGCAATCAACGACTTTCCAGATAATATAGATTTCAACATTAATCATAAAAGAACCTTTGAGTAAATAGTTACCGTACAATTCAATCCTTCCATCATAGAATGTCCCAATTAAATATAAGACATGGAATTACTGTCAAGTCTTATTTTATGTAATTATATGTATTTCGATCCTTAAATGCACAACACCAAATAATGCAAATTAGAAACTCCTTTCTAATTTCATTACGCTTACCGCCAAGGACTCTTTGGGTTGTCATTTATCGAATCACATAGGACATTTCTCTTCTTTTACTAGAAGTGGTAGATTATTTATTAATCATACATTATCTCCATGTACAACTTATTATACCCAAGCATACCCTTTGATATACCCTAAGGGTCTTAAGGAATAAGTCAAAGTATAACTCATCATACACAAGATACTATGATAATCTCAAGTCCAAGGATCACTTGTACTACTATCACTATATGAATTCCTATTTACAGGCAAGTAAAACTCCATTAGGTATTCCTTAGCGAGTCACGTTCAGTGAACTTAATCTCTAATAAGCACCTACATACTTGCTTTAGTTTCTCCACACAAATTATCATGAGATCAATCATCCTCATCCCCAATTTAGTTTTAGTTTTAAGCTTTCTAAGAATTTAGATCTCATTAGAATGATCATCATCATTATTTTAAAAGCATTGCTTAAAACTATGGGTTTATCACATATCATAAAATAACATCTTGTACATAATTAAAAGCCTTTAATTAATTAATACTTTTTATTAATAAATGAATAAGATTGTTACAAAGTATATGCTTTATCATCAAACATGATTGGCTTGTGTGCATACTACTTTCAATAAATGCATATGTATTATTTAATTCAGGTGCTACTTGCTCGTTTATAACTGATGAATTTTCTAAGAGGTTAGAAATACCTAGTGAAGAGCTGAATTTCCCTTTGAACATAGAAATGGACAACATGGAGGTAATTCCTGTTAGGTTCGTATACAAGAACTGTAGGGTGAATATAAAGGGGAATATTATGACAGTAGATTTAATCCCGATAAAATTGGGAGAGTTTGACGCGATATTGGGAATGGATTGGATATACAATTATGGAGCGATAATTGATTGCCAAAAGAAGTGTGTAAACCTTATGACTCTGTCAAAGGTAGTTTCTCATGGTAGACAATCGCCTAGACAAGTGAGATGTTTGATGATGACGCATGCCAAGAAGTTGTTAAGTAAAGGCTGTGTAGGGTACTTAGCCTACATAGTCGATACTCAAATGGAGAAAGGTGTGAAACTAGAGGAAATACCAGTGGTTAGGGAATTCGTAGATGTGTTTTCGGAGGATTTGCCAGGACTTCCGCCTGACAGAGAAATCAACTTCGTGATCGACTTAGCACTAGGAACCGCTCCTATAACGAAGGCCCCGTACAGAATGGCTCTGGTAGAGATGAAAGAACTAATGGTGCAACTGCAAGAACTGTTAGATAAAAAGTACATTCAGCCAAGTGTATCACCGTGGGGAGCATCGGTGTTATTTATGAAGAAGAAGGATGGGTCAATGCGCCTTTGCATTGATTATAGAGAATTAAACAAAGTCACTATTAAGAACAAGTGTCCATTGCCAAGAATAGATGACTTGTTTGATCAATTGAAGGGTGCTAGATATTTCTCAAAAATAGATTTGAGAAGTGGGTATCACCAACTGAAACTAAGGAAGGAGGATGTACCGAAGATGGCATTCCGAAATTTTTAGTAATGTCTTTTGGTTTGACAAATGCCCCTGCAACGTTCATGGATTTGATGAACATGGTGTTTATACCATTTTTGGATGAGTTTGTGGTGGTGTTCATCGATGATATTCTAGTGTACTCTAAAACTCAAGGAGAACACGTGGAACACTTACGTCTGACGTTAGAGATGTTAAGAAAAGAAAAGTTATACGTGAAATTCTCTAAATGTGAATTTTGGCTAGAACGTGTATAATTCCTTAGGCATGTAATCGATAAGGATGGAATTTCAGTGTATCCATCAAAAGTCGAAGCTGTGATAAATTGGGAACAACCATGAACTTCATCAGAAGTGAGAAGTTTCTTGGAATTGGAAGGATATTATAGACGGTTTATTCAGGATTTTTTCAAGATTGCCACTCTGTTAACGAATTTGACGAGAAAATCTGTAAAATTTGTTTGGACGGAGAAATGTGAAGAGAGTTTTAAAGAATTGAAGAAGAGGCTCAGTGTGGCACATGTGTTGTCATTACCAGATAATAAAGGAAATTTTGTGGTGTATAGTGATGCTTCACACAAAGGATTGGGATGTGTCCTTATGTAGAACGACAAGATTATTGCGTATGCATCAAGGCAACTGAAAGACTACGAGAAAGGGTATCTGACTCATGATTTAGAGTTGGCGGTGGTTGTGTTTGCACTGAAGATATGGAGACATTATCTCTATGGAGAGAAGTGTGAGATTTACACAGACTATAAAAGTTTGAAGTATATTTTCACACAGAAAGACCTGAACATGCGTCAAAGAAGATGGATGGAATTAATAAAATATTATGATTGCGAGATCTTTTATCATCCGGGCAAAGCTAATGTGGTTGCGGAGTCCTTGAGTAGGAAAGGCAGAGAAAAGTTGACGTTGTTAACCAACCAGGAGGAGCTCATTTTAGCAATGGCAAGACTAGAGTTGGAAATAAAATTTCTAAAAGAATCCGATGAAAAATTATACCAGATGGAAGCTAGTCCAACTTTGGTGGACAAAGTGAAGAACGCTCAACTACAAGATGAAGAATGCAGAAGAATAAAGAAAAGTGCGGTCGAGGGTAAGGAAGTGAAGTACTAGGTCGATACTGATGGAATGTTGAGATTCAAGGGACGAATTTGGGTTCCAGCAGTACAGGATATTAAAGAAGACATCTTGACGGAAGCTCATAGCTCAAGATATTCGATTCATCCAGGAAGTAGGAAGAAATATCAAGATTTGCGATGACATTTTTGGTGGCCAAATATGAAAATAGACATTGCAGAATGCGTTGCAAAGTGCTTGATGTGTCAGAAGGTGAAAGTTGAACATTAACGACCAAGCGGGTTACTTCAACCATTGGAGATACCGAAATGGAAGTGGGAGCACATCACAATAGATTTTGTGGTAGGTCTTCCAACGACTCAGAAAGGATATGATGCAATATGGGCGATAGTGGATAGATTAACAAAATCCGCACAATTTTTGCCAATAAAGATTAGATTTAATCTTGATCAGCTAGCGAAATTATACGTTAAGGAGATCGTCTCAAGACATGGCGTTCCAATATCAATTGTGTCGGACAGAGATCCGAGGTTCACATCAAATTTCTAGAAGAAACTACAAGAATGCATGGGAACACAACTGAAGATGAGTACATCATATCATCCGCAAATCGATGGGCAAAGCGAACGAACAATCCAAACGTTAGAGGGTATGCTTAGAGCATGCATCATGGATTTCAACGGAAACTGGGATGATCATCTACCGTTAGTGGAAGTTGCATACAACAATAGTTACCATGCAAGCATTGGCATGTCGCCATATGAGGCATTATACGGTAGGAAATGCAGAACTCCACTATGTTGGGATGAAGTTGGTGAATGTCAACTATTAGGCCCAGAGCTGGTACAGCATACCGTTAAAGTTGTCAAACTCATCAGTGCAAGACTGGTAGCTGCTCAAGATCGACAGAAAAATTATGCTGATCAACACAGACAGAGTCGTGAATTTGAAATAGGAAGTTTTGTGTTCCTGAAAAAGTATGCTGATCAATTCGTATGTTAAATTGTAAATTGAAGCTTGTTTATGCTAGTTCATTAAGAAACAAGCATAACGTAATTTGAATGAAGTGCTTTGGCCAAGTATGGAGATTACAGTGATGATTTTTGCAAGAGATGTCAAAAATTGAGTTTTTATGTGAAAACATGAAATTTGAGAAATTAAACTAGTTTTAGTTGATGTCAAATTGGTTAAATATGTTGGCCAACATGTTTGTAATAGTTTTATATCAATTGGTTGTGTTAATATTACTGTTTGCTGGGTGAAATTCGTGTTAGTTGGCTTAAGAAAAGTGTCGTAACCATGTTACAGTAAAATCTGAAATACAGTAAGTATCCTTCATCCTTCTCCATGCCGCTGGCGTTGATGATGGCCATGCCACAGCGCCAGAGTAGTAAGTGAGATAAAATTGGCGCCGATCAGCGCCAATGCCCGATCTCGAACAGTGAAGTCTCATTACTTCCGCAGAGACTTGGGACGTTCAATGTAGCTTAGCTTAATGGTAGGTTAATGTGAGAACCGTGTAATAACAAGGTTAAACATAATCGTGTTATGTGGTTAGTAAATTCAAAGTTGTAAAAATGATTAGTGAGTTATGAACACGTTATGTGATAACTTAGTATACACAATGAATGTTAGACAAGTGTTGTGAAGTTAACACTTGGAATTTTTGAAATGTAAATGGTAATGTAAGACTTGTACTAAAATAACAAGTTAGCTAGAAATGTGTGTTATATTGAAAAGTGAATATTAGTATGTCTAATAGATGTTGTGGTGTTGATACTGTGTATAGGTGAACGTGAGTTTTAATATTATAGCTTACGCTCGAGGCAAGTTTCTAAACTTCTCTTTTTACATTTAGCAAGTTTTCTAACTCTACATTTACGTTGAGCAAGTTTCTTACTTTAACTTTTTCATTAAGAGAATTCTTGTATTCTTAATCATTATTTGAACAAGCCAACTATGACTTAAGCTTTATTCGAATAAGTTTTGAATTCCAATATTTATTGATGTATTCTAACTTGTTTATTGTTAGACAAGTTTCTTTATTGTCCTTCATATACTATGAATGCAAATTTCTTGAATTCTAAATTCTAATGTTGAATTATCTTAGTCCATTTACTTGACACAAGTTATTCTCTCATAATAAGCAAGCTTTATTTTCAGCTTGCTATTACTTAATGTATATTCAATAATTCATAGTCCTAGCTTAAATTTTATTCAAGCAAGGTTTATTGTCGTTCAATACTTATGCTTTGTAGTTATTTCTAAGCATGAGTTCAAGATATAGTTAGTTCGCTTACACTTATGCATTGTTCTATATTATGTTATTATTGATCACTTGTTGTGTTATCAAATACTATTGATTCAATTAGTCCTCTAGTTGATGTTCATTAAACTTCAAATTACCCTTGAAAGCTTATCCAAACCAAACTATCTTTGGAGCAGACTTGTACTCTAAATACTGAGATGAACAACTTTATTATTATTAGGGGATAAATTACGCTTAGCGTTGAAATGTTTGTGCATAATACATTGTACGAAGGGCTGATCCTCCTAAGTACGAGGAGTCCTTATAGTCTTATGACTGTTAAAGTTGAAGCTGAAAAATTACTTGCAACTGTGGACATAGTTCGTGGTCTCATGACCCTCAGTTTTATGCATTCCATATTTTGATTCCATTCTTTGGTTATAATTGATAGAGTACTATTCAGTTTTGATGAGTCTGTTCATTAGAAGTTATTTCATTCTTGTCGATTCATTGCTATATATAGTGAGCAATTGTTTTGCTCACTCTTGCATAAATATTATTATTGCAGCTAAAGTTGAGAAGGTAGATGAGCCTTCAACTAGCAAAGGAAAGGGAAAAATATACAAGTGATGAAGACTTGTAAAGTTTACTTATTGATTATGCTCATAGACTTTTAAATAATGATGTGATGTAATAATTTTATTTCCGCACTTATATGATGTTTAAAGGTTAGACAACCTGGGATGTTTTTGAATTTAATGATGTAACCCTATTTAAAGGGAGGATTTATGGTTTAAATATTATTCTATTTGGGTAGATAGTATGAATGTATGGATAGTACTGAGCACTAAATCTTGTGGAAATGAAGTACCTAGATTTGGGGGTGTCACATTTGTAATTCTATTTATCCAGAGTTCAAGAATGTCTAAATTGTCAACATGATAATTAATTGTGGAGTAAAATTTAAGAATGATATTCATGTATTAAAAATAATTTGGACAGAAAAGAAACCAATTTTGTCGTGAATAGTACCTTGAGTGAATAGTATCCCATGAATAGTACCCTGAATGAAAATATTAAAATTTAATAAGAAAGTCCAGACCAATATTCCAATGAAACGATGTTAGATGAAGTGAAAAACTCAAGGATATTCTACTAATTTTAGGAATTATAGAAGAAATACTTACCATAGTAAGTTTAAATTTAGGAATATGAAAAGAAATAATATACGAAACTGCAAATGAATTTTCACCCGTTATGCGGTAATCCACGTAGACAGATCTTTTCCACAAATAAAGAATGAGTATGAAGGGTTATTCATCATGCATGCGGTAATACGCGTAGACAAGTTATTCCCACAGATTAAAGAATGAATATGAAGGTTTATTCACCATGCATGCGGTAATCCGTGTAGATAGGTTACTCCCGCAGATTAATAAAGAATGAATACGAAGGGTTATTCACTATGCATGCGGTAATCTGCGTAGACAGGTTACTCCCGCAGATTAATAAAGAAGGAATACAAAAAATAACATCCCTTACCTTAGTAGGAGATTAGATACTGCAATAGTGAAGTAGAAAAATCCTCTTCTTCTTTCTCTCTATAGTTTCTCTCTCTATAGTTTTAGTGAATTCATAAGAAATAATGAAGAAATGAGCTTCTCTTTATAGAAGAATGGATTAAATAGTAACTGATTCACGGATCGTCCAGATTGATTTACTATTAAAACGAATGTTCATATTGATTTACTATTAAAACCTCAACTGACGGTACATATTGATTTACTATTAAAACCTCAACCGACAGTCCATATTGATTTACTATTAAAATCTCAACCGACGGTCTGAAAAATTAGTACATCTCCCCATTGATTAATAAGTCAAACTTACAACAAACGCCTCATGACAAACCCCTCTATTTATATCAAAAAATGAATAAATATTTACGACAAATCACTTATCTTCAATAAATACATTTTTAATCTTTCAACAATTATTCATCATAAATATTATTACTCACAATATTGACAACCAGATCGTTCCCAGGAAAGAGGGGGCTTTTCGATAAGGATTTCTCCTTATTGGCGAGCAATTAAATAACCTAATCCCTTTTCTTGACAAAACTTTCTAGACATTGTAAATAATGTAAATAATAATATGAATAACTGTGTCGTCCCAATTATTGATTTAATAATATAAAATATTGTGCAGATGATACTGTGACAACAATTAAATCAATAATATGAGATACTATGCAACAACTACTGTAGCAATTATTGAATGAAATTGATTGACTTCTTACGTAAGCATCAATAATTAGAGATACTGTGAAATACCGTGTGCTACTGTGCAACAACGCGTATTACTGTTCTTTTATCACCAGTATTTCAACAGTTAACGGTAAAAGTTTTCCCGTTATTTTTATAAAAAGGTTATTTCTGTCGCTTTCTATATCCGACAGTCATTCCGTTGTGGGGTCCACCAATGGTTGTGCCGTCGTATGGATATTTCCCAACAAAAAGAATATTCCCCGACAAAACAAATATTTTATGACAACTTTCTTACTTTATAAAATTTGCACATATCACCCATAACTATAGCATTATATCAAATCAACACCTTATTATTCAAAATAATATTTAGAGAAAATTAAATCTTTATTCATAAAAAGTTGGGGTCTTACATTAATGATGTGATTTGGGTCCTTCACATACTTACGTAACATGGATATATGAAAAACGTTATGAATGCAAGACAGATTTGGTGATAGGGCAAGTGTATAGGCCACAACTCCTACTCGGTCGAGAATTTCAAATGGGCCAATAAATCGAGGGTTGAGCTTTCATCACTTTTTAAATATTGTAATTCCTTTCTATGGAGAAACACGTAAAAATACATGGTCTCCGACATTAAATCTCTCGTCCCTTCGATGAAGATAAACATAATTCTTTTGTCGTTCTTGTGCTACTTGAATTCGTTGTCGAATCATTTAGATATTTTCTGTTGTCATGCGCACCAACTCAGGTCCCAATAATTTTGCTTCTCTTACCTCATTCCAACATACTGGAGAGCGGCACTTTCGTCCATACAAAGCCTCGAATGGGGCCATGCCTATACTTTTTTGATAACTGTTGTTCTAGGAGAATTCAACCAATGGTAAGTATTTTTCCCAACTTCCTTTGAAGCCTAGTACGTAAAGTATCGATAGATCTTCGAGAGTTTAAATTGTCCTTTTTGATTGCTCGTCAATTTGGGGATGATATGCAGAACTGAATCGTAATTTGGTGCCCATAACTTTTTATAAGCTGATCCAAAATCGTGAAGTGAATCTAGGGTCTTGATAAGAAATTATGGATACTGGCATTTCATGAAATCTCACAATCTTACTTATATACATACTAGCAAGACGATTAAGTGGATAGTTTTCTCATATAGGTAAGAAATGAGAGGACTTGGTCAATCTATCCAAAATGACCTAAATTGCATCCAAGCCTTGAGAAACTTTGGGAAGACCTGTCAAAAAATCCATATTAATGTGTTCCCACTTTCATTCTGGGACCTCGAATGGTTGCAATGGACCCTTCGGTACTTGATGCTCTGTCTTGACATGTTGACAAATTAAATACCTTGAGATAAACTCTACAATCTCTCTCTTCATGTTGCTCCACCAAAATGTATGTCGAAGGTCACGATACATTTTGGTCCTTCTAGGATGGATTACAAATGGTATGTTATGTGCCTCCATCATGATAGGGACACAAAGTCGAGAATTAACTCGAAGTATTCCTTCCTCATTAATTCTCGCTTCCGTAATAACACCTTTTTATACCTTCTTTATCATATTTATCAATTTTGGGTCAGTAGCTTGAGCAGCTTTAATTTTATCAATTAAAAATAGTTATAATTGTACATGCGCAATCTGCTTATAGGTCCCTTGTGTCTTTATCTATATCTCCATCTTTTGTAAGTCGTACAAAATGCATCCTTGTGTTGTTAGTATTGCACTTGTACTCACATATGATTTTTTAGTTAATGCCTCAACTACCACGTTTTCCTTTCTTGGGTGATACTGAATGGTGTGGTCGTAATCCTTTAACAGCTCAAGCCAACGTCATTGCCACATATTGAGTTCCTTATGAGTGAAAAAATATTTGAGGCTTTTATGATCTGTAAAGATCTCCACTTTCTCTCTGTACAAGTAGTGTCTCCTTTAATGCCCCCAAAATCGAGACCAACTTCACTCAATATTAGGATTAAAATTAATCTCGACCTTGTGTGTTCACTACTATCTAAGTCCAGCCTTACATCAAAATTAGATGCAATATCGGCTAAAAATGTGATTAATAAAAAATTCTTCCTTCTTTCCCACGTTCCCCAAATCGCAACCTTTATGATCCCCTGTATTAGCATAGTAAGTGAACTATGAAAGTTCAAGTACCAATGCTTAACATCTTTTGTATACTAATGTTCTACCTGTATAGCTTTACATACAACATTCACCATAATATATTCCATTTCAAAATAAACATTCCCCTTTTATTGAATATATCAAACTGTACACCATTATTGATTTGCACAATTCAGAAACTATCGGCTTCTAAATCAAAGAAAGTATTGTCTTCCACATGTCGTTCATTATTCATCAGTCGAGTAGCAAATATTATCGCATTCTATCGTTAACCTACAAAAAGTTTATTTTTGCAAGTTTGAGCTCGACAACTCAGCAAATCCAACAATTTTCATGCATCATATAACACATAATCTCATGCTCAACATATATCTCAATTTAAAACAGTTATAAGATTTTATGCTCAACATATGTGACGTCCCCAAAATAGGTCCACACGACCCATTCTGGGTTGCCAAATACACACTACTAAATCCAAATACAAACTTCATTTATACAACTGTCATACAAAATACGACAACACATAAGCTGAGAGTTTCAATACAAATATTATCTTGTAGACAATATCTAAACTCAAATAAAGTCCTCATTACAATTATTATCACACTATTTTACCAAATAGTGAGGACTACTCTAATAACCATTTTGGACCATTACTCCACTCCCCGACTAGTCCCAACTATAATCTCACCTCCTGAGAAGAACAATGGAACCAAAAGGAAAAGGGTGTGCTCAACTAGCCCAGTAAAGAATATTAAGACTAAGATAATGTAGAACAAATTATCCTTAGTCCTCAACAGGGAAAAAGCTAATAAAATATAATAGACAACAAGTTTTAGATGAACAACTGCAATAGAAACAACAATCCATTAGAAGAGTCAAGTAGAACATGATGTCTACTATCTTCTATGATTTAAAAGTCCATCATTAATATTTTATCCCTGTAACACCAATCAATAATTATTTCAAATCAACGAATTATCTATGCACTACAAGCCAAAGATAATCGTTTGTATCACCAATAGTCATGATCATGCCAAACACCTGTCCATCTATGGACTACTGACCAAAGAGGACTTTCACCACAATCTTTATCTGTAACATCAAAGGTCATGATTATACTAATACATAATTCCTGGTCATAATCATACCAATCAACAGTCCATCTATGCACTACGGGCCAATGATGGCTTGTAGTACAATATAAGCATGAGGATGATGACAATGATATAAAGAATCAATCAAGTGAGATCAATAATAAAAATTAGAGATTTATAATTCAATTTTTTCAGAGTTCAAGAATGTCCAAATTGTCAACAAGATCACCAATTACGGAGTAAAGTTCAAGAATGATATTCATGTATCAAAATTAATTCGGACAGAAAAGAAAATTAAATTCCATTATTGTACTCATAAATAGTATTGTATGAATAGTATCCATGAATAGTATCATATGAATAGTACCCTGAATGAATAGTACACCACCATGAAAAGATTAAAATTTCAATAAGAGAGTTCAGACCATTATTCCAGTGAAATGATATTAGATGAAGCACAAACCTCAAGGAATTTCTAATCATTTCAGGAATTATAGAAGCAGTAGTCAGTTTAGATTTAGGAATATGAAATGAAATAATACAAGAAACTCCAAATAGATTTTCGCCCGTTATGCGGTAATCCGCGTAGATAGATCATTTTCACAACTTAATAAAAAATGAATACGAAAGGTTATTCACCAGGCATGCGGTAATCTCGTAGACATGTTATTCCCATATATTAAAAAGGAATGAATACGAAGCGTTATTCACCAGACATGCGGTAATCCGCGTAGACATATTATTCCCATAGATTAATAAGGAATGAATATGAAGGGTTATTCACAAGGCATGCAGTAATCCGCGTAGACATGTTATTCCCACAGATTCATAAGGAATGAATACGAAGGGTTATTCACTAGGCATGCGGTAGTTCGCGTAGACATGTTAATCCTACCCGTTAATAAGGAATAGAATGACAACCCTTGCGAGTATTAAAAGAAAATAATATCCTTTACTAATACAAAAGAAATAATATCCCTTACCTTAGTAGGAGATTGGATACTACAATAGTGTAGTAGCAGAATACTCTTCTTCTCTCTCTCTCTCTATAGTTTCTCTCACTTTAGCTTGTGAATATAACTTTGCACTTCAAAAATGGTAGTAAATAATGAATGGATGGAGGAGTATTTATAGGCTAGGAAAAGGTGGCAAATTACAAGGTTAATTATACTTTAGTATCTTCATCTTTGCCTCCATTTTTAATTTAGTCCTTCAAGTATTATCAATCTTGCATAACCTCCCCTAATAGTACTTGCATATGAACCAATAGTTCCTTGCATGTGAACCAATAACACTTAATTGCTCATTTATCCGATTAATTGCCCGATTGGTCAATTTAACATCCAAAAATCAACTATTATCAAAATAAATATTGATTTCCACTAACATTAATATTCCCAATATAATGGCAATATTTTTATCAATAATTATTCATCATTAATATTATAATTCACAATATTGACAACCAAATTTTCCCAAAAAAGAGGGGGCTTTCCGATAAGAATTTCTCCTTATTGGCGCGCAATTAAATAACCTAACCCCTTTTCTCGACAGAACTTTCTATACATTGTCAATAATGCAAATAATGATATAAATAAATGTGTCATCTCAATTATTGATTTAATGTGACGCCCACAAAATAGGTATACACAACCCATTCTGAGTTGCCAAATACATGGTACATAACTCAAATACAAACTTAATTTATACTATTATCAACTATTATGTAAAATACGACAAAATATAAGATGAGAGTTTTAACACAAATATTATCTCGTAGATAATATCCAAACTCAAATGAAGTCCTCATTAATTATTACCACAATATTTTATAAAATAGTGAGGACTACTATAGCAACCATCTTAGACCGTCACTTCATTCCCCGAATAGTCCCAGCTATATTCTCATTTCTTGAAGAGAACAATGAAAGAAAAGGGTGAGCTCAACTAGCCCAGTAAAGAATATTATGACTAAGATAATACATAATAAATTATCCTTAGCCTTCAACAGTGTAAAACTGATAGAATACAATAGACAACAAGTTTAACTGTAGCGGAATAAGCAATCTATTAGAAGAGTTAAGTAGAGCATGATGTCTACTATCTTCTATAATTTAAAAGTTCATCATCAATATTTTATCTCTGTAACACATTTCAATAAATAATCCACATCACCGAATTATCCATGCACTACGGGCCAAGGATATTCGTTAGTATCACATCCATGAATTATCCATGCACTCCGAGCCAATGATATTCATTATTATCACCAGTGGTCATGATCATGCCAAATAATTGTCCATCAATGCACTACAGGCCAATGAGGACTCTTACCATATCATTTGTAATATTACAAGTTATGATTATACCAATACATAATTCCTGGTTATAATCATACCAATCAATAGTCCATCTATACACTATGGGCCAAAGATGACTTTCACCACAATATAAGCATGAGGATGATGACAATGATATAAGGAATCAATCAAGTGAGATCAAGGATAATTTTTTAAAGATTTATAATTCAATTTATCCAGAGTTTAAGAATGTCCAAATTGTAAACATGATAAATGCTTTGTGGAGTAAAATTCAAGAATAATATTCATGTATCAAAAATAATTTGGACAAAAAGAAATCATTTTTTGTCGTGAATAGTACCCCAGGTGAATAGTACCTGAAGACACTCAAAATTTTTGTATTCTTGTTACTAACCTTGCAGGGGGGCAGAATCGTCTTCCAAAGATAACCCTGGAGGTCAAATCAGCCCAATCCCGGAGACAACATTGAGATACTCAGTTTTTCATCTCGGAGACAACCCCGAGATACTCAGTTCCAGTCCTGGAGACAACCTTGGGAGTTTCAGTTACAACCTCGGAGATAACCCCGAGGGAAGCAGTTCCAGTTCTGAAGATAACCCCGGAAAAGCTCATTTTAACCCCCAGAAGTCAGCTTCAACCTCGGAGATAACCCTGAAGCACTCAGTCTCAACCTCAAAGATAACCTCGGGAGGTCAGGCACGCCTCAGAGACAACCCTGAGGACCTTTAGTACTCACAACTACCCAATCTCAGAGATAACCCTGAGCAATGACTGCTAAATCAGACTAGAACCGTAGATAACCCCGGTGAGGGGAAAAATCATCATTTTGCCACCTCAATCCCACATTAACGTCGTCTCAACAATATTTCAACCTACATTCTACACAGAAATGTTGTACAAGAACCATAGCTCAAAATCCCGAGGGACTACTATACAAGATATCACACCGGATAAAATTTGAAGACCTAAAGATCTGGTTATGGACCCATCTTCCCGGATTCGTAAAACCTCTTATCACATGTCATTGTAGAGCTCTCGACAACAGCATTCCAGAAAGGTATTATACGTCTCAATCGGATAACTGAATTGAAAGTTATGAAGGTTCGAGTGGACAACGTGTTGCATGCATGCACGTACTTCGAGATAGGCGGTCCCATAGAGCCCAGGGCACCTCGGGTAGCCGCAAGTGGACCTGCAGCTCCCCCATCTATAAATAGAGGGCTTGGGGTGGCCATTTTCAAGAGAGAAAAGACGAGGAAGCCCTGTCTATTTTGCTTTATACACACTTTAAATTGTTTGCTTTCTCTTTCAAAACACCTGTGAGCTTGTGTTTTGCTATATTTTACTGGTGGAAACCGAGTATTCATTCATTTAAAGTCATCCAAATCCTTCTTGGCAGCCCACTGTAAGACATCTCACGTTGCTTAAAGCCTTTCTCCACTTCCATTCACACACAATTATTCACATTGAGAGTCGTGGTTGTTGTGTCGTATGCTGAATGAAATCGGTCAAGTTTTTTATTGCTTTCATATATATATATATATATTATCCTCAAACTCGAACACTCGAATGAGCCTGGATAAACACATCCGGTGCGTTTACTGCTTTTATGGGCAAAGGGTCAAAAAAGCCCCTGATGTTTATCTCGATGTCCCACTTGCACCCTAAATTAATTTTTTTTCCAAAAGTACCCTTAACGTTACATTTTTGGGTCGCATGAGTGCCCCTACTTGCTAATGAGAAGACAAGCAGGGGCTAAAATGTGATGACGTGTGAGCTTAAATATAAAATATATTCCAAATAAAACAATATATATCATTTAATCAAAACAAAAAAAAATACTAAAAAATAAAAAAAAAAAAAAGCATAACATATTTACATCATTTAATCAAAATAATAAAATTCAAATTATTTTGTTAACTAATCAAAACAACTAATTAAATAAAATAAGTTGTATAACATATTTACATCATTTAATCAAAATACTAAAATTCAAAAACATAACATATTTACATCAAATACTAATTAAAAAAAAATACTAAAATACTAAAAAAATTAAATTAAAAAATACTAACATTCAAATTATTTTGTTAATTAATCAAAACAACAAAAATTCAAATTACATCATTAAAATATTAAAATCATAATACTAAATATTAATTGATATAAAATTTTTAAATTACTAAAATCATAATACTAAATAATATTTTTAAACAATATAAAAATTTGATGATGTAATATTCTATACATAACAAGATATATGTTATAAATAATATAAATAATTTGATGATGTTATAATTTGATGATGTAATAATATTTTAAACAAATGTATTCTAAAATTCAAATTACACCATAATATTTTTAAATTGATATGATTTTAAAATTAATATTAAAAATTACTAAAATAATCATAATACTTACATTTTCTTAAGATGCATTAATTACTTGAGAAATTGTTTCTTTTCCATTCTTTTAATATACAAGTAATCATATACTACTACAAGAGTATTATTTTAAAGAGCAACAAAAGCTATATATTAGTTATAGGTTCCTCGCTTCAACGTAATTAATTAAAAATATTATTTAGTATTATGATTTTAGTAATTTAAAATTTTATATCAATTAGTACTTAGTATTATGATTTTAGTATTTTAATGATGTAATTTGAATTTTTGTTGTTTTGATTAATTAACAAAATAATTTGAATGTTAGTATTTTAGTATTTTTTTAATTAGTATTTTAGTATTTTTTAAAATTAGTATTTGATGTAAATATGTTATGTTTTGACTTTTAGTATTTTGATTAAATAATGTAAATATGTTATACAACTTATTTTATTTAATTAGTTGTTTTGATTAGTTAACAAAATAATTTGAATTTTATTATTTTGATTAAATGATGTAAATATGTTATGCTTTTTTTATTTTGAATTTTAGTACTTTTTTGATTAAATGATATATATTATTTTATTTAGAATATATTTTATATTTAAGTCTGCCACGTCATCACATTTTAATCCTATTTGTCTTATGTTAACGGCAGGGGCACGGGCGACCCAAAAAATGTAACGTTAAGGTTACTTTTGGAAACAAAATTAGTTTAGGGTGCAAGTGGGACATCAGATAAACATCGTGGGCATTTTTGACCCTTTGCCCCGCTATATATATATATATATATATATATATATATATATATATATATATATATATATATATACAACATGGATCAAGTCCGGAGTGGGACTGATAAAATACGGACCCAAATAATTTTTTTTTTTTTTGTAGACTAAAAAAAAAAATTAATTATAAATTTGAATTTTACATAATATAGTGTTTTGGGCGTGATTTGGATACCTATACCAAAAAATGTATGTATGCGCGCATGCATCGCATGTATATATTTTGTTATATGTATCCAAATCACACCCAAAATACTGTATTATGTAAAAATTCAAGTTTCATAAATTTTTATTTTTATTTTTTAGTTGTTTTTAAAAAAAAGCAAAAAAAAAAAAGGTTCGCATTTTCAGAAAATGCGGGAGTCCGGAGAGGATCCGGACTCTATATATATATATATATACACACACACACAATTGTTTACAACTTTTTGCACATATTGCTTCATAATATGAGCCTAGGAATCATGTGATCACATATTCAGTTTCTGAATCTAGATTCGGTTCCCGTGATGGACATTTTTAGCTGATACCATCTTGTAAATTATTCATGGTGTTCGAATATCCTTAGATGGCTCTCATGCCCACAAGGATTTCGGCACTACTATGTACATTATTTTCTCTCAAAAATAATAAAAGCAACCAAGATGAACACATAATAAAATGGAAGTATCAAAGGTCTCAATTACTATTGAGCACAAGGGTTTGAAAAACCTGTTTTAAAAAATATCATTGCATATCTTGTTAAAATTGAACTTTTATACAAAATTCAAACCCTTTGTATATAGGTGTAAACGAGGCATAACACTACTTCCAGACAACAACACATAGACCTACACACACACACATTCAGATAAAAGTTTAAATTGAAAAGCGGCGGTCACCATGTCACTACAGAAGTCAGGGTGGGGGTGCCTAATGCCTTCCCTGTGCTTAATCAAGCCCCTGGACCCTAATGAATCTCGGTTTCACAAACCAGTTAAGCAGTGTTACATCACTAGGTCTATGTGCAAACCATTTCTCGGTTGAGTTGGTGCAACCATTTAAAATTACCAATTGATGACTCTTACAGTCCAATTGTCGACATATACATGTCAGACCTTTTCAAACTTGTTTTTTCAAACAAATCTCATCTAACATGAGAACACCAAAAGACAAGAACAGAAATAAACAAATAAAAATCCCGACATTGATAGGTGGCGACTCTGCTGGGGACATCCAGTCAAAGGGCTTAAGCCGCTATTCAAAGATTTTCAAAACATTTTATCTACTTGTTTGTGGATGTTGCATTTACATTTGAATGAATGTGTACTAATGCATGTACTTACTGCACTTAGTGCTTCGCACTATATCTTCCTGTGATATTAATGCTTCACACATGTCATCATTTTCATATGGTAAGACGCGTTGTATGTGAATGTATGTTGTGTGGTCCCTCCACCAGGAGGCTATCCTGTCGGTGTTTGATTATTGGACTCATAGGGAGACTAATTCCAATGAGGCTCAGGAAAGGCACCGCCCAGATTCGCTCCAGTTGAAAGACTGGATTAACTTCTTGTCGAGTAAATTGTGATGATCTGGGAACCTTCATGCCAAAAAGCCGCGAGAGTAACCTAAGATATGCCAGCCTCTGATAAACTAAACGCGGAGAGAAGTCACTTTATATGTTCCCATTTTAATTACTTATAATTACAATTACTTGTAATTTCATTTCCATGTCAATCTCAATATAATGGAAAGTATAAAGGAATATATGTACATGCATTCCCTTACATATCAAAACCTGTCATGCTATCTTGTCATTTAAAACAACTAACATCCATTTTGTAGGATAATACTCCTAAAATGGACACATTACATAGCATGTGACATATCTATATTCCCTAAGACTAAACTACATAAGTCTTTTTGTAAGGAATCAATTGGGCCGGTAACCCGCTCCAAGTCTAAAATGGTAAAAAGCCTACAGCCAAGCATGGCTACATCTGGTCAGCCTAATCCTACTCCTGTCTCTCATGAGGAGTTTGATGGATTAAGTAATCAAATTACAGAGTTGGTTGTTCTACTCAAAAAAACTACACAAGTTTACTCAGGGTCCACAAATACCCATACATATAGTATCCTCTACACGTGGAGGAACCCAGGGTCCGGACAAAGAAGTTCCAGTACCTGAGTCTCAGTTGGACAGAACGAACAAAACCCTTGAAATCACCCATCTCAGAGGAGATCCAGAAACCGATGATATTAAGATGAAAGTCCTATAAATGGAAGAGACCATTCAGTCTATCAAAGGGATTGGAGCTCACGGAAGTGTTTCATATTCTGACCTGTGCATATTTCCTGGGGTTCATTATCCAGAGAAATTCAAGACTCTCGATTTTGAAAATTATGATGGATTGGGGGATCCTTACACACATTTGAAGGTACTCATTGGAGAACTCAGATCTTATGCCAAGAATGAAAAGCTCAGAATGTAGTTGTTTCAGAAAAGTCTAACTGGAGAAGTTAGAGCATGGTATACCAGATTAGACAACTCCAAGATTCATAGTTGGGAGGAGCTAGCCCATGCTTTCCTCAGCCAGTACAGTTTCCAAATTCAGATGGCTCCAGACCGGTATCAAATTACCAAGGTCAGGAAATAAGTCAATAAGTCTTTTAGAGAGTATGACCAAAGGTGGAGGTGCCTTGCTGCTCAAGTTATTCCATCTATGACTGAGTTTGAATTAGTGATGACCTTCATAGACATTTAAGAAGCTCCCTTGTACGAGAGGGGCTCAGCTGGCATAGGCAAGCCATTGTCTGGAATTATCAAACATGGAGAAATGGCTGAGATGGGATTGAAGTCTTGGAAGATTTAAGACCTTGCTGCATTAAAAGCTGTGGATGAACACATCCAGTCTAGAAGTTATGGAAACAACCCTTGGAGGATCCATAAGAAGAAAGAGGAGGATGTTTCCTTGATAATACAAGGACAAAAGGGCAATCAGAACATGCCTATTCAAAGGAGAAACTACTCCCCTTTCCAAGCACAGTTTTCATGCTCGCCATTTCCAAAAGGTGGAGAAGTAAGACGCACTCGAGTGTTCACACCCTTAGGGGAATCACTTGAGAACATTCTCAAACTTCTAACAATTCAGAAGAAAATTACTCATCTTCTTCCACCAGCCAACCCGAGTGGAAAGGGTTTTAATGCTAGCTGGAAGTGCGCTTATCATGATGGAGCTCCAGGATATGACACCCAGGATTGTTGGGCCCTGAAGCACAAAATCCTGGATTTAATTGACAATGGTGAGATCGTGGTAACCAAACCCGACTAACCTCATGTGCAAGACAACCCTCTCCCTCAACACAAGGAAGAAGATGTTAACATGATTAGTTGGAGCAGTGGACAGAGTTCTCATTATGTTGGTGGATCATCCCAAATCAGCAAGGATAATGTTAACAAATGAGATTATGCACAGTTCCAGTTTATGATGGAACAAAAGATGAAGGCTCTTAGTGAGCAAGTCAACAAATTGGCAGAACTGGTGGTTCATCAGCACCAAGTCACACGTTAATTATTCAGCCAAGAGCATGCTAACCTCCTTCCTCTTATTACAAGTACTCCACCGCTTACTCCAGAAGGTGAAACCTTTGATGATAAAAAAGCAAAAAAAGCAAAAGCTAAATCTAGTCGGGATTTCACCAATAAAAGGGAATTCACCTATTTAGGCCAACCGATGGAAGAGATATTACAAATACTGATCAATAAGGGAAGAATCACAGCTTTTTTACCTCCAATCAGCTTCTACTCAAGGGGGTTTGATCCTAATGGAATATAACAATACCATTCCCACTATCGCGGTCACATCACTGAGGAATGTTGGGCACTCTGCCATCTTATCTAGAACTTGATTGACAACAGTGTCCTGCAGATGGCAGACAATGACGTTGTATTACTGGAGAGCGGGGATACATTTCCTATAAAATGGAAGGATGTCGTAGCAGTTGTATCCTCTGAGGAAGATTTGGCTGCCACACCACGTATAATACAACCAATTAAGCTCAAAGGTGTTGAAAATCCTTTAAAAGTGGCTGCGCCAAAGCCAATCATGTTGCCATTCAGGCCACAATATCCTGTTGTCAACCTCAAGAAAGTGCCATGGAATTATGGAGAGGCTGAAGGATCCACATCCAATACAACTGCTGCAGTGTTGAAAGAGAATCCACTATATCTTCACCACCGGGTGATGAATACTACCATCAAGTCAAAGGGGAAAGTTCCTGTGACAACCCGAATTTTTATAAGTTATTAAAATAAAAATTTAATAATTAAAATTCTTATTATGAAATGTATATATTTTAAATTATGTGTTTCGAGTGTGGGTAAGTATATATATTTGCAATTTATCTTGAAATATGTGATTTGGTGTGAAGAGATTAAGCGTGAATATAAAAGAGATGTATATGTTTGGAAAATGAGGTTTAATACTTAATTTAACTATTGAAAAAATTAAATGAAATTGTTATGAAAAGAAAATTAACTGAATAAGATTAGTTAATTTAATTAAGTTAAAATTATATTATGAAATAAAATAATTTGATTATTATGCTGTGTTGGCAATAGAGTTGTTATGAATTAAATCTCATAAATAATGTGAGTAATTCACTTAATTAAAATAATGAATTAGTGTAAGCATATTTATTTTAATAAATAAGGAAGTAATATATTACATATGAGTGTAATATGTTATTGTAATACGATTGTGAATCTCGCAAATAGTTAAAATATTTATCGAATAAAATAAATATTTTAGTTGGAATACTTATGAAATGTAAAATGAAAATTTGATGGAATGAAATATTCTAATTTAATTAAGTAATTAAATTAGAGATTTAGTAATTTGTTATAATGGCTAAATGGAAGTTATAAGTATATTGAGGTTTAATTTAATAATGGTTGTGACAAATAAACTATATTATAAGGAAGGGATTAAAATAAATTAAAGAGGTCTTAAGTTAGTTCTAGCCAAACGAGGTCTTATGACCTTTGGTATAATTTAACTGCTGAGACTCTTAGCATATGGTAATTGATAACCAAGTTAAAATCACATAGTATTATTTTATCAGTTTATTTCATTCACTTAGTGGCAAGAGCAGAGAAGAGAGTCTAGAAAAAGTGAAAATTTAGAGAGGAATTCAGTGAATTCAAAGAGAAGAATCAAGAGGAAGAAAGAGATTGTTCAATTTTTTTCTAATCATATAAATAAGCTTAGAAGGAGTCAAGGTAATAATCTAATTTCTTAATTTCTTAGTTTTTGTATTTCTCTAAATCCTTCTCTATAAATGGTTTTGATGAACAATTTGTTGAGGAATAGGTTATATGTGTGAATAGATGATTGTAATATGATAAACATCATCTATAAATGATTTTTGGAGCATCAAATCCATGAAAACTTGTTTCAGAAGAAGAAATTAAGTTTGTGGTTAAATATGTACAATATGGATTGTTTTAGAGTCCAAATTGATGGTTAAATCTTGTAATAATCTGAAATTGATAATAGATGTTGTTATTATGTTGAAAAATGAAAACAACGATGTTTAAACGGATTGATTTTGTTTAGAATTGAATCCGTGGTGAATGATTATGCTAAATATGTTTAAAACATGAAAAAATAACATGAACAGTGAATTAGAACCCTTAAAATGAATTGTTAATGTTTTTAAAGTGCTATAATTATTCTGTAGATGAGTAGTTCAGTGTTTCACGAGTTCATAGAGACGAAAACCAACTGATTCCGACTTAAAATGAAGAGGTTATGAAGATTTGAAGTAAAAACATCACAAAAACTATAATCTGGGCGAAGCCAAACGCGTCGCCCAAGAGTGTGGGCGCGCCGCTGAGCACTGCTAGCTGGCACGGGTGCACTAGAGTGTGAAGGAAATGGGTGCGCCCGCGCCCAAAGTGTATTAAGTGTGACTATTTTGACCTATTTTAGTAAAATGACCATAACGGTTTCATACGAACTCCAGTTGAGGCAATTCAAGATGATCCAGAACGAGGAAGAATAGACCTACAACTTTTATTCTTTAAGTTTGTTAATTTGAGGTCATTAAAAGGAGTAAAAATGTCCATCTTTGAGCCTATTGTGTTTTCAAAAGCAATCGGAGGGCGTCGGGCATGGACGTATTCAAGTGTAGTGCTTCTGACAATAAAAGATGTTGTCCTAAGTTATAAAACATGAATGTTAATAAATATATAATGATGCTTAACTTTGATAAATGATATATTAGATAAGTTGTATAAGCATACTAAGCGTACATAAGAGAGACAAATCGGGCGTTTGACAAATAAACGTCGAAACACCGTGACAAGTGTTAATAAATGTAAAAAGTATTTTAAGTCAAATGAAATGAGTATTATAAGATATGAAATGGGGTTAATATAAAACAAATAATGATTCCTAGCAAGGCCTAAACACTTGAATGAACTTCGAGTATGATTAAGAAGAAGTATAGTGAGATATAAGTTGAAAGTTAACACAATCAAATTGAACATTGTGTATTAATAATAGAAAGGGTTATGAGATATAGAGTAAAATTTACGTTACAACTATTATGTATTGCTATGTGACTAATAGTTGATGAGCATGATTATATAATTGTGTAAGGTACGTGAAGTGCGGATAGCTATAAGCTGTTAAACTATTATTGGTAAACAACGATAAAGGCAAGTCTTTTAGTTCCTATTTGCTATGTGAACTTGATGATGAACTGTTTTAAATCTTTATTGCAAATAGCATGAGGTTTTATATATATGTTGAAAGTATAAAATGTAATAACCATAAATTTTAAACTCCTTATTTAATTAAATATGTGATTTAATTATAATGAGTTAGTTTTGTGAGTTTATTTAAACCTTATGTGGTTATGTGGTTATGAAATGATTAAAGGGTGTCACTAATAGTTTATTTAAATTAGTGGACTAGCCGTAAGATTCTAATATCAAAGACTTGATAAGATTATTAATTAAATATTCAATTTATTTGAATATGGTGGCAAGAGTTGAACATATTGATTTATATCAATTATGGGTATATCACCAGTGTAGAAGTTAAATTATCTCATATAAGACTTATGTGATGATAGAAAGTTGAACTAGCTTAAAGCTATCCCATTTTGGCACTATTGTGGACCCACAAAGGCATTGCCCCAAGAGTATTATAAACATAGCAATCTGCCAAATGTCCAAAATTAGAAAGGTTAGTTCTGCTATAAAAAAATGAATTAGAACATTGGTGTAATGTGTGACATGCATAAAATCATATAATAAGAATACATTCTAATGATATGAAGTATCAAGTAGTGCAATAAAATCACAAGTGATTTTAATACCGAAATAATTAAATATCTGTCTATTCCAGAAATTGGAAAAGAAGTTATGTGTGTACACTTGATATATAATATTAAATAATGTTATGATATGGCTAGGTGAGTAGTAGCGATAATTATGGAACTACCTGGTCAATAATACTTAAATGTGTTATTTTAATTGCGTGTATTTAATGTACATGGATTATATGATGTAAGTACCAAAATTAAACCTTAAGTTCCTATTATGGTAACAATTGTACATTAAGTTTACATGTTGGGAATTATAGTAACCAAACAAAGCTTGTTGCTGAGATTTTCTCTTGTCCCAAAATGAGTGTCACTATAGTACATGAACAGTAGCCTACATTTGATTTACGTAACTTGCATTTGGCTAAGCATAGGTAATGATTTCTAGGCCAATGGCTGATGAGTGGGTTGCTCAACCACTCTTTAATAACCATTGTTTTTCTCCATTACACCTTGAACTCAACCTTAGTGCAATGTGAATATCTAGTCCAAGTTTCTTCAATAAATGCAAGCCCCATTTTCAATTTTTGTTGTTTGTTAAAGTCTGAGATTGAGTCCTAAATTGCTGAGAAATTTTGGAAGTATACTCAGTGTGTGAGGGGTCTAATTCAAGCCAAGGAGGTATAAATCATAACTTTCGTTCTTAGTTGGGTTTTTGTCAAATTCTTGAAATTACTTGAAATTCTTTATTAGTCAAAGTGAATTGGTATGCCATGATGTGTTTAGGAAGTAGACTTACATGTTTGAACTCATAAATGATGGTATTAAGCATGTTTAAATAAAAGAGGAGTGTTGATGTTTGATGCTCTATAGAATAGAGTAGGTCACCGACTGTGTGTAACATGCAATTGCTACTGTGAACCCAAAAATCGATTATGAAGTTTCATTGGTGATATGTGTTACTAACTTGATGTTATGACTTAGATACATACCTATAGAGGAGTATAACATTTTATGTAAAGCTTTTGTATGTGGTATGAAGTAATCAACTTGGATTAGTAAGAAAGTTGTAGCAAAACTTAAATTTTTCAAAACTAACTTTCTGGAAAATGTGTTCAGGAGTTCTAAAATTACGAGACCATATACATGACTGATTTGGAATCTAAATGAGCATGATATGTGATTCATAGATGTTGTATCCATGACCAACTTGATAAGCCTTGTGCTAGAACTTAGTTTGAAAAGAAAAGCTTAGTACAATAAGGCTAATGAACATGAATGCTAAAGAGATATAGATTCTGATCTTGAAAGGAGGTTAACATGACTTAACTCCTTATGATAAGAGTTTTGAAGTTGTCTTATATGTGCTATCTTCCATCATTCGTGCTAATATGATTTCAAAGACAACCTTGAACATGTTTTCAAATATAAGTTGCATATTATGTGAGTACTTAGATACTAAAGTAGTAAGATGTCATATTATGGATATAATACTCCTAAGAATGATACATATGTATTGAGCATGATGGTTACATGATTTTTATGTTTTAATGACATATAAATTGTAAGTTAAACTTGTGGTAATGAACTCAAGAATGATCATGTGTTATATGTGAAACTCTAGCATGTATGTATGTTAATATGTATGTATAGGTGTATGTTAGAGTTGGACTGAAGTCAGGAAGTGCAAAAGCTCAACCTTAGTCTGGCCATGGGATAGCGCAACTGCGCCATCCCTAAGCCTAGACCAGGCACAGCTGCGCCATCCTGCAGTCACAAATAGATTCTGTTTTTGGTTCTGAAATTTAAGGCATGCTTATATGATTTCTTTACCTTGTAATATATGACCAATATGCCATATAATGTGTTGAGAAGCATGTTATGTAATGACTTGATTCTTTTAAGTGTAGACTTGTACTAGTTTACACATAGTAATTGAAAAGATTGACTTACTAATATCAGGTCGTTTCAACGCAAGTAATTAAAGCTAAAATTAATTGTAGCTAAGAAAACAGGCATTTTCCCGAACCCTACTTTTATTATGCAAGTTTTCCCTAAACTTACTCCAATTATTATTGAGCAGGTTTTCTACGAACTTCATTTTTTGATTGTGCAAGTTCCTTGAACCCTACTTTTATTGTGCAAGTTTCCTAATCTCACTCAAATTTATATTGAGCGAGTATTCGAACACTATTTTTATTTTGTTGCAATATTTCCTAACTTATACAACCTTGTTTGTTGTGAAAGTTTCTTATCCTTCTCATATTGTATTGAGTAGGTTATTGTTGAATTGAAAGTTATTCATTTAAGCTTGAATCTTATTTCCAAGAATGATATTAAGTGATTTAATTACCTTATAATTATTCAACATCGATAGTATTGATATTTGCACTTAGTGCACTTGAATTCGTACAGTCTTGGACTTGTACATCATTTAAAGTTCAATAATTCTTGAACTGTGTTTGATAGAGTCTGAACCTTTGTTCGGTCAGACAAGTGTATCGAGTTTTATTGTGATAATGTAGTTGTTTATTTAAATCAAGAATGATCGATAGACGTCTTAAACTTCTTAATGCTAATGTGGATAGCATATCACATAAAGCCTAATAGTTTCTTCCTTTCCTCAGATCATGCCACCTAGGAGAATTCAGCGGAATCAGAGGGAGAAAGGATCCGTTAACAATGGTGGAGGGGAAAATGTTGATCTAATGCAGAACTTCGTTAACCTGTTAACTAAGGTAATGCAAAACAGACTGTACGAATGACGTTCCCAGTGTATGTTCTTGGGTTTTGAATGACGTTCCTGGTTTGTGTTCCGGGTTGGAAATGATGTTCCCAGTTTATGTTCCGGGTTGGAACTGAACTTTCGATAGTATCAGGAATGGATATAAGCTGTCTTCCAGGGTTATCTCCGAAAGACGAATCTGCCCTCTTGCAATGTTAGTAACATGCATGCAGAAAATTTTGAGTGTCTACAGATGCCCCTCTTTATCATATTCATGCAATGCAACGCATGGATAGGATAAAAAATCCTAGACACTTGAAATGAAAGTAAGATAAACATGATGTTATATGCAGCAACATGATGCAAATGTATGATGCATGATTGCCATATAATCTTGTAAGGATGACAATCAATGATGGCTTGGACATGCGATCCAAGTCTCCAAAGATGTTGACGTTGGGGCTATCACCAAAGTCTTGAATCCTAGACACTGGCTTATATTCCATAGAGGTACCTCTTGTGTGTAAGAGATCGTGGGGATAAAGCATCGTTTGAGGATGTGTATAACATATTCCCTCATTTTGTCAGAGTTACTGCCAACAGTTTGTCGATGTCAGGGTTGCCCGACCTTCGTTGATGTGTGTATCACCGGATAGATCCCTGTTGGGTGCATTGTCAAGGTTGCTTGACCTTCATTGATGTATGTGTCAATGGTAGCATTGTGTTGTAACCCCCGCCGGGGGTATGTGGATGAATTTCTTCGATGGGTTTACTTTCCATCGGCTGATATGATGTCAAGGTTGCTTGACCTTCATTGATGTGTGTATCAATGGTTGCATTGCGTTGTAACCCCCGCCGGGGATACATAGATACTTGAAAGATGTGCATTGTAACCCCCACCGGGAGGTTTGGTATTTCGTTATTTTTGTGTTGTAACCCCCGCCGGGGAGGTTTAGGGTTGTGACCTTGCAAATGACGGCATTGGACCTTTGTGGGGTATTTCCAAGCATGATCTGTGAAAGCTGAGCTCATTGGTGTAGTATACCCTGCATTTAGACGAATACCGTTGAGACGACGGGAGTTTAACTCTGACCGACAAGAAACTAGGATTTCCGGTTATTCCGCTCAATCACGTAGCATTTTTAATCCTAATTTGGCCTTTTCAGCTTGTGAGACCTCCTTTGCAACTCTAAATGGAGTGAGCCGGAGGTGTGGGACCCATGTAGAAGTGTCGCAGGTACACCTACAGGAGCCGCAGGTGAGCCTGCGGCCAACCGTGCCTATGTATAGGCTAATGGTTGCTTTCATAAGTCATTTTCAAGTTGCGCAGTGAAGGAAATCTAAGAACTCTTCTTCAGATCTGCTAAGTTTGAGAAACTTTCTGCATATTCTGCCATCGTACAAGCGTTCTTCACTGTCCTGGTAACGTATGCATGTATTTTTTCCAATTTCTGTCCGCTGGAAAATGACTTATCGTATGAAATGCATTTAGACACATATTAGTGAATATGCATGCTGATATGACTTGATAAAAAATATTCAACATAGTAAATGTTAGTATTAAACCATGCTGAACATAATGATGTCAAAAAATTTAACTTTTGAAACAGTCAAATTGGCACCTTTTACTGTCATTTCTTATGTTATCTGAGGACAAATGAGTAAAGGCAGAGAAATAAAATAATCCTGGTAATTAGACTACACTTATGAATTTTTATTGTGATGTGATTAATGCATGTAGGATGTATATGACCGTGTACAGGTGTGTTACTGAATGGCCACCTAGTCATGCCTATGTGCATGTGGATAGTCCCATTTACAAAGGGGGCTATGGCCAAATTTTCCCAAAATGTAGGTATTGGGTAGTCATACATTTTTAACTCCACTATAGATGTATGTTAAATTAATGCATTTTGAATCTCCAAGTAAGAAATTACCACACCCTTTCTGAGGTGATTTGGAGATTTATTGTCCAGATATTATGGATCCGGATCAGCCGAGTAGTTCCCACAGGACCACTTCTAGTGTACGGAGGAGAGCTTCTAAAGAGCCTCAATGTCATTCTGTTAGACAACCTCGTCGTTTGGTGGATGCGGTGATATGTTCTGTTCGGGTTGAAGTGCCGAATGTCGAGGACGAAGAGGAGGATGTATCGATCGAGGTTTCTGCTCCTGCTGTACGTGTTCCCCGTAGGGAATTACCAGGTATTCAAGTGGCAAACCCAGATCTTCTGGGTGACTTGAGTAGGCATCCTTCAATATACCTTCACACAAATGAGGTATGAAGTTAGATCTTTAATCTTCCTTATTTCCTATTGATGAGGAGTTAAGGATTCTGATGTTGATCTGCATTTGAAGTAGGTTCCCGGCTTCACACAGCCTCGAGGGAACTGGTTTAGCATCCACTCTATGTATCAGGCTTTGCATGATGACTACAGAGCGATCGTACATGGCTTGGGATTTGGGATATTCTTCTCCATTTTACCCCGTCGCTGTCCCTGGGGTTATCTCAGGGAATTGTCTGAGCGGTGGTTTCACCAGACTCAGTCACTCCATTTGTTGGATTGTGAAGTGATGATGACACCGATGGATTGGTGGTTTATCATAGGTATGGAGTTTGGAGGGGATCCGGTGCCTTGCACGGCGAATATCACCCCTATTGTCATCAGATCCTTGCTGGGAGTTCTGGCGGAGGCGCTCAAGGGCAGGATTTTTCGTACGGGTCCTTTGAGCGTAGATGCTATGAGCGGGTTGTTGAATGAGCCTATACCCGATGATGTGAGAGTCAGGGATCATATTCTTCGGCGATTGTTCCTGATGATCATTAGGGGCTGCTTCATAGCAGATAATTCCTCTACGGTGTCCTTCGCTTTGATCAGTGCCACTCGACACATGGACCGTATATGAGAGTATGATTGGGGTTCCTACACCTTTGTCTATTTCCTCAGGGGAATGCACATGCGATCGCAGGGCTTGACCGAGGCGTGGTTAGGATTCTACCCGTTTCTGCTGGTGAGTGTTTCTCTTGTCTTTTCCTATGTATAGGTTAAGAGTGTTAACTGACAGTAGATGTTTGCCTTTGTGTTGGCAGTTTTGGGCCTATGAGAGGCTTCCCTGTTTGCGTCCTATGAGCGTGTTAGGTTTAAACACCTATCCACGAGGACGGAGATGGCATCATTCCACATCATGAGGTCCCCTGCTTTGAGGGTTTCACTCATTGTCGCCATGATTGGAGTTATTGATACCGATGTCATTTCATGGATTCCCTACTCTGGAGAGCATTTGGGAGTTGGTTTTGAGGATGGGTACCCGACTGGAGTAGAGTACATCATATCCACCCGCAGGATTCCTCTCTTTACAGATGGAGGATGGGAGCTCTATTTAGGAGAGCGTGCTATTAGGAGCACTACAGGAGAGATCCGTATGTCAATCTTGCCTCCTGCCAGGCTTTATTAGCCTATTTTGCAGTCACCCGTCATTAACATCCCATTGATGGGGATTGACGATTTTACATTGTCAGAGGGCCCCTGGTCTTAGGAGATGTTCCAGCATTGGTGGATCCCTCGTACTATTGGAGCTCAGACCTGCGCCACATAATTTATGGGGGATATGGTTCCAGGATCCGTGATGATGACGGATTGCTAGCTCAGGTCGTAGATCCACTCATATGACACAAATTGATGATTGACCAAGAAATGGACCGATTGTAAGACCCCGACTTATTATTAAATGAAATTAAATTTCCTCTATTTATTATGTTGAAATAGTAAGGGTTGATTTGATTAATGTGGTGAGTTATGGGTAAAATGCCCAATTATTTCAAACAAGCAAGTTGTTTTAAAATATTCATTTTATCGGAGAATATTTGTTTGGTCGTGGAATATTTTTACTGTCGAGGAATATTCAGACGATTTACGACGCAAGCAGATTTTGTGGGCCCCATAACGGAAAAGCGATTGGAGGAAGAAAACGACAAGAATAAGTTATTTATAAATAACGGCGTAGTTGTTACCGTTAATACTATTAGAATAGTGGTTTAAATATAAGAAGATATTACAGTATTGCACCAATTATTGATTCTTATGTAAGAAGGCATTACTCAATAATTGTTACAGTAATTACTATTCAATATTATATTTTATTGATTCAATAATTGCTACGTTGATATTATTGTTGTTTTAATAATTGTCACTGCACAATATTTTTATTATCAGATCAATAATTCATATTATTTGAATAATATTATTAGATAACATTATTGCCAATGTCTAGAAAGTTCTGTCTAAGGAGAGGTTTGGTCATCTAATTGTGCGCAAGTAAGGAGAAATCCTTATTGGAAAGCCCCCTCTTTCCTGGGAACTGCCTGGTTTTCAGTATTGTGATTCTGTAATATTATTTGTGAATAATTAATTATTGATTTATATGATGAGGAAAATATTGATTTTATGTGGATATAGATGGAGAAAATTTTTAATGTGACAATTGTTGAAAATTAATATTTTATCTTTTTCTGATAAAATAATTCATTTAAATATATTATTTTAATAATATAATAATGATGATATTTTTACAATGAATGTGGGATATATGAGTATATGAGGAGGAAGAGTATTTTTGTTGAATTAAAAGATTAACACATGTTTTGTGTGTCGTTAAACCCCAATTCTTGACCGAAATTTGATTATAGCCTGTAAAATTGTCCGTTTGTAGATTTCGGTCAATTTTTGTTTGGAATTTGGAAAACCTTTCTTCTGTAAGTTGTAGAGAATAAAGTTTTCTATGGAAAGGACATATGGTTCGAATTTTTCTGATAAAAGGGCTAATTATTATGAATTATTGAAGTTCCGAAGTTCTGAAATAATTGATTTTTGGAAGTTTTATTTATTTTTTTGATAAAAAAACATTTTTTGTATTTTGTGGACATCATTAACATGTGCAAAGTGCTGAAATCAGATGTCTAGAGGTGGGCTAAGGAAAATTTGATAAATATATTAATATTATATTAAATTTTCTACTTTGGTGTTCTAAGCATTTTCCTATAAATAGGGTGCTTAGGTTAGAATTGAAAATCACACCGTAAACTCAAGTTTTCTCTATTTCTCTCGATATATCGAGCGTATTCTTGTGAGTATTTTGATACCTTGAGTGTTGCTATACTGCAAGTTCCTTCAAAGACTATATCTAGTATATCCACAAGTAAGTACCATTCTTTTCGAGGTAAGGGATGTTATTTTTTTTTTTAAATGATATTATTTTCTTCAATATCATTATGCCAAATATTGGTTTGAACTTTTAATCAAATTTGGAACTTTTTTTTGTATTCACGGGTTACTATTCACGATATACAAGACTATTCACTTAATATGACACTATTCATCGAAAAATGAAATTTTTTCCTTTTCGTCCAAAATATCTATTATGGATACTAGCTTTGATTGTATCCATGTTTTGATCATTCTTGAATTTTACTTCACTATGATTATTTATGAGGTATTTTTGGACATGAAATAGCTGAAATACGAATCCTTGATATTTATTCTTTTGTTTCACTGGATTCATTTTCTTTAAAATATTTTTCATCATCCTCAGTCCTAAATGATGATATTATTGAATATCTTTGGCCTGTAGTGCAATGATAAATGATTTTATAATGAATATCTTTGACCCGTAGTGAAAAGATGTATAGGTGTTGAGATGAACATGACCGATCGATTAATATCTTTGGCTCAGTAGTGCAAAAAGATGAATATATGATTCAAGATGAATATTGATTGATGTTACAGGATAAAATAATGATGATGGACTTTTAAATTCATAGATAGTAGTAGATTTCATTCTCTACGTAACTCATCTATGAATTATTAGTTTCGTTGCTGATCTGAAACTTGTTGTCTATTGTATTTTATCGATTTTTTCCTGTTGAAGACTAACGATAATTTGTTCTATATTATCTTAGTCATAATATTCTTTTATCGGGCTAGTTGAGCTCACTCTTTTCCGCTTTTGTTCCATTTTTCTTCTTAGGAGGCGAGAATGTAGCGTAGTATTAGTTTGAAGTAATGGAATGAAGCTTCTAGGAAGTTGTTTTAGTAGTCCTCACCATTTTTGTAAAGTATTGTATCAATAATTGTAATGAGGACTTAGTTGGGTATGTATATTGTCTAGATGACAATATTTGTATTTAAACTCACAGTTTATGGGTTGTATTAATAAAGTTGTAGTTGTTTCTGTACCATGTTATTGGCAACTCAGAATAGGTTGGGTGGAATGGACCTATTTTGGGGGCGTCACAGTTGGTATTAGAGCTTAGGGATATGATCTCTGGCGGAGATCGGGGAATAGAACTAGGAGGGGAGAGACGAGTAAATCCTTCGATACTGTGTCCTACCTAAGCTTATTTGTTGGTTGGTCAGTATATAGCGATATTATGTGATATGTTGATTTCTTTAATTAACCTTTATTTTATGGCAGTATTTGAGAATGTCGACTGAGAATGTTAACAGTGGAGTAAATGAGACCGTGGAGACGCCTGTACTCACCAATGAGGAGAACGCGGCAACAGTCGGCAATGTTCCTCCCGAAAACAACACCATCGATCGTATCGATGAACGACGGATGTTTAGAAGTTTTTGCAGCTCATGCAAAATCGCACGAGGAGAGTCGTGTTCAAAATATGTGGAAATGAAAGCAACATACGGTTTATCACAAACCAAGTAGTTCAAAGAGTTGGGACCACCTGCACTGGGAAAGCCGAGATCCGATTATGGGCGAGACGTGGGTTAAATAAATTACCAAGATATTCGATGTCTTGGGATGCACGGAGGAAATGAAGGTTCCATTCGCCACTTTTATGTTCCAGAATGAGGCGACATCGGTGGGAATCGTGAAGCGCATCCATCCAACCAAGACTCAAAGATGTCTTGGGAGACGTTTTCAGAAAATGTTCAATGACATGTACTTTCCTGAAAGTATTCGTCATATGAAGGAAGCGGAGTTCATTAGACTAGAACAGAACGACATGACGATGTCCCAGTACGAGGCGAAGTTCGTGGAGTTATCCAGGTTTGCACCTCATTTGGTGGAGAATGAGGAACGTATGACGCGGATGTTTCGAGAGGTTTTGAAACCCGATATACGCCAATATCTCATTTCTCATAAATTTTCTCTATATATTGAGATGTTGTGAATAGGGCTCAATTATTGGAGCGAGATAATGAGTCACTCTCAACCAAGAATAACGACCAACAACTTGATGATAATCGTACCGGTGGCATCGGTCATCGGAACAATGATAACCATCGTGGAGGAAATTATCATGCCAGAAATGGTAACCACTTCGGTGGTAATCATGGCCAAGATAATAGAAGAAATAATTTAAGTGAAAATTTCAAGAAGAGAAGATTTAACGATGACGGAAGACATTCGCAAAGACCAAAGACCAAAGACCAAAGAACAAATTCTAAGGGAGGAGAACGACCGCCGGTTAGATGCTACAAATACGGAGATGAGGGACATATCAGCCCAAACTGCCCACAACAATTCAAGGTATGTTATAATTATGGAAAGGAAGGACATATCGCTCGAGATTGTACGGTAGTGAAACCCAGTCCAGCGGGGATGGTGACTCAAAAGGATGTCCCAGAAAAGTCAAAGTCAACGGTTCCTGGAAGAGATTTTGTCGTGACCAGTCAAAATGCTAGGAACCCAAACGAAGTTAGCACGGGTTAGTTAATTATAAATTCTTGCAAAGTTTATACCTTACTAGATACCGATTCTACCCATTCTTTTATCTCTTTTGCTTGCGCTCAACGTTTGAACTTGACTACGGATAAATTAGACTTTGACTTATGTGTGGAGACTCCGTTAGGAGAAACTTTCGTTACATCCACTACTTATAAATTTTGTTTGATCTAAGTTGGCACCATCACATTACCTGTTGATCTTATCTCTTTAAAGATACTTGCTTTTGATGTGATTTTAGGGATTGATTGGTTAACTACTCATCATGCCAAAATTAATTTCTTTCGTAAGGTTGTTAGTTTTCATATTCCTAAGCAACCTATTATTCGAATTCAAGCAACCAAACCATTGAAGTCAAACTCTTTCATATCAAGCCATAAAGCCATTCGTTTATTGAAAAACGAATGTCAAGCTTTCTTAACCATGTCATGGACTTGAACAAAAATACGTCAGATTTGAATGATATTTCTGTTGTTAGTAAATTTCCTGACGTATTTCCTGAAGAATTTCTTGGCCTACTCCCAGAGCGTGATATTGAATTTGTATCGACTTTAAATCCAGTACAAAACCCATTTCTAAAATCTCATATCGAATGGCTCCTATTGAACTTCAGGATTTAAAAACCCAACTGTAGAAGTTGATACCCGAGCCTCTAACTGGTGACTTCCTTTATGGAATGCACCGAAGCCAGACTCTCCGTAGGGAATGCTATATTCGTGCGGTAGTAAACTGATAGGTGCCATTGTGACGTGCTATCCAAGATTGGGATATGAGTCACAGTTGAGAGCAACCTAAGTTAGTAATCGAAATACGTAGCTTTCTAGGCTTAGTTGGTTATTATTGGAGATTCGTGGAAATATTTTCTCAAATTGCTACTCCATTAACTCAGCTGACTCGTAGAGATACAAAATTTGAATGGAGCAAGGAATATGGGAAGAACTTCGAAGAACTCAAGAGGAGACTCATTTCGCACACATTTCGACCATACCATCCCGGAAAAGCTTAATGTGGTAGCCGACGTGTTGAGTAGAAGATCGATATCTGCAGCACGAAAGTACGATATTGTCAAAGACTCATTTCAGTATAACTTACAAATAATAGAGATGGAGATGAAAACTCTAGGTACCCACGTGATGATATACTGAGTGGAATCGATTTTAATCGATAAAGTTAAAGTTGTTCAAGCTATACACCGGAGTGATGAATTTGAAGAAGGAGGTGCAAGAAGTTGTTATTTCAAAGGCGAGAACCGGTGATGTGAGGAAAGCTCAAACCTTCGATTTATTAATCCATTTAAAATTCTCGATCGAATAGGAACTGTGGCCTATAGACTCATTTTACCGCCAAGTATGTCGCGTGTTTATAACGATTTTTACGTATCGATGTTACGTAAATATGTGGATAACCGAACCACGTTATCGAAGTTAGAACCGACGAGATAGTCAAGACTTAACGACGAGGAGGTACTGTCAAGATTTTGGATAGGAAGGAGCATGACTTACGTCAAAGGTCATACAACAAGTCAAAGTTTTGTGGAGGAACCATGCTATTGAAGAAATGACCTGGGAGTAGCGATGTATCATCACCTTTTCGAAACACCAGGTAAGTACGTCAATTTCGAGGACGAAATTTGATAAGGAGGGGAGGTTGTACGACCCCAACTTATTATTAATTGAAATTAAATTTCCTCTATTTATTATGTTGAAATAGTAAGGGTTGATTTGATTAATGTGGTGAGTTATGGGTAAAATGCGCAATTATTTCAAACAAGCAAGTGGTTTTAAAATATTCATTTTATCGGAGAATATTTGTTTGGTCGTGGAATATTTTTACTGTCGAGGAATATTCGTACGACGGCGCAGCCTTGTGTGGGCCCCATAACGGAAAGCGATTGGAGGAAGAAAACGATAAGAATAAGTTGTTTATAAATAACGGCGTAGTTGTTACCGTTAATACTGTTAGAATACCCGGTGGTTTAAATACAGTAGCACACAGTATTGCACCAATTATTGATTCTTACGTAAGAAGGCATTACTCAATAATTGTTACAGTAATTACTGTTCAATATTATATTTTATTGATTCAATAATTGCTACGTTGATATTATTGTTGTTTTAATAATTGTCACTGCACAATATTTTCATTATCAGATCAATAATTCATATTATTTGAATAATATTATTAGATAACATTATTGGCAATGTCTAGAAAGTTCTGTCTAAGGAGAGGTTTGGTCATCTAATTGCGCGCCAGTAAGGAGAAATCCTTATTGGAAAGCCCCTCTTTCCGGGAACCGCAGTTTGTCAAGATTGTGATTCTGTAATATTATTTGTGAATAATTAATTATTGATTTATATGATGAGGAAAATATTGATTTTATGTGGATATAGATGGAGAAAATTTTTAATGTGACAATTGTTGAAAATTAATATTTTATCTTTTTCTGATAAAATAATTCATTTAAATATATTATTTTAATAATATAATAATGGTGATATTTTTACAATAAATGTGGGATATATGAGTATATGAGGAGGAAGAGTATTTTTGTTACATTAAAAAATTAACACATGTTTTGTGTGTCGGTAGACCCCAATTCTTGACCGAAATTTGATTATACCCTGTAAAATTGCTCGTTTGTAGATTTCGGTCAATTTCTGTTTGGAATTTAGAAAAACTTTCTTCTGCAAAGTTGTAGAGAATGAAATTTTCTATGGAAAGGACGTGTGGTTTGAATTTTTCTGATAAAAGGGCTATTTATTATGAATTATTGAAGTTCTGAAGTTCTGAAATAATTGATTTTTGGAAGTTTTATTTATTTTTTTTGATAAAAACGTTTTTTTGTATTTTGTGGACATCATTAATATGTGCAAGGGCTGAAATCAGATGATGTCTAGAGGTGGGCTAATGAAAATTTGATAAATATATTAATATTATATTAAATTTTCGCTTTGGTGTTCTAAGCATTTTCCTATAAATAAGGTGCTTAGGTTAGAATTGAAAATCACACCGTAAACTCAAGTTTTCTCTATTTTCTCTCGATATATCGAGCGATTCTTGTGAGTATTTTGATACCTTAAGTGTTGCTATACGGTGCAAGTTCCTTCAAAGACTATATCTAGTATTCCGCCAAGAAGTGCCGTCTTTTCGAGGTAAGGATGTTTTTTTTTTAAATGATATTATTTTCTTCAATATCATTATGCCAAATATTGGTTTGAACTTTTAATCAAATTTGGAACTTTTTGTGTGGGATTACTATTCACGATAGACTATTAATTATTCACTAATATGACACTATTCATCAAAAATGAAATTTTTCCTTTTCAGTCAAAATATCTATTATGGATACTAGCTTTGATTGTATCCATGTTTTGATCATTCTTGAATTTTACTTCACTATGATTATTTATGAGGTATTTTTGGACATGAAATAGTCAAATACTTAATCCTTGATATTTATTCTTTGTTTCACCGGATTCATTTCCTTTAAAATATTTTTTTCATCATCCATAGTCCTAAATGATGATATTATTGAATATTTGGCCCAGTAGTGCAAAGATAAATGATTTTATAATGAATATCTTTGGCCCGTAGTGCAAAAGATGTACAAGTGTTGAGATGAACATGTCCGATCGATGAATATCTTTGGCCTCAGAGTGCAAAGATGAATATATGATTCAAGATGAATATTGATTGATGTTACAGGATAAAATAATGATGATGGACTTTTAAATTCATAGATAATAGTAGATTTCATTCTCACGTAACTCATCTATGAATTATTATTTCCGCTAACGATTTGAAACTTGTTGTCTATTGTATTCTATCGATTTTTCCTCGTTGAAGACTAACGATAATTTGTTCTATATTATCTTAGTCATAATATTCTTTATCGGGCTAGTTGAGCTCACCCTTTTCCTTTTGTTCCATTTTTCTTCTCGGGAGGCTAGAATGTAATGAGTATTAGTCTCTGGGTAGTGGAATGAAGGGTCTAGGAAGTTGTTTTAGTAGTCCTCACCATTTTGTAAAGTATTGTATCAATAATTGTAATGAGGACTTAGTTGGTATGTATATTGTCTAGATGACAATATTTGTATTTAAACTCACAGTTTATGGGTTGTATTAATAAAGTTGTAGTTTTTCTGTACCATGTTATTGGCGACTCAGAATAGGTTAGGTGGAATGGACCTATTTTGGGGGCGTCACACCGGTCCCATATTTTCATTCGGCATTTGGGCAGAGATCCTTCAGAGGTAGATACTTTTGATCCTTCCAAATTTAAGCGGTTGGCCCTCTCAGTGACCCATATGGCTTTTCCATGCAGATCCTCCCTTGTATCGGCCTGACATCCCTGTAGATAGAGATCCAGTGACTCAGGAGGAGTTACATCAGGTGGACAATATCGATGATGTAGACATTGACACTCTTGACTTTTTCTGATATATTTCTCACTATCTCTTTTGATAGGCGTCTGTTAGCTGCTGGGTAGCTTCGTCCCATTCTCGCTATATCTTTTGATAGGCCTCTGTTGCATGTTTGGTAGCTTCATCCCATTTCCCTGTATTTTAGCTGTACAGAGATGTATTAGATGATGATCTACTTAGGAATGTATGTACAGTTTTCCATTCCCTATATCATATTGCCATCTATTATATCATGCATGTTATTATGTTATACATATGTATGTATGTCCAGAGATATTTAACATTGACCCCTGGATGGTCTTATGACATGGCCCGTATAGATGTCTTCTTCGACAGTTAGCCGTATTGATCATACCCCACCATTTTTGGTGGTATCTGGTATGCGCTCATGGTTATGATAGTATATCACCATCAAACACGGTGATCGTAGATGATTTGCTGCAGTATACTATGACCCTGTTGATGTTTCAGGTTCCCACAAGATTTATAGAGGGTATGCTAGAGCACTGGGTATCGGAGAGGCATGTTTTCCGATTTGGGACCCAGGAGTTGACTCCTACTTTGGAGGAGTATGCACAATTGACGATGCTGCCGCTGGACAGACCTTGCGTGCATATGGCTATTGGAGACATGAGCAGACAATTCATGACCCTCACCAGATTGAGACGTAGAGTGGTCCAAGACGAGATTACATCTGGCCACGTGATATCCCAAAGCATTTCCTGTTTGACAGGTTTGGGTCTGAGGATAGCTATGCACGGCATTCTGGGGATTTCACCACACCGGAGGACCATTGGCGTTTAGCCAGAGTAGATGTACTGCTTCTATGCGTATTGTCATACGTCTTCATGCCGCGGTACATGGATGAACTGGATATCGGCATCATTATGGCAGTGAGAGCTCTCAGGGAGGGTCGTACCATTATACCGATGATCATTGTAGAGACTCTGAGGTTAGCTACATACTGCTGCACTTATCCGGCAGGAGTGTTTACAGGTAGCTCGGCCATGCTGTATGTGTGGTTTATGTCACACTTGAGACCGATTGGCACACTTAGACAGCAGGGGTTTTGCTTCACCCATGAGATAGCCATGTCGTACTCCTTTCAGCCTGTGGAGTGTACAAATGTTGCATCGTAGTTAGCTTTCCTGGCATGGATTAGGGATCTATTTGCCATATTGCAGTGTTTGGGGCTTAGTTCACCCTACAGCTTCATTACTCATGCTCCGGGCATGGATTATCTCCCTCTTGCTGGATTGAGGGGCATGATCACTTACCACCCATTGGCTGTTATGTGTCAGTTTGACCAGTTTCACGATTTTCATCCTTATGAGGGGGCAGTGAGTCAGCACTTTGCTTCACATTGTTTATCAGCGGAGGACAGATCCAGGTTGTATGTCTGTTAGGATCAGTGAGAGTCAATTGGTGAGTTTTATCGGTCATCCAAAGTTGTTCTGCAGAGTATTCGCATGGATGGAGACATAGATCGCATCGGCTACTGGCAAATATCCACAAGCAGGAGAGATTGATCGATGATGAGGAGCCTATAGAGGAGGTCATTATTCCCATCGATGATTTGACTCTTTGGCCGCCAAAGATTTGTGATGGATTCTCCCACCCCGAAAGTGCCATGTTACTCAAAGATTCTAAGCACATCATTTGGAGCAGAGCTTACATCGATGACCTATGATAGAGATCGGGCTAGGGCCGCGATGTTGACAACTCTTGATGAGATTGATACCGCTCTATTAGAGAGGGATGAGGCTATATCAGCCAAGGATGTATTGATTGCGGAGCGGGATGCCGGTTTATCTGCTAAGGATGTGGCCATTGCAGACAGCACTTCAGTGATATCCCAGATTACTATCAGTCTCGCCGACATGAGTGCTTATATTGATGAGCATTATGCCACCATGCAGTTAGCCTCTGATCTGCTAGCTCGTGTAAATACCCTTGGGCAGGAGCTTGCAGTGCTACCTCCATCTTTAGAGAGGGATGCTATGTTAGATCTGATAGTTCACCTACACACAGATCTGTAGATAGCTTTGTATTTTCCTACACAGACTAGCTTAGCCATTTTTTCATGTACAACACATATGTATATATCAAACAGTATTATGTATTGCAGGGAAATATATTTTGATTCACTTCGCTTTTAGTTATGCCTTGATACTTGCTTGATGTTTGCCTGTTTCTTTAGGGCCTTGTGATCTTTGATGCATTCTGAACTTATCCTTGATAGATGGACATTGAGACGTCTCAAGATCTCTCAGAACAGATCATTGATTTCTATAAATCCCTACCATCTTTGGTGTCCTAGGACTGGTATCCGTATGGAAAAGTGGAGAGGAGGGTAGTTTCTTCCTCTCTGAGATTGACCGCACCACAGATGGTCGCCAGTACTTCTATTTGTGAGAAGTCTAGTTAATTCCATCTCTTATGGGTTGATATTGCTCTTTGAGGCACGATCATAGCTTAGATGGTCACCGAATCTTCTATTTGTGAGAAGAGGTTGGGTAATTCCATCCCTTTGATCTGAAACCGATAAAATGTAGGCGAATTGAAGGTTGATCCTAGTACCGTGTGACAAGAATTTTTGTTCTGGTAGGGGTTAGACTGAACCATAAATGGCTGCCTATGTACTCCTATTGAAGAGGAGATCAGGTCTACGTAGTTCGCCCCTCAGGACGAATCGCAGATGCAGAGAAACGTGAATCCCATATGCAGGCTATAATGCGGGGAGAAGAAAGTTTTATCCCATAATGGGGATAAACTGCAGGTGTGTAAAACGTTTGATCCCGTCCTCAGGACAAACTGCAAGCGTAGAAAAGTTTAATCCCATCTTCAGGATAAACTGCAGGCGTAGAAAATTTTAATCCCGTCTTCAGGATAAACTCCAAGTGTGAAAGGTTCAATCTTGTCTTCAGGATAATCGAAATTGTGAAAGGTTAAATCCCGTCTTCAGGATAACCGAAATTGTATGGAAGGTTTGAAATGAGGTAAAATCAGGCTGCTGGCTTGAAGTGTATGTTTCCCTGAGGGGCAGAAGAGTATGTAGAAAGGAAAGGGTTCAAAACATGACTGGTGATTTAATAATCAAAACCAGGATGTTTGTTTGATGGTAACTTTAGACATAGTACCGTTTCACGGTGTCCGAGTTGATAAGGTGTGGAAATTCATCGCCATCCATTTCCTGCAATCTGAGAGCACCTCCTGTCAATACTTCTTTGACAACAAATGGGCCTTCCCAGTTAGGAGCGAATTTTCCCTTAGATTGATCTTGGTTGTCAATGATCTTCTTCAAAACCAAGTTATGTTATTTGCATTGCCTTAGTCGTACTTTTTTATTATAGGATCGTGCGATCCTTTGCTGATATAACTGATCATGGAAGATAGCCGTGAATCGCCTTTCTTCTATCAGAGACAATTGGTGATACCTGTCTTGTATCCATTGGTCTTCACCCAACTGAGCATCCATCAATACTCTGAGGGATTCCATTTCCACCTCTATGGGGAGCACTGCTTCCATTCCATAGACTAATAAGTAGGGGGTTGCCCTAGTGGAAGTTCGCATGGAAGTTCTGTAGGCTAATAAAGTCAGAGGCAAGAGGTCAGGCCATCCTTTGTGATTGGCGGACATTTTCTACATGATCTTTTTGATGTTTTTATTAGCCACTTCAACAGCACCATTCATCTTTGGACGGTAGATGACGGAGTTGAGGTGTTTGATGTGGAATTTTCTGCATAATTCCTCCATCATTTTGTTGTCGAGGTTCTTAGCATTGTCTAACACAATGACCCGGGTTGTCCATATCGACAAATGACATTGTTTCTGATGAAAGCAATGTTGACTTCTTTAGTAACCCTGGGGAAGGATGCTGCTTCTACCCATTTGGTAAAGTAGTCGATCATGGTGAATATGAATCGATGTCCATTATCGGCTTTTGGGCTCGATGGGCTCGATCACGCCCATTCCCCACATTGAGAAGGGCCATGGCAAACTCATATTGTGGAGTTCCTCGAGGGCGTGGATAGCATTCCCATGAATCTGGCATTGATAGCACCTCTTGACGTGATCATCACAAATGACCTTGAGTGTAAACCAATAATGCCCCGTCTCGAGGATCTTCTTGACAAGTAGGGGTCCGCTTCATGTGAGGGCCACATACTCCACCATGGATCTCATCCATGAGTCTCGAGCTTGGTCTTTATCTAGACATCCGAGGAGACCTAATCCAAAGATCTCTTTGTAGAGTGCATCTCCGCCAGTAGAATTTCATAGCAAGTCGATGAATCGCTTTCTTCTCGATTAGGCTCGCCTCGTGGTGTAGATCCATCTCGCAGATACTCCTTGATGTGCTGATACCAAGGATTGTGGATGGGAGGTAGCTCATCCGATACTTCTCCAACGTAATTCCCATAGACTAGGGCTTTTTACAGAGTAAACGTGATGCTTGGCATGTTTTCCTTGTCTGCTATGTAAACCAAGGAGGCCAACGTTGCTAATGCATCTGCAAAATCATTCCTATTATGAGGAATGTGTAGAAAGGAGATTTCTTCGAACTCCAAAGCCATCAGTAAAACTTGTCGATGGTAAGGCAGTAAATGTAATTCTTTGGTTCGATAGATTCATGTGGATTGTCTAATTACCAATTCAGAATCCCCAAAGACAGTTAACCGCCTGATGTCCATTGAACGAACAAGTTTTAGCCCCATGATATGTACCTTCATACTCAATTTGTGTTGTTGGTCTTTGACAAACCGCAATTTGATGACGATGGATATCGCTTCCTGCATCTGGGATATTAGAATTGCTCCAGCTCCAGAGCCTTCTGTGTTAACAGCTCCATCAAAATACATTCTCCACGTATGACATGTATTGTACTAAGGTTGTAGCTGAATTGTCATTACCCCCTCATCGGGGAAGTATGTTTCCAAGGGTTTGTAGTCCGCTGCAAGTGCGGAGGTCAGTTGATCCGCAATTCCCTGACCTTTGACAGACTTTTGCATCACATAGACGATGTCAAATTGTTGTAGGATCATCTGCAATCTGGACAGTCGATAATTCAGTATAGGCTTACTGAACATATACTTGAGAGGATCCATTCGGGATATGAGATGGGTTGTGTGACCATGGAGGTAATGCTGTAACCTCATGGAAGCCCATGCTAAAGCACAACAAGTCTTCTCAATTAGAGTATACTTGTGTTCACTGATGCTGAATCTTTTGCTGAGGTAATAGATAAATTCTTCGCCTCTATTGTCTTTCCGCTTCAAAGATACGACCCATTTCATGGCATCACATTTATAGACAGGTACATGAATATACTTAATAATGGGTATGGGAAGTGGCGCTCTAATAGAATGGTATTACGTGTTACTCACTTCCAAAGTGTGGAAACTGGCCGATTCAACTTCTGAATTGAAGCTGATAATTGGTAGATTTCCTTGTTCAAAACAATTCGGCTCAGCGTTGATAGTGACTAGACTGCTCTTGATAATGTATTTGAGTTGTTGATGTAATGTGGAGGGAACGACAGCCATGTGTATCCATGGTCTCCCCAATAGCAGGTTGTATCCCGAGTCTATCTTGAGGACGTGGAAGGATACATTGAATGTATTTGGACCAATCTCAATTGGTAATTCAATCTTTCCGACTGGCATTTCATTGGATCCATCAAAAGCTTTGATAACCGTATGGTCGCTTTGAACTCACTTCGAGATTGACATTCATCTTCACCAAGGTGGCATAAGGACGAGATATTTAGAGAGAGCCTCCATCTATCAAAACTCCAAATAAAGATGCAACCCTAAGACAAAAGCAGTAATATGCAAAATGGCTTGTAATGACCAGATCTCATCAAAACAAATATCAATGAAATATTATTATTATTATTATTATTATTATTATTATTATTATTATTATTATTATTATTATTATTATTATTATTATTATTATTATTATTTGTGGGTCAAATATTATTGTAATATTTGTTGTATATTTAAGAGTCGAAATACATATAATTAAATAAAATAAGACTTGACAGTAATTCCATGTCCTATATTTAATTGGGACATTGTATGGTGGAAGGATTGAATTATACGGTAACTATTTACTCAAAAGTTCTTTTATGATTAATATTGAAATCTATATTATCTGGAAAGTCGTTGATCGCTAGGGAGGCTTATCCCTATTGTAGAATAAATATTATTTTTTAAATAAATTAATAATTTAATTTATTTATTTAAATAAGATTAGAATTGTTCTAATTGATTTATTCACAACCGGATTAATATGGAGAACCTAAATGGTCACACCATAAAAGAAAGAATAATTATTTATGAAGTTAATGGCATAATTGTAATAATAAGTTAAGTATATTTAATTTAATCTATGGTGATAGAATAAATTAAATAGTTTAATATTTATTATTTAATATTTTAGAAATATTAAATACAAATTAATAAGAGGTGTCTTATTATTATTATTACTATTAATATTATTTTATTCCTAAAGGAGTTTGAGAATTAATTAATTAATAAAAGTACTCTCAAATATCCTAATAGGATTAGGAGAAAAATTAATTAAAATAGTTTAATTAATTATCCCTAATAAAATTAGGGAGCTTAATTAACTAAATAAAACTCAATTCCTTAATTGTTAAGGAGGGTTGCCTACATCTATAAATAAGAGGAGTCTTATTATGAGTGAGGTGGTTGACACTTTCACAAAACACATGAATATGTAATTTCAATAATTGGGAGAGTACACCCCTTTTCTATGAGAGATAGAAAAACTAGGGTTTAGCCAAACACTCATCTTCTTGAATTTTTATTCTTTCTTGGTGGATCATCTCTAGAGGCCAAACACTTGGGTGGCTAACGTTAATCAAAGGAAAGAACCAAACCCGGTAGATTCAAGTTGAACGCGAAAAGGATTGGAGGTGAACTTGTACCTGAGGAAGCTAGAATCTTCAAGGGTATGATTTTTGTTCTTCATATCTTTTCGTTTAATTAATAATTGTGCATAAAGGATGATCCAGGTATATGGTTTGTAAAATTTTAAACTCTGATTTTTACACGTTTTCGGTTATTTGTGCAATTTGATTGCGTTCATGAATATTATAATCCTAACAGTGGTATTAGAGCCAAACTTTTATGCGAATTATTAATTGTTTGATTTGATATGTATATTGATATATGTGTAGAATAATTTAATTGGGCATAATTTATTGTACAAAATTTATTTTTAAAAAAAAGGGTAATCCCAACCCGATTTTTTTTTATTTCGCTGTGTGATTTTTTTTTTTGGGTCATGGGAGATCCTTATTCACGAAATCCTGTACTGTAAATCGCGAAATCTGTTTTGCCGCTGAGTCTGTGTCCAATACGAAAGAAAAAAAAAAACATTAGAAATTTGGAAAAGCACGAGTTGTTTTTTTTTTTTTTACTGCTACACTGTATTCTTTTTTTTTTCTTTCCAAGTGGATGACTTATCATAATTTTGTTATACATACAAGGGTGGCGTGAATCACTTGGATCAAGTAACATGAGATTTCCCTTAGATTATATATATAATATATTATATATATAATATACTTAATAATTTTATAATTAAAATAAAAATTTATTTTAATTTTAAAATAAAATATTTATTTTAATTTTAAAATAAAAAGTTTATTTTAATTTTAAAATTAAATTTCACTCTAACTAATTAGAGTTGGAATTGGATTCCATGATAACTAATTAGAGTTTAAATTGGATTCTATGTTTCCTTAAATAAAGGAGTTTATTTAGATATGAAATAAGATTTTATATTATTCAAAATAAAGGAGTTTATTTATGAATAGGAAACAGAATCAGTATTTCCTTAAATAAAGTAGTTTATTTAGATATGAAATAAGATTTCATATTATTCAAAATAAAGGAGTTTATTTGTGAATAGGAAAGAGAATCCGTATTTCCTTTAATAAAGGAGTTTTTTTTTACTTGGAATTGGATTCCATAATTAATTAAAATAAATGAATTTATTTTGATTAAAATAAAATAGTTTATTTTATTCAAAATTGGATAAATTAAAATAAAATAATTTTATTTTAATTTAAATTTGGATTAAAATAAAGGAGTTTATTTTGATTCAAAATTAAATTTTATACTAACTAAATTTGCTCATTAAATGATATCAATATATATATATTAAATATTTATTATTCATGAGATGAATGTTATTTATTGATGCATATGGTGATGTGTATGATAATAAATTAGATTGATTATGGACTATTGACCAATGTGATTGGATTGGATTTTAGTTGGATGCATGAATGTATGAGTTTTATTAAATGGGGTCTGTGTACCTCGTCTTCTCTAATTTTTTTTAATGTAAATTTTAACTCCCTCCTATGTACTTCTCCTTGACTGCTGATCAATGTTTCTATTTATTTTAAATAGTTTTGTAATAGGAATAGTTAAAATTAATTTTGAAGAATTGGAGATCAAGGAGCAAGGAAGCGTGAAGACCAGATTTCTAATGGAGCTCGGGTTTAAATGTAATAGTTATATTTAAATATTAATTCTTGCACCCCTAGAGTTTGACCTTTTTGGTTCACTTCGATTACGCTCTAGTGAACCAAACTAGAATAAAAGTCCATAATCAATCTAGGTAGAATATAGTATTCTATATGTGCATGCTTATACTATATATATATATATATATATATATATATATATATATATATATATATATATATATATATATATATATATATATATATATATATATATAACACATGTTACGCATGTTAATTAATATGACGTATTATATATATATATATATATATATATATGTGCAGCTTAAACAAGATGAGACAAATTAATAACAAACCCTAAAATTTTTTATATTAAGTCTTAAGCGTTCAAAGATATTTGGAATATCGAACGTCGCCTTCTAGCATGATAAAATTAATAGAGTATTAAATATTTAATATGAGTTTGTTGTGTCACAACAAGGCAAGTATTAAGTATTTAAGATGTTAATTTATCACATTTGATGCTTATAAAGAAAATTGAACAATATTGTTTTGTTGTGTCACCACAAGGACAATATTTTTCTTCTTTGAATATATGAAGTGCTAGGTTGGACTTAACTTCGATAATTTTGATTCGGATGTGCCACCACTTGATCAAAATAATCTAAGAGGCAAAATACAAGGAGTTGCATAGTTGAAGTAATTGACAAGAGTTGTCTACCTATTTATTTATATATAGTTTGTTGTGTCACCACAAGGCTATATACATTTGAAATGGGATCCTTATTCTCACTAGCAAATCTTTAATTAGATTTTGCCGAACTATATAAGTGAGGGTAATATAGTTTGATGAAAATAGTGGGAGATACCAATTTAAAACAAGACCTAATTTATTTTGGTAATTAATAAAAGAATGTATGCTAAAATGTTGTTAATTACAAATTCATTTATAGAATTTTACAATGTCTAAAATTACTATCATTGCGTAGCATATTAGATGCTAAATTAACCGGACCGAATTAAATGGATTGGTTAAGGAAATTGAGAATAGTTCTCATGGCTGAAAAGCAATCTTATATCCTTAATACGCCTATCCCTGCAATGGTTGCAGACAATGCCTCTGAGGAAGAAATTGCTACTTTTAAAAAGTGGCAAGATGATGCACAATTGGCTCAATACATCGTGCTCGCATCCATGAGTAACGAGCTTTAGCGTCAGCATGAAACTATGGATGCTCCTACTATACTCCTGCACATCAAGTAGTTGATGGTGAGAAAAGTAGGACTAATAGATATCATATATCTAAGGAGCTCTTCCGATCTAGAATGACCAACGACACTACAGTACAGACATATGTCCTAAATATGATCAATTTGATTGAACATTTAGGACAACAGGTTTTATCATGGATGGAGAGTTGAGCCAAGATTTTATCTTGCACTTACTCCCAGACTCCTTTCACAATTGTTGTAATATTTTTCATATGAAGAAGCTAGATATCAGCGTCGCTGATTTGCTTAACATGTTGAAAAATGTTGAGAGTCACTTTCCACCAAGAAAGACCAAGTCTTACTGGTAGGGGCCAAATGATCTTCTGAAAAGAAGAACGATTCAAAGAAGGTAAATAGAAAGGCAAAAACAAAGGATAATAAGAATAAAATCGATAGCTTGGATATAGCAAAGGAAGGAGTTTGCTTCCACCGCAATAAGCTGGACATCGGAAAAAAAGCGCAAGAAATATTCTTGCGAGGCTAACCAAAAGACGCTTAGTGAAGTTTGATTTATAAATATAGTTTTTTATTCATGATTAAAATAAATTTTTCTTTAAGTCAAGGTTCTACTTGGGTATTGGATACCAACTTTGGTTATCATAAATATATATTTATGAAGGGACCAAGCAGAAGTAGAAAGCTAAACAAATATAAGTAATCCTATATGTGGGAAATGAAGCAAAGGTTTCCACATTAGCCATAAAAACTTATAGTTTAGCAATGCCTACGGGCAAATCTATAAGTCAATAAGTTGTTATTGTATTCCAATTCTCGTTGGAAACATTATTTCCATTTTATTGTTGGACAATGAAATCTTTGGTATTATATTTAAGAACAATTGTTGTTCTATTTATAATAATAATGTTTTGTATAGAACTGGAATATTACTTAATGGATTTTGTATACTTGACTTACGTGTAAAATTATTTTGCAAATTGAACAAACTAGTATAAGAAAAGGAGGTGATCATTCAAAGAGTTGAATGTGTGTATTTCTTGAAATACAAGTGTGAATTATTTGAAAGGTTCAAAGAATTCAGAAGTGAAACAAATTGGAAAAGTATTAAGATTTCTTGATTAGTTCAAAGAATAAATACTTGTGCAATAAGTTTCTAGATCATCTCAAATGGTTTTCTCATAATGGACGCCTCCTAATACGTAATAAATGATTGATGTATCTGAAAGGAAAAATCGTACTTTAATGGATATGGTGCGGTCCATAATGATTTTACCGACATTCCAGTATCCTTCTGGGGTCATGCCCTAGAAATGGCTGCATATCTACGAAAAAGGTAACCTCAAAATCCAGCCCCAAGACTCTATAAAAGTTATGGACAGGGAGGATTCCTAATCTTAAGTATGTTAAGATAAGCGGTTGTCCAACTTATGTGAAAATGTTTCAAAGGATAAGCTTGGGACAAGATTTAACAAGTGTCGATTTGTGGGACTTCCTAAAGTAAGTTTAGGGTATATGTTATATAATCCTACTTAGCAAAAGGAGTTTGTTGCGAAACACGCTACCTTCTAAGATAAAGATGCTTATCATTGAAGGGGCTAGTGGGAGGATAATAGATCTTGAAGAGTTTAAGAACCACAAAATACTATAAGTCAAATAAGAGGAATCTGTAGATAGACCTATTATACCATGCTTAGATAATCAAATCGGAATAATCTTAGAAGATATACCGGGAGGTATGGATTCATCATAGATGATGATGATGAGGTACACATCATAGAAGATGATGATCCAGTTACATACGATGAGGTAAGAGTTGTAGACACTAAGAGAAATGGATTGAATCAAGCTTCTCAAACATATAACATTCATTTTGATGAGACAATCAAAAGAGTTTGATTTTATCAAAAATAAGAATGAACCTAGTGTGTACAAAAGGGTTAGTGGGAGCGCTGTGACATTCCTCGTATTATATATTGATATACTATGGATAAGGAATGACATACTAATGCTACAATCAGTAAAGATAAAATTGTCTAAACATTCCTCCATGAATGATTTGGGAAGAGTATCTTAATTGGGGATAAAATCTTTATAGATAGATTCAAGAGGATGCTCGACTTAACCCAAGAAATGTATATTCATTTGATGCTAAAGTTGTTTAGCATGGCAAACTCCAAGAGATGTCTCATGTTGATGAGCCCTAGAGTGTATCTCTCTTAATAGTCCCCATAGACTCCTAAAAGAGAGATCACATGAGTGACAATCATGTATGCAATGAAATATACGAGACCTGATGTTGATCAGTCATATTCTGGAGAAGATCAATGTAAGACAGTGAAAAACATCTTAAAGTACTTAACTGGTACTAAGGATGTGATTAAAATTTATGGTGGATCTAAATTAAAACTAGAGGGCTTAACAGACTCAAGTTCTTAAGACAGACCAAGACAACAGAAAATCCACTTTAAGGTAAAGCATTACCTTGAACAGTGGTGCAGTGAATTAGAAAGGTTCCAAACAGCAAAGATATGCTGATTTAGTGATAAAGACAAAGTATATAGCTGTAAATAAAGCTGCAAGTTGATTGTTTGGATAAAAGTTCATTCCTAAGTCTCATCTTAGATCTAAACATGTGTTGTGGCACTTTCAATTGATTATGGAATCATTGAAAGATGGGAAATCACTATAGAGATAGTGGACTCTCAAGAACAACATTACATATCCATTTACTGAAGCTTATCCAACAGCAGGATAATCGTCACTTAGAGAAGAAGGGTATGAGATACCATGACGATTGGCTTTAGTGCAAGTGGGAGATTGAAAGTAGTATGCACACAAGCCAATCATGTTTGATGATAAAACATATACTTTGTAACAATCTTATTCATTTATTAATAAAAAGTATTAATTTATTAAAGGCTTTTGAATTATCTACATGATGATGTTTTATAATATGTGATAAACCTATAGTTTTAAGCAATACTTTTAGAATAATGATGATGATCATTCTAATGAGATCTAAATTCTTAGAAATCTTAAAACTAAAATAGTTCCCAATCGTTGGATTACTAAATTGGGGATTAGTGAATCCGGATAGATTGGTACATACGTTGCTTGCTCATTGGATGAGGATGATTGATCTCATGATCATTTGTGTGGAGACATTAAAGCAAGTATGTAGGTGCTTATTAGAGAATAAGTTCACTGAACATGGCTCGCTAAGGAATACCTAATGGAGTTTTACTTATTCATCGATAGGAATTCTGTAGTGATAATAGTACAAGTGATCATTGGACTTGAGATCATCATAGTATCTTGTGTATGATGAGTTATACTTTGACTTATTCCTTAAGACCCTTAGGGTATATCAAAGGGTATGCTTGGGTATAATAAGTTGTACATGGAGATAATATATGATCAATAAAGAATCTACCACTTCTAGTAAAGAAGAGAAATGTCCTATGTGATTCGATAAATGACAATTCAATGAGTCCTGGCCAAGGCGAGAATGAAATTAGAAAGGAGTTTCTAATTTGCATTATTTGGAGTTGTGCATTTAAGAGTGAAATACATATAATTAAATAAAATAAGACTTGTGAGTAATTCCATGTCTTATATTTAATTGGGACATTGTATGGTGGAAGGATTGAATTGTCACAGTAACTATTTACTCAAAGGTTCTTTTATGATTAATGTTGAAATCTATATTATATGGAAAGTTGTTGATCATTAGGAGGCTTATCCCTATTGTAGAATAAATATTATTTATTTAAATAAATTAATAATTTAATTTATTTATTTAAATAAGATTAGAATTATTCTAATTGATTTATTCACAACAATAGGTTTAATATGGAGAACCTAAAGGGTCACACCATAAAGGAAGAATAATTATTTAAGAAGTTAATGGCATAATCGTAATAATAAGTTAAGTATATTTAATTTAATCTATGGTGATAGAATAAATTAAATAGCTTAATATTTATTATTTAATATTTTGGAAATATTAAATATAAATTAATAAGAGGTGTCTTATTATTATTATTAGTATTATTATTATTTTATTCCTAAAGGAGTTTGGGAATTAATTAATTAATAAAAGTACTGTCAAATATCCTAATAGGATTAAGGGGAAAATTACTTAAAAGAGTTTAATTAATTATCCCTAATAAGATTAGGGAGCTTAATTAATTAAAAGAATTTAATTAATTAAATAAAACCCAATTCCTTAATTGTTAAGGAGGGTTGCCTACATCTATAAATAAGAGGAGTCTTATTATGGATGAGGTGGTTGACACTTTCACAAAATACGTGAATACGTAATTCCAATAGTTGGGAGAGTACACCCCTTTTCTATGAGAGATAGAAAAATTAGTGTTTAGCCAAACACCCATCTTCTTGAATTTTTATTCTTCCTTGATGGATCACCTCTAGAGGCCAAAAACTTGGGTGCATAACGTTGATCAAAGGAAAGAACCAAACCCGGTGAATTCAAGTTGAACACGAAAAAGATTGGAGGTGAACTTGTACTTGAGGAAGCTCGAATCTTCAAGGGTATGATTCTTGTTCTTCATATCTTTTCGTTTAATTAATAATTGTGCATAAAGGATGATCCGGATATATGGTTTGTAAAATTTTAAACTCTGATTTTTACACGTATCCGCTTATTTGTGCAATTTGATTGCGTTCATGAATATTACAAACCTAACAATTTCACCACGTCGAAGGATCAGTGGCGTGTTGCCAGAGTAGACATACTTATGATGTGTGTGGTGGCTTATGTATAAATGCCACTGTACATGGATCATCAGGACATCGGTGTTGTTATTGCAGTGAGAGCTCTCAGGGAGGGTCTTACCATTGTACCGATGATTATGGCAGAGACATTGAGGTCAGCCACGTATTGTAATACCCATTATGCAGGGGTATTTACAGGCGGATTGGTCTTGGTTTACATGTGGTTCATGTCACACTTGAGACCTATTGGCACCTTCTGACGGCATGGGTATTGTTTTCCCATGAGATAGCCATGTCTTACTCCTTTTAGCCAATGGTGTGTACAGACACTGCATCCTGATCGGTGTTCTTGGCAGGGATCGAGGATGCATTTGACATTTTTATGTGCTCAAGGTTTAATTCTCCCTACACCTTCATTACTCGTGCACCTGGCATGGATTATCTCCCTCTGGCTGGTTTGAGGGGCATGACCACATATCACCCACTAGTTGTGATGGCACAGTTTTACCTGTTTTAGGATGTTTATCCTTTTGAGGGGGGATTAGGTCAGCACTTATCTTTCATCATTTGTCAGTAGAGGATAAATCCAGGGTGTATGCATGTTGGGCTCAGCGTGAAAGGTCTGAGTTTTTAGTTAGCCATTCGGGTCGTTCTATATAGTATTTTGCATGGATGGAGGCAGATATCACATCAGATGGAGTTGTATCCACCGTGCCGAGGATTGATTTTAACAGTGGGGAGCCCATGGAGGATGCTGATTCTCCCATTGAGGAGGAGCTATTTACTGGGTTGACAACAACTCTTGTTGATTCTCCCACTACGACTGCTACTATGACCCTACATTCGGCAGAGTATTTAAAGCAGAGTGTGCATCAAGAGACATATGAGAGAAATCAGGCTAGGGCCTTGATGTTGACAGCTCTTGCTAGGAGAGATGCCGTTATATTGGAGATAAATAATGCGTTAGCACGTAGCAATACCACTATTGCTGAGTGGGATAAGGATAGATCATCTAGAGATGCATTGATTATCGAGTGGGATGGTGCTATATCTGCCCAAGATGTCGCTGTTACAAATAGTACTACAGTGAGGTCTCATACTACTGATATCATTACAGAGATGAGCACCAATATTGATGAGCATAGTGTCACCATGTAGTTGACTGTGGATCTATTAGCTCTTGTTAATACCCTTGGGCAGGAGTTCACAATGTTAACCCCTTCTTCAGAGAGAGATGTTATGTTGGATCTGATAGCACACATATCCACTGGATTGTAGATGGGCTTGTATTTTCTTGCATAAACTAGCTTAGCCATTTTTGTCATGTACAATACATATTGTATATATCAAACATCATTATATATGGCAGGGAAATATATTTTGATGCACTTCTCTTTTAGTTATGCCTTGTTACTTTCTTGATATTTGCACGTTTCTCCAGGGCTTGTGATCTTGATGTATTCTGAACTTCCCCTTAATGGACGGACATTGAGATGTCTCAGGATCTTTTAAAATGGATCATTGATCTGTATGTATTCCCTACCCTTTGGTGTCTTGGGACTGGTTTATGTATGTTGTTATAAAGAGAAGTGTGGCTTTCCTCTCTGAGGTTGACCGCACCATAGATGGTCATCGGTACTTCTTTGTATGGGGGAGCCCAAGTAGTTCCATCTCTTATGGGTTGGTGTTTCTTTGAGGATTCAACCACAGCTTAGATGGTCGTCGGTTCTCCCATTGGTGTGGGGAGACCAAGTAGTTCTATCCCTTTAGTCTAAATCGATGAAGTGTGGTGGATTGAAAGTTTTGGAGGATGATCCCAGTACCGCTGATAAGTTTTTTTTATGTTTTGGTAGGGATAAGACCAAACCATGTATGGCTTCCTACGTACTCCTATTGAAGAAGAGATCGGGTCTACGTAGTTCAAACCTGGTGTGGAAGGTTCAAAGTTGTATATGGAAAAGGGTGTAGAAATATTTTTGTTTTTTCTGTGGTGAGACCGGACCATAAAAATGGCTGCCTATGTACTCCCGTGTATTGGGGAGATCAGGTCTGCATAGTTTTCCCCATGTATAGAGCAGACTGTAGATGAAAAGTTTGATCCCATGTACAGGACAAACTGAAGATGTGAAAAGTTTAATCCCTGGTGGGACAAAGCTGAAGGTATGAAATGTTTATCCTGAGTGGGATAAACTGAAGGTGTGAAAGAATTTAAAAAACCTGAGTTGAGTGAAGGATCTGATGATCCAAAACCAGGCTGCTAGTTGGAAAGGCATGTTTATCCTTGATGGGGCAAACAGATGTGAAAAAGGGTTACATGTAGTGGGGGGGTTTGAAAACCTGAATTGAATGGGGATCTGGTGATCCAAAACCAGGATGTTAGCTTGCTGGTAACTTCAGACAAAGTATCGTTTCACGGTGTCTGAGTTAATGAGCTACAAAAATTCATTGCCATCCATCTCTTGTAATCTAAGAGCTCCTCCTGTCAATACCTTCTTGAAAGAAAATGGGCCTTCCCAATTTGGGGCAAATTTTCCTTTGGATTGATCTTGGTTGTTAAGTATTTTCTTTAAGACAAAGTCATTCTCTTTGAATTGACGTAGCCGGACATTTTTTTTGTAGGATCTGGTGATCCTTTGTTGATATAACTGACCATGGAAGATGGTAGCAGTTCGTCTTTTGTTAATTAGAGACAATTGGTGATACCTATCTTGTAACCATTGGTCTTCATCTAGCTGAGCGTCTATTAACACTCTGAGGGATTCCATTTCCACTTCTATAGGGAGGATTGCTTCCATTCCATAGGTTAATGAGTAGGGGCTTACCCCAGTGGAAGTGCGCATTAATGTTCTTTAGGCTAATAGAGTTAGAGGCAACAAGTCAGGCCATCCTTTGTGATTGGCGGACATCTTTTGCATGATCTTTTTTATATTCTTATTAGCCACTTCAAAAACACCATTCATCTTTTGACGATAGATGACGAAGTTAAGATGTTTGATGGGAAATTTACTGCATAACTCCTCCATCGTTTGATTGTTGAGGTTTTTGGCATTATCTGACACAATCACCTTTGGTTGTCCATATTGACAAATGACATTATTTCTGATGAAACCAATGATAACTTCTTTAGTAACCATAGGGAAGGAGGCTGCTTCTACCTACTTAGTGAAGTAGTCAATTATGGTGAAGATAAACTGATGCCCATTACTGGCTTTGGGCTCGATGGGCCCGATTACATCCATTCCCCACATTGAGAAGGTCCAGGGTGAACTCATATTGTGGAGCTCCCTTGGAGAGCGTGGATAGCATTCCCATGGATTTGACATTGGTAACATCTCTTGACGTGATCATCACAGTCAGCCTTGAGAGATAGCCAGTAATGCCTTGTTCTTAGGATTTTTTTGACAAGTAGAGGGCCGCTCATGTATGGGCCACATACTCCACCATGGATTTCATCCATGAGCCTTTGAGCTTGGTCTTTGTGTAGACATTTGAGGAGACCTAATCCTGCATCTCTTTTATAGAGTGTGTCTCTGCTCAGGTAGAATTTCATAGCCATTCGATGGATCTGTTTTCTTTCAACAGGACTCACCTCAACGGGTGTAGATCCATCTCACAGATACTCCTTGATATGTTGATACCAAGGGTGTTGGATGGGAGGTAGCTCATCCGATACTTCTCCAATGTAATTCCCATAGGTTGGAGCCTTTTGCAGGGCAAATGTTATGTTTGTCATGTCTTCCTTGTCTAGTATATGGATGAAGGAGGCCAAGGTTGCTAGCGCATCTGCAAAGTCATTCCTATTTCGAGGAATGTGGAGGAAGGTTATTTCTTTAAACTCCGAAGCCATCTGTATAACCTGCTGATGGTAAGGCAGCAAATGTATCTCTTTGTTGTGATAGATCCCAGTGGTTTGTCTGATTACCAGTTCGAAATCTCCAAAGACAATTAACCGTCTGATGCCCATTGATTGAGCAAGTTTTAACCCCATGATACAACCTTCATATTTAGCTGTGTTATTGGTACTGACAAACTGTAATTTAATGGTGACAGGATACTGCTCCCCTGTAATGGATAGTAGAACTGCTCCAGCCCAAGAACCTTCCATGTTTATAGCTCCGTCAAAATACATCTTTCATGATTGGTGTGTATCTTCCATATTACAATTATCTATTAACACATATAACCTATTCATCAACAAATGGCTCATCAAAACCATTTATAGAGAAGAATTTAGAGAAATACATAAACTAAGAAATTAAGAAATTAGATTATTACCTTGACTCCTTTTAAGCTATTTATATGATTAGAAAAAATTTGAACAATCTCCTTCATCCTCTTGATTCTTCTCTTTGAATTCACTGAGTTCCTCTCTAAATTTTAACTTTCTCTACTCTCTTCTCTGCTCTTTCCACTAAGTGAATGAAATAAACTGATAAAATAATAATACGTGATTTTAACTTGGTTATCAGTTACCATATGATAAGAGTCTCAGCAGTTAAATTATACCAAAGGTCATAAGACCTCGTTTGGCTAGAACTAACTTAAGACCTCTTTAATTTATTTTAATCCCTTCTTTATAATATAGTTTATTTGTCACAACCATTATTAAATTAAACCTCAATATAGTTATAACTTCCATTTAGTCATTATAACAAATTACTAAATCTCTAATTCAATTACTTAATTAAATTAGAATATTTCATTCCATCAAATATTCATTTTACATTTCATAAGTATTCCAACTAAAATATTTATTTTATTCGATAAATATTTTAACTATTTATAAGATTCACAATTGTATTACATTAATATATTACACTCATATGTAATATATTACTTCCTCATTATTAAAATAAATATGCTTACACTAATTCACTATTTTAATTAAGTGAATTACTCACATTATTTATGAGATTTAATTCATAACAATTCTAGTGCCAACAAGGCATAATAATCAAATTATATTATTTCATAATATAATTTCAACTTAATTAAATTAACTAATCTTATTGGTTAATTTTCTTTTCAAACAATTTCATTTAATTTCTTCAATAGTTAAATTAACTATTAAATCTCATTTTTCAAACATATACATCTCTTTTTATATTCACACTTAATCTCTTCACACCAAATCATATATTTCAAGATAAATTACAAATATATATACTTACCCACACTCAAATCACATAATTCAAAATATATACATTTCATAATAAGAATTTTAATGATTAAATTCATATTTTAATAACTTATAAAAATTTCGTTTGTCACATGAACTTTCCCCTTTGACTTGATGGTAGGCCTCATCACCCGGTGGGGAAGATGCAATGGATTCTCTTTCGACACTGCCGCAGTTGTATTGGATGTGGATCCTTCAGCCTCTTTATAATTCCATGGCACTTTCTTGAGGCTGATAACAGGATATTGTGCCCTGAATGGCAACATGATTGACTTTAGCGCAACCACTTTGAAAGGATTTTCAACACCTTTGAGCTGAATTGGTTTTATTGTATGTGGTGTGGCAGCCAAATCTTCCTCAGAGGATACAACTTCTACGACATCCTTCCATTTTGTAGGAAATGTATACCCACTCTCTCGATGTCTGACGTCATTATGCGCCATCTGCGGGACCTGCATTTGTCAATCGAGTTCTGGATAAGATAGCGGAGTGCCTAACATTCCTTAGTGCTGTGACCGCGAGATTTGGAGCGGTATTGGCATATTCCATTATGATCAAACCGCCTTGAGTAGGAGCTGATTGGAGGTAACAAAGATGTGATTCTTCCCTCATTGATCAACATTTGTAATATCTCTTCCATCGGTTGGCCTAAATAGGTGAATTCCCTTTTATTGGCAAATTCCCGACGGGCTTTAGCTTTTGCTCTTTTTACAATTTTATCCTCCAATGTTTCACCTTCTGGAGTAAATGGTGGAGTACTTGTAATAAGAGGAAGGAGGCTACCATGCTCCTGGCTGAATAATTGACGTGTGACTTGGTGCTAATGAACCACCAGTTCTACCAATTGGTTGACTTTCTCACTAAGAGCCTTCATCTTCTGTTCCATCATAAACTGGAACTGTGCATAATCCTATTTGTCAACATTGTCCTTGCTGATTTAGGATGATCCACCAACATAATAGGAACTCTATCCACTGCTCCAACTAATCATGTTAACCTATTCTTCCTTATGTTGAGGGAGAGGGTTGTCTTGCACATGGGGTTAGTCGGGTTTGGTTACCACGATCTCATCATTGTTAATTAAATCCTAGATTTTGTGCATCCAGGGCCCAACAATCCTGGGTGTTATGTCCTGGAGCTCCAGCATGATCAGTGCACTTCCTGCTATCATTAAAACCCTTTCCACTCGGGTTGGATGGTGGAAGAAGATGAGTAATTTTCTTCTGAATTGTTATAAATTTGAGAATTTTCTCGAGTGAGTTCCCTAAGGGTGTGAACAATTGATTGCGTCTGACTTCTCCACTTTTCGGCAATGGCGGGTTTAAAGACTATGCTTGGAAAGGGGAGTAGATTCTCCTCTAAATAGGCATATTCTGACTGCCTTTTTGTCTTTATAGTATCAAGGAAACATCCTCTTTTTTCTTCTTATGGACCCTGCTGGGGTTGTTTCCATAACTTCTAGACTGGATGTGTTTAGCCACAACTTTTAATGCACCAAGGTCTTGAATCTTCCTAGACTTCAATCCCATCTCAGCCATTTCTCTATGTTTGATCATTTCAGAGAATGGCTTGCCTATGCCAGCTAAGACCCTCTCGTAGAAGGGAGCTTCTTGAATGTCTATAAAAGTCATCACTAATTCAGACTCAGTTATAGATGGAATAACTTGAGCAGCAAGGCGCCTCCACCTTTGGGCATACTCTCTGAAAGACTCATTGACTTGTTTCTTGACCTTGGTAATTTGATACCGGTCTGGAGCCATCTGAGTTTTGAAACTGTACTGGCTGAGGAAAGCATGTGATAGCTCCTCCCAGCTCTGAATCTTGGAGTTGTCTAATCTGGTATATCATGCTTTGGCTTCTCCAGTTAGACTTTTCTGAAATAACTGCATTCTGAGCTTTTCATCCTCGGCATAAGATCTGAGGTCTCCAATGAACACCTTCAAATGTGTGTAAGGATCCCCCAATCCATCATACTTTTCAAAATCGGGAGTCTTGAATTTCTCTGGATAATGAACCCCAGGAAATATGCACAGGTCAGAATATGAAACACTCTTATGTGCTCCAATCCCTTTGATAGACCCAATGGTCTCTTCCATTTGTAGGACTTTCTTCCTAAAATCACAGGTGCCTGGATCTTCTTTGAGATGGGTGATTTCAGGGGTTTTATCGGTTCTGTCCAACTGAGACTCAGGTATTGGAACTTCTTTTTCCACACCCTGGGTTCCTCCATTTGTAGAGGATTCTGTATGTATGGGTATTTATGGACCCTAAGTAGACTTGTGTAGTTCTTTGAGTAGAACAACCAACTCTGTAATTTGATTGATTAATCTATCGAACTCCTCATGAGAGATATGTGTAGGATTAGGCTGACCAGATGTAGCTGTAGACACTCGAAATTTTTTGCACTCCTATTACTGACATTGCAGGAAGGTAGATTCGTCTTTTGGAGATAACCCTGAAAGACAGCTTACAACCATTCTGGATACTACCGGAAGATCAGCTCCAAACCTGGAACACCGGAAATGCTTGTTTCAAACACATGCGATCATCTTCAACCACATACATCCTATCAAAGCACACATACCTCGAGCGAGAACATACGAGATGGCAAAGTGAGGCAAACAAACAAGCGATCCAATCTCGGACATAACCACGAGCAATGTCGCTTTTAAGCCTAAGCGGTGATAACCGGGTGAGGAGTCTGGCGTCATCGACCACGTCAACAAGATGATATCGCGACATACCAACAAGTGGTCCAATCTCAGCTGTAACCTTGAGCAACGGCTACTTTCAACTCAACCCTGCAATAACCCCGGCAAGGAGTCACACATCATTTTGTTCATCTGACAAATGGCACGTCGTCTCAACACTTCATACATACATACAACAATGTCCCACAATAATCGAGGAGTGACAATCCCGAGTGAGTATTATGTGTGGCAGTACTTTGGATAGACTTTGAAGCTTGAAGACAATGGGCATAGACCGCTATTCCTGACTTCGTACAACCTCTAATCCATGTCATTACGTAACTCTCGACACAAGCGATCTGAAGAAGTATAGATATACTTCTTTTGGATGCTCGGATTGAAGTTCTGTAAGTTCGATTGGACATTACAGTACACGAGTGCAAGTATTACGAGGCAGACGGGACCCATGGCTTGGGCCCACCACGACCCATGAGCGAGTTCAAGCTGCGGCCATCGATCTATAAATATAGAAATTGACCATTTGAGAGGAGAGAGAGAAGGAAAAAGGCTAGGAAGCCCTATCCATTTTACTCTGCATACACATCTTTTGAGTGTTTCCTCTTCTTTAAACACTAGTTAGCTCACATATAGCTACTTTTTTTTTCCGGCGGGAGCTGAGTGTTTATCCATTTAAAGTCAAAGAAGTCTACTTTGGCAGTCCATTGTAAGCCTTCTTACATTTCATAAAGCCTCTTTCTCCTATTATCGCACACTGTTGTACACATTGAGAGTCGTGTGAGTGTGTTTGCCAGCACTTGATGCGTGGTTTTCATTACATCTGTATATATATACTAATATATGTATATATTTACGTATATATGGACTAACATTATCGAGTCATGCCTCGATTGAGCCTGAACTTGATGCAGGCGTTTATTTGCTTTTATATATATATATATATACTTATATATATAAGCTGTGGTGGACTTCTCATGCGAGGAGCCTAGACTTGATGCAGTGCATTTAATTGCTTTTATATATATATATATATATATATAATTGTTGTCAAACATATCTCGATGAGCACGGATTTTACATCAAGTTGCATTTACTTTCTTTTTTATATATATATACATATATATAATTATTTGTCGGACATATCAGATGAGCACAGATTCACATCCAGAGCGTTTACTACTTTTATATATATATTTGTACATATATATATATATATTTACATTTCTGTCAGGCCTGGAGTTTCCTCCGTGGCTATTTACAGCTTTATTTACATTTTGTCCCGCTTGGAGTTCACTTCGTGGCGGTTGATAATGTTTTATATATATATATATATATATATATATATTTACAACTTTTATATATATATAACTGCTTACTGCTTTCCATACAAATTGCAGTATCTTGTGAGCCTAAGAATCATGTGATCACAGGTTCAGTCTACTGAATCTAGATTCGGTTCCCATGATTGACATTTTCTGGCTGTAAGCAGCTTGTACATTATTTTACAGTTTCTGAGTTTCCTTGGATGGCTGTCATGCCCATGAGGAGTTCGGCACTGCTGTATATTGTTTTCTTGAGGATGCTTCGCATCTCGAAAATAAAAGCAAACAAGCCGGACATTTAATAAAAAATGGAAGTATGAAAAGGTCTCAATTCCTATTGAGCATAAGGTTTGAAAAACCTCTTTTATAAAACTTCATTGCTAAATCTTGGTTAAAACTGAATTTTCATATAAAATTCAAACCTTGTGTATATAGGTGCGAATGAGGCCTCGCACTACTTTTATATAATTGCACATTGATCTACACACACACACACATTCATTTAACAATTTCTTTGAGAAGTGGCAGTCACCGTGCTAACACGGATGTCAGGGGGTGCCTAACACCTTCCCTCCGCATAATCAAGCCCCCGAACCCTTAATGAATCTCAATTTAATAGACCCGTCTAGCAGTGTCAAATCACTGGGTCAATGTGCAAACCTTTTCGGTTGCGTTGGTGCAACCAGTTAAAAACACCAACTAGCGACTCTTAAAGTCAATCGTCGACATTATACATGTCGGACCTTTTTCACTTGTTTTTTCAAACAAATCTCACATTAACATGAGAACACCAAAAGACAAGTAACGAAAAGGGACACTCAAAAATCCCGACGTCGACAGGTGGCGACTCTTCTGGAGACTCTAGTAAGAGGGCTTAAGCCGCTATTGCAAGCTTTTCAAAATTGTTATATGCTTGTGTGTGATTGTTGCATTTACATTTCTAATAAATGTGTACGAATGCATATTACTTACTGCACTGCTAAATATCTATCTGTGATATTAGTGCTTTGCACATGTCATCATTTTGCATAAACGGTGAGACACGTTGTATGTGAATGTATGTTGTGTGGTCCCTCCACCAGGAGGCTATCCTGTCGGTGTTTGATTACTGGACTCGTGGGAAGAATAATTCCCCGGGGCTCAGGAAAGGCACCACTCAGATCGGCTCCAGTTGAAAGATCGGATTATCTTCCCGTCGAGTAGATTGCGATGATCTGGGAACCTTCATGTCGAAAAGCCACGAGAATAACCCTAAGATAGGTCAGCCTCTGATAAACTAAACGCGGAGGAAAGTCTCTTCATACTCTCCATTTTCAATTACTTGTAAAAATATTTACTTATAATTTTATCTGTGCATGACATGTTATCAATTAACTAAACTGGTTTTACAGGACAAATTCCTAAAACGGATATGTTATGATAACATTTACAGTACCCTAAGACTAAACTATGTAAGTCTTTTGTAGGGAAGCAATTGGGCCGGTTACCCGCTCTAAATCCAAAAAGGCCTCAAGCCTACAACCAATCATGTCTTCTTCTGAACAGTCTAATCATGTTTCATGAGAAGAATTTGACGGATTGAGTAAACAAATCATAGACTTGGCTGTTCTATTGAAAGAGTTACACCAATCTACTCAGGGTACGAAGATACCTACACATACAGAGTCCTCTGCACAAGGGGGAATTCAAAATCTGGAAAAAATAATTCCAGAACGTCAGTTGGATACAACCAACAAAGACCCTGAAGGCACCCATCTCAAAGGAGATCCAGACACCGGTGATATCAGGAAGAAATTACTCCAAATGGAGGAGACCATTCGCACTCTCAAAGGGATTGGAACACATGACAGTGTTTCATATACAGACCTTTGCATATTTCCTGGTGTGCATTATCCAAAGAAATTCAATACCCTTGATTTTGAGAAATATGATGGATTAGGGGATCCTTACACACATTTAAAGGTGTTCATTGGAGAACTCAGATCTTATGTTGAAGATAAAAAGCTTAGAATGCAGCTGTTTCAGATAAGTCTGACTGGAGAAGCCCATTCAAGGTACACCAGATTAGACAACTCTAAGATCCATAGCTGGGAAGAGCTAGCTCATTGTTGGTTGGATAACTGATCATTAAACACACGCAAGTATCTGGCGGTCTAACAATGTAATGATGATAAGAAGAGTGTCGTACCCACGAGGAACTGTCACTAATATTTACCAAATACCGACTTTATATCGCTAAAGTCTTATTCGAATAAAAATAAATGGAAGAGTGATTAGTCTAAGCATAACTAACTATCAAAGCAAGTAAATGGATAACGACTGGTAATCTAAGGAATAACAAGCTAAGGTTACAACTTCACCCCACTCAGGCATTTTGTCGAACACCTGGCGTGATATGTTTCATCAAACTAACTACCCTTCTCTCTTTGGTCTTAAAGGTCACGACAATTTGTCGACCGAGAACACACAAGTGCTCATACACCTCTGTCGAGGTATGTACGAACATATCCTTTCCAGATCCACCCTATACGGAATAGAACAGAAAAGAACGCCCAAGCTAGATACAATCCTACATATGTCTATGTGAATTGATCAAAACAAGGATTTAAGCTTAAGCTCTCAAAGGTCGCACGCGGTACACAAATATATGTCTATTCTACGCACAACTTATGCAGTCGAAACCCATAATCACATGCCATTATATTCAGGTGTAAATCTACAATTCTTCTGTCGATATCATGTAAATTACCAAAATCATCACTAATGTCTTAGCAAGAATAATTAAGCATAAATATATCGAACCAAATCATATGGTGCCAACCAAAGAGATAAGACAGTCAATTTAAATAACAAATGGTTCCATTATAACCTTAGAGCAAATATTCAGTTCATAGCCATTGAACAAAATACAAGTAGCAATAAAGACAACATTTATGGATTACAAAATTGGAGAAAATAAATAGATAAGAAGAAACTCTGTCAAGGCCCTTCAATCTCTAAGCATTCGCTCAAATCAAGCTCTCCAGTCCGTGTAGCTCATTACTCTTCATGCTCCAAAGATACCCAAACTTCTCCTTAATCTAGCTAATCTATATTTACAAACATTTATCTAAGAGAGGAAGAGAAATTACAAAAGAAATAAACTACTAATCTAAAACTACTCTCTAGATCTCCCCTCTCTCTCTCTATCTATATCATATGTGTTATATGGTGTGTATCCTTGCAAGCCTCCCTTTTTGCCTTATATCATTTTTCTCATCTGCTAGGTCAAAAGAAAGCCTTGTACTGCACAGGCACGGAGGTGGCGCCACCAGCCTTGATCCACCAAGCTATAAGCTATATTGCGGTGCCACATAGGAATTATGGACCACGAGCTTCATGTTGTGGCATGAGCCAAAGAGGGGATAGAGTCTTTGTGACATGGAGCTTACATCGAAGAAGAGGCAGGAGGTGGTGGCATGGCTGAGATTTAAAATTTGGCTTTGGCAACACTGCATGGCGCTAGCATGACAATAATGACCATTTTGCCCTTTTAAAGTTGGAAAATCCCTGTCAAGCTCTGCAATGCAATGATTAAGCACAATAACACTTTAAACAAATAAAACTACATAAAAACTATGAATTCAGGCAAGTATTTAAGTCATAAAATATCTGATTCACGGGTATAAATCCCATTCATCACTCATGCCTTCCTCACTCAATATAGTTTTAAATCTCAGATGGCTCCTCACCAGTATCAAATTACCAAAGTCAAGAAATAGTCTAATGAGTCATTCAGAGAGTACAGTCAAAGGTGGAGGCACCTTGCTGCTCAAGTTATTCCTTCCATGACAGAGTCAGAGATGGTCACAACCTTCATAGATGTACAGGAAGCTCCTTTCTATGAAAAAGTTCTAGCTATTATTGGCAAACCATTTTCTGAAATGATCAAACACGGCGAGATGGCTGAAATGGGATTGAAGTCCGGTAAAATCCAAGACCTATCCGCTCTCAAAGTCATTCTTTGAGCACATCAATCCAGATCTTATGGAAACAACGAGAGAATCCATAAAAAGAAAGAGGAGGATGTTTCCTTGATACTACAAGGACAGAAAGGCAATCCAAGCATGCCTGTGCAGAGGAGAAACTACTCCCCTTTTCCAGCACAATCTTCAAACCCTCCATTGCCCAAAAGTTGAGAAGTAAAGCGACCTTGGGCATTCACACCCTTAGGGGATTCGCTCGAGAACATTCTTACTCTTCTGACTGCTCAGAAGAAAATTACACATCTTCTTCCACCAGCTAACCCTAATGGGAATGGTTTCAATGCTAATTGGAAGTGTGCTTATCATGCTGGGGCACCTGGACATGATACTCAAGATTGTTGGGCCTTGAAACATAAGATTCAAGATCTGATAGACAATGGTGAGATTGTGGTCACCAAGCCAGATCAACAGCATGTTCAAGACAACCCTCTCCCTCAACACAAAGAGGAAGAGGTCAACATGATGCAGCATCTGTACACCCCGCAGGCTGAAAGGAGTACGACATAGCTATCCCATGGGTGAAAAAAAATCCATGATGTCTGAATGTGCCAATCGGTCTCATGTGTGACATGAACCACACATACAGCGTGACCGAACTACCTGTGAACACTCCTGCCGGATAAGTGCAGTAGTATGTAGCCGACCTCAAGGTCTCTACGATAATCATTGGTATGATGGTATGACCCTCCCTGAGAGCTCCCACTGCCATGATAACACTGATATCTAGCTCATCCATGTACCGCGGCATGTATACATATGATAATATGCACAGAAGCAGTACATCTACTCTGGCTGAATGCCAATGATCCTCCAGTGTGGTAAAATCCCCGAAAAGTCGTGAATAGTTGTCCTCAGAGCCAAACCTGTCAATCAGGAAACGCTGGGAGATCACATGGCCAGATGTAATCTCATTCTGCACTACTCTACGCCTCAATCCTATGAGATTCATGAACTGTCTACTCATGTCTCCCGTAACCATATGCACAAAAGGTCTGTCTAGAGGCAGCATCGTCAATCGTGCATACTCCTCCAAAGTAGGAGTCAACTCACGGGTCCCGAAGCAGAATAACTGTCTATCTGATATCCAGTGCTCTAGCATGCCCTCTACAAATCCTGGAGGAACCTGAAACATTAGTAGAGTCATAGTATGCTACAGCAAATCATCTACGATCACCATGTCTGATGGTGATATACTATCATACCATGATCGCATACCAGCTACCACCTCAAATAGTGGGGTATGATCAATACGGCTAACTGTAGAAGAAGACATCTGTACGGGCCGTGTCATAAGACCATCCAGGGGTCAATGTTGAGTATATCTGGATATACATACATATGCATAATAATAACATGCATGATACAATAGATGGCAATATGATATAGGGAATGAAAACTATGCATACATTCCTAAGTATATCATCATCTAATACATCTTTGTACAGCTAAAATATAGGGAAATGGGGCGAAGCTACCTAGCAGCTAACAGAGGCATATCAAAAGAAATACATCAGAAGAAGTCAATGGTGTTGATGTCCACATCATCGATGTTGTCAACCTGATGTAACTCCTCCTGAGTCACTGGATCTCCATCTACAGGGATGTCAGGCCTATATAAAGGAGGATCTGCGCTGGCAAAACCAAATGGGTCATCCGAGGGACCAGCGCCAGAGCTGGAAGGATCAAAAGTATCTACCTCTGTAGGATCTCTGCCCAAATGCCGAATGAAAAGGTGTGACCGGTCCAACTGCCGAGTCAATCTCTCAATCTGTGTCACATGAGTCGGATCTCTGACACAGGCTAGGCAATCCGTCATCATCACAGATCCTGGAACCATATCCCCCATAAACTGTGTGGCGCGGGTTTGAGCTCCAATCGTGCGAGGGATCCACCAATGCTGGAACATCTCCTGTGAACAGGGGCCCTCTGACAATGTAAAACCGTCAATCCCTAGCAATGGGATGTCAAAGATGGGTGACTGTGAAATAGGCCAATAACGCCTAGCAGGAGGCAAAGATCGACATACGAATCTCTCATGTAGTGCTCCTAATAGAACGCTCTCCTAAATAGAGCTCCCATCCTCCATCTGTAAAGAGAGGAATCCGGCGGGTGGATATGACGTACTCTACTCTAGTCGGGTACCCATCCTCAAAGACAACTCCCAAATGCTCTCCAAAGTAGGGAATCCACGTGATGACATCAGCTGTCAATAGCTCCAGCTACAGGCGACAATGAGTGAAACCCTCAGTAACAAGGACCTCTGCCAGTATGGAATGATGCCATCTCCGTCCTCGTGGATAGGTATCTAAACCTAACATGCTCACAGGACGCAAGCAAGGGAGCCTCTCATAGTCCCAAAAGTGCCAACACAAAGGCAAACATCTGCTGTCAGTCAACACTCTTAAGCTATACATGGGAAAAGATAAGAGAAACACTCTCCAACAGAAATGGGTAGAATCCTAACCACGCCTCGGTCAAGCCCTGCGATCGCATGCGCATTCCCCTGAGGAAGTAGGCAAAGGTGTAGGAACCCCAATCACACTCTCCTATATGGTCCACGCGTCGAGTAGCGCTGATCAAAGTGAAAGACACCGTAGAAGAGTTATCTGCTATGAAGCAGCCCCTAATGATCATCAGGAACAATCACCAAAAAATGCGATCCCTAACTCTCACATCATTGGGTATGGGCTCACTTAACAGCCCGCTCATAGCATCTACGCTCAGAGGACCTGTTCGAACAGTCCTGCCCTTGAGCGCCTCCGCCGAAACTCCCAATAAGGATCTGACGACAGTAGGGGTGATATTTGCCCTATAAGGCACCAGCTCCCCTCCAAACTCCATACCTGTGATAAATCGCCAATCCATCGGCGTCATCATCACCTCGCAGTCCAACAAACGAAGTGACTGAGTCTGGTGGAACCACCTCTCAGACAATGCCCTGAGGTAACCCCAGGGACAACGACGGGGTAGAATGGAGAAGAACCTCTCGAATCCCCAGCCATGGACAATCGTTCTATAGTCATCATGCAAGGCCTGATACATAGAGTGGATGATAAACCAGTTCCCTCGAGGCTGTGTGAAGCCGGGGACCTACATCAAATGCAGATCAACATCAGACTCCTTGACTCCTCTTCAATAGGAAATAAGGAAGATTGAAGATCTAACTTCATACCTCGTTTACGTGTAGGTATACTGAAGGATGCCTACTCAAGTCACCCAGAAGATCTGGGTTTGCCACTTGAATACCTGTCAATTCCCTACGGGGAACACGTACAGCAGGAGTAGGAACCTCAAACGGTACATCCTCCTCCTCGTCCTCAACATTCGGCACCTCAACCCGAATAGGACGTACCCTTGCCTCCATGAAACGACGCAGGTACGTCTCATAGAAACAGCGATGAGGCTCTTCAAAAGCCCTCCTCGATTACCGAAGTGGTCCTGCATGGAAGCATTTGGTGATCTAGATCCATAATATCTGGACAGCAAGTCTCCAAATCACCTCAGAAAGGGTGTAGTAATTTCGTACCTGGAGTCTTTTTCAAAATGCATTCTATGATTACATGCATACATGCATTATTTTAACATACCATCTATTGTAGAGTTAAAAATACATAACTATCCAATGCCTACATTTTGGAAAATTTTTGCCATAGCCCCTTTGTAAATGGGACTATCCACATGCAAATAGGCATGACTAGGTGGCCATTAAATTATACAATTGTACCACGATCATATATACATCTGTGATGCATTCATCACATCACAGTAAAAAATCCGTAAGTGTAATCTAATTACCAGGATTATTTTACTATTCTACTTTTACTCATTTGTCAAATAGGATAAGAAATGACAGTAAAAGGTGCCAATTTGACTGCTTCAAAAGTCAAATTTTTTCACATCATTATGTTCAGCATGGTTTAATACTAACATTTGTTATGTTGAATATTTTTTATCAAGTCATATCAGCATGCATATTCACTACTATGTGTCTAAATGCATTTCATGCGATAAGTCATCTTCTAATAGACAGAAATTGGAAAAAAATACATGCATGTGTTACCAGGACAGTGAAGAATGCTTGTATGGTGACAAAATAAGCAGAAAGTTGCTCGAACTCAGCAGATCTGCAGAGAAGCTCTCAGATTTCCTTCGCGGCGCAGCTTGAAAATGACTTATGAAAGTAACCAGCCGCCTATACATAGGCACGGCTGGCCGCAGGACAACCTACGGCTCCTACAAGTACACATGCGGCCCCCCTACATGGGTCCCATACCTCCGGCTCGATCAAGTTAGAGTTGCAAAGGAGGTCTTGTAGAGTCCCCGAATCCGGATACTTGAAACCCAAACTCAGTACTTAACGATACCATTTCTATGAGCGGAATAATACTAATAATAATAACAATAATATAAATTATAAACTTAACTTACATTTATCGAGACTAATCCCAAATCGCAAACCTTTACTACATTCTTTACATGATATATAATACATATCAATATCTTAATACAATCTATCTATTACAAATGATACCAATAACATATTACATTTGTTTTCCTTTTCGCTTGTTCCTGGCCGAGCCTTCTAGCTTTTCATACTTAGTGAAAACATTTAAATTAAGCAAGGATGAGCATTTGAGTGCCCAGCAAGTATTATATATATATATAATTTGAAAGAATTTAAATGTTTTTATTTATAATATTCTTCTATAACGGTCGAGAGTTGTGAAGTAATCTGTACCAATAATAATAGCATGTAACCCTCGTTCAAGTTTTTGAAGCGTATGTTGTCTATTTATAAGGTTTACGTGACATATCATGAACATTGTTTTATTTTTGAAAAGGTTAAGCAGAAATTCATACTCATAACCGGCCATTGCTTACTGGTTTTGAGGTGTATGCGATCCATGGGCCTCAGATTGATCAATACTACATTGCTAGAACGATATTATCGTTCATCCTTTGTCCGTAGTAAGCGCATAAAATTTTCCCATTATCGGGATGTTCATTTCATCGGGTTTTTCATAACAAAGGTCTTATATAATCCAACATATATGTATATCAAAGGTGTATCAACATGCGATTAATTACAATGATTATCCAAGTGGGGACACTTGTATAATCATTTATAGAAATTAACAAACAGAATATATTTATCCGAATTATCATATACTAACATGTTGATAATCAATTGGCTTATATAATATAGCTTTAACAATCTGTACATTAATAATAATAATATAATTTTGAAACATTCTTACACTTGTCCATTGCATAAAGAAAATGCAAAGTTAGGATACTTGCCTGATGCGCTGCTTACACTTACGCAACTTAGATTTATCTTTTCTATCACGACCTATCATTAATCAAATCATTTTACTAATTAGTATATCATAACGTAAACACGTAATAACGCCTTTTATGCAACAAACACATAATCTAATCACCTTATCACACATGTTCGGCAAATCATTGACTCACAAACAATCATTAACACCTTCCTAATCACATTGTCATACAACCTTAACCACCATTGAATCACAAATAAACACATATCCAATTAAATTATCTAAGTCCAGATCAATTTACGAAACATATTTCCGGTCTACAAATGACTTTTTCAGTAATTATCGAGTCTAAGACTCTAAACCGTAGTTCAATATCCATTTGGATAACTTAAACATTAGTCACACTATTTTTCATGGCCTTATAATAATTATTAAATAATTATTATCATTTATCATAATTTTTTGAAATATCGAGAATCATTATTAAAGGATTTAAATATTAAACAATTCTATTATCATTAATATTTCATTAGTATTAAACTATTAATGAAACCATTGCCAAAATATTAAAGTTATGAATAATAACTCAAAATATTCTTAACATATTTATATTACCCTTAAATGATTTTTAAAATCATTATTAAATAATTACCATTAATATTAAAATATTAATGAACTATTTATTCAAATATTAAAAGTCATTAATTATAACTTAAAATATTTTAATTCATTTTATCCCTTTTAAATGATTTTAAATAAATAAAACCATTTTTAAACTATTTATTTAATATAATTATTAAATAAATTTAATATCATTAATCATTAAATAAATATCATTAATATTAATTTATTAATGAAATTATCCTTTAAATATTAAAAGTTATAGTTTATAACTTAAAATATCTTTAAACATTTTATCTTCATTTAAAATGATTATTAAAATATTAAAATCATTTTTAAACTAAATTAGTTAATATAAATATTAAATAACTTTAATATCATCATTAATCATTAATTAATGAAATTAACTATTAAATATTAAAAGTTATATTTTATAACTTAAAATATTTTTAAATACTTTATTTTTATTTAAAATGATTTTAATATAATAAAATCATTTTTAATTTATCTATTTAATTCATTTAATAAATAACTTAACTATCATTAATATTAATTTATTAATGAAAATTATCACAAAATATTAAAAGTTACCAAAACTAACTCAAAATATTTTCTAACACAATAATATGATTTTTCATGAATTAAAACTATTTTTAAATAATTTATCTAATATTGTAATTAAATAAATTAAACACTTCTTACATTCCAAAAATATTAAATATTTTTGAAATATGCCCAAAATAATTAAAACTATTTTTCGGACTTTAAAATAATTTTTCGAATTTATTATGTATTTTTAATAATTAAAACCATTTCTATTAATTTTTTATTAATTTAGGAAATTATAAATAAAAGCTGTCCTTTAAGGGCTATAGCGACACTTTACGTCGCTATAGGTGTTCTTGAGGATTTCGAAATGCATGACAAGTATCTTTAGGGGGTGGTTTGAATTGGGTTATATCTCTTAGGATAATGTGTTTACGGACTTCAAATTGATTTCATGTTGTAGTATTCATGTAATAATACAACTACATAACAAGTTTTCGTGGCTAAACATCATCGATCGATGATTTAAGCTCTCCAAAAACACGACAACTTTTGTTCTTCAACATTCGGGTTTAATGATTTGAGAGCCTACTTTGAGTCCTTATAACTTGATGTTCATGTAGCGGTTGTATGATCTATCAACTCTAGTTTGTAGAAAGCATGTAGGACTACAATTACAAATTATCATAACACAAAAACATCAAAACATCGGCCAAGATCTGGTTTGGTCAAAGTTGGACACGGGACCTTGCTAAAAATTTCGGGTTCTATTAATTTGATAATTACTGATCAACGGGTTTTACCCTATTTATAACTTCCGATCTACAAATGATCTCGCCTTGATTCTTTTTGCATCTTAAAGAGCACATTCTGGACTACATGTTACAACCTTTAAACATCAAAAAAGCGGTAAACACACACGGATTCATAGGATCGACATTTGGTCGTAAAGCGAAAATTTTCCCATTTCGGTTGCTAAAATTCAAAATCATGAACATTGATGTTATGGGTCATGGATTTAACAACCCAGAACATCAATTGACACCCTATTACACAACTTTCAATGATCAATTGCAACATTTAACAACAAATCGAAGGATTTCTAGAATTAGGGATTTTATACCTTTCTTTGATCCAATCTTTGATTTTCGGGATTTTGTCGCTTTACGATTTGATATGGGTAAATGTGGGGCTTGATAATGGGTCTAAAACATTTCTATATTTCATGGGTTTGAGAGAAAAATGGACTTGGTTGAGTGTTGTGAAATTTTTAGTAAACAAAATCATTTCCTCTCTCCTCCAATCTATATATAGGCCACAAGATTCATGAATTGGCTGAGATTTGTCAACGATCTCTTTGGAATTGGTCACATGGGGTGGTTGGATTTGGTCACCAACTTCCCCTAAGGTCAAAACCTACACATTCTAGCTTAATAATACAAGAGGGCAAAAATGTCATTTCCTTAAATTTCTAGAAAATTGCCTTAGGGTTTAGGGGTTTAGACATTTTTTAGTGTTTAGGGTTTAACATTTAACCCTTAAAGATTTAGCAACTAGGATTTCAAAAATTTCCAAATTTAGGATTTAACAATTAGGGTTTTTAAAGAAAATAAAATAATTTTAGTTTCTAAAATTTTGAAAATAATAACTTTGTTAATTAAAGTAAGTTTGTAATTATCTTATACATGGATATTAGGGTTTATTACCCTTAATCACAATTAACCTTGCTAATAAAGCAATTAGGGCTTATAATATCGATAATTAGGGTTTCAATAATATAATTAGGGTTTCTAGAAATTAATTTAGGGTTCTAGGTTTTAGGGTTTTAATTTACTAATTAGATTTATTTTAATTAGCAATTAAAGTCTATCACACGTGTTATTAATCATAGTAACACAATTCTTGTGAATCAAACCTCCGGTTTAGGTTTAGGATTAGGGTTTTCATTCATAGTTTAGGGTTTTCTAATATCTAGAAAATACAAATATAAACTAGGGTTTTAAATTTAATAATTAGGGTTTCCTAATTAGCATACCATGAAGTAACACACAATATATATCATATATCTTAATTTTATATAAAAATCTTAAATTCCATTTAATTTGAAAAAGCAGGATTAAATCAATTTATGCTAGGGTTTTTAAATATCGCACCATTATTCATCATAATTGACCAACCATTGTGGGTCCACATATACATATATATATATATATATATATATATATATATATATATATATATATATATATATATATATGGTAATTGAAAATTCAAAATATTATAATATAATAATATTATTATCATTATTCCTTATCTAGAACCAAAATTAGGGTTTATTAGACTAGTATTTAGGGTTTATAAAATTATTATTAGGGTTTAGTTGTAATATAATAAAAGCTGTTTCACACATTAACATTACACATAACCATACTTATCTATAACACTGACAAATAATAATATAATATTATTATTCTCATTCCTTGATCAAAACCCGAAATTAGGGTTTGGATTCCATATCTAATTTATCTTTCATATATAACCTTAATAATTAAGTTAAAATAATTAACTTAACTATTACGAAATAATTTCATATAATAAAATAAGTATTATAAAAATTCTATAATCATATCATATAAAATAATATAATTATCCTATTTCCTTGGAAAATAAACATTAAAAACATTTTATACTATAAAATTAATTATTATTAGAATATAATTTATAATGAACAATAATTCTAAAATAAAATTATTTATAACCATTCATGTAATAAATATATTTTATAATCATCACATAATTAATTACATAATACCTTTCATGCATTCTTACCTTTAAAATAAATAAATATTCTAAAATCATTTCATATATTATTTAAATAATATAAGATTATATTTTCCTTGAAAAATAATTAATAAAACGTTTCCAATAAGGAATTAATTAGTATAAAATATAATTGATAATAGTCAACAATTCTAAAATAAATTTATTTGCAATACTTAATGTAATAAATAAATTTTATTTATCACACATATAATTATAATTACACATTACCTTGACACATATCATTCATATTTATTTTAATAAATAAATAAAAAAAATTATACGCAAAATTTATGATTTATTTATATAGAAAATATCGGGTTGTCACAGGTCTCACAAGCTGAAAAGGCCAAATCAGGAGTAAAAACGCTACGCGATTAAGCGGAACAACCTGAAATCCTGGTTTCTTGTCGGTCAGAGTTAAACTCCCATCGCTTCAATGGTATTCACCTAAATACAGGGTATACTATACCAATAAGCTCATCTTTCACAAACCTTGCTCGGCAATACCCCACAAAGGTCTGATGCCATTATGTGCAGGGATACAACCCTAAACCTCCCCGGCGGGGGTTACAACGTCGAAGTTATCAAATATCAAATGTCCCCGTCGGGGGTTACAACGCAAAACCATGAAATATCAAATGTCCCCGGCGGGGGTTACAACGAAATGAAACCATTGATACACACATCAATGAGGGTCAAGCAACCTTGACGTCGTATCAACCAATGACAAGTAAACCCATTGAAGCAACCTTCCTCAACAAGGTCGACAACACAATTCTACCATTGACACACACATCAATGAAGGTCAAGCAGCCTTGACAATGCACCCAAGAGGGATTCATTCGGTGATACACACATCAGCGGAGATCAGGCAACCTTGAAAATAAGCAACTATTGGCAGTAACTCCGACAGTATGAAGAAACATGTTATACACATCCTCAAAGCAGACAAAGCTTTATTTCCACAGATCTCTTCCACACAAGAGGTACCTCTATGGAGTATAAGCCAGTGTCTAGGATTCAAGACTTTGGTGGTAGTCCCAACGTCAACATCCTTGAAGACTTGGATCGCATGTTCAAGCCATTACTGATTGTCATCCCAGAAGTTTTTCTTGACAATCACCCATACATTCTACATACATTTGCATCATGTTGCTGCATATTGCATCATGATTATCTTGCTTGCATTTCAAGTGTCTAGGATTCTTTATCCTATCCATGCCTTGCATTGCATGAATATGATAAAGAAGGGCATCTGTAGACACTCGAAATTTTCTGCACTACTATTACTAACATTGCAAGAGGGTATATTCGTCTTTTGGAGATAACCTTGAAAGACAGCTTACAACCATTTTGGATACTACCGGAAGATCAGCTCCAAGCCCGAAACACAAACCGGGAACATCAGCTCCATTCCGGATACTACTGGAAGCTCAATTCCAAACCCGGAACACAACCCGAGAATGTCATTTCCAAATACCGGAGAGGACAGTTCTGTCTCAGCGTTAACACCACGACGTTCAGTTCCAGTCCCATAGACAACACTTGGAGTAGAAACCCCATCCTTGGTGATAGCCCCAAGAGATGTCACTGTAGTTCTGGTGATAACACCGAAAATGTTTGTTTCAAACACATGCGATCATCTTCAACCTCATACATCCTGTCAAAGCACACATACCTCAGACATGAACATACACAGATGATAGTGAGGCACACAAACAAGCAGTCCAATCTCAAACATAACCCTAAGCAACATCTGCTTTCCGCTTAAACTGGTGATAACCCCGGTGAGGAGTCACAACGTCATCTGACCACGTCAACAAGATGATATCGCAGCATACCAACAAGTGGTCCAATCTCAGCTGTAACCCTGAGCAACGGCTACTTTCAACTCAACCCAGCGATAACCCCGACAAGGAGTCACACATCATCTTGTTCATCCGACAAATGGCACGTCGTCTCAACACTTCATACATACATACAATAATGTCCCACAATAACCGAGGAGTGACAATCCCGAGTGACTATTACGTGTGGCAGTACTTTGGATAGACTTTGAAGCTTGAAGACCATGGGCATAGACCCCTCTTCCTGACTTCGTACAACCTCTAATCAATGCCATTACGTAACTCTCGACACAAGTGATCCGAAGAAGTACATATATACTTCGTTTGGATGCTCGGATTGAAGTTCTGCAAGTTTGATTGGACATTACAGTTCATGAGTGCACGTACTACGAGACGACGAGACCCGCAAAGCCTGGGCCCACCACGACGGTCATAAGAAGTTCAAGCTGTGGTCGCCAGAGAGTTAACTTTCTTGCCGCCATCCGTCTATAAATATAGAGGGGGGTCAGCCATTTGAGAGGAGAGAGAAAAAGAAAAAGGCGAGGAAGCCCTATCCATTTTACTCTGCATACACATCTTTTGAGTGTTTCCTCTTCTTTAAACACTAGTTAGCTCACATATAGCTACTTTTTATCCGGCGGGAGCTGAGTGTTTATCCATTTAAAGTCAAAGAAGTCTACTTTGGCAGTCCACTGTAAGCCTTCTTACATTTCATAAAGCCTCTTTCTCCTATTATCATACACTGTTGTACACGTTGAGAGTCCTGTGAGTGTGTTTGCTCGGACTTTGGTACGTGGTTTTCATTTCTGTCTATATATATACTCATATATGTATATATTTCATATATATGGACTAACATTATCGAGTCATGCCTCGATTGAGCCTGAACTTAAAATGCAGGCGTTTATTTGCTTATATATATATATATATATATATATATATATATATATATATATATATATATATATATATAATTGTTGTCGACATATCTCGATAAGCCTGGATTTTACATCGGTGCATTTACTCTCTTATATATATATATACATATATATAATTGCTATTGAACATATCCAAATGAGCACGGATTCACATCCAGGCGTTTACTACTTTTATATATATATATATATATATATATATATATATTTGTACATATATATATATATTTACATTTACATGAGCCTGGAGTTTCCTCCGTGGCTATTTCTGACTTTTATTTACATTCCGATTCTTTCGGAGTTCACTTTCGTGGCGGTTGATCGCTTCTGACTTTATTTACATTTTGTCACTTTGGAGCTCACTTCGTGGCGGTTGATAATGTTTATATATATATATTCTGACTTTTATATATATATAATCTTCTACGCTTTCCATACAAATTGCATTATCTTGTGAGCCTATGAATCATGTGATCACATGTTCAGTCTACTGAATCTAGATTCGGTTCCCATGATGAACATTTTCTGGCTGTAAGCAGCTTGTACATTATTTTACAGTGTCTGAGTTTCCTTGGATGGTTGTCATGCCCATGAGAAGTTCGGCACTGTTGTATATTATTTTCTCGAGGATGCTTCGCATCTCGAAAATAAAAGCAAATAAGCCGGACATTTAATAAAAAATGGAAGTATGAAAAGGTCTCAATTCCTATTGAGCATAAGGTTTGAAAAACCTCTTTTATAAAACTTCATTGCTAAATCTTGGTTAAAACTGAATTTCCATATAAAATTCAAACCTTGTGTATATAGGTACGAACGAGGCCTCACACTACTTTCATATAATTGCACATTGATCCACAGACACACACATTCATATAATAATTTCTTTGAGAAGTGGCGGTCACCGTGGTAACACGGATGTCGGGGGGTGCTTAACACCTTCCCTTCGCATAATCAAGCCCCCGAACCCTTAATAAATCTCGGTTTCATAGACTCGTCTTGCAGTGTCAAATCACTGGGTCAATGTGCAAACCTTTTTACTTGCGTTGGTGCAACCAGTTAGAAACACCAACCGGCGACTCTTAAATTCAATCGTCGACATTATACATGTCAGACCTTTTTCACTTGTTTTTTCAAACAAATCTCAAATTAACATGAGAACACCAAAAGACAAGTAACGAAAAGGGACACTCAAAAATCCCGACGTCGACGAAAGAGCTTGTGGTTTGTAGGTTTTTGCCTTTTTAGACTTGGAGCAAAGTTCCTACCAATTGATTCCCTACAAAAAGACTTATGTAGTTTAGTCTTAGGGAATGTAGAAATGTCACATGCTATGTAATGTGTCCGTTTTAGGAGTATTATCCTACAAAACGGATGTCAGTTGTTTTAAATGACAAGATAGCATGACAAGTTTTGATATGTAAGGGAATGCATGTACAAATATTCCTTTATACTTTCAATTACATTGAGATTAACATGGAAATTAAATACAAGTAATTGTAATTATAAGTAATTGAAATGGGAAGGTATGAAAAGGCTTCCCTCCGCATTTGGTTTATTAGAGGCTAACCTATCTTAGGTTACTCTCGCGGCTTTTTGGCATAAAGGTTCCCAGTTCATCGTAATTTACTCAATAGGAAGTTAATCCAGTCTTTCAACTGGAGCGAATCTGGGTGGTGCCTTTCCTGAGCCTCGTTGGAATTAGTCTCCCTATGAGTCTAGTAATCAAACACCGACAGGATAGCCTCCTGGTGGAGGGACCACACAACATACATTCATATACAACGCATCACACCGTATGGAAATGATGACATATGCAAAGCACTAAGTGCAGTAAGTAGATGAATTAGTACACATTCATTCAAATGTAAATGCAACATCCACACACAAGCAGATAAAATGTTTTGAAAAGCTTTGAATAGCGGCTTAAGCCCTCTTACTGGATGACCCCAGCAGAGTCGCCACTTGTTGACGTCGGGATTTTTATTTGTCCCTTTCTGTTCTTGTCTTTTGGTGTTCTCATGTTAGATGAGATTTTTTTGAAAAAACAAGTTTTAAAAGGTCTAACATATATATGTCGACGATTGGACTATAAGAGTTTCTAGTTAGTATTTTTAAATGGTTACACCAACTCAATCGAGAAATGGTTTGCACATAGACCTGGTGATGTAACACTACTTAATTGGTCTGTGAAACCAAGATTTATTTGGGTCCGGGGGCTTGATTAAGCAGAGGGAAGGTGTTAGGAACCCCTGACTTCTGTGGTGACATGTTGACCACAACTTTTTAATTTAAACTTTTATCTGAATGTGTGTGTGTGTGTGTAGATCTATGTGTTGTTGTCTGGGAGTAGTGTTATGCCTCATTTACACCTATATACAAAGGGTTTGAATTTTGTATAAAAGTTCAATTTTAACAAGATATAGCAATGATGTTTTGTAAAACAAGTTTTTCAAACCCTTGTGCTCAATAGTAATTGAGGCCTTTGATACTTCCATTTTATTATGTATTCGACTTGGTTGCTTTTATTATTTTTGAGATGCAAAGCATTTCCGAGAAAATAATGTACATAGCAGTGCCGAAATCCTTGTGGGCATGAGTGCAATCTAAGGATATTTGAACACCGTGAATAATTTACAAGATGGTATCAGCTGAAAATGTCCATCACGGGAACTGAATCTAGATTCAGAAACTGAATATGTGATCACATGATTCCTTGGCTCACATTATGAAGCAATATATGCAAAAAGCTGTAAACAGTTGTATATATATATATATAATGAACAATCAACTGCCACGAAGTAAACTCCAGGCAGGACATGAAATGTAAATATATATATAAGTTGTAAAAGGCCATGAAGTAAACTACAGGCCTGACAGAAATGCAAATATATATATATATATATATGGGGTTCCATCCACAACAACCGGTTGTTATAGATGGTAAACGCACCGAATATGTCGATCCAGGCTCAATCAAATTCGAATTCAAGATATATATATATATATATATATATATATATATATATAAGCGGTAAATGCACCGGATGTGTCTATCCAGGCTCATTCGAGTATTCGAATTTGAGATATATATATAAGCAGTAAACGCACCGGATGTGTTTACCCAGGCACATTCGAGTGTTCAAGTTTGAGGATAATATATATATATAAGCAGTAAACGCTCCGAATATTATATTCGGGCTCAATCGAGGTATAAGTCAATAATATATATGAAAGAAATAAAAGTCGCGGACCGACGGTTCGGGCATACGCACACAACACGAATCTCAACATGAATAATTGTGTGTGAATGGAACTGGAGAAAGGCTTTAAGTAATGTGAGATGTCTTACAGTGGGCTGCCAAGAAGTCTTCAGGTGACTTTAAATGAATGAGTACTCGGTTTTTGTAACGCCCCGAAATCCGGTCTATTTTCACATCCGGATTCTGTACGTCACGATCCCATCTTTTTCCAAACATACATCATTATATAGCTAAATATAACAACAGACATTCTAAAATCCCAGGTTTTAAAACCTTATAACCTCTTTCATTACAAATAATGATAATTACATTATTCTTTACATCTTGTACGAGTGACTTTTATCCGCCACTATGGTTACATAATCATTCATTAAACTATTCTATAGTTTAATTCTATCATTCTATATTACAAGTCTTCGCTTGATCTTCATGCTCATTCATCTAATGAATGGCACTTCTTTTGGAAACCGATCAGCTTGATCTTTACGGGATCCTTAAGTTCTTCTAACATCGTTCGCTGAAAATGTTTTTATTTAAAGCAAGTGTGAGCATTCTATTGCCCAACAAGTCATAATAGTTGAACAAACAACTTTAAAAATTCAAACATTCTTTTAAAACCTCAATAACCGAACAAAGGTTATGAAGCAGCTTGAATAATAGGAATAATCTCGATTCCTATCATTTTAAAACATTAGTCACATTCACTTTGAAGTACTTTCATTCTCTACTCTCTTTCACACACATTACATGCGGCTAGAATCAATACATGCAGACTTAATAATAACGGTTTCATGTATATCTGTAACATTCTCATATTGAACAGTTAAATCATAGAATAGTTCATATCATAGAAACACCGAATTGTTCACATTGTGGCACAAGGCCTCATATATTCTAACACCTTGTACAAATATCACACATTTGCACATAGACAGAACTTCTCAAGTTCAACATCTGAGAAGTTTTAGAAACTAGCATTCATTTAAAATATGAATGAAGTTAGGAAACTTGCCTTACATATATTTATGACTTATAGTTTCTGTTGAATTGCTCATTCCAATTCCTATGTAGCACATAAGAAAATAACACATACACCAATTACTCATATGTTTGACTTTATGCATCGGTTTACTTAACTTTACTTCTTAGGGTTCGCGCTATTATAAATTAAGTTTACGCGACTAACTTCCTTTACTACCGGTTACGGCTTCATGACATACGGAGATGTCACACTTAAACATTCATCATCTTTGATGATTTACATTCTTATCTTCTTCTTATAACTTTCCTAGGACTCAGCACACATCGTGTCTCTGCTAGTAGTCCATATGGTACTCTGAGTGGTTTCCCATAAATAAACAATAAACAAGTTCCCATCTCATCTACACTGCCCACACAATGAGTTAGATCGGTTGCCAGTTTTGTATATACCTTTGCTCTCTGAAGGAATTGTTTAGCCCAACTCCCATATGTAAACCATCAAAGGTTACGATTGCACCACAACCTAACTTATCTTAACTTATCCGAACTATTAAACTATAATGTTCGTTAAGTCAATTTCTTATTCCTTATGGCTTTCTGGCAACTAAATGCCATACCTCAGGATTTATTCATCAACGTCTAAGTTATACAGTCTTTTGTATACTCAAAACGATCATTTCATATTCATTTTATGCATTAATAGCATTAACTATTTTACATTACCTTATTGTTATCTTACAACGTCCAGTTCATTCGACTCGGAACGTCATTCAAGTTATAAACATTAACTCGGCTTCTTTACGTTATACGTACTTATCTTTAATTCAGCTTCTTCACCGTTCACATGTTTAATCATTGGTCTTCGTTATCCTACGGTCAAACCATACACGGGGTGTAGGTTCTACCCGTTTAATATTTGCGTACACTTAACCTTCACGTCGGTTAAAGTGTTTAACGCTTACATTTCATTCTAACATTCTCATCAGACCCACATTCGACTTTCATTAATCTTCTTACCATTCGCTACGGCTTTCTTGATAATTTATATCTTACTTACTACTTTCGTCAACGTCTAAGTCATACAACCAACGCACACTTAGAACGTTCGCTCGACGCGGATACGATTCACGAGAATCATTTACATATTCAACTTTTACGTTATTCATCCCTTAATCTCACATTCAACCTTTACTTAAGGTTTTAATCGCTTTCATTCATTACTCGTCACCTAAACCCCATGTTCAATATTCGTTCTTAATGTCAAATCCATACGGTTCGTTGTATGCTAAGACCGATCGTTCATCACAACAACGTTGCATTCACAGCGTTTATACACTTTACATTAACTAGCATTACCATGACATAACATTTAAATGTTATTCATTCCCCTCGTCACTTAACGTCTAAGGAATCACAATCATAGTAATTCCCCATGTTCATTTATCGCGACTACGGTCCCCGGATATCAGTTCTGTAACCCCCGTTCACATTCTTTTAATCTTGTTTAATCATTCCATTCTACCATCATTAACGGTTTAATACACTTGATTAAGTGTTACATTAGTTGAACTACAGGTTCATATTTCTTTTTTGCACATACCCCAGTAATTGAGCACTTAAAAGCTCATCACTAACTTTTCTCCTGCACCAAATCGGCGGCCTTGGCGGGCCCTTTCTTTTACCTCATGTTTGTGGCGCCACTCTGCCGATGTCAAGCTGTCGAAATCGGTGTCTTGATTGCCACACACTTCTTTATTTCTTGCATTGGTGGCACCACTCGTGATGGTCGATGGCCGAGCCTTCTTATTCTGGCCTTAGCCTCCCAAGGCTTGATCATGGCCGAGCCAGCGAAGCACAAATCCTAGAAAATTTTTCTAAGTCTTAGAAATTGCTTAAGACGCTTACTTCCCGATTCCATAACTTATTCGTTATAACTCGGAACGAGGTCATTCCAAAGTCATTCTCTTCCTTATCTTACGTACTTCGATTACCCATGGACAGAACTTCATTCTGAATCCGTTAACATGCCATTTAATTGGCTTAATCTTCACCCTTCATTCATTTTACGTTATTAACGTTCTTCGTTCGTTCGTCCGTAATTCGGTCATCCGAACTCGAAATTCATTCATTCTTGAGTCCACGACTCACATTTTCTACATTATCTTACATTCTTATGAAACCCTACATGTTCGGGTTCATTTACTAACTTTGTAATTCTCGTTCTTCTTTTATGAATTTTTTGCCATAACTTCGTTATAGCTAAGTTTTAATCTATTCTTCATGAATGTTTCTAACGTTCCTAACCAAGAACTAAGCAACTAACTTATATGCAATGGTTTTAAACTTGTCCATCAACAACAATTACACTACAATGGTTTTAAATTTGTCCATCAACAATGTTCTTCGCGTTCTTCATTCATTCTTCATTTTTATCAATATTTTGGATTACAATTTTACTTTTTCTTGGAATTTGATGTTATAGAACACCATTCCTTACTTATTTGGCCTACTCATTCATATAATCCATTCGGATCGTTCTAATTCTTTACGAATCTTACACTTCCTTAAGAAATTTATAAACTAAATTTCTACTTTCTTATTTCTTCTTTTCACATGATTTCAACCATATGAAATCATTTCTAACATTTTTTACTCCTTATTCTCATTAAGTAATGTTTTTAACATATAAACTTAAAGAAAATTATCTAGAAGTTAGGTTTTCGGATTACCTTTCTTCTTTAATCTTCCTCCTTCTTCTCCTTCTCTTCCCCCATCCGAACTCTCTCTCTCTTTCTCTCTCAAGTTTTAGGATTTTCAAAATCCTAAAACTATGAAATTAGCTTCCTATTTATAGAAAACCAAGGCTCGAGGCGTTTTGGTCATTTCGCCCTCCCTAACCTCCTTACTATTCAAGGCTTAAGGACAAAGTTAACTTAGCCCTTAAGTTTTGTAGTTCCCTCTTTTGGGTTTCGTCCGATAATTTTAAAAACTGCGATTCTCGAAATCCAAATATTTTTGGATATTTCGTCTTTCCTTTACCGATTAACTTTTACATATTCTTCAGATTTCCAAAAAACTGAAAAACACTTTTTGGTGTTAAGCGTTTTCCTTCACGTTTTCCCCTAATGTAGCTAAACGAATGAAAAGTACATAACAGTACTTTTCATCATTTTTATTTCGTCAGATTTTTGCACGTTTTCCGAGAAAAACTTTATTAGCTTACTTAACTTTTCACGATATATTATCGTCAAATCTTTCGACAGAATGTCATTTCGACCTACCGAACTCTCGAAAAGGCTTAGGTTATTCAAACCCTAACTCTCAGGGTTTCGTCGGGTGAATAATGCCTATTTCGTCTTTTTCCCTAGAAATATTTTTATTCCCGAATTTTTTTTATTTTTGTCTTTAAAATTCTTACTCGTTCAGTCTAGCTCATATCCAGAATCCTCCCGATTAATAATCATCCTAGGTTCTAGAATGATTAATAAACACATAGCATAGAATAGTATTAATAAAATTTCATTTTATTAATAACTAATTCTTTAAATATTAAATTCTGGGCAATCCGATTTTTTGGGTTGTCACAGTTTTCAGCGGTAAAATATTGCAAAACACAAGCTCACAGGTGTTTGGAAAGAGAAAGCACTCAGTTTAAAGTGTGTACAAAGCAAAATGGACAGGGCTTCCTCGCCTTTTCTCTCTTGAAAATGGCTACCCAAGCCCTCTATTTATAAAGGGGTGAGCCGCAGGTGTACCTACGGCAGCTGCAGTTCCACCTGCGACTACCCGGAGTGCTCTTGGCTCTATGGGCCCCGCCATCTCTAAGTATGTGCACTTATGCAACGTGTTGTCCGCTCGAACCTTCATAACTTTCAATCCTGGTATCCAATTGAGGCGTATAATACCTTTCCAAATTGTTGTTGTCGAGATCTACACAATGACATGGGATAAGAAGTTGTACGAAGCCGAGAAGATGGGTCCATGACCAGATCTTCAGGTCTTTAAATTATATCCGGTGTGCTATCTTATGTAGTAGTCACTTGAAATTTTGAGTTATGGTTCTTATAGGACATTTTCTTTGTAGAATGTAGGTTGAAATGTTGTTGAGATGGTGTGAATGTGGGATCGAGGTGGCAAATGATGATTTTGCCCCTCACCGGGGTTATCTACGATTTTGGACTGATTTAGCAGTCGTTACTCAGGGTTATCTCTGAATGTGGGCTCTTGGTTGTTTCTGAGGTGTTTTTGACCACCCGAGATTATCTCCAGGTTTGGAACTGAGTGCCTTGGGGTTATCTTTGAGGTTGAAGCTGACTTATGGGGGTTAAAACGAGCTTTTTCAGGGTTATCTCCGGAACTGAAACTGCATCCCTCGGGGTTATCTCCGAGGTTGTAACTGAAACTCCCGAGGTTGTCTCCGGGACTTGAACTGAGTATCTCGGGTTTTTCTCTAAGGTGGAAAATTGAGTATCCCGATGTTATCTTCGGGATTGAGCTGATTTGACCTCCAGGGTTATCTCTGGAAGACGATTTTGCCCTCCTGCATGGTTAGTAACATGAATACAGAAATTTTGAGTGTCTATAGATGCCCCTCTTTATCATACTCATGAAATGTAATGGCATGGGTAGGATAAAGAATACTAGACACATGAAATATGACAAGATAATTATAATGCAATGTAATGTAGCATGATGCAAATGTATGATGAATGTGGGTTGTTGGACCGTTTTCCAACGAGAAGTGATGAATGTCTATTCCCATGCCTTCTTATGGGGACTGATGACCCTGATGAACTTCTTGCATGTCTACTCCAAAGCTCTCAGGAACTTCTTGGATGTTGACATTGGGGTTATCACCAAAGTCCTTAATCCTTGGTACAGACTTCCCACTGAGGATGCACCTCTCATGTACGAGAGACTCTGCGGGATTATGCTCCATCTGATGAAGATTTGTATAACATATTCCATCATCGATCCTCCCCGATGAGGATAGTTTTCCCTAGTTTGTATAGCAGGTCCTTCCAATGCTATGTTGGAATTACTACCAATAGTCTGGGTAGTCAGGGTTGCCTAACCCTCATTGAAATATACTTGAATGAATACCATTATCGGATAACTTCTGATACTTCGCTGGATTTATTTGTCAATGGCTGAATGATGTTAAGGTTGCTTGACCATCATTGAAATGTGCATCAATAGCTGATATCATCGGATGGCTTCCGATGCGTAATTGGATTTACTTGCCAACGGCTGAGATCATCAGACATCTTTTGACGCTTTAATTGATTTACTTACCAGTGGCTGAAATAACGTCAAGGTTTCTTGTCCTTTGTTAAAATGTTCTTGAACGGATGAGATCATCTGACATCCTTTGATGCTTCACTGGATTTACGTGCCAACGGCTGAAATAATGTCAAGGTTGTTTGACCTTCATTGAAATGTCCTTCAACGGCTGAAATCGTTGGATGGTTTCCAATGCTTCGCTGGATTTAAGTGGCAGCGGCTGAAATAACGTCAAGGTTTCTTGAACTTTATTGAAATATGCTTCAATGGATGAGATCATCGGACATCCTCCGATGCTTCACTGGATTTACGTGCTAATGGCTAAAATTGTATGGAATCCCTACTAGGGATAGGTTTTTGGAGTTATGAGCCTGAACTGACAGCATCAGACCCTTATGAGGTATTTCTGAGTGTAGTTTACAACAGCTGTGATCATTGGTGTTGTTAACCCTGTGTTCGGGTGAAGACCAATGAGTGATATGTAGACTCACAGTTTGGTCTTTAAAAACCAGGATTTCAGGCATTTCTGCTCAATCACGTAGCATTTTTTTTCTTGATTTGACTTTTTTAACTTGTGAGACATCCTTTGCAACTCAAATTGGATCGAGCTGGAGGGGTGGGACCCACCTAAGGGAGCCACAAGTACACCTGCAACACCCGTAGGTACACCTGTGGCCATCCGTGGGTGTACTTGTAAGCTATTTTCCTTTCAAAAGTTATTTTTAAGTTGTGCCACACGGAGAATCCGAGAGTTCTTCTTCAGATTTGGTGAATTAATGCCGCTTTCTACAAAATCCATCACCGTACAAGTGTTCTACAGTATTCCGATAACGTATGCATGTCCTTTTTTCTAGTTTTTGTTCGTTGGAAAATGAGTTATCACATGAAATGCTTCTAAACACATAGTAGTGAATATGCATACTCATATGACTTAATAAAAAATATTTAACATAGTAAATGTTTAGTATTTAACCATGCTGAACATAATGATGTGAAAAAATTTGACTTTTAAAATAGTCAAATTATTACCTTTTTCTGTTATTTCTTATCCTATTTGAGGACAAATGAGCAAAGGTTGTAAAGCAAAGTAATCCTGTTAATTAGGTTACTCTTACGGATTATGACTTTGACATTTTTATGCATATAGGATTTTATGACTGTGAGTTGGTGTGCTACTGAATGACCACCTAGTCATGTCTATGTGCATGTGGATAGTTATTTTTACAAAGGAGACTCTGGCAAAAATTTTCTATAAGCATAGGCATTGGGTAGACATGCATTTTTAACTTTACTGTAGGCATATATTAAAGTAATGCATGCATGCATATAGTCATAAAATGCATTTGAAAAGCACCAGGTTAGAAATTACCACACCCTTTCTAAGGTGATTTGGAGACTTGTGTCCAGATATATATGGATCTGGATCAGCCGAGTAGTTCCCACAGGACCACTTCAGGTGTAAGGAGGAGGGGTTTAGATATGCCTCGACCTCGTTCAGTCAGATAATCTCGTCGATTGGTGGAGGCGGTGATTCATCCTATCCGGGTTGAGTTACTAAATATTAAGGATGAGGAGGAGGATGTACCGGTTACGGCTCCCGCTCCTACTGCTCATGCTCCCCACAGGGATCTTCCAGGCATTAATGTGACAATTTTAGAGCTTTTGGATGATATTAGTCACCACCCCTCGGTCTACTTGCAGGCAAACGAGGTAAAAGTTGGGTTTGATCTTCCTTTTTCCTATTTATTAGGAGCTAGGATTCTGGTGTTGATTTGCTTTTGTGATGTAGGTTCCTGGCTTTACACAGCCTCGAGGGAACTCGTTCAGCATACACTCTCTGTATCAGGCTCTTCATCTAGAGTATAAAGAGATTGTGCATGGTTGGGGTTTTGAGGCGTTCTTTTCCATCCTCCCCCGTCGTTGTCCCTGGGGTTATCTCAGGGCGTTGTCTGAGTGCTAGTCTCACCAGACTCAGTCTCTCCCTTTTTTTGACTGCGAGGTGATGATGACGCCAATGGATTAGCGGTTTATCATCGGTATGGAGTTTAGAGGGGCGCCAGTGCCTTATACGGCAAACATTACCCCGACTACCGTTAGATCCTTGCTAGGAGTTCCGGCTGAGGCGCTCAAAGGCAGGACAATCCGCACTGGTCCTTTGAGCATGGATGCTATGAGTGGGGCATTGAGTGAGCCCATACCTGCTGATGTGACAGTCAGGGATCGCATTCTTCGGCGATTATTCCTGGTCATTATCAGGGGTTGCTTCATAGCAGCTAACTCTTCCACGGTGTCATTCACTTTGGTTAGCGCCGCACGAGAGGTGGACCGTATTGGAGAGTATGACTAGGGCTCCTACACCTTTGCCTATTTCATCAAGGAAATGTGCATGTGTTCGCAGGGCTTGATAAAGGCTTGGTTAGGATTTTACCCATTTCTACTGGTGAGTGTTTCTCTTTTAATTTCCCATGTACAGGTTAAGATTGTTGACTAACTATAGATGTTTGCCTTTGTATTGGCAGTTTTGGGCCTATAAGAGGCTCCCATGCTTGCATCCCATTAGTGTGTTAGGTCCAGATACCTATCCATAAGGACGGTGATGGCATCACTCCATGTTGGCGGAGGTTTCTATAGCTGAGGGTTTCACCCATTATTGCTTACAGTTAGAGCTATTGAAAGCCGATTTCATCACTTGGCTTTGAGGATGGGTACCCGACTGGTGTCGAGAATGTGATTTCCACCCGTCGAATTCCTCTCTTCACCGATGGAGGATGGAAGCTCTATTTAGGAGAATGCGCTATCAAGAGTATTATAGGAGAGATTCATGTATCGATCTTTCCTCTTGTCAGCCGTTATTAGCCTATGTCATAGTCGTCTGTCAGTGATATCCCATTGATAGGAGTTGATGGCTTTACATTTTTAGAGGGTCCATTCACTTAGGAGGTATCCTACCACTGGTGGTCCCCTTGTACCATCGGAGCCCAGGCCCGCGCCACTCAGTTCATGGGGGATATGGTTCCTGGATCTGTGATGATGACGGATTGCATGGCCTACATCCGAGATCCTAATCATTTGACGTAGATTGATAACTTGACCTGGTAGTTGGACCGGGCGCATTTTTTATCCCGACACTTGGGAGTAGATCCTTCTGGTGGTACTTTTGATCCTTGCGACTTTGAAATGGCCCCTTGGTGACTCATATGTTTTCTCGTGTGAGATTCTCTATTGTATAGGCCTGACATCCCTCTTGGCGGAGATCAAGTGACTAAGGAGGAGTTACATCAAATGGATAGGAAAGATGATGTAGACATCAAAACCATTGATTTCTTCTGATGTGTTTATCGCTATATCTTTTGATAGGCTTCTATTAGATACTGGGAAGTTGTGCCCCATTCTTGTTATATCTTTTGATAGGCTTCTATTAGTTGTTGGGCGTTTGTGCCCCATTTCCCTGTATTTTTAGCTGTATACAGAGATGATGTATTAGATGATGATGTACTTAGGAATGTATGTATGTTGTTTTCCATTCCCTACATCATATTGCCATCTATTATCTATCATGCATGTATTATATTATGCATATGTATATCCAAAGATATTCAGCATTGACCCCTAGATGGTCTTATGATACAACCCACACAGATGTCTTCTTCGATAGTTAGCCGCATTGATCATACCCCACCAATATTGGTAGCCTCATGTTTAAGATCATGGTATGATAGATCGGATGACTATAGACCAGCTACTGTAGCACTCCATAACCCTCTTGATGTTTCCAGGTTCCTGTGGATTTTGTAGAGGGCATGCTAGAGCATTGGGTACCGGACAGGTAGGTGTTCCAGTTTTAGACCCATGAGTTGACTCCCACTTTAGAGAAGTATAAGCGGTTGACGGTTTTGCCATTGGACAAGCCTTGCGCTTGAATGACTATCAGAGATATGAGCCGACAGCTCATGACCTTCATCGGGTTTAGGCGTAGAGTAGTCCAGGATGAGATTACATTCAGCCATGTAGTGTCCCATTATTTTCTGGTAGACATATTTGGCCTTACGGACAGTTATGCATAGCACTCTGGGTTTTCACCACATCAAAGGATAGGTGGCGTGTTGATTCTCCCACTACGACTGCTACTATGACCCTACATTCGGTAGAGTATTTAAAGCAGAGTCTGCAACTGAAGACATATGAGAGAAATCAGGCTAGGGCCTTGATGTTGACAGCTCTTGCTAGGAGAGATGTCGCTCTATTGGAGAGAAATGATGCCTTAGCTCGTAGAGATACCGCTATTGCTGAGCGGGATGAGGATAGATTATCTAGAGATGCATTGATTATCGAGCGGGATGGTGCTATATCTGCCCGAGATGTTGCTGTTACAAATAGCACTACAATGAGGTCTCATACTACTGATATCATTGTAGAGATGAGCACCTATATTGATTAGCATAGTGTCACCATGTAGTTAACTGTGGATCTATTAGCTCATGTTAATACCCTTGGGAAGGAGCTCACAGCGTTACCCCCTTCTTCGGAGAGAGATGTTATGTTGGATCTGATAGCACACATATCCACTGGATTGTAGATGGGCTTGTATTTTCCTACACAAACTAGCTTAGCCATTTTTGTCATGTACAGTACATATTGTATATATCAAACATTATTATATATGGCAGGGAAATATATTTTGATGCACTTCCCTTTTAGTTATGCCTTGTTACTTTCTTGATATTTTCATGTTTCTCCAAGGCTTGTGATCTTGATGTATTCTGAACTTCCCCTTGATGGACGGACATTGAGATGTCTCAGGATCTTTCAGAATGGATCATTGATCTGCGTGTATTCCCTACCCTTTGGTGTCTTGGGACTGCTTTATGTATGTGGTTATGGAGAGAAGTATGGCTTTCCTCTCTGAGGTTGACCGCACCACAGATGGTCACCGGTACTCCTTTGTATGGGGAGCCCAGGTAGTTCCATCTCTTATTAATTGGTGTTTCTCTTTGAGGATTCAACCGTAGCTTAGATGGTCACCGGTTCTCCCATTGGTGTGGGGAGACCAGGTAGTTTCATCCCTTTGGTCTAAACCGATGAAGTGTGGTGGATTGAAAGTTTTGAAGGATGATCCCAGTACCGCTAATAAGTTTTTTTTTTGTGTGTTTTAGTAGGGATAAGACCGAACCATGAATGGCTTCCTATGTACTCCTATTGAAAAGAAGATCGGGTTTGCATAATTTGAACCTGGTGTGGAAGGTTCAAAGTTATATGTGGAAAGGGTGTAGAGATATTTTTGTTTTTTCTGTGGTGAGAACGGACCATAAAAATGGCTACCTATGTACTCCCGTGTATTGGGGAGATCAGGTCTGCGTACTTTGCCCCATATATAGGGCAGACTATAGATGAAAAATTTGATCCCATGTACAGGACAAACTGAAGATGTGAAAAGTTTAATCCCTGGTGGGACAAAACTGAAGGTATGAAATGTTTATCCCGAGTGGGATAAACTAAAGGTGTGAAAGATTTTAAAAAACCATAGTTGAGTGAAGGATCTGATGATCCGAAACCAGGCTGCTGGTTGGAAAGGTATGTTTATCCTTGATGGGGCAAACAGATGTGAAAATGGGTTGCATGTAGTGAGGGGTTTGAAAACCTGAATTGACTGGGGATCTGGTGATCCAAAACCAAGATGTTAGCTTGTTGGTAACTTCAGACAAAGTACTATTTCATGGTGTCCGAGTTAATAAGTTGCGAAAATTCATCGTCATCCATCTCTTGTAATCTAAGAGCTCCTCCTGTCAATACCTCCTTAACAACAAACAGGCCTTCCCAGTTTGGGGTGAATTTTCCTTTGGATTGATCTTGGTTGTCAAGTATTTTCTTCAAGACCAAGTCATGCTCTTTAAATTGACGTAGCCGGACTTTTCTATTGTAGGATATGATGATCCTCTGTTGATATAACCGACCATGGAAGATGGTAGCAGTTCGTCTTTCGTCTATTAGAGACAATTGGTGATACATATCTTGTAACCATTAGTCTTCATCTAGCTGAGCGTCTATCAACACTCTGAGGGATTCCATTTGCACTTCTATATGGAGGATTGCTTCCATTTCATAGGTTAATGAGTAGGGGGTTACCCCAGTGGAAGTGTGCATTGATGTTCTTTAGGCTAATAGAGTCAGAGGCAACAAGTCAGGCCATCCTTTGTGATTGGCGAACATCTTTTGCATGATCTTTTTTATATTCTTATTAGCCGCTTCAACAACACCATTTATCTTTGGACGATAGATAACAGAGTTGAGATGTTTGATGTGGAATTTACTGCATAACTCCTCCATCAATTGATTGTTGAGGTTTTTGGTATTGTCTGACACAATCACCTCTGGTTGTCCATATTGACAAATGAAATTATTTCTGATAAAACCAATGATAACTTCTTTAGTAACCCTAGGGAAGGAGGCTTCTTCTACCCACTTGGTGAAGTAGTTAATTATGGTAAAGATAAACTGATGCCCATTACTGGCTTTGGGTTCGATGGGCCCGATTATGTCCATTCCCCACATTGAGAAGGTCCAGGGTGAACTCATATTATGGAGCTCCCTTGGAGGGCGTGAATAGCATTCCCATGGATTTGGCATTGGTAACATCTCTTAACATGATCATCAAAGTCAGCCTTGAGAGATAGCCAGTAATGCCCTGTTCTTAGGATTTTTTGACAAGTAGAGGGCCGCTCATTTGTGGGCCACATACTCCACCATGGATTTCATCCACAAGCCTATGAGCTTGGTCTTTGTGTAGACATCTGAGGAGACCTAATCCTGCATCTCTTTTATAGAGTGCATCTCTGCTCAGGTAGAATTTTATAGCCATTCGATGGATCTATTTTCTTTCAACAGGACTCACCTCAGTGGGTGTAGATCCATCTCACAGATACTCCTTGATATGTTGATACCAAGGGTGTTAGATGGGAGGTAGCTCATCCGATACTTCTCCAATGTAATTCTCATAGGCTGGAGCCTTTTGCAGGGCAAATGTGATGTTTGGCATATCTTCTTTTTCAAGTATATGGATCAAGGAGGCCAAGGTTTCTAGCGCATCCGTAAAGTCATTCCTATTTTGAGGAATGTGGAGGAAGGTTATTTCTTCAAACTCCAAACCCATCTGTATAACCTCCTGATGGTAAGGCATCAAATGTATCTCTTTGGTGTGATAGATCCTAGTGGTTTGTCTGATTACCAATTCAAAATCTCCAAAGTCAATTAACCATCTGATGCCCATTGATTGAGCAAGTTTCAACCCCATGATACAACCTTTATACTCAGCTGTGTTGTTGGTACTAACAAACTGCAATTTGACAGTGACGGGATATTGCTCCCCCTTAATGGATAGTAAAACTGCTCCAGCCCCATAACCTTCTATGTTTACACCTCTATCAAAATACATCTTCCATGATTGGTGTGTATCATCCTGATGGTGTAGCTGAACTTTCATTAGCCCTTCATCATGGAAGTATGTTTCCAAGGATTTGAAATCCCCTAAAGGTTCTACGACCAGTTGATCCTCAATTCCTTAACCTCTGACAGACTTTTGAGTCACGTAGACTATGTCAAATTGTTATAGGATCAACTGCTATATGGACAGTCGACAGTTCAAAATGGGTTTGCTGAACACGTACTTGAGAGGATCCACGCGGGATATGATATGGGTTGTGTGACCATGGAGGTAATGTTGTAACCTCATAGAAGCCCATGCTAAAGCACAACAAGTTTTCTCAATAAGAGTATACTTGTGTTCACTACTGCTGAATTTTTTGCTATGGTAATTGATAGCTCGCTCTTGGCCTCTATCATCTTTCTGTCCCAGCATGCAGCCCATGGCGTTGTCATTGATTGACAGGTAAATAAACAAGGGAACATCATCCTTGGGAGGTACAAAAACACGAGCTTTGACTAGCTATTCTTTGATTGTAAGGAAGGCTTTCTGACACTCATAATTCCATTTTATGGAGGAGTTCTTCATTAGCAATTTGAAGATAGGCTCACAGGTTGCTGTGAGTTGGGAGATAAATCGGCTGATGAAGTTGATTCTTCCAAAAAATTCCTGTATTTCCTTCTCTGTCTGAGGTACGGGCATTTTTGTGGTGGCCTGGATTTTTGTGGGATCCAACTCAATCCCTTTTTAGCTGACTAGGAATCCTACCAACTTGCCTGATTTCATGCCAAAGGCGCACTTGGCTGGAATCAACTTCAAGTTGTACTTACGCAACCTGTTGAAGAGCTTTTTGAGATGATCTAGGTGGTCTTCCTCCCTTCGGAGTTTGACAATGATGTCATCCACATAGATTTCTATCTCTTTGTGCATTAGATCATGGAAAAAGCCATCATAGCTCGCTGATAGGAAGCTCTGGCATTGATGAGGCTGAATGATAATCGTCTGTAACAAAAGGTTCCCCAAGGAGTGATGAATGCAGTTTTCTCACGATCCTCTTCAGCAATAATGATTTGATGGTACCTCGCAAAGAAATCAGCAAAGGAGTACATGTCATATTGAGTTGTATTGTCAATGAGTATGTGGATGAATGGCACGGGAAAGCTATCTTTAAGACAAGCCTTGTTCAAATCCCTATAATCCATGTAAACTCGCACCTTTCCTCCAAGTTTAGGCACTAGGTGTAAGTTGGATAGCCACTCAGGGTATATTGATACCATGATGATGCCGGCTTGAAACTATTTCACAATTTCTTCCTTAAATTTCAAACTCCACTCAGGTTTTAATCGCATGAGCTTCTGCCTGACTGGTTGAAATCCCTCTTTGATGGGGAAGCTAGGGATGATGATGTCAGTTGAAAAACTGACCATGTCTTCATGAGACCATGCAAAACATATCCTGGAATTTGGTCAAAAAAGTAACCATGTCATTCCTTTAGTTTGGAGTAAGGTCCGTACAAATCTGGATTTATTTGGGGTTTTTTAATGTTCTATGGTTAAAAGAGGTGGTCTGATCAAGATTTGGCTTGGATTTGTCTTCGACCCATTCTTTGATCTCCTGAGGTATCTCATAGTCCTTTTGTATTTCCATCAAGTCTGAGTCCAACTTTTCATCAAAGTTACAGTCCTCGTGGAGAATATGCACCTCATCAGCAAGTTTAGGCACATCTAACTTTAGAGTCCTAAAACAAAATGCTTTCACTTAATATATGAAACTGTTCAATCATACAAAGTGTTAGCATGAAATGACAAATGCAAATACTAATACTATACATCAAAAGTAAGTAGTTATTGTTATCTACATGGCAGAGGGAGTTTCTACCCTTTTTACCCTTATCATCAAATGCAAGAAGTGCTGCTCTAATTGCCAAGGGTGAAGTCCTGGTGGACAGCAGTGATGAAGGGGCTGTTGTCGTCCTCTTTCTCCTAAATGATGACTATGATGTCTGGACAATCATCATCAAGAATGTCTCTGTTCATACCCTCTGTATGGACTATGACGCCCGTGTTTGACAATCTCCTTACAATGTCTTGTTTACGTTTTCGATCCTTTTCCTCCACCTCGAGGTCTGGAACCAGGACTTCCTTTCCTTTGACCGGTATCGGCTTAAGAAACAACATAGCTACCATATGGGCAAGAACCTTTAATGAAGTCGTATCGACTCAGCATCTGTAGGTTGAGACAATTTTCGTGTGGCTGAAGATGAAGGAATCTGTTTATGCTTGTGAGGATTCCTGTGAGTGGACCCAGAAGAATAGGATTGCCCGGTTGTCCTTGTTTTTCTAGGAACATGAATTGGGCACTTAATGCCCTGATGATCCTTTCCCAACCCTTGTCTAGGTTGAAAACCCAAAGAGATCATCTCTTGACTTGCTGACATTACTTCGGCAAAAACTCTAGGTTTCAAAGGTGGTGCCCCAATGGGTTGATAGTGAGTGTTGCTCACCTCAATAGCCTGGAAGCTGACAAGCTCAACTTCTGCATCAAAATTGATGAGTGGTATGTCACCTTGTACATGACATTCTGATTCAGCATTAACAGTGACCAGGATAGTATTAATGATGTATTTGAGCTGTTGATGAAGGGTGGAAGGGATGACTCCAGCCATGTGAATCCACGGTCTTCCCAAAAGTAGGTTGTATCCTATAGCTATTTTGAGCACATAAAAGGATATGTAGAATTTATGTGGACCAATCTCCACAGGTAGTTCAATATCTCCGACAGCATTTCATTCGGATCCATCAAAAGCTTTGATAATTGTATAGCTGCTTCGGATCCTGTTGAGATTGATGTTCATTTTCTCCAAGGTGGCGTAAGGGCAGATGTTTAAGGATGATCCCCCATCTATAAGAACTCCTCCCACCATGTATCCGGAGGACATAACCATTATTGGCAATGGTTTGTAGTGACCCATCCCTTCGGGAGGTATATCATCATCAGTAAAGAATATCATATTACTGTTGAAGATGTGATCAACCAGATGATGGAATTTCTTAACATCCATTGTTATTGGTAAGTGGGATTATTCTAAGACTCTATGTGACACCCCCAAAACAGGTATACATCACCCATTCTGAGTCACCAAATACATAGTACAAAATACAAATAAAAACTTAAATTATACAATTATCGTGTAAAATACGACAAAACATAAGCTGAGAGTTTTAACAGGAATATTGTCTTCTAGACAATATCCACACTCAATGGAGTCCTCATTATAATTATTATCACATTATTTCATAGAATAGTGAGGACTACTAAAGCCACTTATCATGTACCATCACTCCATTCCCCTACTCGTCCTAGCTATATTCTCATTTCCTGAAGAGAACAATGAAAGAAAAGGGTGAGCTCAACTAGCCCAGTAAGAAATATTATGACTAAGATAATGTAGAATAAATTTTCCTTAGCCTTCAACAGTATAACAACTGATAGAATATAATAGACAACAAGTTTTAGATCAACAACTGCAGCGGAACAAGCGATCCATTAGAAGAGTCAAGTAGAGCATGATATCTACTATCTTCTATGATTTAAAAAGTTTTTCATCAACTTTATCACTGAGACTCAGCTTAATAAATAAATCACATCATCAAATCATCCCTGCACTACGGGCCAGGGATATTCATGTAATCATCAATGGTCATGATTATACCGAATAATCCCTAGTCATAATCATACCAACAACTGTCCATCAATGTACTACGGGCCAATGAGGACTTTTACCACATCATTTTTAACATTACGGGTCATGATTATACCGAATGATCCCTGGTCATAATCATACCAATCAACAGTCCATCTATGCACGTAAGGTAAAGATGACTTTCATCATAATATAAGCATGAGGATGATGACAATGATATAAGCATTAATCAAATGAAATCAAGGATAAATATTAAAGACTTTAAATTTATCCAGAGTTTAAAAATATCCAAATTGTCAACATGATACTGCTTTGTGCAGTAAAATTCAAGAATGATATTGTATCAAAAATGATTTGGACCTAAAAGAAATAAATTTTTTTTTGTCATAAATAGTACTCTAGGTGAATAGTACCCGGGTGAATAGTACCTCGAGAATAGTACTTTGGGAATAGTACTTTGTGAATAGTACTTCATGAATAGTACTTTATGAATAGTACTTTATGAATAGTACTTTTGTAAATAGTACTGTATAAATGAATAGTACTCATAGATAGTACTCTGCATGAAAAGCTTAAAATTTAACAAGAATGTTCAAAAATATCCTTGTGAAACGATACTGGATGAAACGCAAATTTCAAGGATATTCTATTAATTTCATGGAGTATAGAAGCCAAAACTTTAACAAAATGAGTATAGAATTCAAAATCTGAAACGAAATAATATTACTTACATGCTATAGAGTATGGAAGAAAATATTATTTCAAGCGAATATTGAACAAGAATAACATCCCTTACAACTGTTGAACGAAAATAATATTCCAACGAATATTTAACGAAGATAATATTCCTACGAATATTGAACGAAGATAATATTATTTATGAATATTAAATGAAAATAATATTCATACGAATACGAAAAATAATATCTCTTCAGAATATGAAGTAAATAAAACCCCTTACGACTGTTAAACGAAAATAATATTCCTACGGATATTGAACGAAGATGATATTCCTTATGAATATTGAACGAAAATAATATTCATACGAATACAAAAAATAATATCTCTTCAGAATATGAAATAAATAATACCCCCTTACCCTCGAAGAAATTTGGATATTGGAATAGTGAAGTAGCGGACTTAAACTTCTTCTTTCTCTCTATAGCTTCTCTCTCTATAATTGCTCTTGTGAGACTTAGTGAATTGGTGAGAATGAAAGAATAATGAGCTTCTATTTATAGAAAAATATATTTTTGATAATTGCACATTTCGGGGCTCGAAATATTACATTACAATACCTTCATATTTTCCTTTATTTTTAATTTAGTCCTGCAAGTATTATCAAACTTGTACCACCTCCCCTAATAGTATATCATGTGAATTAATAGTACAATCATGTTACTCAATAGTTATATACATGTGAAAAAAATAATTACAGTATAGTACATTTATCTATACCTTCATTTTTAATTTCGTCATGCAAGTATTATCAATCTTGCCCCACCTCCCCTAATAGTACATATATGTGAATCAATAGTACACACATGTGAACACATAGTTATAAACATGTGAATTAATAGCAATTAATTGCTCATTTATCCGATTAATTACCTGATTAGTCAATATAACTTCCAGAAAAAAACATCACTTATTATCGAAATAAATGTCGATTTCCACTAACACTAATAATTCCAACATAATGGAACTATCAATTTCATCTTTAATCAACATGAACTTATTCATCATTAATATTATAACTCACAATATTTAACAACCAGGTCGTTCCAAGGAAAGAGGGGCCTTTCCGATAAGGATTTCTCCCTATTGGCGCGCAATTAGGTGACCAAACCTCTCCTCGACAGAACTTTCTAGACATCGTCAATAGTGCAAATAATAATATGAATAATTTTTTCGTCTCAATTATTGATTTAATAATAATAAATATTATGCAGATGATACTGTGATAATAATTGAATCAATAATATGAGGGATATTATGCAGCAATTATTGTAGCAATAATTGAGTCTTGAGTGACTTCTCACGTAAGCATTAATAATCAATACTAGTGTGCTACTATGCAACCCGCCAGATTCATGTGCATTTCTTTACTAGGATAGTTCAACTGTTTAACGGTAAAACTTTTGCCATTATGTTTATAAAAGATATTTATGTCGTTTTTTAACTACGACAATACTTCTGTTGTGGGGTCCACCAATGATTATGCCATCCTACGACTATTCCCTGTTAAAACGAATATTCCCCGACCAATCGAATATTCCCCGACACAACGAATATTTTATATCAACTTGCTTACTTTGCAAAATTTTCATATATCACCCTTAACTTTAACCCTTTCTCAATTTAACCATTTACTAAATAAAATAATAATTATAAGAAAATTGAATACTTTCATTTCATAAAATTCGGGGTCTCACACTCTCAGTAAGACCTTCTTGTGATCTTTTGAAGAGAAAACCAAGTCCAGTATAGAAATTTGTCATGGAGCTTCTTTCAAGCATAAAACTACCCTTCGCTTCATTGTGTCCCGTAGTACGGAGGAATTCTTCAATCTTCTCCATGGGAACTGTAACGACCCCAAAATTTAAATAATTTAATTCTTAACTTCGGTTGTTAACAATACATTCAACCTCTAATTTTACATCATAAAACAATAATACAACCATTGAAATTTGAGAAATAATTAAAATTTTCTATTACAAACTATTCTCCCAAAACTTTCAACCTTTACATCTAAATATCTTAAAATCATTTTAATACTACAAGAGTTTACATCTCAAAACGATATTACAATTCAACATTAATATATTTATCAAAACATTAGACATAGTTTACAAGAATAACAACTTGGCTAGGATATTAAATCTTAATGCATTACATATGATTCATGTCTTTCAAGTAGCACATAGAGTTACATTGTATCCTTAACCTGCAAAATTGGTTATTTACAAGGTTGAGCTCGACAGCCCAGTAAAATTTAACAATTTTCATGCATCACGTAGCACATAATAACATGCTCAACATATATCTCATAATCATTGAACTAACGTAACATACATGTTGCAGTTCACATAACAAGTATAAAGATTGAGTTCCTTACTCAATCAGCATTCATAGCTCAATCATCATAGTCATAGATTGACTTTAACGTTTCATAATTTCAACATATATATAAAACCTCATGATATTTGCAATAAAGATTTAAAACAAGTTCATCATCAAGTTCACATAGCAAATAGGAACTGAAAGACTAGCCTTTATCGTTGTTTACCAATAATAGTTTAACACCTTACAGCTATCTGCACTTCACGTGCCATACATAATTATATAATTATGCACATCAACTATTAGTCGCATAGTAATGCATAATAGTTGTAATGTAAATTTTACTCTATATCTCATAACCCTTCCTATTATCAATACACAATGTTCAATTTGATTATGTTAACTTTCGACTTATATCTCACTATACTTCTTCTTAGTCATACTCGAAGTTCATTCAAGTGTTTAAGTCTTACTAGGAATCATTATTTGTTTTATATTAACCTCATTTCATATTTTATAATATTCATTACATTTGACTTAAAACACTTTTTACGTTTATTAACACTTGTCACGGCATTTCGACGTTTATTCGTCAAATGCCCGATTTGTCTCTCTTGTGTATGCTTAGTATGCTTATAGAACTTATCTAATATATCATTTATCAATGTTAAACATCATTATATTTATTAACATTCATGTTTTATAACTTAGAACAACATCTTTTATTGTCAGAAGCACTACACTTGCAGACGTGCATGCCCGACGTCCTCCGATTGCCTCTGAAAACACAATAGTCCCAAAGATGGCCATTTTGACCCCTTTTAACGAACTCAAATTGAAAGCTGTAAACCATAAGATTTGTAGTTCTATTCATCCTCGTTTCGGATCATCTTTAATTACCATAATCGGAGTTTGTATGAAAACATTATGGCCATTTTACCAAAATATGTCAAAGCAGTCACACTTAAGACACTTTGAAGCCTTGTTACGCCCATTTGCTTTACACTTCACACTCCGGTAGCGTCCACTTACAGACTTCTTGATTAATGAGAGCCCGCACTCCTGGGTAGCGTGTTCGCGCTTGGCTTTGCCCATATTACAGTTTTTGCGATGTTTTTGCTTTAAATCTTCATAACTTCTTCATTTTAAGTCGGAATTAGTTGGTTTTTGACTCTATGAACTCTCGAAAAACTGAACTACTCATCTACAGAATAATTATAAAACTTTAAGAACATTAAAAATTCATTTTAAGGTTTTCAATTCATTGTTAATGCTATTTTTTCATGTTTTAAACATATTTAGCGTAATCATTCACCACGAATTCAATTCCAAACCAAATCATTCCGTTTAAACTTCGTTGTTTTCAATTTTCAACATAATAACAACATCTATTATCAATTTTAGATTATTACAAGATTTAACCATCAATTTTGAATCTAAAACAATTCATATTGTGCATATTTAACCACAAACTTAATTTCTTCTTCTAAAACAACTTTTGCATGGATTTGATGCTCCAAAAATCGTTTACAAATGATGTTTAACATATTACAATTATCTATTAACACATATAACCTATTCCTCAACAAATTATTCATCAAAACCATTTATAGAGAAGAATTTAGAGAAATACATAAACTAAGAAATTAAGAAATTAGTTTATTACCTTAACTCCTTCTAAGCTTATTTATATGATTAGAAAAAATTTGAACAATCTCCTTCTTCCTCTTGATTCTTCTCTTTGAATTCACTGAGTTTCTCTCTAAATTTTCACTTTCTCTAGACTCTCTTCTCTGCTCTTGCCACTAAGTGAATGAAACCGATAAAATAATAATATGTGATTTTAACTTGGTTATTAGTTACCATATGATAAGAGTCTTAGAAGTTAAATTATACCAAAGGTCAAAAGACCTTGTTTGGCTAGAACTAACTTAAGACCTCTTTAATTTATTTTAATCCCTTCCTTATAATATAGTTTATTTGTCACAACCATTATTAAATTAAACTTCAATATAGTTATAACTTCCATTTAGCCATTATAACAAATTACTAAATCTCTAATTTAATTACTTAATTAAATTAGAATATTTCATTCCATCAAATATTCATTTTACATTTCATAAGTATTCCAACTAAAATATTTATTTTATTCGATAAATATTTTAACTATTTGCTAGATTCACAATCAGTATTACATTAACATATTACACTCTATATGTAATATATTACTTCCTCATTTATTAAAATAAATAAGCTTACACTAATTCACTATTTTAATTAAGTGAATTACTCACATTATTTATGAGATTTAATTCATAACAATTCTAGTGCCAACAAGGCATAATAATCAAATTATATTATTTCATAATATAATTTCAACTTAATTAAATTAACTAATATTATTCAGTTAATTTTCTTTTCATAACAATTTCATTTAATTTTTTCAATAGTTAAATTAACTATTAAACCTCATTTTCCAAACATATACATCTCTTTTATATTCACACTTATTCTCTTCACACCAAATCACATATTTCAAGATAAATTGCAAATATATATAGTTACCCACACTCAAAACACATAATTCAAAATATATACATTTCATAATAAGAATTTTAATTATTAAATTCTTTTTTAATAACTTATAAAAATTTGGGTTTTCACATCCTTCTCTCCTTATAGGATTCCGTCCTCGGAATCACCGAAACCTTACCTTACTAAGGTTTTCATCAAATCTCTTTAAAAAAAATTATCGTTGAATAACTTCAACACATTACCATAATATTGGTTTTATATTTCGTACAACATTCATTTCTTCAGCAAATTCTAGATTTCATTTCATAACTTTCACTTGAAATCAATTATATTTTGTGTATTATATATTCTTTAACCCATTCATTTAATTTCATTTTATAAGGATCGTTATCATATACTCAACGCATAAATACTCGGGATATTACATTCACCCCTTCTTCTAAGAATTTTGTCCTCGAAATTTTATTTATTAATCTTCATTCATTCAATATATCAAAATAGATTTTACGTTAATACTTTATTAATTCATTGGGTTCTATAACCACTTTCTTTCCACAAAGATCTTTCAATAATTATTAACTTTTCTATTAAAAAATTTACATTATTCTTTGATAACTCATCTCCTTCTGATTTCAAAATTTCTTTTCTCACTTATTCAATAAATTCATCATTCAGTGTTGCATTCTACAACTAACTTCTTTCTAAGGAATATCATCCTTACCACATTCACCTTTTAGAATAACAAAAATCTTCTACAATTGCTCAATAATTGGGAAGCAGTATAAATAACTCAGGAATTTAAAAGATTCTAAATCATGTCGAGGGGTCATAAGACCTTGAACTATATCCCTAGGTTATCAAGTATCTCGACTTGAACCTTTAACAGTCATAAGACTGTACAAACCTTGAACTCTTCTCAAGGTTTAATAGTGCATCACCACTGTAAACCATCTTTAACAGAATGTTTAGCAGTCACACAGACTAAAAACACTCTCTGCAAGTACTCTAGGTGATCAGCATATCGTACCCCTACGTCGTGCACAACGTATTACATCTTAACATCGTAACGATTATTTGCGTTACTTTCGGAACCATTGTCTCCGATAACATGTCTCTTTTTAAAGGGTTGTTCACCTCAGCTTCTTAACATTTGAATCCACACCAAAACAATTTGGTTTGGTGTAGTTTGACAAAGAACTGTTCAATTTTATGAACATCTTTCAATATTCGTCTAGCTGAATCAAGTAGCATAGATTTCTAGAAATAACTCGGACATCAATCGATATATATATATATATATATATATATATATCCATATTATTTTTAACCAACTTAATTAGTATACATTTCTTAGTTTAAAAAAACAAAATAAAAACTTTTTATGATGTCATGATACCGTACCGTCTTAATAATACATTGAGGATTCTGTCATTTTGTGACTTCGTCATACTACATCATACCATAGTGGGCTGATGATCCGATGATCACATCCAACACCAGGTTCAATTGTATTGATGACTCCATTTATTATTTCTACACCATATCAAATGGTTTACACGATTATACAAAATACATTTTGATAATTATAAATCATTTTTGTCTAGCCAAAACAATTAGCGTAGACATACGAATAACGATATTTTTTTTAAAACTCATTAGTTCCATCATTTGATCCAATGTTTTTCAAGAAAACTAGAAGTGCAAACATCAGCACGAAGTTAATAAATTTTGAAAATCTAGCAAACCTAGAAGATTTGGAATATCTAATTTTCTCCATCAATTTAAATCCTTCCTCCATTACCTCATTACTGACTAATTCTTTTTATTTCTAGCACCACCAATGCTCTTATACTAAATATTCTTGTATTTTAACTTACAATCTTCCTATACCCCCCAGTATAGTTCATCAAACTTACTACACATTGGAAGCTCAGGAACTTTCCACAATAATATGAGTTTAAGAACTTATCCTAGTTAGACCATAGGCGTCCATTCGCTGAGGATTTCAAAACATACCTTATGATTATGAGTCATGAACTTAACATATGCATTCATTTTAAGAATCGTACCCAATCTTAATATCATCTAACCTAATCTTAAAAGCCTCTAATTATCAAATATACACATGAGAAAAGAATCACCTTTCCACCACATATACATTGATAGTGCAACACCAACATTCCAATGATTATCAATGTGATAAACCAAGTACATGCACAAAATCTCTGCCCATACAAAGGTTTGTACAACTTAGTCACCATATGAGTCCTCAATTGAAATCCCACCTAACATTACCTTACTCTTAACTTATCCTTAACTTTCCCTTAACATGCTCAATACGAATTCCTCGTATCACATTATCTATAACTCCTCGTGAGTTTATCTCGTACTATTTCATAGTACATTATCTTCATAGCATCAAGCTATAATTATTCAAACATTACAGACCATCTTTCTTTTATAACTTAAACATATCATGTCCTGATCTTATTCTATAATCATCTCCCTTAAAATTATTTTCTTAACTCGTAATCATTTTGTTTTACGATCCTCTTTCTTTCCTTTTTCATCATTTACGATTTCATTTATGCTTTTAATCTTATAGACTTTTTCTATTCATCATTATTCGTTATCTTGGATGTTGGAGTTAGGTAACTCCCATTTCTTATCTTTATATCTCTTTAAGATTCTTCTTTGAATTTTCTTGTTTATATAACAATTCTTCCTTTAAGAATTTCTAACTTCATTTATATTGCTCAACATTTCATTTGAGTTCCACATTTTTATCATACGTATCAAATTTTTATACATGGTACACATCGAGTCTCTAATAGTTTCAATATGGTACGCTGAGTGGTTTCCCACAAATAACCAATAAACTAGGTTTCGAGTTGCTAGTTCATATATACCTCCGCTCTATGAAGGAATCGTTTAGCCCAGATACCATACATCAACTATTAAAGAGTACGTTGAACCATACTTAAATATAACTTTTTATTCTTAACTTCTTTGTCATTCTCTTCTTATAGACATTGTCTATTTATTATCACCTTACATCCTTATTATTGGGGTTGGGTAACCCCACAATCATATTCTTTATAACTCTGCGAGATTCTTCTTTGAATCCTCTCACGCATGTTTTAATCCTTTCTTTATAAATTTCTTAAATTACTTCTTATTAATAGAGTTTATTCGTTCATTATCTTCACCTCTCTTCTCTAAGGTTATAGCCTAAGGTACTCTTACCTAAGATTTCTAACCTATCAGCTTTGATACCAACTGTAATGACCCCAAAATTTAAATAATTTAATTCTCGACTTCGGCCGTTAACAATACATTCAACCTCTAATTTTATATCATAAAAAAATAATACAACCGTTGAAATTTGCGGAATAATTAAAATTTTCTATTACAAACTATTCTCCCAAAACTTCCAACCTTTACATCTAAATATCTTAAAATCATTTTAATACTACAAGAGTTTACATCTCAAAACGATATTACAATTCAACATTAATACATTTACCGAAACATTAGACATGGTTTACAAGAACAACAACTTGGCTGGGATATTAAATCGTCATGCATTACATCTGATTCATGTCTTTCAAGTAGCACATAGAGTTACCTTGTATCATTAACCTGCAAAATTGGTTATTTGCAAAGTTGAGCTCGACAGCCCAGTAAAATCTAATATTTTTCATGCATCACGTAGAACATAATAACATGCTCAACATATATCTCATAATCATTGAACTAACATAACATACATGCTGCAGTTCACATAACAAGTATAAAGATTGAGTTCCTTACTCAATCAGCATTCATAGCTCAATCATCATAGTCATAGATTGACTTTAACGTTTCATACTTTCAACATATATATAAAACCTCATGATATTTGCAATAAAGATTTAAAACAGTTCATCATCAAGTTCACATAGCAAATAGGAACTGAAAGACTAGCCTTTATCGTTGTTTACCAATAATAGTTTAACAGCTTACAGCTATCTGCACTTCACGTGACCTATACAATTATATAATTCTGCACATCAACTATTAGTCGCATAGCAATGCATAATAGTTGTAATGTAAATTTTACTCTATATCTCATAACCCTTCCTATTATCAATACACAATGTTCAATTTGATTGTGTTAACTTTCGACTTATATCTCATTATATTTCTTCTTAGTCATACTCGAAGTTCATTCAAGTGTTTAATTCTTGTTAGGAATCATTATTTGTTTTATATTAACCCATTTCATATGTTATAATATTTATTTCATTTAACTTAAAACACTTTTTACGTTTATTAACACTTGTCACGATGTTTCGACGTTTATTCGTCAAACTCCTGATTTGTCTCTCTTGTGTATGCTTATACAACTTATCTAATATATAATTTATCAATTTTAAGCATCATTATATTTACTAGCATTCATGTTTTATAACTTAGAACAACGTCTTTTATTTTTAGAAGCACTACACTTACATACGTGCATGCCCGACACCCTCCGATTGCCTCCAAAAACACAATAGTCCCACAGATGGCCATATTGACTCCTTTTAACGACCTCAAATTGAAACACTTAGGGAATAAAAGTTGTAGGTCTATTCGTCCTCATTCCGGATCATCTTGAATCACCTCAATCGGAGTTCGTATGAAAATATTATGGTCATTTTAGCAAAGTAGGTGAAAGTAGTCACACTTAACAGACTTTGGGCGCGGCCACTCCCATTTGCTTCACACTCCAGAGTGCCCGCACCAGCTAGCAGCGTCAAGCGGTGCCTCCGCGCTCCTGGGCGACGCGTCCGTGCATGGCTTCGCCCAAATTATAGTTTGTGCGATGTTTTTACTTCAAATCTTTATAACTTCTTCATTTTAAGTCGGAATTAGTTGGTTTTCGACTCTATGAACTCGTGAAACACAGAACTACTCATCTATAAAATATTTATAACACTTCAAGAACATTAACAATTCATATTAAGAGTTCCAATTCACTGTTCATGCTATTTTTTCACATTTTAAACATATTTAGTGTAATCATTCACCACAAATTCAATTCCAAACCAAATCAATCCATTTAAACTTCATTATTTTCATTTTTCAACATAATAACAACATCTATTATCAATTTTAGATTATTATAAGATTTAACCATCAATTTTGACTATAAAACAATCTATATTGTACATATTTAACCACAAACTTAATTTCTTCTTCTAAAACAAGTTTTCATGGATTTGATGCTCCAAAAATCGTTTACAGATGATGTTTAACATATTACAATTATCTATTAACACATATAACCTATTCCTCAACAAATTGTTCATCAAAACCATTTATAGTGAAGAATTTAGAGAAATACATAAACTAAGAAATTAAGAAATTAGATTATTACCTTGAATCCTTCTAAGCTTATTTATATGATTAGAAAATTTTTGAACAATCTCCTTCTTCCTCTTGATTCTTCTCTATGAATTCACTGAGTTTCTCTCTGAATTTTCACTTTCTCTAGACTCTCTTCTCTACTCTTGCCACTAAGTGAATGAAATAAACTGATAAAATAATAATACGTGATTTTAACTTGGTTATCAGTTAGCATATACTAAGAGTCTTAGCAGTTAAATTATACCAAAGGTCATAAGACCTCGTTTGGCTAGAACTAACTTAAGACCTCTTTAATTTATTTTAATTCCTTCCTTATAATATAGTTTATTTGTCACAACCATTATTAAATTAAACCTCAATATAGTTATAACTTCCATTTAGCCATTATAACAAATTACTAAATCTCTAATTCAATTACTTAATTAAATTAGAATATTTCATTCCATCAAATATTCATTTTACATTTCATAAGTATTCCAACTAAAATATTTATTTTATTCGATAAATATTTTAACTATTTACGAGATTCATAATCATATTACATTACCATATTACACTCAAATGTAATGCATTACTTCCTCATTTATTAAAATAAATATGCTTGCACTAATTCACTATTTTAATTAAATGAATTACTCACATTATTTATGAGATTTAATTCATAACAATTCTAGTGCCAACAAGGCATAATAATAAAATTATATTGTTTCATAATACAATTTCAACTTAATTAAATTAACTAATCTTATTTAGTTAATTTTCTTTTCATAACAATTTCATTTAATTTCTTCAATAGTTAAATTAACTATGAAACCTCATTTTCCAAACATATACATCTCTTTTATATTCACACTTAATCTCTTCACACCAAATCATATATTTCAAGATAAATTACAAATATATATACTTACCCACACTCAAATCATATAATTCAAAATATATACATTTCATAATAAGAATTTTAATTATTAAATTCTTATTTTAATAACCTATAAAAATTTGGGTTGTCACAGGAACTTTCCCCTTTGACTTGATGGTATGCCTCATCACCCAGTGGGGAAGATATAGTGGATTCTCTTTCGAAACTGTCGTTGTTGTATTGGATGTGGATCCTTCAGCCTCTCTATAATTCCATGGCACTTTCTTGAGGCTGACAATAGGATAATGTGGCCTGAATGGCAACATGATTGGCTTTGGCGCATCCACTTTCAAAGGATTTTCAACACCTTTGAGCTGAATTGGTTGTATTGTATGTGGTATGACAGCCAAATCATCCTCAGAGGATACAACTGCTGTGACGACCCTAGAATTTAGAAAATTATTAAAATCATAATTGATTGATTTAAGGTTCAATATTAGGACCTAGACTGAAAATAAGTGTATGTAATTGACAGTTCTGTAAAGGAATATTAAGGATTTCAAAATTCTATGAAGGATTTTGGTGGATTTAAAATCTTTTAGTGCAGAATTATCAAGGTTAAGTAATTAAGTGTATAAGAAGCTATGTATGTGATTTTATGTGTACATTAATTATTTATGTGTTCAGTTTGTGATTTAGGATCAAGGATTTATCAGATAAGTTATAACTTTAGGAAACCGTAAAGTTATGAGAGAATGTCAAGGTTAAGTTAGTAAACTCTGACGAACTGTTAGAAACCCTAACGATATGCTCGGAAACCCAAATTTTAGTTCCGGGAATCCGAAACCCTAATTCAGATATTCAAAACCCTAATTTGGGAATTCAAAAGCTTAGTATAAATGGTTAGGTGTTATAAGTTATGGAAGAAAAGGGAACTGTCCAATTTACCCATCAAATTATATGGGAAAAGACCAAAATACCCTTAGTGGATTCGAAATGACAAAAATACCCTTTTTTAAACTTTAAATAAAAGATTTTCCAAATCTTGGTTAGTCACTGCTCTAACCTAACCCATGTACTCAAAATCTATCTAATATATCAGATATGTGTGCCACCTTGCAAGTCTTGGTGCATTGAATCAAAACATAAAAGGATTAAAGTAAGAAAATTTCTTACTTTACTTCTCAAACTTATCCAACCCATTCTCTCTCTATATTTTAGAAACTTAGAGTGAGAGAGACTGAGAAGCAAAGCCAATTCAAGAACAGATCAAGGATCAGAAAATCAAAGATCAAGAATAAAGGGTATAAAACCCTAACCTTGTAAATCTTGTGATTTCATGTTAGATGTTGTTGTTTATTGTGTAGAGTAGTGTATAAGGATGTTATTTAGTGATATATGATGTTATATCATAGGTCCATAACATCTAGAAGCCAGAAACTAAGTTTTTCAAACTGACCAAGAACCCTAATTTTGAGGCCTGACAGACATATGTCAGGGCCTCTAGATCTGTCTGTGTTAAGTGTTAGGTGTGTTAGATGTTATAGACTTGTTCTTTGCCATTAGGAGAGTAGACTGGAAGTGGAATTAACCCCATACCATGTCTAGATCTCAATTTATAAGCAGTCAAACACGGTTGACCGACCATGACCAACTCGATTTCTGGGCAACCCAGAAACCCAGAATGGTCTGACAACGTTTTTCTAGGCCTTAGATCTTGCTGTTGTTTGCTAGTTTGACCAAGTTATTATTTTGATGTTGTAGTCTGATATGTAGACTACATATTAAAGTCATTGGATCACTTAGATCATAACCAGAGTGAAAGATAATCAAGGTCAAAGTAGCGTTGACCGTCTATTTGGTTAAGTTTCTAGAAAACCCAGAAACCGTAAGAACAACTTCTTTGACAAGGTTTGACCAGACTTGATCTTACAGATGTGTTGCTTTTATGATGATATGATGTAATAGAAATGTACCCTGACATGTGTTCTACAAGATTCAACCATTAAATTATGCAAAGCAAACCCAAAACGCGAGATATAAGGATCCAAAGTAGCTAACTTGAACTATTCTTCATTTCTAGAAAACCCAGAAATGAAGAACAACTTCTGACAATGATTTTGGAGGCCCAGATCATTCTGATACGTTGTGTTTTAGTTCAGGAATTTGTTTAAGGTTGTAATATTGCGTAAATACTATAACCTTAACATCATTACAAGCCCAGATAATATCAAGATCCATGAAATTTCTAGTGGTCAAACTAGTAACCTTGTAACTGTGTATGAACATTCTGGGTTTGCCAAGAACACCTTAGCGACGGTTCTGTCGCTATAGGGCCCTTTAGTGACACTTAATTTCCGAAAATTAATTATTTTATTAAATAAATAGAAAAATTAGTTTTAAATTATTAAAAATACATAATAAATTCCTATAAATTATTTTAAAGCCTAAAAATGGGTTTTTAATTATTTTAAATATATTTCATA